>CM053417.1:112574801-112599141 GCA_028644305.1 Xerus rutilus
TCTCTTTATTGAAATGGTCTTTTGCTGACTGGGCTTGCTCTCTTATATCATTCTTTAAGTCACAGAGCATTTTAATTATGTACATCCTGAATTCGTTTTCTGTCATTTCTTCTGCCGTACTGACCATGGATTCTAATAGTGTGTTATCTTGGTTTGTTTGTATTGTCGCCCGCCGGCAGGAGACAATAACCACGCCGTTATTCTCAGAAAGCAATCTTTATTTTTGTTGAGCGTTCTTCTTGCCTTCCTTGGTTCTCTTTTGTTCTCTCTCCTGTTCTCCTCCCAGCCTCCTTCTATCTACTTTTCGTACAGCAGGAAGTAATACCGAGCAGAGTTACAACCAATTAGCAGGAATAGCATTATCAAGAACGAGGGGAATGCATGAGCAGAATACAGGCGTGTATCAGAGCAGGCATTGCCCACGAGTCAAGCATGCACAGTGATGTTACCGCCAGCCAATGCTATGCACGTCCTTAAGTTGTCCACCTGTTTACTGCAAGTTTCTGGCATATAGCCAGGTCGCCATCTCGAAAGGGCGGGGCAGCTCCCGGGCCCATAGAGCCTGCCCCTAACATGTTTGAGTCACTTTCTTCCCTTGTTTTTTTATGTTGATTGTGTGTCTTTCCTTCTAGCACTACTGATCCAAGTTGTTATAGTTTTTACTCCTATACGGGTATAGTTTCCCTGCAGGGTTTCAATACCTCTCTTTTAAGGGGGAGACCAATATTGATTGATCTCAATACAAGCAATATATAGTTTCAAACCAAGTAGTTCCTAATATCTCCCAAATACATTTAGTTTAGTCACGATATATATCAATTATGGGTTCCTTTACAATCTATTATGTAAACAATAAGTTTGCACAAGGGTCTATAGTTTCTGTTGGTGGGCTAAGAAATCTTGAAGATGGGGTGTAGGATAGAATGTTGGGGTAGTAGGAAGTGAGGATATGGTTTTTAGATCTTAGAAAGCATGAAAAAGGAATCCAAGATAAGTTGGCTATTATTAGAAAGAGCAACCGAGATTTGGGGAAGATCAGTAAGGAAGAAGAAAAGAGAGTACAGTGAGGAGAGATGCTAGAAGAAAAATAAAACATATGCAAGTGGGGGTTACAAAACTATATACTACCACTCTAGTATACAGTTCATAAATCCCAATCTACCATGTCCCACTGTATAACAAATACATGGTTTCACAACTGTTGGGGATTAGAGAGTAGGAAAAGAGTGAGAGAGAAGAGGGAAGGAAAAAGAAAGAAGAAAAGGGCAGTGAAATAAAACAAAAAGATCAAACAATTGAAATATTAGGAGAAAAACATAAAGGATAAAATAAAAAATAAGAATAAAAAAAAGTTAAAAAAAAGTCTCAATGTAAATAAACAGGTGTGGTTCCTTTCACCTCCAGTAGGTGGCGTTGTCCGTTGCTTGCTGGACTTCCCCACTGGTGTCCTGGGTGTGGGTTTCACAGCTGGGTGTTACTCTGGGCCGGGCCGCTGGTGGAATCACCGCCGATTCACGGTGTTCTGTGTTGAGTTCAGTTTGTTTCCAGGGGCTGTCCCACGCCCCCTCGTGTAGAAGCCCGGGCCGAACCCTGGGCTGGGGCTCCAAGCCGCTGACAGCAGAACTGCCGGCAGAGGAGCTCCACCGCCTTTTGCTGCTGAAGTCACGCTGCTTGTGGCAATGGCTGCTGCCTGGTGGCCCTGTGTACACGCGCAAGTGAAATTCCTGCGGAGGTAGCTGTAGGATGATGTCCAGAAGCTGGCTGGGAGATGGTATTTACACAACTTCAATCTCCAGTTCTGGAGAGACTGACCGCGGCGTCCGTCTAGGTCGCCATCTTGGAACCGCCCCCCCATTCTCAATTTCTATACTTATTTCACATGGTGATGAACAGTGGAGCAGTCAGTCCCAAGTAGTACTGATTTGGAGGAAATTAGACTTAAAGAGAGAAAAGATACATTAAATTAAGTAATACAGCATAATAAGAAATTGTACTTAAGTCCTTATATTTTTTTACATCTTGTCAACTTCTTGTCACCTTTAAATTATATGAATTAATTTAGCTTTAGTGGTTTGTGGGCAATCTCTATAATAATTTTTAATAGGAGTAAATTCCATGTACAAGGGAGGGTAGTGTCAGCCAGGAAACCTTCTTGGAGAAAGTGATACATCAACTGAGACCCAAAGAATGAGTAATAGTCCAGGGGTTGAAGCTGAATAAGCTGAGAGTGAATTTCAGATAGAGGGTGCTGTGTAGGAGATGATCAACAGATTAATCATCATCCCTCTAGGGAATTGAAAGTGAAATGTGGCTGAAGCTGAGAGTGGGAGTGGAAAGGGGCATAAAATGAAGCTGTAGAAGTAATGCAGTGGCTGAATCATGTCATCAGCCCTTGCTATGCCAGGTACAATGGATTGAATATGGTTTATCCCTCCAATATTCATGTTGAAATTTGATTGCCACTGTGACAGTGTTGGGAGCTGGGGCCCTTAAAAGGTGAATAGGTCATTTAGAGAGGTTAATGCCAGTCTCTTTTTTTGTTTTGTTTTCTTGTTGTTTGGGGTGGGGACACAGAAATGATGGAATCTTTGTTTTTATCAATGTCTTTCTTGAAGGACTAGATTAGTTATCATGAGAATGGGTTGTCATAATGTCTCATGTTTTGCTTCTTCTACATGTGCCTACTTACTCTTCTACATTTCACCAGCACAGGGCCCACATTAGATGAGGCTGCCTGATCTTGTACTTTCAGCCTCCAGAACCATGAGCTAAGTAAACATCATTCCTTTACAAATTACCCAGTAACAGACTACAACAGGTATAATGTCAAAGTCCAGTAGCAGCAGCACTACCTGGGAACTTTTTGGAAATACAGAATCTCAGGCCTTGCCTCAGACCTACTGAATGAGCATTTGCATTTTATCAAGGGCCCCAGGGAATCCATGCATTTAATAGAGGTTGCAAACTACACTCTAAGACATAAGAAGGCTGAATTCTTGATTGGAACATTTATCTCAAAGGATATGGTAACTATTATGAGGCCCTGAAAGTTGGCTAATCCAACAATATCCCCAGACCCCCTATCTTCCTTTGCCATAGATACCAGGTTGATGAGTATGTAGCTCAATATGTACTTTCCCAGATTCACTTGCAGCTGCAGAAAGGACATGTGGAAATCTGCTGGGGTGATTTTAAGACCAACTGCTTCTCCGATTATAACAACAGATATAAACAGCAGATCTCTTTCCCAATTTTTTCTTCCTTTAATGGGGATGTTATTTCTGGAACTATGGCAGCCATCTTGGTTATGGGAGAAAGGCCAATACTGGCCTTGGCTTGTTGGACTGCAGGACCTAAGCCAGGAGACACCTTCCTCCAGATCCCCCTTCTTTTTTTGGTTACTTGTGACTGAAAGCACTCCTGTGGCCACTCCCACAATGACAGATTACTAATATATCAGTCAGGATTATATTTGTGCATGCACACAACCCAACACAATATTTGTAAAACAATATATATTGTTTCTCACTTTCACCTGGTGAAAAATTAAGTGATAGGCACCTTAGGCTAAAATGCCAGCTACTGTAAAACACCAGGAACTCTTTTGCTGTCTCCGTCATTCTCAGTGCGTGACTTTTATCATCATTGCTTTCATACTTGCTGAAATCCTACCTATCACATCTGCGCTCCAGGTCAATAGCCTGCTTCCTAATTTCAAAGGAACTTTCCTTGAAATCTCAAATCATACTTCTATTTATATATTATTGACTAGGACTTGTAACATACTTGTAACATACCTTGTAACATACTTGTAACATACCTTGTTGTGAAGGAGGCTAGGTAATTTATTATTATTTTCTGGGCTGCCAATACTAAGCAAAATCAGAATTTGGTGAGAAAGCAAGTAGAAGAGAATAGATATTTGATATCTGTATCTCTCTAGAAGACTATCACAATCAAGTTTGCATCTTAGGACTGTAATTTTGACTGTAGTGTTGTGAGCGGGTTATAATTACAGAAGATTGGAGGTAGCTAGACTAATGAGGATGCAGTGGAACAATCTAGGGCCAGAGTTGGCAAACTACAGGCTGTAAGTCAAATCTAGCCAACTACCTTTTGTAAATAGTTTTATTGTAACATAGTCAGGTCCATATGCTTTCAGATTATCTATGGATGCTTTTGTTATACTTTGGCAAAGTTGAATAATTGTAACAGAGACCATAAGGCCTGTAAAGTCTAACTATCTGGCCCTTTACAGAAGAACTTTAGCTTCCTCTGCTTGAGAAGTACAGAAAGAGAAAGTAGACATTTTCATACTACAATGAAATAGAAATTTTCATACTACAGTAGTCACATCAGTGTTTATAGCAGCTCAATTCACAACGGCTAAACTATGAAAACAACCTAGGTGCCCTTCAAAAGATGAATAGATAAAGAAAAGGTACATGAAATTATGGCATTTGCCAGTAAATGGATGGAGATGGAGACTGTCATGCAAAGTGAAATAAGCCAATCCCAAAGAACCAAAGACTGAATGTTTTCTCTGATATGCAGATGCTAATTCATAATAGGGAGGGTTAGGGAAGAATAGAGTTACTTTGGATTATAAAGAGGCGAGTTAAAGGATGAGAGGGGGTATAGGGGTAGGAAGGATAGTAGAAGGAATTGGACATTATTATCCTATGTGCATGTATGGTCACATGACTGATGTGATTCTACATCATGTACAACCAGAAGAAGGAGAAGTTATATTCCATTTATGTATGATGTGTTAAAATGCATTCTACTGTCATGTATAACTAACTAGAACAAATAAAAAAAGAAAATAGACATTTTCAAGAAACACTGAGGAGGTAGAAAGAGTAGGCAGTTGTTGAGTGTGGGGATTAGAGACAGAGAGTAAAGCTCTGGGTAGAGAAGGCAGAGTGTTCCTGAAATCCTAAGCAGTGTCCATATCACTAGCTAGCAAATCAAGTTTCCATGGGAGTATCCTTATGAAACTTCAGCTTATCATTATTTTTAGTCCATTAATTAACCAAGAAAAACTAACTCAGATTTTGAGATCTTGGCTTTGATGAAAGAGGACTGAGTATGAATTTGAAAAGGGTAGAGAAGTGAACATGGAAACAGTGTCTGAGAGATGTAGGGCATTTTGCTAGAAAAGTATTTATCTTATTTGTACTCAGTGACAAGTCTTTATAACTTTTTTTGATGATGGCAAATTATCTTAAAAGTAACATAGAAAAATTATATAACTAATGTCACAATTTTAAAAAAATTCTTTCATATCCTTATTAATATTTTAATGATAAAAAGTAGGAGTATTAGGGCCTGGGGTTGTAGCTCAGTGGTAGAATGCTCGCCTCACACATATGAAACACTGGGTTCAATCCTCAGCACCACATAAAAATAAATAAATAAATAAAGGCATTGTGTCCATTTACAAGTAAAAAATATGTTTTTAAAAATGTAGGAGTATCGGAAGCCTGTAGAACAGTGAGATAAGAGAAAAATGGGGGAAAATTTATATCTTACCTTTGGAAACAATTGCTGTTAATTCAGTGTGTGTGTGTGTGTGTGTGTGTGTGTGTGTGTGTGTTTTGGTACCGAGGATTGAACTCAGGGCTACTTGACCACTGAGCCACATCCCCAGCCCTATTTTGTGTTTTATGTAGAGACAGGGTCTCACTGAGTTGCTTAGCATCTCGCTGTTGCTGAGGCTGGATTTGAATTTGCAATCCTCCTGTTTTAGTTTCCCAAAGTGCTGGGATTATAGGCATGTGGCCACCGTGCCCAGCAATTCAGTATATTTTAATTTTTATCCTCCCTGGATATATTAATAATTCTCTACTAAATTATACTTTCCAAGTAATCTTATATACTTCTATCTTCTCTTAAATTTTATCACACTATGTTTTCATGATGTGATCTTTATTTGCATTATTTTGGTTTTAGAAACCGTTCTTAGGATTTATGAAAAATTCTTGGATTTGTGAATGTGTGAATTTCTCAGGTCCTATATTTCCTAGTCATACAGCTAAATCCTTGACATAATATCCTGAGGACCATCCACCTACTTGAAAGGACTTTTTAAGCCAAGATCCCTGTCTCACTACAATCCAGCACTTACCTCGTTTAGGAATGAGGAATCTAATCTTTGCATTGGTAGCAAAGCCTGGGAGAGTTGCTGATTTCATTCAGTGGTTATTTGTAGAAGCAAATGGACCCTTTTATTCTCACCTTAAGAGTGGCAGGTAAAGTTGCTGTGCAACACAAAACAACTCTTCTTTTCCCCTCTGCCTTACAGTGACATTTCTTTGCAACTAATCATCATCTAGAAACCCTCCCATCATCTCCTATCCTGCAGACATTTGATAACTGGACCTAGATTAAGAAATCATTTCTTTAGAGAAAGAAAATGAAATGAGAGAAGTTAGTAGATTTATGGTTTATCTAAAGGAGCTAAACAAGAGATTGATTTCACAGATCCAGCAAAACAAAATCTATTTAATCCACACCCAAATGAAACACATTTTCAGGAGAGAGTTTGAGTAGTATTTTCTGTTTCCAGAGACTATCTTATGTCATAGAATGTAAACCATACCTGTACAGGTGTAAAAACTGTTGTAAATGGTACCTGTTCAGGTGTCTCTTTCTTAATATGCTCTGGAAAGCTTCCAGATGTGGAATAACTGATCTCTAGAATAAGTTCTGTTTTGCTTATGGGTTTTAAACATTAAACACATGCACTAATTCTCAATGGAGCATTAAACATCTGAATTTATTTTGTAAAGCTGAATGTCAAAGTGGTTTTTTAAATGAGAATAAACAGAGAGTCATTTATTACTAATGATAACACCAGCAGTTCTAACAATTGGACCCTGCCAAACAGAGGTCAGGATATGCCCTCCATGGTTTTTTTTTTTTTTTTTTTACTGTGTTAGGTTAACCCTGCACGGACATGTGCTCCCAGCAGTGTGAAAGTGGGTTAATTGCCAAGTGCAGTGGCACATACCTGTAATCCCAGGGACTCAGGAAGCTGAGGCAGGAGGATTGTGAGTTCAAAGTCAGCCTCAGCAAAGGCGAGGCACTAAGCAACTCAGTGAGACTCTGTCTCTA
The DNA here is from genome assembly GCA_028644305.1 of Xerus rutilus. Classification (NCBI taxonomy): domain Eukaryota; kingdom Metazoa; phylum Chordata; class Mammalia; order Rodentia; family Sciuridae; genus Xerus; species Xerus rutilus. The sequence continues at coordinate 112,581,921 of CM053417.1, forward strand.
AATAAAATACAAAATAGGGCTGGGGAAGTTGCTCAGTGGTCTAGTGTCCCTGAGTTCAATTTCCAGTACCAAAAAAAAAAGTGGGTTAATCATTAATGTCTTCAAGACAGTGAAGGAATATTTTATGTATCAATTAGTGTCCCAAGATATTTTCTTTAAGACTGATTTGCATTTTCCTTCATTCATTTACTGAGATCTTACCCAGTTAAATATGCTACATTTCCAGGATGGATTTGTTTAGACTGGGATGAGTTATTTTCCACACAAATGTCTTTTTTCCTTTTCTTCTCCCTTTGAAAAGCCAACTCTTTATACAGTGCACATACTCAGGTAGCCCACAGCATAACACACCAATGAAAATGAGAAGAAAAGTGTTCATGGCTGGTGTGCATTCAGTTTTTCCCACCTTGAAGACATTTGAAGGATAAATGACTTGGTTAAATCTCCTTGTGGATTGGCTGATTAGATTTGTTGATGGTTAGGAGAGTCCTTATCTATGGAATGCTTTTGTTGGAATATACCAGGTTTGTCTAGGATTAGTTATGATAAACTCACCGGGGATCTATGGATTTCTGGGCCATGGCTAGTTGGAAAATGTCATCCTTTTAATTATCAGACTATAATATGAAGATGTTTCATGACAAAACATAGCTCATTTTGTGTGATTAGTATAGTTTGGATCTGGAATGTCCTCCAAAGACTCGTGTGTTGAAGATTTGGTCCCCAAATGCAGCAATGTTCAGAGGTGGGCATCTGGGGAAGTGAGTGGATCATAAAGGCTCTGACCTCATCAGTCAATTGATCCATTTGATAGATTCATAATTTTAATGGATTACTGGAAAGAGGTACAGGCAGGTGGCCCCTAGTTGGAGAAAGTAGGTCATAGGGGGCATGCCCTAGAAGAGTATATCTTGTTCCCAGCCCCTTTCTTTCTCTCTCTCCTCTCTCTCTTTCTCCTCCCTCCCTCCCTCTCTCTCTCTCTCTCTCTCTCTCTTCTCTCTCTCTCTTTCTCTCCTCCTTCTCTCTCTCTCTCTCTCTCTCTCTCTCTCTCTCTCTCTGTTTCCTGGCCACCATGAGGTGAGTATCTCTGATCTACCACACTCTTTCTGCCATGATTCTTTGACCCTTAGCAATGGAGCTAGTCAACCATAGACTGAAACCTCTGAAACCATGAACCAAAACAAATCTTTCCTCCTTTGTTTATCTCAGGTATTTTGTCATAGTGATAGAATGATTACTAACACAGCATGTCTCCCTCCTCCCCTGTTGCAGCACTTAGAGATTTCATATGTTATATCTGGGCCAGGATCACCCCACCCTACCTCTGTGATTTCCTGAAGACAAAGGCCACATCTTATTTCTCTTTGTAACACTGTGCCCAGCACAGTACACTGCATTAGAAAAATGTTTAATTCATTTTAAAGACTATACATACAAAACATAGCCCACTAATACATGGCCAGAAACAATTTAGCAAGCAAAATCCACAGAAGTTCATAAGATAGCTTCTAACCCACAATGGTTACAGCCAAGGGAATTCTTAATAGTAAAAAAAAAAGGCTTTTAGGAAAAAAAAAAAAGGACCTTTGAGTAAAAAGTAGAAGTCCTTTCCATGAAGGTTTTAAATATATATATGAACAGCTGGAGAATTGGGGATCTTGTGAATATATACAGATTCTGATTCAGCAGCTCTGGAGTGAATCCTGAGATTGGTCTTTTCTGACATTTGAAAATCTTCCTCCTCAATGCCTGGTCTAGGCACTGCGGCATCAAGATGACCTAAATGTTTGCTAGAAATTCAGACACTTCAGCCCAATCCCAGCCTTCTTAGCCAGATTCTTACTCTTCTTTCAATGATTCCTTCTAACACACTCTTTGAAAAGGACCAAGGACTCCTTATTGATCTCCCTCTAAGGTGACATGGCCCTGCTTAAGGAGTGATATTTTCTTGATGCTTCTGTATCTCCATTATAAACATTTGGCTTTTCCAAGCTTATTGCTAAGGGGCAACAAAGCAGATTTCTATCTCTCATACTTTTCTGAAAGCATTAAACCTTGAACTTTCAGTCCATTTGATTCAAGACATGTTTGTTTAGGGACTACCTAGCAAATAGTCTAACACTATTATGCATGCTGTTTACTGGAGGGCAAGAAAATACAATATTGAATGAGTCCCATGGGCAAGAAAAGGAATGTGGAAATTTCACCTATAATTGAGTTAAAGAACATTAGATTCAATAGGTAGCAGAAAGATGTGTCGGGGGTAAATAAAATGCATTTATATAGAGGAAGCTAAAGATGCATTTATATAGAGGAAGCTCACAGAGTCACTTTTTCCCTGTGAATCTTTATAAAAATGTATATTGATTTAAACCATAAAATGGAAAGGTTAATAGAAACAATTAGCCAAAGATCGGTGCCAGAACCATTGGAATTCAAAAATGTGGGTAAAGATGACAATACTACTGGAATGAGGTGAAGTATTCAGCAGAATTTCTGTCTTCAAACAACCAGTTGGAAAGGAGACTCAAAAAAGAAATGCCATTAATAGTCAGGCTGACATGAAAGAATTACATGCAGTTAAATCCATCTCTGCCAATACTCAGAGAATACCATTAACTTTAAACAAGTACTATATGTATACTTACATTTATTATCTATAATGAACTCCCCTAATTTAGGACTTTTATGCTGCCCCTGAGATCTACTTGGATTTGTCGGAGTGAATGAAAGCCAAACAAAGGTTGGTTGGAAGAAGTCTTATAGAGCAGAAAGCAATAATGGCTGACCTTTATGATGAGCTTCTATCTTAGTACGTCTCAAATACCTTTCATATGTTTAACCAATCCACTGAAAGGTAAGACAAAAAATGTCGAGATCGAGATCAGAAAGAAGAGAGAGGAAGACATGTGCAATCTGGCCATGATGAAACTACCAAATGCCATAGGGGATAAAATGGAACAATGAAATGTGAATTCACAGAAAGGTTTTTGGAATTCCCTGTGACTGTAATTAAAATACACACTTTATCATGTGCAATTAATTTCACAAATGGAACTTAGAAAATGAGAGTGTAAAGATCTATCTTGGGGCTGGAGTTGTGGCTCAGTGGTAGAGAACTTGCCTGGCACATGTGGGGCACTGGGTTCGATCCTCAGCACCACATAAAAAAATAAAATAAAGGTATTGTTTCCCCCTACAACTCAAAAATATTTTTAAAAAAGATCCATCTTGGGCTTTAGCTATAAATCTTTACTCCTTTTTGTACAAGTGTCACGAAATTTTAACTTTGAACTTCACTTTCAGCTCTGATCTACATTCCAGTTACAGGCTGGGCTTATAAGCACACAGGGACCCTTCAACACTGTTAAAACCACCAACATGGGGCTGGGATTGTGGCTCAGCGGTAGAGCGCTTGCCTCGCATGCGTGAGGCCCTGGGTTCGATCCTCAGCACCACATACAGAGCAATAAAATAAAGATATTGTGCCCATCTACAAAAAATTAAAATAAATAAAGAAATAGGTCACATTGTTCTGTTTAAAAAAAAAAAAAAAAAAAACCCACCAACATGGTATTCTCCAAAGTGTTCTTAGAATACTTAGATTCCATGTGTCAAAGGACAAAATTACAAGAACTTAGTTTAGCAATCTTAATTAGCTGTATTTTCAATTCTAGAATGGAGCAATACTATATTCCTTAGAATAAAATAAGTATTATGATGATCTGAGCAAAGGAGGTTGGTTTTATAGACAGAAGAGGGTTTGAAGAAAGCAGAAACAAACAAAAACAAAGTGGAATGATCTTTTCTTTTATTTCTTTTTGAGACTTGTTCTCTTCATGTTGCCCAGGTTGGCCTCCTTTTGCCTTTGCCTTCCAAGTAGCAGAGATTATATGTGCATGGTGGGCTCAGCTGGAATGGTCATTTTTTAAAATTTTATTTTGCAGTATTGAGGATGGAACCTAGGGCTTCACACATGCTAGTCAAGCATTCTGTCACTGAGCCATATCCCCAGCCCTTTCTATTTTTATTTTGGGACAGGGTCTCTCTAAGTTGCTGAGGTTCTCACTAAATTACTGAGGCTGGCCTCAAACTTGCAATCCTTCTGCCTCAGCCTCCTGCGTACCTCAGATACCACCATGACTGCCTGTAATAGTCATTTTAACGTTGATTTCCTGGTAAGGTGGGGAAGGGGAGACAGAAAGATAGGAAAATAATGGAGATTAGTTAACATCAGATTATTTCAGGTTACTTTTTTGTGTAAAGATGAAAGTGGAAGAAATTTAATTACCATGATAAATAAAATTGGTCTTCTTGGGAAGTTTGGCTATTTTCTCTTTAATCCTGATTTCTCAGGCCAGTATAAAAGCTTATTTTCAGTTTGATTAGGTGGAATTTTAGTGTGAGTGACCCCACTTTAATTTTTACCCTGGTCTGTTGGGACATAGTGCAGAAATTTAGTACAAAACAATGATCACTTGTAATTTTTCTTTAACATGTGATGTCATAGATTTGCAAAATATATAATGTTTTTGGAGTTTTGCTTTCAACATTAATACAACTAAGAGTGTTTGAAATTCTATGGTTTGGAGACAGTTTTAATATGGTGTTTCTTTTTAATTTAAATCTTGATGCATTATATTATATGTAGTAGAATTTATTATGCCATATTCATACATGCACATATCATAATTTGATCCATCTCATTCTACAATGCCTTCCCTTACCCTCTCCTCCTCTTTTCCCCTCATCTGCTTGCTTTGCTCTACTGATTAATATAGTGTTTCTTAAAATTATGTGACAATGCCTTTTTGACAAGTTTAATTAGTGTTCAAAGGGACCTACTTGAAGAAATGCAGAGCTATAGAGATAGAAACAGCACCTGAAGAACTACTCTAGCATAATAGTAAGGGAGGTCCTAGTGGTCCCTTCTGGGATGCAAATAGGACATGAAGAGTCTCTTATCACTGTCCACCTCCAGTGAGTCCAAGATAGAACAAATTTCTTTAAAAGTTCTGGAGAGACAATAACCCCGCTGACCTGCAATTACCATTCAGGATTCAGACAGATATTCTAGGTTCTTTGAGAATGGTGACAGTCCTTTAATAATTGTCACTCCCCATCCCTTGAACACCAAGTTATGTGCTTTGCCTGAAGCTGTGCTTCATGAATGTCAGTTGATTGATGTACATTGGGAAAAAAAAACTAGGGATGAGGAAGGGGGATGCTAGTCTAAAACTCAAGAGTAGTCTATTTTTTAAATTGCAGAAACTTTTTTTCCTCATCAGCTAGGCTGTATGCATGCAGCAAGTATTGTGGTATATGTTTGGGACTTGGGGATGGATGCTATCCCTTTCCTTATGGAATTTAGAGCCTAATGAGGGGAGAAACATTAATAAAAGATGTACATGTATTTAAATACAAGCTATAATGAGTTCTATGAAGAAAACATAGTGGTGTCATGGGAGCATCTAACACGAGCCTCTAACCACATACATCCTTCAAATGAGGGGATACTTTTCTGAGTCAATGATGAGCTGAGAGCCACTGGGAATGGTAAGGGTGGGAGGTTTAACGGGAGGGAAATTCCAGGTAGAGAATGGGCCCCAAATATAAAAAGGGAGACTTGGCAGTGGGGTGGAGGAATGAGTCTCGGAAGGTAGGCAAGGACTCAATCATTCAGGACCTTGTAGGGCAAGTTAGGAAGTTTAATCATGGGTTAAAAGCCAAGAAGTCTACTTGAGAGTTTTAACCAAAGGAGTGATATGATCAAATACGCAGTTGCATCAGATCTGAATGTTTCTGAATCAATATGGAGAAAGAATTGTGGAAGATTCCCAGACACTGCTTGAGTTTGTTGCAGGAGTCCAGGTGAGAGAAATTGGGAAGTGGGGGTGAGTGGAAAGAGAGAAAATGGAGAAGGAATGCCCTACAGTGTCAAGGATGAAACAGATGGAGGATGGTGCCATCCTTTGGGACAGGAACCAGAATACAAAGTCAGAGGTTGATTGTGGGTTGGTTTTCACAGTTGTGATGTACATCTGCAACTGTAGAGTGAATAGTGTACACATATGTGTATACTTAGAACAGGGGATCTCAGATAGAAATATACAAGGATTAATGGCTTACCAATGTTTCTCTAGGAGACAGAGGAAAGAGAGTCCAATTCAAACTATAACACCTTAAAGAGTTGGCAGAGAAAGATGCACCAGTAAAGGTAACTAAAGTGTGTCAATGGCCAAAGTAAAGGAGTTTGTGTCTCAGAAACCTAGTGGTTGATATAGCAAAGCTATAGCAAGAGCCACTTCAAATTTGGGCTGAAGTAGTTCCACTGGATAAAGCAACACAGAGGCCATCTCTAAACCTTAACAAGTGCTGTTTTGCTGGAGTGATGGGACCAGACCATAGAAGGCATGCAAGTGGGGATGTTTTGAAACTTTTTCTAAGGGTCTATAAAAGGACTCTTTTATAGGGGTCTGACTTTGCCCCCAAGTATGCCAAGTATGTGAACACCCTCACTTAGGTCCAGCTCTCAACTCTTAGAATAAAGGTGGTCTATTCCACTTAATGCATATAGATAGAATGGCAAATATGAATGTTTTCCTTTCATTCATTCTCAATTCTCTTGTGCCTCTTAAATCAAGATGAGCTTGCTGGTATCTAGTTTTAAAGACATAGTACAGGGCTGGGAATGGAAGGTCAATGGAAGAATGGGTGCTTAGCATGTGTAAGGCCAAAGATTCAATACTAGCATCAAAAAACTAAAACGAAAACACCACAAAGAGATGCTATATATATTTTTTGTGATACAGGACCCCTTCCTCCCATCTAAATAATAAAGTAAACCTGATACTTTATCTGCTGTATGATGTATGATGGGTATGAGGAAGCTTTGAATTCATTAAGATATGGATTACTATGCCTGTCTCAGTGGAGACAAATTTTCAAGGAAAATTCTGACTCTATTCAACTCTTCCCTAAACACTGACTTTAGAATATAATTCCACTCTTAGATGCACCTCTACCTTTAATGACTGAGATCTTAAGCCATGTAAAAAATCCCAGAGTGGTAAATACTGGATTTGCAAGGAAGTTTGCTTTTTACATTTGCCTTTTTCTTTGAACTTTCTTTTTTAGCAACCTATTAGTTCAGTCCCATTAAGAAAGTAAATTTTGGGGGCTGGGGTTGTGGCTCAGTGGCAGAGTGCTTGCCTCGCATGAGTGAGGCACTGGGTTTGATTCTCAGCACCACATATAAATTAAAAAAATAAAGATCCATCAACAACTAAAAAAAGATTTAAAAAAAAGAAAGTAAATTTTGCTAGACTGTGTCATTCTATTTCTTTACCCCCTACCCCCAATAAAGGGCCGCAGGATAATACTGAAGTGCCAAAGAGAAAAGATACATGACTACTGGATGGAGATAGACAAATGATTCCCTTTTTTGTTATAATCTCAGATCTAGCAAGTAAAGAGGAGAGGCACAATTTTAGAAGTTTTAGAAACCTCTTGCAGTGAGAAATTTATTAAGACTCATACATGACTTCCTTCCAATATTAGGAGTTTTTGAAGCTTCTCACAGTCAGAAACTTATTAAGAATACATACATGACTTCCAAAAATGAATCAGGAAATCCATGAGATTTTTCAACACATATACATATATACATTGCTCCAGAACAATCTGAAAGTGTGCAGTGGACTTTTTGAAATCATAAAACTTAAGGCACTGGAATTTGATCCAAAACAAATTATAAATGTTGGAAACAAGATGCATGTCTCTGTAAGGATATTTCTCTTTCCTTTTTTTTAAACAGTTTAAACTTTTTCATTTAGCTATTTTCACAAAGCATACTTATGTCTAACAGAAGGAATTTAAATTAACTAGCTCAAGTGAATTCATTATTCTGAAAGAAAAAGGAAAATTTAAAAAGCTAATTGTTTTCACTAGAGCTTCATTTATAAAAGCACACAATTACTGGAAGGACCCTTTGTCCTAATAAATTAACTCACTGTGAGCATCATTCTTGAGTACTTTCTATGGTTGAGTAAATGTTTAATATAGTGGTCACATACTTTCCCTTAGTAATTTATTTATAGAATTGAATATTTGCGTGAACTGAAACTATGAAATTAGAAAAAGTCAACTGGGATAGAGATATACTATATCCAAACATTTCCTTTCAAGTGTGGACTAGAACTTTTGCTGGAACACTTGTAATTTCAAAGATTGGATTGAAAAAGATAAATTATTCACTTCTTTGTTATAGTCCCAGATCTAGCAAGGGAGCCATCAGTCAGACTAGGTAAAGTTGAGTTCTGACCTTCCTATATCTTGGAAGACTGAATTGAATGCATTTACAGGACAGGTCCCACACAACTGACACTATGTATAATTTTTTCTTGAGTGTGGTGCTTGTGGGTGTGATGGAATATCACTCTCATGATTAGATTATGTCATACGCAGAGAAAAGATTTTGCAGAGGTAATTAAGGTTCCAAATGAACTACCTTTGAGTTAATCTCAAAGATTGTCCTGGGTGGGCCTGACCTAATCAGGTAGATCTCTGAAAGGAACTGGGCTGTTACTGAAAGAAGAGATTTAAAGCAGCAATGGTCATGCTGTGAACTGCTTATGGGGGAGGACATAGAGCAAAGACCTGCGAGTGGCCTCTAGGACTTCAGAGGTACACTCACCAGCAAGAAATCTACAACCTTAGTCCTATAGTCATCAGGGGACAACTTCTGCCAACAACTTGAAGGCATTTGAGCCTCCAGGATGCAGTCAGCTGACACTTCAATTTCAGTCATGAGAACCCCAGCAGAAACTGTGAGATAGTAAATTTTATTGTCTTAAGCTACTAAGTTTGTGGAATTGTGTTATATGGCAATAGAAAACTAATATATGCTCTGATTTTATTAAACGCATCACTTGTTCAGGCCACTACAGTATGCTTTCTGAGACAACTAGTGACAGCACACTCTACAAAGTGCCCTTTGATAGAGTGATAAATCAACCCCTTTGAGGTTGATACTGCATATCAAAACACTCCATCATAGTAAACATTAGCCCATGCATTGAAAACCTTTCTCCAGGTAAGGTCTATCTATAGCTTAGAATACCAGAAAACTTACATTTCCAGCCAAAAGTCCTGAGTGGCTATTCTGTGGCTTGTTTCTCTAAGTATTTTAACTTCATTCCCTTTCCTCCTCATACTGTTTAGTGAAGGTGCAGCTCTGTCAGACTTACCCATTCAACACTTTAACCAGTTCCTCAAATGTGACAGCTCTGGGTGATTACAGATGAGCATTGCTCTTGGAAACTAGTTCAACTCTTGGCTCTGAAATTGACTAGTCATATAGTCCTGGGAAAAAAGAATTACTTCTTAGACCCTCTTTTCCTTTGTTAAAAACATGATCTTATGATGTATTCCCAGACTGTTAAGGGCAAAGGAGCATGAAAAAAAAACTGTTAAGAGTTTCAAGGATCACTCAAATTTTTCTTCTAGAAAGACTTCAAATCAATCAAATCAGCATACATCTTGTCCTAAGAGCCAGGGAGATATCTCCTCATATTCTTGCTAGTTAAATCAATTCTTTTCAAATATTTTAATATGTGCAAAAGATTAGTTTTACTTCTCATGCCAGGGGACATGAGTGTGGTAGGTTAAGGTATGAGACTGGACATTTATTCAATAGGAGGACAAAATTAAGTTGTAGACATGAAAGATCTCATGTGACGATTTCACTGAGGTGCCAAGAAGGCAAGGGTGGGCATACAAAGCAGGGTAGTTTGGCTGTGAATGAGGTGGGACATTCAAGATCAAGTGTGAAAAGTTTTAGGAAGCTGGAATATAAAGTAGGGGAGGCAATACACCAGCCAAGCATGGCCAGACCCAGTGGATGCTCTGTTATTTCCTCATTCTCATAGCTATCCTGTCAGTTAGTCCTATGATTATCACATTGGGTAGGGAGAAGAAACAGGTTGAAGCAGGCTGACTTTCCTAAGACACTCAAGGATGAGGTAGCAGAGAGCGAACTTGAACTTAGGCAGCCAACTTCGGTGCTCTTACTCCTAACTGCTAGTCTCAGGACAAATGGGAACATTTGCAGTCTGTCCCTTTGGGCCAGGGAGAGAGAGAAAGTCCTATGCTCCTGAGAGCCCATGGTGTTCTGAGACAGGGAAACCTTGAGCTGGTAGTGAAAATGTAGAGGAGTGAGAGTTGAAGATTCCTGCACTGCTTTCTAGGCTGAAGATTTCCACAGAGGAGTTTGTTTCCTAGAAAATTGTCCTTTACAAAGATCACTTCCTTTACGGTCTCAGATTGGTATGGTATTTCTTGATAGGTTAATGTTCTTTGTAGTTTTATTTTATAAGATGGAATGGACTTTTTACCCAGTTTTTAAAAATCTCCACCTCCTTCAGAAGAGGTGCAAGTTCTATGCATTCTATTTTTATGGAGAGGTACCTCCCATTTAGATGGTCATGTCTTCCAGAGGCTAGGGACCAACAGCAACGACCCTTTCCATCAGCAGTTTGGGCTGCCCTGTGCCCCTCCCCAACAATCTTGATTTTGGGAGCCATCAATGCCACACTGCCTATCATCCACGTGCCTGGCAGCCAGCAGGATGCCTCCTTAGCCTGCTTTCTGCTTCCTCCCATCAGGCAGGATGGTGTGTGAAGACTAGAACTGGGGACAATGGGGCGATCTGCACTCACTGCAGCCCCAGAGATGAGTTCAATGAGAACTAAGCCACAACAGTGGGTCCACTGCTAAGAACTGTGCTGAAGAGCAGCCAAACTCGACAGAGGGATGAGGAGAAACAGGACACACTAAAGGACAGGCTCACCTGACACAGGACTTTATCTTTGCAGGGCTGAAATGTCCTTATAAAAATGCAAAGGAGGTCCAAAAAGAATTATTATAATATTTAAAAGGTCAGAGTGAGTTTGAACATTGATTTTCTTTAAGATGATTTATCAATTACAGACCAGAGGTTTTTTTTCCTGATGATATTTATTTCATAAATGTAATTATTTTTCTAAAACATATTAAAATAGAAAACATGTTCTTTTGATCAATTTATACAAAGAAAATACCAATATAGTAATAAAAATACTGAAAATATATGAAAAGCACCTGAACATTAGAGAAATTACACTGGCAACAATTCTAGGAATATATTTTTTTGTAATTATACAATAAAGTGCTATTAAATCCAGTCAAAATTAGTGGCAAGATATAAAAACAGTTATGATATTATTAAATTTGAGGCTAGGATTACCAGCAATTGCATTTTTAGGCTACTTGCAGATCAAGCTAATGATATCTCATTAATGTTTTCATGGAAAATCTATTAATTTCCATTCCCAAGTGAAAAAAAATCTAAATCTAAATGAATGTCCTTGGTAGTTTGATCATGAACACGTAATGACATGATTAAAAACGAAATTATTCATTAGAGTACCAAAAATAATCATGTGACTGTGATTAAATCCAAAGAAAGACAAAAAATCAAATGTAAATATATGATTAATCAAGACAAGTACAAAAGTTTAGATTATTTGATTTTATAGTCAATTTTCAGTAATTCTGCTTAGTCACATTTAATAGACGTACAAACATTAACAAGATATATTAATTTTAACTGACTAGACATCGAGCAAGGATATTTTAGTGAGTCAACATAATTTTCATATGAAACATTAAAGGGACACCGTTAGGACAATACATTTCCAATCTTGGTTAATTATTTCATTTATCTGCCAAGGAACAGAAAAACATACACAAATAATTTGGGAAATTATATTAAGGCCCAAAATCTACCATGTAAGGGGGAGCCACTGTGCACACACACACACGGAGAATTGTGCACAGTACTTAGGGTGGACTGCAGTCCCTTTCACATCTGGAGATGGCAAACTGAAACAGAAAATCCCAAATTAAGACAAAGTATCACACCAGTGTCCTTTTAAGGTTTTATTACCTATGCCAATTTTGAAAGAAATCTATTATATCATTCTCCATAAACTCAGTTTTGGAATCAACCTCAAGATAAAAGTCAACAACACTACACTTCATAATAATAAATCTCCAAACATGGTGCAATCGAAATTCAAATTTATTTTACAAGCAGGCTATTTTCTCTTTCATATAAAGTAGATACACATGTGAACCCAAAGGGACTAAACTGGTCATATTAATGAGAAAGAAAACTAATTTCATTAGCTTCTGCTTCTGCAAGGTGTATCTCTTTGGGAATTTAGGAACCAAATTGGGTGGGTATTTCCCTACCCATGGCAGAATAACAAGTCAGTCAATTAGTCCTGGTCTGAAGGTTTTACAGCCCATCATGAGTTATATTTTTCATTCTCTAACAGAGAGCTGATACTTATGCTTCTACATTTTTTTCTTTGCATCCTTATAGATACTCCAGTCTTTTGTAAATTTCTTTCTACTGGATGTTTTAAAAAGGAATATTTTGAACTACAAATTCATCATAATGCTTAGCATCTTGAAACACTCACTTTTCAAAAAGTGCTATCTAATTCCTTTCTTTTAGAAGCGAGAGTGATGACAGTGCAATTTGTGGTCCATAGAGACTCCTTTGCTATGGAATGAGGGTGAAGATGGAAGAACGGAAGATCAGGTTTTCATAATAAATTAGGTGACAAGGTTTAGTGTCCAGCCACAGTGAACAACATGAAGCTGCACGGACATGACTGGAAAGGGGGCACTGCTTGGAGAGACTTTCCTTCTGGGCATTACTATCAGAATTCAAAGAGCCAACCACACTCAGTTTTCCAAATTCTACTGAAATGAGATTGTTCATTAAAAAGCCCAGGATTAATAAAAGGCAGGCTGTTAAGGAACATTGAGAAACAAAGGTGAGGGTGGTTTAGCATTGAACAGGTTTACATTCCAAAAGAATATCATCTGGAAGTGCTTCTCAAAATTACAAAGTCATGATTACATAAATTACTTTGTTAAGTATGTTTTCTTTTTCAATATACATGTTCTTTTATATACAGAGTATAGAAAAGCTAGTAAGTCAGCTCAGCTATAATAATTTTGTCATAAAAAAGCAGATTCCATTTTTTGGTTGCAACAAAGAGCATGTTACTTATACCTTTCAGTTCAGCTAATGTATTTACATGATAAAACTTAAGCTTCAAAAGTATTTGAATCAAGAGGAAAAAATAAATTACATTTAAGCTATTAATTTACACAATGCATATACCTTTACTTACTTTCCTAACTAGCTATAGTCACTAATAATTTCTCCAGCATTTCTTTATTCAAACAATTTATTTTCAAGACAGGTAAGTGCTGTACCCCTTTAGGTGCTGCATATTTCCTTTTAGGAAGCACAAATGTGCAATACTTTTAGTAGTTTGGTGGAGTAGTTTGGGGTCTGTTACTTTTTCCAGGTAACAGATAAAAAAGCCATGTTTTTGACCAGGTACCACCACTTTAACTGTACAATGAATAAAAGAAAGAGACAACAAAAGCAAGCAAGAGCATTGTTAAGGCAAGTAACAGCTGTTGGAACCAGATACAATGCTGAACTTGGTCTTCAAGCTTCCTATTGCTTTCTAGTAAACGATTGAGCTGAAGAGGAAAAAGATTTATATCAATAAAAACAATCATTAATCGTAGGAATGACAAACAGGAGTATTAGAAATCCAAACATTGAATGGGATGGGGCCCATCTATTCAGAAAGGCAGGGAGCTAGAAATGGCAAGGAGGCATTTGACTTCTTTGGTGGTAAGATATGTGTCTGATTACTCTTATTTCAAAAGGTACATTTTTCTAGTAGAGACAGGAGCAGAGTAAGCACTTCCTGGAGGCACAGAAACCTTTGACATACTCAGAAAGAGCCCTTCTGTCTGTCTGTCTGTTTCTCTCTCTTTTGCAGTGCTGGTTCAAATCCAGGGCCTTGGTTCAAATCTGGTGATAGGCAAGTGCTCTACTACTGAGCTACAACCCCAGGACCTTTTTATCTCTTTCAAATTTATATGTGCTACCTGGTACCCTTTTCTGCAAGATGGAATTCTTTGATACTCAGCAAAGGACAAGGTCCCTACTCCAAATTAAAATGGAATTAAAATGGCCAGAGCTTTTAAAAGGATAGATTTCCGAAAGTAACTCACCTCGTACCATTTCTAATTTGGCTTCTCTTCACAAAGAAAAGAGCACTTTTGTAGTGTTTATGCCAAACATTTTCCCTTCTGTTAGTGGAAAAAGGTGGATTTCTAATGCTGATGAGCATTAACAACTTGTTTTACTTAGGAAGAAAGTATACTTACTTGTAGATATATATCTTCACTGGTTTTATCTGACATGTTAAGAGCATTGTCTTTTAATGTAAGGGTGTTTGGTTTATTGCTCTCAACAGTATGGCATCTCAACCTATGAAAATCCAAAGGAGACAACTTCTTAAAAACTTTAGTAAATCTTCTCATCAAATTAAAATATAAAATGAAAAAGTTAAATACAGGAGTTTATGTAACAGAGGTAAAAGGCCTCATTCTTTTCCCTTAGGGTCACTTAAGGTACTGGCTCAGTGTATATTTATCTATTTATCTTCCAGTTTATCTCTCTTTTTTTGGTTTGGTGCTGGATATCAAACCTACAGCCTGGCACAAGCTGGACAAGTGCTTTACATCTGAGCTACACCCCCAGCCCTCTTCTGGCATCTTAATGCATGCATATATAAAGAACACAAGAGATTATGGATATTGTTCAATACTCCATAGGATTCAATGGAAAGTTCTAAAATAACTTTTTATGGTATTCAGTAGAGTTCATCCAAATACTATTTAAAGCACTCACCCTTTCTAGATAGGAGATAGTGCTTTAATTGGGTCCTCAGTATTAAATCACTAAACTTCTCTCCCACTTTCTGGGAGAAAACAGTGATCTCCTCTTGACAGTTTGAGGAAAGCAAGCCACTAGGAATGAGTAAAACCGAAAGCAAAGAAAATAAAGCAACTCATATATAACAAAGCCAAAACCACTCCCTCATTTTGAGAGGCTGTTACATAAGAACTTCAAATTGATCTTTAATAGTTTTCATACCAGTGTTTTTCAACCTTTCAAAAATTTTCCACATCCACACCTTTAACCAAAACCACAACCAACCCCTCACCAACACACTTGATACAACAAAAAGTAGGTCTTCCTGAAATATAATTTGAAAATTTAAATATGTAATTAACCCATGCAAAAACAACCGGAACAACTTGAAACTGGGTCTCTATCTGCATTCCTTTCTCCCCTTCTCCTTGTGACTGAGGCTAATCATCCCTCTGCTCCCGCTCCTTTTAGCATTCTCAGGAATTGCATTGCTAATGACATATCTTGTACATCTGGCTTCTTCTCTAATGATCTCAGAACCTGGTTTTTAAACAATGCTCAAATCTCTTTTAATAAAAAGGATCCTTCATCAAGGCCACCATTCTCTTTCCAAGTGCCACTGCACTCTTTCTGTAACCAACCACACTTCTAGTGTAGATTTTCCAGCAGCCTCAATTTCTTCACTTCCTCTCATCTATATGGCTCCTGCCAACTGAAATTATTCTGTGTAAAGTCATCAATGACCTCTGTAATGTCACCACCAACTGGTACTTGCCATTCTGTACCTCATCCTTCTTGACCCATAAGACACCACTTGATACCACTGGTCATTTCCTACTTGGTGACACATTCTCTTCACTGGGCTTTGATGACTTGGCAGAGCTTGCCTGTTTTTCCTTCTAATCCTCTCCTGATTATCCACCTGCATTTGACCACAAAACACTCCTTTAGGATAGGCTTAACCTTTCCCCTCTCTTGTTGGGCCAACTAAAATAATACCTGTCTCCCCAGGCACACTCTTATTGTCTTCCACCCTATTAACTATATCACCAACAGCTTGATCTTGTCAAATGCAGGTCCAATCAGGTTGTATTCTGCCTCTCTGTTTCTGTTATGGGTTACTGAGCTCCTTCTCTGGCCCGTTCTTGCTTCTCACACTTTCTTTCTTACCACTTGCTTTCACTCTTTTCCAAACACACATTTCAACCCCTTCTGTGAAAAATTTACTCAGATGTGACCAATAGGTTTATTAACTCCTCATCTCTAAAGCAAGAAAAATCCTTCCTGCCCTCCTAGGGTTGTCTTCACAACTCCATGAATGAATGAAAATAAAGCATCCAGAACTGTGCTGGCCCACATCAAGCACTACTGCAGAGTGACCTCTGTAGCACAGCTGCCCACTGCATCTGCCCACTGTTTCCTACACAGTTCCAGAAGAATTCTTTAAGAAAAGTAACCAGATCACCTCAAGGCTCTGCTCAGTACCAAGTATTTCTCCTCTCAAACTCAGAAGTCATCACTAGTAGTGATCTGGTATCCTACTATCTTGTTGTTCCCCATATCCTGGTTGCCCCCCGTCCCTTACTGGAGTCAAGTGATACTGGACCTACTTACTGCTGGAACACAAGCACGGGCCAAGTGTAATTCTTTATTTGCTCTTCCCTCAGTCTACAAAGCTCTTTGTCCAGTTACCAATGTGGCTCAGTCTCTAATTTCCTTCAGGTGCTACTGCAAGTGTTCTGAGGGTTTCTTACCTCAGCACTCTTGACATTTGGTTCCACTTGATTTGGAGGGGTTGAAGTTGTCCTGTGTATGCAGGAGGTTAGGTGGTGTCCCTGGCTTCCCCCATTACATGCCCATTGCACCCTATCCCTCAGATGTGACAACTAAAAATGTGTTGGGAGCGGCGGCCACCGCCCCAAGATGGCGCCCAGAGGATTGGTGACGCCGCTCTTGCTTCCTGTAAACAAGCCATTTGCGCATGCGCGCGTTGTTACCAGGCAAGAGGTCCTATGAGGACCCTATGGCTGAGCAATACGTAGCCTAGAGTGATTGGCTGTGTGAATGTATAAATGATGGAGCTTTTCCTGCTTGGGGGTCTTTTTTCCTTTATCCTAAGAAGTGTCTAGACATCCATTAAAGTGCTGCAAGAAGAACCTGGTTGTGTCGTGTCTTCCTGCGGGCAGGGGACGCGGCAAGTGGTGGCCCGTACGGGGAACCAGTGAAGAGTTCAGAACTTGCAGGAGCCGCGCGGGTAAGTGCTGGGTAGGTAAGTCAAAGTTGCCCAGGAGAAGATAATAACCATGGGGAATTCACAGTCGCCATTATATAAGGCGGTTAAAGGCCTCCTGAAGGCCTCTG
>CM053417.1:112599641-112718118 GCA_028644305.1 Xerus rutilus
GAGTTACGGTAGAGCATACTGCAGATCAATGCTCCCCGAGTGGAGCTCGATTGGACTCAGTCTATGCAACACTTTCTTTCACATGCACTAGCTCATGTGAAAGAGTGGGCGGGACTTGGGGCTCTGGGGGCGCTATTGCTGCTCCTCTGTGTGCTGTTTATGTGGTGTATGTGCAGGATGCGGAAGACGGATTCTCGTAATATGGCTATGTTGGCTCAGGCCATTCAGGCTGTTGAGTCGGGGCATTCGCCGCAGGTATGGCTCGGCATGCTAGAGAAGTAGCCAACGACGGGTAAGACTCTCTTGGCCCAGGACCAATCTAAGACAGAGCGCCAGCCTTGATGCTGGCGGCTTGATGACGGGTAAGGCCTGAAGCCGAAGAGGGCAACCTAAAGACAGGCATTCTCTCTGCCGTTGTTTGTTCTAACAAGAAAGGGGGAGCTGTTGGGAGCGGCAGCCACCGCCCCAAGATGGCACCCAGAGGATTGGTGACGCCGCTCTTGCTTCCTGTAAACAAGCCATTTGCGCATGCGCCCGTTGTTATCAGGCAAGAGGTCCTATGAGGACCCTATGGCTGAGCAATACGTAGCCTAGAGTGATTGACTGTGTGAATGTATAAATGATGGAGCTTTTCCTGCTTGGGGGTCCTTTTTCCTTTATCCTAAGAAGTGTCTAGACATCCATTAAAGTGCTGCAAGAAGAACCTGGTTGTGTCGTGTCTTCCTGCGGGCAGGGGACGCGACAAAAATGTCTCTAGACATTGATAAATGTCCCTTGGGGGCAAAACTGGGAACACTCCAATAAATCATAATTTCAACTAAAAAAAGAAACAAAGCAAAACTAAACTACAACACAGCCTTCTCTCTTTTCTATATATCATTTCAAGACTTTTGTTACAACCTGACATACATACATGCATCGTGTATATACCTACACACTCCACCTATACTAGACCCTTTTATATAGGATAATGTCATACATATTTTTCTGTGATTAGTTTCTTTTCTGATAACGTATCACATATATCTTTCCATGTCAGAACAAACAGATTTGTTGTGCTTCTTGGAATGGCTGCAGAGAACTCTTAAGTGTGGTTATACTCAAATATATCTCAGTATTGCTTTACTGGTGAACATTTAAGTTCATTTTTTCCAGTGCTGCAACACACATTCTCATAGGCAATGAGCATCCCTGGAAAGGGGGTCTCTGGGTCAGAAATGTGCATGTGTAATCTCCACAGAATTTTCTGTTACCAGAGCCTCCTTGAGCAGTTCTGGGTCGTTCATTCCCAGAATTAAGAAAGAAGGGATGATGCCTCCCCCATGGAGGCACATTTCTCTTTCTGATCCTTCCACACATCTGATAGCCTATGAGAAAAAGCTTACCTATGCTCCATCACTTTGTTTCTGGGAACTTCTTTCCAGAACTGAGTTAATTCTGCTGGTCCTGTGCCAGATGACTGCTCCATTTCTGCAGCCATTACCAGAAATCGGTCTTGGGCAGAGACTGTTAAACCTGCATTCCAAAAGGGCAATTTAGCATATGAACAGGAACCTTCACAAAAGGCTGGATATGTGGCTTACTGCATTATTCTAGAACATAACATTAAGGAAGAAGAAGAAAAGGGAACTACCTTAAACATGTAAAGTCCCCCAAATGAAGAATTTAGTATTTTTGAAACTCAATTTCAATCGGTGTCAGTTTGAAAAATCTCACTTGTTAAAAAACAATTACATTGTAATGCTGGAAAGCTTTGGAGAAACTTTGACCATCTCTTTTCACACATGCAGAAACAGATGCTTAGTGTAAGGCTGAGGGGGCTTACTGATATTCTAATTTCTACATTCTACCTATAGGTCTGCAGACTCAGCAAACAGCCCTGTGTCTCAGCTTGCCACCACACCTGCTGTGGCCACAGTGACAACTTACCTCCATGGGGAGAAACAACTATATCCACTGATGCACCAGGATCGCAGCTGCTATTGCTTGGCTTGACTCTGTACTTTTCTGGAGCAGTTGTTCTCACCTGTTTGGAAATACAGGAGTCACACAACAACCTGTAGAACAATCTGTACACTTTTAGGGGGAAATGGCTTAAAAACGACTTTAAAAAAAATCAACAGTTAATAATCAATGAATAAAGAGTCTACGGAGCAACTTTGTTGCTCATGCATAGACTGTATTTTCCTTATCAACAGGATAAAGTTTCTTGATCTATCTAAAAAGATACTTCTAAGTTTAACCATCACTTAGCCTTCCTCTCAAATATAACCCATTTATTAAATATGTATCCTGCCTGCTAATAGCCTACACTTAATGATGCAAATTCATGCAACAGAATGCTTGGTAGATCCAGTATGATGGTTCTCAGAAAGTAAACATTGCTGACAATCAAAGCACATCCACAACATCCTAGGAGTTATATCTTTTTTTTTTTTTTTTTTTGGTACTGGGGACTGAACTCAGGGGTACTCAACTACTTAGCCACGTCCCCAGCCCTTTTTTGTATTTTATTTAGAGACAGGCTCTCACTGAGTTACTTAGGGCCTCACTAAGTTGCTGAGGCTGGCTTTGAACTTGCAATCTTCCTGCCTCAGCCTCCTGAGCTGCTGGTATTACAGGCGTGTACCACTGTGCCTGGCTCTAACAGTTATATCTTAATCAAAGAAGAGATGCAAGAAAGGAACGCCTATGATATGGGTGGTTGCAGACTGAGTCTCGTTACACTTAATGTTCAGTATCAGGTTTCAATATAAACTACATAAACTAAATATAAACTATAAAGGTAAGTATTCAATATAAAGTATAAGTATTCAATATAAACTATATACTGCACTTGAGGGAAATGTGCACTTGGAACTTTATGGTTTCATCTTTCACTGTTGTTATGAATTAAATTATTCATATAATGGAGTGTGATTTTCTTGCGCTTTTATTTACAACAAATATTATACTCTGGGAATAATTATGGGGGCATTAAAGACTGAGATGCAGATCCCAGGGAAAATGTTAGATAAGCTGTGCTGCTTAGTTAGAACTAGTAGGTCATATAACATGCCTAAAAGTATCATAAGAAAAACACTGCGCAAGTTCAATCTTTGTACAAGATTATTCACTGTTCAACTATCGATCTTTCGAATAGCATTATGTCTCAAATCACTTCCCAATTCATTTTCACTCATGATTTATTATACCTTTAAGCTATTTACCTTAAATGCCACTATATTTTTAGTTACATTTGTCAACACTATTAAAGTTTTCTTCTCTCCAGATTCTGTACTTCCAAAATAGAGTTCTTCTGCTGGGCTAGGTGGTGACAAAAACATAGGGCATTTGCATTACTCAGAATAAATGACAATATAATCATTAGCTTGAAAAAATATATTTGGTTAGTATTTTATGCTTATTTTTATAAAGAGATTTCACTGAAAAAGACCATAAGACAATCACCTAATTCAATTTCACATTTTAATCTTACTGATCCAATGCATGCTATGTAAGAAACCCTATTGTTTTCCCTAAGATCCAAAGCAAAATAAGAAAGAACAAAAGAGAGAATAAAAAAGACTGATTAATTCTACAGTCAACACAATCTTAAGGTGCATTTATTTAAATTCTTTAAAAGGCTATGGATTATAATCAAAGCAAAGAAGGTATCACTGTTTCAACTTTCCCTAATCACAGATAAATAGGACTCGGGCATTTTGTTTCATATCAACAGAGAAAAACATACTTTAAAAAAGATTATTAGGAATATATTTAAATAACAGAGTAACTTCTTACTGTACAATGGCTTTCTAGGTAACAGAGGAGACAAACACAAAATAAATTTGGGAATGGGAACTAAAGGAAGAACCTATCAAACAGTAAAATCAGTGAGCTTCAAAATTCAAATTTTACTATTAGTGGCCATTGTAATATCTATGACCTACTAAAAAGATTCATGCAAAGTCTGTGCACTTAAATCACATTAGTTGAATCATATCTAGTGCCTCAAAACAATGGGAAGGACATACTGGATGGTGTTTTTATTTTAATTAAATAACTAAGGTCAGTCTTTAGATACACATTTTGATTTTGAGATACATCTTTAAATAAATACATCTTTAAATAGATTCATTTTATATAAGGAATGTCTACACATGAGGAATACTCTGTAATCTAGAGAATATATATTATTAAGGAAGAACTCTCCCAGAAGGGCTCTGCCTACTTTTGGACAAGTTGGTAAAACAGCATGGTTGCTGGGTTCCTTTTAGGGACCAATTTTAAGTCATCAAAAAGACAGGAAGGTTATGTACCTCTGAGTCACTCTCAGTAACCAGCTTAAATACTATAAGAAGCTTTGGAGAGATGGGCATCAGTTGGGTCCTTGTGCTCTGTGATTCTGCTGGGGGCACAGGCAGTGGTGGTAGAGTCCAAGTGCAGCCCTGGAAACTGTCCTGCTCCAGCCTGGCTTTTTTCCTAGCCTGCTCTACTTGTCAAACCTTGACACTTACAGGTTAGGATCTGTGCTTTTGACAGGCCTCTCGTGAAAACACAAAATGTATAACTTACAAATTAGTAGAGGAAAAAATGATAACAAAAAAGAGCAAACTCGAAAATGGGAGAAGGGCAAAGAAAAACCATGGGAAACAAAATGTATGTGTATATTTTTCTCACTCACATATATATACAGACAGTGGAAATAAATCCAACCACAACAGTAATCAAAATATGTGTTAAAAGACTCATTTTGTCAATTAGGGAATCACAGATCAGATTTTTTAAACGAATGTCTCAGTCTGGTTGAGATATATCTAAAACCAGTTATATAGGAAGGTTTCAAGTAAAGGGACAGAAAATGCTATATTAGATTATCATGAATGAGGGTCATTGAGCTATACCCCCAGGTCGCAATCCTAATTTTTTTTTGATCAAATAAACTAGCAATAGAAATGGAGATGTGCTGAAATTGGGTCTTAGTCAAAAACCTATTTTTTGGCTTTAGAAGGCAAATCAACAAATGCCTTTTTTGGTGGCATTTCTGTCATCTTCCTAATTATGTACATATAGGTAATATGAGAAAAACACATGTAATTCAGATTTATTAATATATGAATATTCACTTTTATTATCTGATGTATGATGAGGGCCATATACACATACTCAATAGAATAAATAAGAAGGTAGCTATAAATATCTACTATGTCTGGAAACGAAGCCGAGTCTTCAGATAACCCTTAATTGTGTATTTTAATTTTCCTGCTTCCTCAAGATACGTTATTACAGTGTAGCTAATAAAATCTTCAACGATTACCTGATGTGTAATAAAGGCCCTTTAAATACACTCAATGGTTTCTTGTAAGTTTTCAACTTTGAATCAACTTTTTCATTTTCTTCTGCTTTGGGAGTAGATTCAGGTGGGTTAATCTAAAAAGACACACACACACAAACACACATATATCCCAAGACAGAAAAGATAAAGGCATTTTAGTTTCATACTGATAGTTGGACAGGTCACTAGGCCAAAGAGTAAACATTATTTTGATTCAATCTAAATTATAATCTTTAATACATTTATTATATCTGAGTGACATATTTAACATATAGTAACATGACCATGAACATATCTTTGATTGCCCACTATAAACATGTCACTGTTGAAAATATAACATGGTCCTTTCCTTAAGAGTCTTTAAATTTGTACTAAATTATAACATTATATTTATCTCTCTATCAAGCCCCTAAAAACTTGTAGAAAGAGTGATAACTAAGTGCTCTTTGAAAGTTGAGGAAATAGATCAAGGTAAAGCTTTAAATCAATCCCTTATCTTAGAAAAATAAAAAATATTTAGGTAAAACATTTTCTTCCAAATGTACTTTGATAATTTAAGCATGGACTCAGCCTTTGCCTTTCATACAACAAAGTGGTGCTACTGATCAACTCATGTTGTCTTTCCTTTTTCTTTTTTTTTTTAGTTGTAGATGGACACAATATTTTTATTTATTTTTATGTGGTGCTGAAGCGCATGCAAGGCAAGCGCTCTACCACTGAGCCACAATCTCAGCCTCTCTTTCCTTTTTCTTTATACACAATGATGTGGAAGTGCAACAAGTTAAGTGAATTACCCAAATCCCACAGCCAGCCTGTGGTAGAACTGGGGCTAAACCACAGCTTTTGATTCCATTTCTTTTATTCATAAAATTACCTTTTTTAGAAGAGCAGCTTGGTCTTCATTAGAAACTGTTTCTAAGGTTTCTTTGCCATCACTTTCTATATCTTCTTTACTTGAAGTTTCATCCTCGCTGGCAATGGGCCCATTCTCACACAACGGTGTCTGGAAGTCATCATCTACCAATGGTGGATAGCTGTACTTGAAAGGATCCTAAGAGAAAAGAAATCAGCCTGCTCAGAGGTAGACAGAGAATTAATTCTCTTACAGTAGATTTAAAATTCATTACTTCAGCCAAAAAAACAGATTCAATTAGGTAGTGAAATTTAAGATACTGGAAGCATTTCAAATCAGAAAGGGAAAGCACAGTAAGCAGCATGGGACAATCACAATCTATGTATCAAAAGAATTAATTTATATCTTTAATTTACTCTTCACATCAAAAAGAATTGCAGATAGATAAAAGTTTTAAATGTATGTGTGTGTGCTTGGGTATTTGTTTAAACCAGAAAAGCACTGGAACAAAACAGAAGAGGATTAAAACAAACAAACAAACAAATAAAAAACCTAAGTGCGGAAGGCCTTTCTACACAGTACAAAACCTAGAAGGCACAAAAATATTGATAATGGGCTGGGGATGTAGCTCAGTGGGAGAGCACTTGCTTAGCATGCATGAGGTCTTGGGTTCAATCCCCATCACCACAAAACCCCCACCACAACAATAACAAGAACAAAAACCAAACCAAACTCCAATTGACCAAGCAACCAATCAACCACCCTTCCAAAAAAAAATATTTTTTTCTTAAAAAGGTCACAACTGGAAAAATGAAATATGTACCATACATATAAGAAAAAATATTTTTGTTAATATAAAGAAATCAACAGGAAAAGGACCAACCATCCACCTGAACAAGGGGTAAACAGTGGTACAGATTCATAGTCAAAGAAGGAAAACTGCCTTTGAAATCATAAAAGTGCTCAATATAACTTTAATAAAAGAAGTGTAAATTAATATTATAGTAAAATATTGTTCATGAGAGACTGGCAAAAATTACAGATAAGGGACTAGAAGGTGTTGGCAAGCATGTGGCACAACTCTCACACTTTATTGGTAAATAAGTACAATGTCTTTAGAGGGAACAGCTAGCAAAATTAAAAGCTAAATGTACCCATTGGCCTAATAATTTTACTTCTAGGACTTTACCTTATACAAATATTTGTGTACTCACATACCAAGAGTTACTTATAAGAATATTCACTGTAGCAATGTTAATAATGGCAAAAGATTAGAAAGTAACTAATGGTCCTCCAAAGGACTGACTATGTTAAGAAATAATAACTATTACCATTTTGAAGAGAGTCCTCAAGAAATAAACCACCAGCAACAAAAAGGGGAAATACAATATCTTTTTCTACATGTAAAAATAAAAATAACTTTTACTAAATGCTATTGATTTTAAGATACAACAATTTTATAGGCAAATTATTAAAAATGACAAAATCACTACTATGATTTTCAGATACTTACACTTAATTTTAGTAGTAAGTGCACAATACTTGTTTTTTCTAGGTCAAAATGTAAAATATAAAGTGTTGGAACAGGAAATCAGCAGACTTCAAGTTTTTTTCTAATCAAAGAAAAAATCCTAGGAGGACATACCAAAACTTTTCATCTTCTACTCCTTGATTCTAATTGAATACACTTTTGCCAGGCAGGCAGTATATACAAAGTAGATTGTAAAAATCAAATAGCTGAAATAAAGTTAATCTGTATACTAAGCTCATAGGTTTTATGGTTTATAAAAAAGTCACTAAGTTTCACTGTTATGTAGTATTAAAACTTTAATATGTACCCACTTACTCATGATCTCTTATTTGTAAGTGGTAAAAATTGATTCAAAAAAATCTTGAGGGCTGGGGTGTAGCTCAGTGGTAGAGTGCTTGGCTAACATGCATGACACCTCAGTTTGCTCCCGAGCACCACAAAAACAAAACAAAAAATAAACTTGATCCTATATACTTAATATCTTTTAAATTAAAAAGACTATTAAGCAACACAAAATTGGAAGAAAACTAAAGACACATCAAAAGGAAATTCAAGAACTTGGGTTCATCTTAGATACTGGAGTACTATGAAGTCATAAACAAAAGTAAGAAAGTTGCCACCTACTGGTTTGGAATAATCTCTAAGACACATGGTAACGAAAAAAAGCAAGATGTGCCATAGTGGATAAACAAACTACCTGTTTGAAAGAGATGGGAGGGAGGAAGAATTATATATACTTAGTTGCCTATATATGCAATACACATCCCTGGAAATTAATATAAAATTGCAGCTGCAAAAGGTAACAAGGTGCTTGGGATATGAGTAAGAGGAGACATTTTAAAGAAGAAGAGTAGAAGATTTTAAAGACTTGTTTCTGAATACTTTCCTGAATACCGAATACTCTTCAGGTAAGAACCATGTAAATTAATTACCCATTCAAAAATTTAAAAATTAACAACTTTAAAACTTAATGAAACATGTCTGAACCATCACTTTCTATTTTGGGGTATCTGTTACTGTTCTTTGGATGTCACAATATTGCTTTTCCTTTTTCCTTGAGGAAAGATGACAGTTTAATGTGCTGTTATTCAGTGTTATTTCATCAACAAGTTTCAAGGGCTATACTTACAGTTCCACCCATGTGGGGAGGCAGGTATTCTACACTGACATAATCCTGGACTTCATTTTTACTTGTAAACTTCAACAAACTCACTGCTTCTGGGCCAAGCCAGCTTTTCACAATTTTGAAAGCAGCTGAAGAAAAACAGTCATTTCATTAAAATTCTTTTCATTCTCATCAACTAATTCATTATCTATGCTAACTCCAGTCTTTTGAAACCAGTTTGGACTATGATCTGTTAACGTTTATCTTTACATGGCATAATACTTAATATTCTCAATTCCTGCATTTACGGTGTGACTGTCCCTTATGGATTTCAAATGTTCCATTAAGATTCAGGAAGATTAAATTACCCTGATGCTCATTAATAAACTTATCGACATCTGAACACATCTCAACTGCTAAAATCTGTAGACAGTAAATCAAACTGCCCTTTGATTTAGGGAACAACTGCACAATAGTATGAAGAGTCATTTACTGTGGTTCTGATAAATCCTTTATCTGAAAAACCCACTCAAAGGAGAAATCAGGAAGAGAAGGAAGTAGCCTTCCTCATTATGGGTGTGACCTGGACCCAGGTTTCCTTCCTAAGTCTAAACTTCTCTGCCTTTTCCCTAGGCTCTGCAGTTTACATAACTGTGAGGGAACTTACAGAATCTACAAGAATAAACTGTTATCACACACAGCTGTTTGGTAATTACAATCTTGTCCTGTCATGCGATTTCTTACTTAATTTTTTAAGCCTCATTTCTAATGTGAGAGTCTAAGCACAGTTTTAAGATACTAAAAGTGGAATACTGCATTAAATATGCATAAGTGTTGATGGAAAAAAAACTGGAAATAAGAACAGCATGACAAACATGGAATAGTATTCAAAAAATTACATTTTTACCTTGGCTATGACTTAAGCTTTCCTTCTGCATAACATTTAAATTATCAATAATTGCAATTTAAAAGTTTGTGAGTTGACAGGTTTGAAGCTATGCTACTGCAGTTAAAGTGCTAAATTTGACTTTTGATAATAGTTTTTTTGAGATATAATATAAATAATGTTAGTTGTGGGTTTTCAATAGATGTCCTTTATCAGGCTAAGCAAGTTCAATTCTGTGTAGTAAAGTATTGGCTCTTGCCCTCAGCTTCTGGGAGGTAATCCTCATGTCTTTGTTTGCCTGAGGCCTTGGGTCATATTGGAACAACATGATTTAGGGTGGCCACTGACAATGGCAGAAAGGCAAGCATGTGATTTAGGGTGGGGGCTCTGGGTCACACAATATCAGTAGACCTTTGGAGAGATTGGAGAGAGATGAACCATGAGTTGATCAATCATGTCTATGTAATGGAGCTCCAATAAAAACTGAATACTGAGGCTTGGGTGATAAAGTATTCCATGGTTGGCAATACTCCATGTTCACTGCCACACATTGATGCTGGCAAGGTAATGTGTTCCTCATTTGTAACTTCTCTTGGCCAATTTTAATATGAGTCTCTTCTCTGCAATTAACTGTGAGTATAATAGCTTTCAGCATGTTCTAGCAGTCCTTCCAGGGAATTATCAAACCTGTGGGTGATTTTGGTAACTTTTGAGCCTACAGTTTATGCTAGAAGTGAGGGAGGGTCTTCTACAGACTGCTATAATCTAACTTTGTTGTTTCAACTCTGCATTTTCCATTCCCTGTTTCAGTGCTTTTTATCATGAGAAGGTACTAGATTTTGTTGAATGTTTTTCTGTGTCTACTGAGATGATCATGCAGTTTTCTTTTCTCTGCATTCTATTAATATGGTGGATTACACTGGTTTTTCTACGTTGAACCAACTTTGCATTCTTGAGATAAATCCCACTTGTTCATGGTATATATTGCTTTTTATGTTCTTCTGGATTCTGTTTGCTTTGTTGAGGACTGGTACAACTATATATATAAGGATTACAGCCTATAGTTTTCTTTTCTTGTTAGGTTTGATATTAAGGTGATACTTTCCACATAGAATGAGTTTGGAAGTGTTACTTCCTTTTCTATTTTTTTGAACTGTTTACAAAGAATTGGTGTTGATTCTTCTTTAAGGAAGCCACCTGGACCTGAGCTTCTCTTTGTGGGAAGTTTTGTGGTTACTAATTAAATTTTGTTATAATTCTATTCTGATTCTTCTTGAGTCAGTTTCAGTTGTTTGCATCTTTGTAAGAATTTAGCCATTTCATTGAGGTTATCTAATTTCTTGGCATACAGTTGTTCATGGTATCCACTTATAATTTTTTAAAAATATTTTTATTAATTTTTATTTGTTTTAATTAGTTACACATGACAGTAGAATGCACTTTGATATATCATATATAATGGAACATATTTTTTCATTCTTCTGGTTGTACATGATGTAGAATCCCACTGGTTGTATATTTATATATATATACATAGGGTAATAATGTCTGCATAATTCTTTTTATTTTGATAAAGTTAGTAGTGATGCCTGTTATTTAACTCCAAATTTTAATAATTTAAATATTTTTCTTTATCAGTTTTGTTAAAGATTTATCAACTATGTTGAACTTTTCAAAGAACTGAGTTTTAGTTTTGTTGATTTTCTTTATTGCTTTCTATGTGACTGACTTTTGTAAACATCAATGAAAGTATACATTCAGAGAAAACAAAATTTATAATCACTTTAAAGTTGGTAAATTGTTTTTCAATGGATTTTTTAAAAAATGTTGCCAAAAATATATTATGACTGTCAAAAGGGCCATGTGGCTATAGTGAATTCACCCCATCTTCTTCCTCAACACTTGAAGCCCAAGAGAGATCTTAGCCAAGGCCTGTATTCTGTGATATACTCTATTTGTGGATGACAAATTGGGGTTTTTGGTTATAGTGTCACCTGAATGGCTGAATATTCTGAGGTTGTTTTTAGAAAAGACTAGTAAGTACCCCAGAGTCTGGGCATAGAGTGTCAGCCCCATTTCCTTAAGAACAGCCATTGAGTACTCTAGCGCCAGCCTCTTAAGAGTGCACACCAATATAGTTTGTTATAAAACAGCTGTAGAAGTATGGCTAACTTGGCAAAGTAAGAAAAAAGAGAACCAGATATTTTGTTTTAGGATAGCATAAATAATTTACTCACCATTCATTATCCAGGGCATATCGAAGATCACTATTTTTGCTGAAAGATGAAAAAAATTCACTGAATGTGACTTAGAACCTCTACAGTACTATATACCTGGTCTAGAAAAATCTGGTCACTTAAATGTAAGTAAAAACTGAGCTGGCTGACGGAGTTCAATTCAGTGAAGTGTGAGTGGTGCTGGGACTGAACCAACATCTCACAATGGTGAGTGGCTTACCCAGAAAGATGACTAGTGGGAAATCACTAATGCACTGTCACTGCTGTTTGGAGAACAGCCTGTTTCTTTGTTCATTTACTGCTTGCAGAAAGGTACAAAAGAAAGTAAGTTAAGTGGGTAAGTGAAGTCTTTGGACCTGGCATGTCAAGTGCTAAAGACTATTGAATTTTAAAAACATTTCCATGTTTAATTTATGGTTTTAATGGTAATTTTCTAGAGATTGTACCATTAAACCAGTCAAACAGTTGTCTCCATCTCTTCTAATAAATAATTGTGTTTTTTTAAAAATTTTTTTAAATATTTTTTTTAGTTGTAGATGGATACAATATCTTTATTTTATTTTTATGTGGTGCTGAAGATTGAACCCAGAGCCTCACACATGCAAGGCAAGTGCTCTACCACTGAGCCACAATCTCCGCCCCTGATTGTGTTTTAAGTAACAAAAAATATTTATACTTTTTTAATATTATGAGTTCCAGGAAGCAAATAATTCCAAAGTATACAGAAGTATAGCTTACATGCCGAAAAGAAGATATTAAACAGTCCTATAAATGACTGTGAGAAAGAACCAGAAACCACAAAGGAAAGTTTTGATATCAAATTCATTTTTCTACTACAGATGAATCAATATGTAATTTCACTTTCCTCAGAGCAGAGAACCTTCCAGAGTGGGTATAATAATGTAGGACAAGTGAAGTACATATAAAGAACAAGGTACAAGTAAAAAGATACCCTGGTCTTAACAATCCAATCTTCATTTGGTATATGCTTGAGACATACTGGTTATATTTCATGATGGATTTTGAAGAATAATCAATTTAAGATTCCACAAAATTCAATGTCTACAAAATTACAGTATGCTGGTAGAGTATATGCATTATCTGTAGTTATCTCAAATGAACAGCATTCTAATTCATGTTTATAAAGATCTATGAATTTATTAATAATTCTTTCAAAAAATCCTGGATGTATTTTATAAAGTAATAGGGAGATTTATGTTATTTCTAAGTGGCTCTTTACAAACTCCTTTAGATATTTCAATAAATAAATGGAAATTTTATTTTCATTTTGTCCATAAGAGAACTAAACTAATAATATAGAGTAGTGATATCATAAAAACTAAGGACTGGCACTGCTCAGCAAGCCTTAAACAATCAGGGTACATGCCAGATACAGAGGAATTCATAAGGAACAGTAGATGCTACAGGTTCCCCAACCTGGACACTATTGGTCATTCTCTATAGCTAAGAACATTCACAAATACTGTCTCTGAAGAGATGAGAGTACAGGGCTAGAGGTGGCGCTACTCTTAATATCCATTACGCTTTTTGTCTACTCCTAACTTTGCATTAACAATAATAATATGAAAGCGAGCCAAAGTAAAATGCTTTAGGAATTTTTATATTTTAGTGTCATCTGAATTGTGAGTCCCAAATGACCCTAATCAAGGTATCTGCCAGGAGTATACCCTGGATATATGAATTTCCATTTTTTGCTGTTCCTATTGCCTCCCTTCTATCATTTCATGTTTAACCCACTGTGGTTCAATCTATTTGACTGTTTATGTGGGTTGGCAGTTTGTTTCCCTGGGGGATGTAACTCATCATGTAAATCCAACAAATGAAAAAATGAGCATATGAGATTTAGGAGTTTTTCATTTGGGTAATTATCAAAAAGTTAAAACTAAAAACAAAGAAATAATCTCCAAACGCCAAATTCAAATGTAGGCTTTCTTGTGAAGTATTTTCGTAATGACAAATTTTAGAGAGCAATCAATAACAAATTGTACTTTATGTAACAACATTGCTTATCATACAGTGTACTTTATCAATATTGCTGTCTGTTCCTACATGCAAACACATGCCATATAATAAACACAATTCTAAATAAATTTCTAAGTTGAAAGGATAATAAAACTAGGATGATATTTTAAGTAAATGTCTATTTGTATGTACCTTTTTTGGTGTGTGTGTTATGGGATGTATATATACATTTTTGAACTTAAATTTTTTAAACTAATTGTAAAGGACAATGACTACTTATGAAAAATTTCCTCTTTACATACTATAAATGCACTTACATGTCCATCTATATAAACATTTAAATCTCTTCATCAGAAAACAATGTTTTAGGTATAAAAGTCTATAATTTACAACATAAGGCTGTAAAATCCTCAGACATTGTCTATCGTTTCAATATATTATAGTTTTAAAAAGGAGTAAGTTACTTACAGAGGTATTTAGGGTAATAAACCTTAAAGCAGTTGATGATAAAGCGTACAAAGTCCATGTCCTAAAATAAAGATTAAATCTGTAAGATTGTCCACATTAGAGAACTTTAAATTGCACATTTCTAAAGGTCATAAGTTGTTAAATACAAATGAGACAATTATTAAATTCTTTAAAAAATGAGCTCATATAAATATTTACATTTCCAAGCATTAAGTTTTTATGTCATTAAACTATAATTATCAGCTCTAAAATTGCATTGAAGAAATCAGATGCTTGAGTGATGTTTTAAAATTATTGCTCATACTAGTTATGTATTTCAGGCTGCTATGTCAATGGGGCATAAAATGGATCTAAAAGCAATTCCCATAGAGAAATTCTGAAAATCCACTGAACAATTCTAGAATAATTAAAACAAGAATACATATAGTTTATAACTCAGTTTATAACTATTTGGAACAATAATATATATATACACACATATAAATTCTGGTATAGTATTTGCCTTCTAAACCTACGTTTTATACCACATAAGAGCTTCAACAAAATATATTTTATTTTTTTACACAATAGTTAATTTGATAACACTGACCAAAGTATCAAAGTATCTACTTTACTTCTGGCTTCTTTTCTATTTAGGGACCTGAAATTATTCTTTTGGTTTATATTCAAGTGTTGTTCATTGACTGTAATTTCTGGAAGATTTTCTAAACTTAGCTGTCCGGTTAGTTCTAATGCTTTAAGCACAGCAACAGGAAATCAGGTCATTAGGGATGTTATTTGCATTTCATTCCATGTTCTTTCATGGGCACAGGCTGTTTCAGTAATCCTGATCTGCCACCTCATAAAGTCTGCTGGATGAAAGATATAAGCAGGCAAACTAAAATGCATCACAATTCCTGAAAGGCAGATTGTTCTGTAGATGAGAATCTATATAAAGTCATCTCTAGCATCTGAGTTGTAGCATCTTTAATTGCAGTAAACTGAAAGTAAGCGTCCTTAACTATCTGAAGTAGTTATTATGGGATAAATCCTAGCATATAATAATAGCTTTACAAATAGTCATTACATCTACTTTGCAAAGTTTCCTAATTGTGTTTAAGTAAGAGTCGAAAAAAATAGCTGAAAAGAACTAGTTATATCAAAACTTTGTTACCTAGTTTATAATCTGTGACCCCTCTAGAAACTTTGCCTAGTCTATATCTAATTAATATTCTTGTTTCCACTGATTATTTGACTATGCCTGCTCATCAAATCTTGAGCTACTGCTAATTCAGGTGAATTTGATAGGATGCCACTGCTGTATGTCTATCAGTAGGTACTACATAAAATAGCTCCATGAGACCTATTGCTCTGCATTCTGTGAGGATGCCTTTGTTTTTGAGGATGTTATACATCATATTGGAAAGTGTCCTTCCTTTGAGGACCCACGGAAGATTTTACTCTCTAGTTCAACTATCAGGAATGGATACACTTTTTATAAAATACTGGTTTTTCAAGTATGTCCACTGCATAATATTAAAAGATTTCAGCCAGATGTGGTGGCACAGGCCTGTAATCCCAGCACTTTGGAAGGCTGAGACAGGAGAATCGCGAGTTCAAAGCCAGCCTCAGCAAAGGCGAGGCGCTAAGCAACTCAGTGAAACCCTGTCTCTAAATAAAACAATAAAATAGGGCCGGGGATGTGGCTCAGTGGTCAAGTGCCCCTGAGTTCAATCCCTGGTATTAAAAAAAAAAAGACTTCATTTCCTTAGGCAGGCAGCTGAAAGCTTAGAGTCAAACTGGTAGCCTAACTCTAACAAATGATTTCCTTATGTTTTGCCTTGTAATTCTGTATACATCTTATTAAACTAATTTAAACCCTATGTGAATCATGAAAGGTTTGTATATAGAAATAAGTTATCCAGTAAGACTCAAGTAGTTTAAAACAATAATGACTGAAATATTGAGTCATGCAAATAGACTTTATTTACAAATTAAAGATGATGAGATATCATATATGTTGCTTGAAAGATAGCTCAAGTCAATTCTCTGGCCCTATATTTGGTAATAGAAAATATTAACATTTATTTTGCATGATTCTGGGTTAATAGATAGGAAATTATCATACCCAAAGGATAAAATAATCACCATTTACCTTTATGGAATATTTATTTATTTATCTATGTAATTTGATTTTGAATATAAAATGATTTCCTCTGTAATTAAAAACCTATTCACATGGAAACTAAGTTGCAAAAATCTAGGTCATTGGATTCTTAAACAATAAAGAGTAATAGAAACATGAAAAAAATAATCCATGGTCCTATCATACCAAAAACTTGTTAATAGTTCTCTCTAGCCTGTTTTTTAAGTCTAAGGTTTCTTTCTCTCTCTTTTTTTTCAGCTACATATCACCATATTATAGTAAAACAATCTTTTTCATTAAAGAAGTGTTCTCCAATATTAGTATAATTCTTTATAAACACCATTTTATATAGCTACACGTACTCCATCAATTAGATATATCATAACTTACCATTTAACCAAATTGGACATTTGTATGTTTTCTAGGTTTTTGCTATTTTAAATGATATCCTGAGAAACATTTTCATGCATAATGCCTTTTTTTTTCCACTCAGGATTATTTATTTAGAACAGATTTCTAGAAGTTAGTTACAAGAAAACAGTATGAATATGGACATTTTAAGGTTCTCAACATACTTCGCCAAATGGATATCCACAAAGATTTCAACACTGCTGTGAGTGATTCTGCAAATGCCACTTTACTGCTACCAGAATCCACCACGGTTTAAATGTAAGACAACAGTTAAAATGAATGTGCCAACTGATCTCAACTGCTGCTAATTTTTTTTTTTAATATTTAGCACTAAAGAGACAAGGGCCCAAATTAAAGACTGAATACTTTAACGTTTTCCCAGAAATGGTGTCTTGCTAAATTGCCCAAGCTGGCCTCAGCCTCCTGGGAATAGGTGATCTTTCTGCCTTGGACTTCTGAGTAATTGAGATTACAGGCCCACACCCAGTTGTTTGATTTATGTTTCTGAGCTTGGCAAAAATCACCTGAGGGTTAAAGTTTAGCAAATCAAACAAACAAATAGAAAACACATCCAAATAAGCAAATGAAAGTACCCAACAAAATCCCAGTATAAGCAGAGCTCATGTGAACATTTGCAACTGCAAAACATGGCATAAATATAAAATCAAGGAGATTATACATGAATTTACTCAATATTTATTGTATGCATTTCTTCTGCACAGGGCGAGCCAGGATAGAAAAATTGTTATCACATTGACTCATGCTCTGCCAGTTTTGATGTCCTACCTCTTCATCCTGTATCAGACAAGGAACATTTCTAGCAATTCCAATGTCAATGCCAAATACTGAAGCAAATTTAATTCTCTGCAAACACAATTCCATGTGTGACTTCATTCAAAGAAAAGAAATCTCAAACTTAAATTAGTTCTACTTTACAACAAAATTTGGTTGGCAGAGAGGACAGGAGACAGGGAGGAAGCCAGGATAAACGGTGGTTTAGAATTAATGTAAAATGCTTACTATGCTGTTCAGTCCAGTTTCTGACAGGTCAAACATCACTGTTATAGGTTTCCCATTTTCTCTCTTAGCATAACGTTCCAACCAGAATGCTATGAGCTTCTTTTTGTCCAATATAGTTTTCTGGTCTTTTATATGATACTTCACTCTGATCCAGACTTTAAGCAGAACAAAAGATAAAGAACAAGATTTATGGCATTTTAATATTATTACATGCATATACAGCCTTTCCCTTGACATGTTTCTTCATTTATAACCCATTTTGTTTTATATATTAAAAGCAGCTCTTCTTTCTTTTAAATGAGAAATAGTTGCCCTTGGAACCTTTAAATGAAAGAGAAGCAGAGAGGTAAACTATTTCTTTCTCTTAGGAAATAAACAACCTTCACTTTTATGTGCAAACAGAAAATGCAGGTGAACAAACACTATTTGATAATAACCTAAAAGTGCTCTTCAGTGTGCTTAAAAAGAAAGCCAATGGTTCTACCAAGCACTAGAAAAAATGTTCCATCCAGAGGAAAGACACTGACAGGTGTGATGGAGGCCTGAGCAGGTGCTGAGCACATGAGCAGAGCAAGACAAATGCTTCAGGTGGCGGCGGCTATGACAAGTGGTGAGAGATGTGGAATAGACAGGAGCTGGGCTTGAGGGACTCTGAAACACCAGGACTTTTTGGTTTTCCTATTTCAAAACACATTTTGGGCAGTGGCATAGAGGATAGAGTGGAAGAGGCAAGGAAGGAAACTTAATAGTCTACAACTTAGGAAGGGACTAAGAACAAGGGGGTGGTAGGGAGGGACTAAACTGAGGAAATGGCTGGTGAGGATGGAAAAAGGACCAAATTCAAGCTAGATTAGAGGACAAGACAGTGAGTGAGACTGAGCTGGGCAATATAGAAAAGAGGGCAAGTAGTGGGATGTAGATGTTCAGTTGTGTGACATGTTAAAAGCAACTCACAGTCAAGTGGTGCCAGTTAGTGGGTAGCTGGGTATATGCACATGATGTGGGGACTACATGGGATCCCCACCGTGTATGTCAGGTGGCTGAAGCTGCCATTATGCTTCAGATGACCCAAGGAGATGGTATTAGCTGGAAAGTAAAAGAACCCAAGAAAAGACTAAGCCTGGGAAACATATTTAAGGGGCAAGCAGCAGAAGAACTAAGAGAAATAAAGATTGAGGGAGAAAGTAGTGATAAGGGAGAGACAAGATATTGTTAAAATACAGTATAGATCACAAGCTAGAGAGAAAGCAAGCAAGATGAGCACAGGGCATCTATTCAGTCCAGAAATGAAACACACCTGTCAAGTCCTACCCATGGCACAAAATGAAGCTAGATTTGGTGTAAGTGGAAGAGAACAATGAAAGAGTCATTTGAACAATAGCAATGAATGTTTCAGTTCTTCTTGTTATTATATACATTTTGGAAAAAAGCTAAGGGGAGATAACTGAGAGACACACAAAAAGTCCATTAAGCAACTGTTAGCAACTGTAAAAAAGATTCTCCATAAAAATACTGGGTCAAATGTTAACAACAACATCATCAACAACAAAAATGAGTTCCTGTATACTTCCCCCCAATGTTATAACAACAAAGTCAAAATAGAAGCTAGTGACTCTGAATCAAATTATTTTGACTGGGTAATGGGATGCAACATTTGCATTTACTGCCTACTTTCCTATAATGCAAACATTATGCACAACTACTAAGTATCTGATACACAGTAAAGACAGCCCTGACTATCCCTAATTGCAGGAGAGAAGCAGTGTACTACAGATGGAGAAAGTGCTGTGGATTCATTCAATAGCGAAAGATAAATGTCAGTGCATAAATTAAATATACTTACACAATTTGTTGCCTTCTTTGTCATAACCATGCAGATAAATACCACCAATTTCTAACAACCATCTGGGAATGGAGGATTCATTAAGGTCTAAAAATGATAAACTTTGATCAGTAACTGTAATTTTGGGACCAAAAGATGAAATTGACAATATAAAGGTAATGTTATATAGTAGCTCTGATATAAAAAAGATACAAGTAGAAATACAAAAGGGTATTTCCTACTAAGAAAATAAACTACATAAAGACATATGGAGGGCTGGGGGGTACATCTTACACGGTAGGGCCCTTGCCTGGCATGTGCAAGAGTGTGTGTTTGATCCCTAGCACTGCAAAGAAAAGACACAAAGGTGACAGAAATGGAAATATTCTATTTTCTTTGACAAGTCAGTCATTATTTATTTGGATGCATTTTCATATTCTGGTTGTGGCTCACATAATGATTTGACTTGCAAACAAATATTATCACTACTAGACAATTTCAAGAGAACATGGTAGGGGCCCAGGGTATAGTTCAATGGTGAGGTACTAAGCACTTAGTACACGAAGCCCTGGGTTCAATCTCTAGCACAGAGAAAAATAAGAAGAAAGAAAGAAAACATATTTGTATATATTCACATAACCTCAAAATTAGTGGAGAGAAACTCATTTTGGTTCTTCTAGTAAAGTAGTATTTTTCTACAAACAGTTTGATATTCAGAAGTCTCTAACACAGTTTATAACCTTGGGGCAGTAGAAAATGCAAGAAATATGCAAGATCCTTTAACAGGATGAACAAACAAAGGGCCTGCCCAGTCTCTGGGAAACCAGCATGGCAAGGCGGAAACTTTTGTTTCATTTACCAGCAGTTCTCTAAGAACTTTCAAAAGTTTCTCTTTTCTTACACCTCCCACTGCTTATGCTATCTCTGTTTGCCACCAGAAACTAGCAATTCTATGTAAGAGCACAAGTATGGTTGAGTTCAAAAGTTTATTCTGTACTTAAATGATTTAAAATATCAGATTCATTTTTTCCTTCAGTAAAAAAATGCTTCACTGTTTGCTGAAAAGTTCCCACGGTTTTAAAATTTCCAATAACATTTTTTTTATTAGTACAATTACTTTATTTCTTCAATACTCCCTTTCTGGTGGATTACTTCTACAAGTATGAAGACTGGGGAGAATATCTGCTCTAATTACTTGTTAAATGTCTTGCACTAAATTTTCAGACACATTCACTCCAGAGTTTATAATCTTCAAGGACAGGAAATGCTTCTTTATACCTAATGGAGATCAGTAGTTATGCCAGTTTCTTCCTGCTAAATTTTCAAGAGGAGACAGATAACAGGTAATCCCTCCTGTGAAGAGCTCTTCATATACTTGACGACCATGCTAAAACTCCCTCTAAGATTTAAAACGCCCATTTGGGGACAAATTTCAAGTAATTTTAAGTAGTGGACTTAAAAATTAAGAGAGAATAGCCATTGGAATCCTTAGGGTTAAGTTTGCTTTTCTGGAATCCCTATTCATTTAACGATTCTATATAAACACCCACAAGCACAAGGAACTCTGGGAATAGGGAAAGGCATGAGAAATAGCTGATAAAAACAGGAAAATAACATCTCCTTATTTCTAGGTTTAGTAGTGAAGATGCTGCCTTGCTGTTGTACAATGGTGCCAAACTAAACACAGGTTAGAAGGCTGTTCTGTGAATGAATGTGATTCTGCTCCCTGGTGATTTGATTTCCTTAGGAATGATCTTACTTATAAGACTTTTCACAAGCTGTTCCTTTGAAAGTATTATTTGGTCTTTCTAAATAATTATGTTCATATGTATATGACGATTGCCAAGAATATGTACAAATACAACATTTAATAAATGCAAAACATTAACATTTGTGCAGGCAATGTTACCCTGTCACTGTTAAACTAAATGGCTTACCATTGACAGAAAACTCTTTCCTCCACTGAAGACTCTCATCAAGCATCTTTAGTGTTTCATCGACAACATTATGTCTCCAACATAAATAACTTTCAACCCAGTTATCATCTTGTTGTAGCCTTTCAACATCACGTGGATCATATTTTTCTGACTTATCTAGGGATAAAAAAGGGTAATAAATATCCGTGTCAGATTAATTCTGCAGTAAAAAACAACAAATGCCAATGCCAAGAAGAATAAAGACCTGGAGGACAAAGCCAAGCTTTTTGAGGATAGATGTAGGGATATAATTCAGATGAAGATGCGATTTACAGGACTGATGGAATTTCTAAGTGAGAGAAAAATAAAATTACTTAAGACTGCTTATTTTAAAAAATAAGAACAGAGCCTGATGTAGTGGTGAATGCCTATAGTCCCAGCTACTCAGGAGGCTAAGGCAGGAGGATCACTTGAGTTTGGAAGCACAGTGAAACCCGGGCTCAAAAAACAAAAACAAAACAAAACAAAAGACCCCCAAAATAGGACCACAGTAAAATATTTGGCACAACCCTTTCTAAAACTATATCTGGGAAGATCAATTGTTATATGAACTTGAAATCCTTACTGTAGTCAAATAAAAACATATGAATAGAAATGAGTAAGTTATTTTAAAAAGAAGGTTGCTTGGCAAGTGTTCTTTAAAAAAAATAAACCAAATGCAAAATGAAAAATTGACCATGTATGTAGCATATGGTATTTATTATTTTCATACTGAGGCCAATATTTTCAATCATTTATTGGAATAATTATTTTCAATAATAGTAACTTCTTACTATGGGCCTACACACATACTATATTCATAATTTCTATACCAGATATTCCTCCTTGCATGCCTTGTTCTCACTATGTTTCTAGAACCGAACTCCTTGTCTTTATACAACCATCTCTGTGCAACCAAATTCTACCATTCTATAACACTCCTTTCAAATGCTTCTTATTCTCTAAAGACATAATTTCTTCCCTCCTGTGAACAGCAGCACAGGACTTGAACTAAACCTTTCTTAAGGCACTTACCAGTTTTTACTTTGAATTAGAGTTCCTGGCAATGTATGCCATGTTTCCCAAGTAGACAGTAAAGGCACAAAATGTAGACATCTTAAGAATCCTCCAAAACAGATGATAGTAGTGCCAATGAGAAGTCCTTCAGTAAACCTTTGTCGACAGAATCTATTATGTCTCATATTTTTTCTTCTTCAGCTATCTGTATCCTTCAGGGGCCCAAGAAAAAGCTTTGGAAAACTCCCTGGCTCCTTCATTTCCTTTTTTTCACATCTAGTTAGTTTCCAGGTTTTATAGATGCTACTTCCTCTCCAATTACACTGCATTTATTCCAGGGCTTCAGAGATAATAGAAGAAAGGGCAGGAAAATATAATGTGCATTTAGAGAATTATCTTCTTTGAGTTTCGATTCCCTTATCTTTAAGCTGTTTTATAAACACATAGTGCTGTATGAGGACCAGATGAACAAACACATATGAAAGTACTTGGAAACTGAAATCACTATAAAATATGAGACCATAAATTACAACTCTGTAGACTGTTACCTTGGAGGTGGTTTTTCATACCTGGGCTCTATTTTTCTGATCTATAATATAAATGGTTTTGTAGTACTTAAACCTTGGAAAATGCTTTTTAGCTTTGCTATCCAAAAATCCGTCAGTACTTTTAAAAATTATATGTGGCATTTATAAGCATAAGTTGGAAATAAAAGAATACACATAATCTATCCCCTGAAGAAGGACCATCCAGTTGGGTTATTGGACCAGTAAGGTATTATCTCTGAAATTACAGACTGACTTCATGCATTTTCAAGAAACACTCTGCCAAATTACCCATGTCTGCATAACCATAGTTTACTCATCCAGTCGTTCTTTCAAATAAAAATGGTGTTCTAGGAAAAATGTGACTAATTCAGATAGCAACTTAAACATACTTAGCAAGCAGAAGTGTTTTATACATACTTCTCCATTTCCTCACACAGAACATTAAAATGACATGTCCTCAAAGGTAAAGATTTAATAAAATTTACTGTATCATTAGGGACTTTTTAAAATAAAATTGGCTTTTTTCTCCTTTTTTTTTCTCACTGAGAGGGCTGACAAGCAAGACTCTGATGGCTATTGGCCTTGATTCAGGTCACAGAGTCCACAGTATTATCCACCATTGCTTCTGTGCAATCACTACAAATGTCATCACAGTGATAAAGGCAAATGATATCTTAGAATTATTATGAAAATAGTTTTGACCTCATAGACTTCTAAAAGAGTCTTGGGCATCCCCTAGAGTCCCAGACTCTGAAAACTTCTCATTTCCTCATTTAGAATTATATTTGGTAAGTGGTAAAAATTCAGTAAACATTAGCCATAAGAAAAAATAAAACATTTTTCTCTAAGTATATGTACTACTATCACTAGGGATAGTGTAAAGAAGACAGTGCCCATTACTAAGAAATTTAAAGACCACTGCCTTTTTGGGAGGGGGAGGATAACCAGGGATTGAACCCAGAGGCACTTAACCACTGAGCCCTGCTCTTTTTTTTTTTTTTTTTTTTAATTTTGAGACAAGGTTGTACTAATTTGCTTAAGGCCTCGCTAAATTGTTGAGGCTGGCTTTGAACTTGCAATCCTTCTGCCTCAGTCTCTAAAGTGGCTGGGATTACAGGCATGAGCTAATGTGCCCAGCTAGATTATTGCCTTTTTTTTTTTTTTTTGGTACTGGAGATTGAACTCAGGGGTATTCAACCACTGAGCCACATCCCCAGCTCTATTTTGTACAGACAAGGGCTAGATAACTGGGTCCTTTAGAGATTGAAAGTTTTCAGAAAACCAGTCCTTTGGCAAGTCCAGACGTGCTGTGGTTTGAATGGGTTCCTGGCAAAATTTAGGTGTTACCAATGGTATAGTGTAAAAAGGTGAGGCCTTTAGGAGGTGATTACTATGAGAGCTTCTGTTGTTAATGGGAGTAAGACCCTTATAAAAGAAGCTTCCCTTAGTGTTAGCTAGCTTGCCCTTCTGCCTTTTGCCATGTGAGGATTTAGCAAGAAGGTCCTCACCAGACAATGCTGGAGTCTTGATCTTGGACTTCCTAGTCTCCAAAATTCTGAGAAAATAAGTTTTGGTTCTTTATAAATTACCCAGGCTCAGATTAAGACAAAATGTCACAGGAAGAAGCTAAAGAGATGTGCTTAAAATGTATCTGAAGATAAAAATGTGTGTGCATACATATACTTAGGATATCACTTTGAAAGACCTCACCTATCGATGATTAACATGAAGAGATGAGGATGGGTTTAGTTTTATGAACAGATATATATGTATATAATCTCAATTCTTTGTCCTTATTACTTTCATCTTATTGTGCACCAGTGAAAACTTCACCACAGACAACATTAATCTCAAGTGATGGATTTTTTTTTTTTTGGTACTGGGGATTGAACTCAGGGGCACTCAACCACTGAGCCACATCCCCAGCCCTATTTTGTGTTTTATGTAGAGACAGGGTCTCATTGAGTTGCTTAGCACCTCACCATTGCTGAGGCTGGCTTTGAACTCGCCATCCTCCTGTCTCAGTCTCCCTAAGTGCTGGGATTACAGGCTTGAGCCACCGCGCCCGGCTAAGTGATGGATTTTTTAAAGCCTCATCTCTGCATTTCTACTCCCTCCCTCCCTTTCTACGTTCCTTCCTTCCTTCCTTTGTATTGGGGATTGAACCTAGGGATACATCACCACTGAGCTATATCCCCAACCCCTTTTTATTTTTTTATTTTGAGATAGGGTCTCACTAAGCTGCTGAGGGCCTCGCTAAATTGCTGAGGCTGGCATTGAACTTGCAATCCTCCTGCCTAAGCCTCCCAAGCCACTGGGATTATAGGTATGTGCCACTGCGTCCAGCTGAATTTCTTCAGTTATTACTCATTTTCAGCTACTCTTTTGTTTAGAAACCTTCCTAATGAACTATCAGTACACCTATGGTTCACTGGCTCTTCCAACCACATATTTGTTCTTATATGAGTTCTTTTCTATAAACTGGTTTTATACAGGTACAACACCAATAATTAAAGTGTAACATCTATTATTTGGCTGAGAAAGAACTAAAGATACATGGCAATGGTGATTCACCTCTGGGAACAGACAGTATTAAATGTTCTAGGATAAAGATGATTCTTTCTCTTAGCTTTCCATCTCTCACCTACACACACACAGTTGTAAATGTTACAAGATAAAGAGACTGAGATTCTTACTTGTAAAACAGTGACATTATCAACAGGTCAGAAACTGTGTTTTAAATTTAGTAAGTTTCAAAAATATCTGGCCATATTCAGGATATGGGGTAGAGTGATGAAATCAAAAGTCCCATCCTGCTATATATAGTGAAACCAAGTAAGTCACTCTAAGCCTTATTTTCTTATATGTATAGTGGAGATAAGGATTGCCTACCCGTAGTCTTTGGAAGATCAATAATACTGAAAAACGTGAACACTATACACATGAATTTCTATTAATAGAAGTTAGAATGTTAACCATCAGAGAAAGACAAAATTCAAATTTACCTAAAAGTTAACTAGTTGATAAAGTCTTGGAAGTATATGGTAGTTATTATAAGTGGGCCTAGATTTCAGATGAAAATTGAAAAACTACAAAAATGTTCTGATACTGAAAATTAGAGAACAGTTTTTAGAGAACTGGGCATCATAATATTCAAACGGAGCAATCATAAAACTGTAGAGCAGTATAGTGGTTTGCAACACCATATGATTTCTTATTCCTCCACAATTCTGATCCATGGAAAGTGCTGATAGTGCCTCAGAGGAGCAACCATATTGGATGGACTACTTCTATTGGATAGATTGTGTAAATGTCAACAATGGGAGTGATCGGCCAAAATAATAGAATATTCCTTCAGGAGTATCCTCTGCTAATTGGCCACAATCTACCCTGAATCTCACTTTCTTATGAAACTATCAGACTGAGTGATGGGTGATATTTTATGATGGGATTAAGTCATGGGCCTACGGCACTGATTTTCAAGTGTCAGCATGTATGAGAATCATTAGGAAGGGTCTATTAAAACAAGGGTTACTGGAACCCACACCTGGAGTGTCTAATGCTGTGTGGGATCCAAGAATTAGCATTTGTAACCAGTTCCTATACGATGCTGCTGGTACAGAACCACTGGGCTACTGTACGGGTTGGAGGGGTTGGCAACTTTTACCTATATAGAGCCAGATGGTAAATATCTAAATACTTTGGACTTTGA
Organism: Xerus rutilus; assembly: GCA_028644305.1. Lineage (NCBI taxonomy): Eukaryota > Metazoa > Chordata > Mammalia > Rodentia > Sciuridae > Xerus > Xerus rutilus. The sequence goes on from CM053417.1 coordinate 112,626,632, forward strand.
GGGCCATAGATGTCCTTTGTTGCTGAATTTTTTGGGGTATGTGTGTTTAACAATCCTGTGAACACACACACACACACACACAATCTGTTTGAGGGCTGTACAAAAATAGGACTTTGCTGTTCTCTAGTTATGCTTTATACTAAGTTATCCTATATAATGAAGAGTTATAGAAATAATGGTACAGATTATTGTCTTTTTATTCACATTATAGGAACTATTCTAAAGTTTAACATGGCATTTGCTATAGGTTTTTAGAAGCTATGGTCTTAACTGGCAATTCCTATTGTGATATCCTTGTTAAACCATGGATTATTTACCAGAATAAAGAATTACATACATCATTAAGAGGCATGTTATTTTAGTTTCCTAAAATTTGATTTATTTTAAGTACCTGCTTATCATGATTTCCAATATTATTATTTGATGGTGTGAGAACATGATCTGTATCTAGCTTCTTTACACTTTTCTGAGACTTCTTTTATGACTTATTATGTGAGGAAAGTTTATAAAAGCTCAAAAAATAAAAACAGATATTTAAAAAGTATATATTCTGCATTTGTTGGGTAGGGAAGATTATATAATCAAATATATACACACGCAATCACTTATGTCTATGATCAAGTTTGTTCATTGTGCTGTTAATATCTAAAATCTTAAGGTTTTTTTGCCTGCTTGTTTCCTATATTTCTAGAAGAGGTTTGTTAAAATCATTCAACATTTTTGTGAATTTCTTGAGTTTGCTTTACAACTAGGATATTTCACTTTATGTATTTTAAGATTATATTGTTCAGTAGTTTTATAATGTTGTTAGTTCTTAATTTTTACTCCTTTGTAAAGTTCCTTTTATGATTAGTCGTATTCCTTATATAAAAAGGATGTAGTACTGCTTTTCACTCAAAGTTAGTATTTTGTCTAATGAAAGTACTGCCAATGCAGGATTAGTTTTGGTTCATATTTGTTCTATATACCTTTCCATTTCTTTCTAGTTCTCTCTCTCTCTCTCTCTCTCTCTCTCTCTCTCTACCAGGGATTGAACTCAGGGGTACTTGACCACTGAGCCACATCCCCAGCCCTATTTTGTGTTTTATGTAGAGACAGGGTCTCACTGAGTTGCTTAGCACCTAGCTGTTACTGAGGCTGGCTTTGAACTTGTGATTCTCCTGTCTCAGCCTCCCAAAGTGCTGGGATTACAAGTGTGTGCCACCGCGCCTGGCTTCCCTCTCTCTCTCTCTCTTTTTTTTTTTTTGCAGCACTAGGAATCAAACCTAGGGCCTTGCACATGCAAGGTACATGCTTTAATGGTGAGCTATACCCCAACTCCTCCATCTCTTTATTTTCAACCTTTGTTCATTAATTTATTTTATGGGTCTCTCGTAGCCTGTATATCATTAAGATTTTAAAAATTTAATCTGATAGTTAATGCATACAAATCTGCTTATATGTGCAGCAACTACTGATAAAAGTTGGGATTATTTCTGCTGTTTTCTGTTTCATGGTTACTGTTTCTCTGCTTATTCTTTCCCATTTCTTGCTGGGGAAATGACTTTTTATTCATTTCCCCACTGGTTTGGAAGTTAAATATTTTATTTCTATCTTTCAGTACCTACACATAAATATTCACACTTATGCTTTCTGGGGGGGGGTTCTGTTTTTTAAAAAATGACAATATAATTTATTTTCACATTAATTATAAAAACATGGAAAGCAATTTGTTCTAATTCAGTTCCCAGTACTTCTCCTTTCTCTTTCTTCCTCCCACCTCATGGTCCCTTTCCTCTACCTACTGATTTTTCTGCTATTTGCTTATAGTTTTTTTTTTAAATTATTGTCTTGTGGATGTGCATGATGGTGAGATTCACTGTGGTATATTCCTATATGTACATAGGAAACTTAGGTCAGATTCATTCCACTGTCTTTTCATATCCCATCTCTCCCTCTTCCCTTCAACCACCTTTGTCTAGTCCACTGATATTTCTTCTTTTTAATAATCCCCAATATCTTATTTTTAAAAATCTAGTGTTAGTATCTCTATACTCATCTAAACAATACAAGTCCTTGTGATGTTTCATCTCCAATTTCCCCTATTTTTATTATTATTAGTTTTTATTGATTTTTTCTTTATTACGTTGCCTACTCATTTCTTTGCTTTTCATTGCTTCTTTCATGTGTTTGCCTTCTGCATTCTACTTACTTACTAATGAAATTGTCTAGTATTTACTTTATCCACAATGAACAATCAATCCATGCCTGCCTAAAATATTTACCTTTGCTTTTGAATAAATATTTTATGTGGCCAGGTATTTCCCTCAGTACTTTCTGAAAGTTACTTCACTGCATCACTGCTACTGATGAGAAATCAAGTATCAGGCCTGATATTTATTCCTTTGTGGATCAACTCATTTCTCTCTGGTTTTTAGATTTCCTACTTGTCCTTGGTGCTTTCAGTTTCACTATGATATGCCTTGAGATCAATTTATTTATGATGCTCAGACTGTTGTGTCTAGTGTGAATACTTGATGCTGCTATGGTTTGGATCTGGAGTGACTCCCAAAGGATCATGTGTTGAAGGCTTAGTCCCCAATGCAGCAATGTTCAGAGGTGGGGCTTTGGGGAAATAATTGGATCATGAGGGCTCTGATCTTGGCAATGGATTAATTCTTTGATGGGTTCATAATTGAATAGACTATTAGGAGGTGGTGGAAACCATAGGAGATGGGGTCTAGTTTGAAGAGGAAGGTCAAAAGGGACATGCCCTGGGAGGATGTATCTTTCCCCTGGCCCCTTTTTCTTCCTCTGCTTCCTGGCTGCCACAAAGTAAGCAACTCTGCTCCACCATGCCCTCTCCACCATAATGCTCTGCCTCTTCAGAAGCCTATAGCAATGGAGCTATGTTGACTATAGACTGAAACCTTGAGCCAAAACAAAAATTTACTCTTCTAAGTTGAATTTTTTCAGGTGTTTTGTCACAACAATGAAAAGCTGACTAACACAGATGTCTTTTATAAAGTTTGGGTAATTGTCAAGTATTATTTCATAGCATTTGGTTTTCCTGCTAGAAGGTCTACTAAATATATATTGGGTTTCTCATGTCTTTTATTTTCTCTCAAACATTTTTATCCATTTTTAAAATCCAATGTTCTTGATACTGAGAAAGTACCTGTATAAAAACTTAAAAACTGTCTATGAATGTCCTATGTTAGTTGTGAATATATAACAGTATAATGGGAAAGAAAAAATTTCTACAAATTATGGCCCAACTAATTAGGACAAAGCAATAATATAAAAAATGCTTTCCTAAATGCCAAATCACTAGGCCATACAAATTCAGCTAAAAGTAGTTTTGATTGAAATGTAGTAGTTTTCTGTCTTCCCATTCTTTGTAAAATGGCGACCATGGGGAAAAGTCCTTTAGGAATTTCTGTGAACTCTATTCAGTCTCCTAGAGATTTTATCAAATCAAGATTATTCTTAGGGATAATTTTCAGTAATGAAAAATCATCCATGTACTGTACTACCCAGAGAACACAATAGATGTAGCCTGACAGCACTTGCCTAGCATGAATGAGGCTCTTGGTTTCATCCCCAGAACTGAAAAACAAAAAGCACAAAGTAGATATGGTAAACAAGACCACCATTCTTGTGCAAGCTTTTCAAATGACTATGACAAAAAACAAACTGACATCCTAGAAATGACAATATTCTAGTAACAGATGGTTTAAATTTATAAATATCACTAAACATTCAGAATGAGGACATATGAAGAATAGGTATCAACAACTTAAAGACATAAGATCAAAAATAAAAGAATGCTTTCTGGTCACTATAAAAAATCATTACTGAGAAGGAAGATTCAAAAATAAAGAGGTCTACCAATTATTTATCCCAGTAGAAATTTACTGTGCAAGTCTCCATGGGAAGTTATAATCTTATATTCCCTATAGCAGAGGCTTGATATTTTTAGATATGTAATAAGGATAAAAATTGATAACTTCTTTTTAAAAATTAATTCATTTATGAATTGACAAATAAAAATTGTATATATTTATGGCATAATATTTTGACATATATACACACTGTGGAACAGCTAAATCAAGCTATTTAACATACACATTATTTTATACACATCATTTCTGTCTGGTAAATACTGTTATTAGCTATAGTCACCATGTTCTATAATAGGTATCTTGAACTTATTCTGCCTGTCAGATGAAAATTTTGTATCCTTTGATCAATATCTCCTCAAACCCCTCCCCTCTCTGACAATTTCTGATAACCACGATTCTAAGAGGAGTTCAACTTTTTTCAGATTCCACATGTAAGTAAGATTATATGGTAATTGAGTTTTGGTGCCTAGCTTATTTCACTTAACTCTGTCCTCTAGGTTCATCCAGACTGTTGTAAATGACAGGATTTCTTTTTGAACAGTTTTCCATGGTGTAGATATACCACATTTTCTTTATACATTCATCTGATAAATTCTGAAGATCTTTTCCTCTTATTCTAATCATGACAACTTTAAAAAAGTTGATCTTGAGAATGTTAGAGATAGAGCAGAACTTAAGAAAATGTAAGTGTCTGCCCGTCTATTCTTTTTTATAAAATATTTTTAAATTATACACAGACACAACATCTTTATTTTGTTTTTATTTATTTATTTTAATGTGGTGCTGAGGATCAAACCCAGTGCCTCACATGTGTGAGGCAAGCGCTCTGCCACTGAGCCACAATCCTAGTCCCTGCCTGTATATTTTTTAAAGGCTTCCTTGTTTGGGGTTAATAACTCATTAATTATGAAGACTAATTTGTGATCATCTACCATCTGCTAGCCCAAAACAGAGATGGTATTACAGATGCAAAGAGGTGAAGCCTGAATTGGTCCCTTGTATGGTTCATAATCTAAACACTAACCAAACTATCCAATAATATAGTTACATTTTAAATGTCATTTTCCTTTCACTCTTCCATTCCAGACAGGATGGTTGATAAGGACAATCTCTGTTTTATGCTCCCCTTTATCTACAAGGGTTCCTTCCGTTCACTGATGAACTTCCTGAACTTGAAATTCTCCTTTCTTGTAGTCTATGTTACTACCCACTTTGCCTTATCCATCCTCAGAAAACAAAGATATTCCTCAAAATTAATTGTTTAATTTAAGAAAAACCAAAACAAAGGGAAATAGCTAAGGACAAAATAAAGACATTAAAAAAAGAGTTTACTACAATAGACCATATCAGGGGAATTATACATTATAGGAAATAATGATTCTACATATAAGATCTGAAACTCAAGAAGAAACAATAAATCAAATTATTAGTAAATATATAGTAAGTAACCGAACACTGACACATGAAACAACAATAATAAATTGGAGGAGGTGGCAAATTTGGGGAATCAGGTTAGAGCTAAACAATGAATATATCTTCCAGGGAACAGAAAAGAAGAAACACTTCTAAGCTTATATAATCCTCACTGGTATCAATATTATGCAAGAAAAATAGAAAAAAGAAAATTACAGGCCAAGTCAAGAACATAGATGAAGAATTCCTAAAAATTTAGTAATCTAAATCTGGTAGTTTATTTTTAAAGCCTGATTAATATAATCTACCATATTAACAAATTAAAGGAGAAAACCCAAATGAAAATTTCATTAGATATAAAAATTGCTAGTTATGGTAAACAATTTCATCAGATATAAAAACTGTGCATAAAGAATTTAGTAAGTTCAATCATCAAACTTGATGGGGACAAGTCAAAGAACCCCAAACCAGCAAACCGAGAACAGAAGGAAATTTCTTCACTTTGATAAAGGGTGTGTAAAAAAGATCATACTTGATAGCGACATATTCAAAGCTATCTTTCTACGCTCAGGAATAGACAAGTAGGCTTTCACCACTGCTTCTATTCAACAGTGTTCCAAAGGTTCTAGCTAGTGTCGAAATAGAAAAGCACTGCAAGATCTAAGAACTGGAAAGTTAGAATGAAAACTGGCAGTATTTCAAGGTGATGTTATTATCTCCATAGAAATCTCAAATTAACCTAGCTACAAGTTATCAGACTAAGAGTTAATAGGCTTTGGAATTCAATACTAATGTAAAAAAGTCAAATGTATTTTCCATAAACTAGCAACCATCATTTACAAAATAAGTTCTAAGGCATACAATTTAAATTACAGTAGCAAATATAACACATGTATAGGACCTGGGCATAAATATAAAAAAAGATGGGTTAACCATTATGGAGAAAATCTGAAGTCCTTCTGTACGAAGGACTTTGGTAGGCAGATATATATTCTAGACTCTTGGATTGAAGGACTCCACCATGATAAGGTCAACTCTCCTTAAATTCATCTTAGGATTTAACACAATTCCCCTCAAAATTCCAACAGAAGCTGTTTTTTGTTTTTGCAGAAACATGATAAGCCAATTCTAAAATTTCTATTGAAGAACAAAAGGCCAACAGGTGCCTGAAGAAGTGATTTTCATGTTATTGGAAACTAAATGGCCCATGAAGATATGAAAAACTGCTCAACCTCACTGGTATTCAAAGAAAAGCAAACCGAAACCACAATGAGATGGAAAGCCTAGCATCTTCATCAGATGGGCAAAAGTTTTTTTAAGTGGGAAATTTTAGGGTGTGGAAAAACAAGGACACTAAAAATACTACTGGTTAAAATGAAAACTGGTAGAATCATTTTGAAAAACAATTCAACATTGTCTAGTAAAGCTGAACATGTGCTTATTCTATTACACTGCCTAACACAAATCTTGGAGCAGCAATTCTGAAACATCTGTTGGATGCTATGAAAAATAACTGATGACACCTTGGATGCTATGAAAAATAACTGATGATTTCCAAAAACCTTAATTGTTCATAGGTACATTTATAGGTATTAGGTATTAAAATTGAGAAAAAATATAAACACAAGAACACACAAGTACACATTAGCTCTTTGGCTGAGTAGTTAAGCATAGGTTGTTTATGTGTTATACATTCTGTAAATAAAAATTTTCAAAATTAAAAATATTAAGAAAAACAAAATCAGGGCTGGGATTATAGCTCAGTGGTAGAGCGCTTGCCTCTCATGTATGAGGCACTGGGTTCGATCCTCAGCACCATATAAGAATAAATAAATAAAATAAAGATATTGTGTCCATATACAATTAAAAAATATCAAAAATTAAAAGAGCACTGAAAAGTTATTTAGTGAGAGAAAATTATTTAATAGCAATGGAAGAAACCATAAAGCAATGGGTCACATTGAATATATTTAAAAACTGCAAAAAAGAAAGAGACATAAGCAAAAAGCCTATACCAATATTAAAAGCCATATTAACAAAAAGTTTAAACTACAAATGGATGTAAACATCTGAAATGTTTACCATAAGTAGCAATCAAATGCAAACTAAAAGAATCATCAGTTAGGAAATCACATGAAATATGGATAAGGGTGTGGTGAGACTAGTACTCTCCCACAGGGCTGGTAGTAATGAATATTGGTGAAACTTCTCTGAAGGAATTTCAACACATATTATCAGATGTGTCAAAAAATACTCCTCCAGGAAAACAATAATTTGATTTCTAGGTATGAATCTAAAGGAAACAATCTGAACTTCATCACAAAAATTGTATTAACAAAACTCTGGAAATAATCTAAATGTCCAAAAGGGACTCCTAAACTAAATGATAAAACTACCTTATTTATAGACTCAAATATCAAATGGTAATATACAATGTTGCTTACCTTATAAATTTGGGGGAATAAATATCATGTCAATAAAAATATAACACACAAAATCATATACAGAGGTTTTTAAAAACTTTATATTTATTTATTACATGATGCTGAGGATTGAACCCAGTGCCTCACCTGTGCTAGGCAAGTGCTATACCACTGAGCCTCAACCCCAGCCCCAGAGTGGTCTTTGAACTCTACTTTCTTAAACATATAGAAAAATGGTCTGGGAATGTCGTTCAGTGGTAGAATGCTTGCCTAGCACACACAAGGCCCTGACGTTCAATCTCCAGCACTCAATAAAAACAATCTAATCTTAAACGTATACAAAAAAAGACTTAAAAATTTATCTATTGTTAGCAGAACAATCTCTGGATGGCGAGTTTATGGGGGCTTGTAGATTGTTTTTGGTATCAACGAAATCAAATTAAATGAATTCATATATTTGTAAATTCACATAATAAACCTAAAAAACCTCTCAATGGTTCTCCACACTCACTTTAAAATACACATCACTTGAGTATCCAAGGCTCTCTATATACTCCCAATATTTTTAGTAAGAGGACTTGCTATTGCTTCTCGAACATGCTCTGTATCTTTTCACCTCAGTCCCTTGGCAGACTATTTGACCCATGTAGATGACGTTCTCTACCTGGCCAAGTTCTACCATGTTTCCAAAGTCATGAGAAACACTACCTGGGTTAGTCAGCTGTCTGTCACTCTAACACATATCTGAGAAAAATCAACTTGTAAAGAGAAAAGGTTTATTTTTAGCTCAGTTTTGGAGGTTCCAGGCAATCACTGAACTGGCTGCTTTTGGGCCCAAGGTAAGGCAGCACATCATGGTGGTAGCATGTGGTGTAGCAAAACTGCTCACCTCGTGGCCAAGGAGCAATAGAAAGAGAAAGGGAAATAGGTCCCATAATGCACTGCATGGGCACACTCCCCAATGACCTAAAGACCTCCCACTAGGCCCTATATCCTAGGGGTTCCATCACCTCCCAATAGCACCAACCTGGGAATAATCCTTTGCCACATGGATATTTGGAGGACACTTAGGATTCAAAGTATAGCACCACCTTTTCTATAAAGATTCTTGTAACTCTGTGTTTACTCAGACACCAACCAGTAGTTATTTCTCCTTTGACTACTACAGATAGCATTTTAGCATTCTTATTACTTTTTTTTACATCTTTATTTTATTTATTTTTTGTGTGGTGCTGAGGATCTAACCTAGTGCCTTATGCATGCGAGGCAAATACTCTACCACTGAGCCACAACCCCAGCCCTCTTATTACTTTTAATATAATTTGCCTTAAACTTAACAGTTGTCTCTATTTTAATGCCTCTACTAGATTGTAGTATTTCGGGAAGGGCTCTATTTTTTTTTTTTTAGCTTTTTCTCTAATTCTGACACACTGCTTCCCAGAATTAAGCATATAATGAATACTTGAGGAACTGAATAAATTATTGTCACAAGTGATTAGTCTCTTCTATTGGGCACAAGGAGGAAAAAAAAGAATGGGAAATGTTTCTCATTTCAAACACAGCATGGAATTTTTCATAGTAACAATGAGAAAAAAAAGTATAATTATGGACCTATATTTTATTCTTTTTGCCAGATTTAAATATATCCATCATTGGTAACAGTTACTATGGGCACAAAAATATATTTGAAATGCCCAAGAACCTACCCCCAAAATAGCTTTTGGATTATAGAAGTGATAATGACCTATGTAGACCACTTGAAGTGATAAGTGATAAGCTTAAAGTGATAAGTTTGCAGATAATACACATTTTTCTTTTGGAAAAACATCATGTTTACGTAAGTCTGCCTTAAGCCTCTTATGAAACAAAATACTGTTAATGACAATAGAAATTGTGAAATACAGAGGAAGAAGGAAAGTGGATGTTCTAAACACCCAAGTTAATTTCTAAAGAGTAAACTTAAAAGGGAAAATGTAGGTAAGTTATAAAACATTTTTTTAAAAACTTTTACCACTTGCCAACTCCACCTTAATTAGATGTTACATTTTGAGAAACAACTAAAACTTTGAGAAAGTCTTTGAAGGTTTCTGTTATTTCTGTTTTCCATTTAAGTCTTTAAATTAATATTCACAATTGCTGTGTAGATAAACTGCACACGTTCTTACCTACTCAAGAATGTACATTTAAGGACAAAACCCTCCCTATTCTTAATGTCATATAATACAGTGCTTTACAATTTTTTTGGTACCAGGGATTGAACCCAGGGGGGCTTAACTACTTAGCAACATCCCTAGCCTTTTTTATTTCAAGACAGGGTCTTGCTGAGTTGCTTAGAGCTTCATTAAGTTGCTAAGGCTGGCCTCAAACTTGCAATCCTCCTGCCTCCATTTCCCTAGTTGCTGGGATTACAGACATGCACCAATATGCCTTGCATAGTGTTTTACTTTGAAATAATGATTGTATGAGATATAATGTGAGGACTGCTCTCTGTTAAATTTTGTTGGGAAAGGGGAGCTAATTGGGACAGTTCTTAATTCAGAATTGGACTAATTTTCCAAAGCATATAAGTATGGCTGTATTCATTCAGAGTATGTACTAAGAACTGTACTAGGTATTCATAGGCAACTAAGCTATACAAGACTTCTCCCCTAAATTTCTATGGGTTGCTACAGAACTCCTGTATAATCTATTTGAGGAAGTGAAAAATAAACAAACAAATGTACAAGACAATTACAAATTATGGTAAGAGCTGTAAAGGAAAGAAAATAAGCAGGACAGGGAGGCTATTTAATAATCAGTGAAGGCCTCTCAGATACATTTAAACCTCAGAAAGTTTAAAAGGACCTAGTCACACACTCTAACTGGGGAAGAAGCCTTCCTGGCAAAATAAAGAAGTAGAAAGTTCATGAGATGGAAATAGACTCATTCTTTTTGATGAACACAAATGAGGCAGTATAGTCATGTTTTTCAAACTGTGGGTCATGTTTTAGATTAAGATGTCAAATTTGTGGGTCATTGAATTTTTAAAAAAGACATCAAATAATAAAAACATCAGAGTCACATGATTTCAGAATAAGTATTCTTTAATGAACTTTCACTTCAACTATGTGAGTTATGTACATGTGTGCACTGGGTTGCAGTGTATTTTCTTAATGCAGAAAGTGGTCATATCTGCACTAAGCAAGGAGAGTAGTAAGAGGTAAGGATGTAGGGGTGGGCAAGAGCCAGATGATGTATGGCCTTGTATTGCAGGCCACCATGAAGATTTGGATTTTATTCTACATGCAGTGGGAAGGAGAGTGACGTGATCTAATTTGACATCATAGAATTGTCAAGATTACTATAGCGAATTTCAGAAGGCCTGAGCACTGACCTTGGCCAAGCTCCTAACACCAGGGATTTTGAGCAAATCACTTGATCTCCCTATGCCTCACTTTCCTCATTTTAAAAATGACAAGCCTGAACCAACATGACCTTTAAGATCTGTGTATTGCTAAATTTCTGCCTATCTTCTGTTTTTTCCCTTGCGTGTAAGTAAATGACTACTGACCGCGGAGTCACTAGTTCACTAGGTCTAGTTCTGAATTACTTCTTAAAAAACTATAAACCAAGTAACTGTAAGAGTTACATTTCTATAGAAAGCAATTTTAGAATTATCTTTACTGTAACCAGCTATGTTATTTGAAATGAAATCTCTGGGATAAAAGTGAATCGAGTACTTTTGCAACTCTCTGGTACAAAGTGTAGAGTGCGAAGAAAACTGGCAAGGAGGCATGAAAAGATTTACTGACCAGGTTATTTGGAACAGATTTCCTTATTTGTTCTAGGTCATCAACTGATACATAATCTAGGGCAGTTTAAAGTTGCAAGAAACTTCTGCTGAGCACTAAAGTCAAGATGTGCAAGATTAACTCCTTCCACAGAATTCAAAATGCCTATTGAGACAAAATATTGAGAACTTATTATATGTTAAGTCCATGCTAAACAGTTCGATATATGCTTCTTCATTTCATCCTCCTAACCTTATTTGCATTTCACAGATATGGAAATGGGCTCAGAATAGACAAGTAAGCTATTTAGTGGCAAGGTCAGGAATAGAAACAATTTCAAGGTAGGCAACATATAGACCCTTTTAAAATTTCATATTTATAACTTATCTTGCATGTTTTAAAAACCTACTGTATGAGTGAGTATTAAATCATCAGTTAAATACCTGACAACTCAAGCATCTGTGACATCTGGACACAGAATGTTCAACCAATAAATCAATTCTGGACTCATAGGAACTTGGTTAGGTGTAGTGTGAGACTGTAAGATAACTTGTTCTAGTACTGGAAGGCCTACACTGTGGGTAGCATGCTGGGTTGTATGAAGTGGAGTTTTTAGGCCAAATATCAAAGAAACTGGCATATTCAATTAAGTACACATCAACAGTACTATGGTAGTTTCCAGATTCATTTTCTCAGAGTGTCCCTGGTGAAAAGCTAGTAAAGGAGCAAATCACTTGATCTCCCTATGCCATGGAATGGCCAGTGTTGCCTGTGTTATAAGCCTAACAAGTGTCCTACAGGTTCTATAAACGCGAAGAGATGCTAGAAAATAATCAATTTCCAACTTACATTAACCCTTTAAAGGAAGCATCAGACGCACCACTTGCCCTCTTGGAGCAGCATACATAGTATATTATGCAGAGCAAAACGGTTCCTGTCAGAGCCGAAAAGGTCCCTAATACTTCCCACAGACACCCACAAACACTCGAGCAAAGTTGGGGATGCTCATTGTACACCTTTGTCAACCCCGAGGACGCAGTGCTCACCTGTCACATACTCAGCTTCAAACCTTCGCCGGGTCTCAGAGATGAGCTTGGCTTTATTCTGTGCGTGATTCTGGGTGGGAGACACGACAGGAGCTTAGATACTTCTTGCACCACCCTGCTTACCTTCAACCCTGCCCACCTGCACCCCGGAGAGCGGCCCCGGGCCTCGGAAGAGGTTTCCGAGTCTAGGGTGCCAGCAGCGGTGCAGTAGGCTCCTCACCTCGGCCATGATAGCTGTTGTGGATGTGACTGCAGTTGCTGAAGCCGTCGCCCCTTCCACCTCCGCCTCCAGAGTGTCTCATTACCGGCCAGTCAGGCCCAGATGTAGACAGCGAAGGGCGGGAGGGGGAGGTGGTCGCGTGACACCGGAAGGCAGACGGAAGTGGCGCTGCACCGCTCTATCCGAGGCGGCCGGCTGGGCTTGGAGGAGGGACAAGGCTCTCAGCCCGGTCCCCATTTGCTTGTCGCTCGAGCCCCACCCCCGACGTCCCCCGCACTGCGGTCCCGCCCCCGCCAGCAGCTTGATCTCTGGAGCGGCCCCCCCCCCCCCGGCTCCGCCCTGGGGAGCTCGGCTGGCCATTTGCTTTCACAACACTCCCTGGAGGTTCCGCCTCCTCAGCCTCCCATGGCAACCGTCTCCCAACCCACTTGGTACGCTCCGCCTCCTCTGCATTCCACGCAGCCTCCGCGTGGGGTCTCCCAGAATGCAGCGCGCTGGCGGGAGGTTTGGAACGTTGAGACACTGCATCTGCGTGGGTATTCGTGAAAGTGGCTTAATTAAGGTAAGGTAGAGTCAGCTGCTCTCGCCTCCTCCGACCTTCGCGGAGCGGGAGGCGGGCTGGACTTGCCCCCAACCCCTTGCCTTCACTGTGCGGGAGAGCTGGAGGGAAACCGGCGTCCCGGGGCCTATATCTGTTTTCAGTGGAAGGATTGGATTTTAAGTGCTTGCTGCATTCCGGTATTATTTTTCTGAAAACTTCTTCATCCCTTCACCATCCTTCCCGTTTGGAGTGTGAGATACTTAAAAGAAAAAATATTGAAATTTTTAGACTCAGTTATGTAAAGTGGAAAGCGAAAAGCGCCTTTCGATTTAATTAAGGTAGTTCTCATCCGGAGCGGTGGTCGGTTCTGCCACTCAGGGGACATTTGGCAATTTCTGGAGACATTTGTGGTTGTCTCTACTACTACTCGGGGAAACCAATGCTACTTGTTTCTAGGGGGCAGAAGCCAGGACGCTGCAATGCATAGAACAAACCACAGTGCCTGGCCAGTGCAAAACATCAATAGTGCCAAGGTTTGAGAAAAGTTTGGATTTATGAAGTACTGGAACAAATTTTAGGTTCGTTAATTAAAACTAATATTTGAGGGCTGGGGCTGTAGCTCAGTGGCAGAGCGCTTACCTGGCATGCGTGAGGCACTGGGTCCGATCCTAAGCACCACATACAAATAAACAAGTAAAGGCATTCTGTCCATCTCTAACTATATAAAAAAAACAACCTAATAATTGAAAGGAAATCATTGAGCATACAATATTGCCTTTCTTAAAACATGAAAGGTACTGAAAATAACAAAGATGTAAGAACAGTCTCCCATATTTGCATCAGCCATAGTCAGTCACTATAATATGGCACTTCAGAGTCTTTTGCCCCAGACTCTTTCATATATTTACATTCTTTCCTGGGGAAAAAAAAATCAAACACATTGTCTAAAAATGGTTTGAGTACATCCATAAAAACTATTTCAGCTGGGATGTAGCTCAGTGGTGGAGCACTTGTCTTAGCATGTTGGAGGCCCTGGGTTCCACCTCCTGCACTACTAAATAAATAAATAAGTTCACCTATAACTAAAGTCTACCTCTGGTTCCACTACCAAACTCTGATATCCATCACCATTTAACATTTGGCATAAACTATTTAGTTCAGCTTTTATATTTTGGACCACATTACCTGGGTTTGCATCTTAGCTCTGGCACTTTCTATCTGTAGACCTTTGAGAATATCCTGAAATTCTGTGCATCAGTTTCTCATCTTTAAAATGAGATAGTAATAATCCCTATGGCATAAGGATGTCATGAGGAGTGAATGATTAATCCAAAGTACTTAGAACAGTACCTGGCATTATTCTATGAGGAAAAAAGAAGTCCCTGCCACTATTCCCAGAGAAAACACTTAGAGAATGTAGCAATTATAAGTAAACAAAAAGTATATAATACTGTTTTATATATTTCCATTTCTATAAATTACATACTACAGTATATCTTGTCTGCACTTTAGTTTTTTAATTTATTTTTGAAATGTAACTATGATCATAAACATAGTTTTAATACATTCATTTTAACTATTGCATGATAAACCATCTATATTTATTCATTTATCCTATTGATGGTAATTGGAAGTTTTCTTTTTTTCTTTTTTGTGGTACTGGGAATTGAACCCAGGGCTTCAGGCATGCTAGGACTCATAATTACCTCCTAACTGTTAGTTTTATTTCCATTCTCATTTCATTTGCATCTTCAGCACTGTCACCAAGCTCTTTATAACACAGCAATACCATTTTGTGGTTTCTGAATTTGAAGGCTTTCAGTGGATTATCATTGCTTATAGGAGAAAGTTAGAAGTTCTTAGTATGAAATAGAGATCCTTCTTTAACTTAATGTTCCTTAATTTTTTTAAAAAAATTTTACTTGTAGATGCACACAATACCTTTATTTATGCCGTGCTGAGGATTGAACCCAGTGCCCCATGCGTGCGAGGCAAGGACTGTACCACTGAGCCACAACCCCAGTCCTGTTCTTTAATTCTTTAACTTAGTAAATCATCATTCCCCCACATACACTTACATTTTAGATATATTAGATAATGTTGGGAAATGAAAAAAGGAGATCAATTCTGGGTAGACTCCCAAGAAATGGTTAATATAGGGGAAACCATTTTAATGATGGAAATATTTGGTAGAAAACTTAATTTACTTAACAATAACATATATATGGTTAAAAGGACATCTGTCCACATTATGTTCATAAGATTGTGTTCAGTATTATTAGGTGCTATTTTTGGTTAGGCATCTTAATTGTACCTTTTTTTCCAAAGATATTTTTTCTTGCTTACAATTGATATGGTTTCTCATAGACATTTTTTGGATTTCATATACAGATATTATAGTGCTCTTATAGCATGTTCCTGAACCATAATGATAGTTTATTTAAAGAGTTTTGAAATTTATAGTGCCAAAATTAATTTATAAGCTTTAAAAGGAACACCATGTTCCTTGAGGGAAGGGATTAGTAGAGAAGAGTAGGTAAGGGAAATAATTTCTTGCCAGCCTACTATGTTTGTATTAACATCAGTTACAGTCATTCCTGGTATCCCTGGGTGATCAGGGCCAGGACCCTTACACACAGATACCAAGATCTGTTGATGCTCAAGTCTATTATATAAAATGGCATGGCATTTGTATATCATTTACACATTCCCATCTATTTTTAATTGTCTCTGGATCTTAAAGTATCTATAATATTTGTAATATCTAATGCAATGTAAATACTATGTAAATAGGTGTTACACTCTATCCTTTGGGGAATAATGGCCAGAAAAAAAGTACACATGTACAGTGCAGACTCAAGTTTTTTCTGAATATTTTTGATCAGTAGTAGGTTGACTCCACAGATGTGGAACCCATGGATACAGACAGCTGATGGTATATGCAAATGCTATGCCATTTTATATAATGGTCTTGAACTCTGGTGGGTTTAGTATCTGCTGGAGGTCCTGTGATCAATCCCCCATGGATACCAGATGACTGTACTCCAAAATTCAGCAACTTAAAGCAACACATCTTTATTATCTCCTAATTTTTGAGTGTCAGGAATTCAGGAGCAGCTTATCTGGGTGGTTCTGGCTCAGGGTTTTTCCCTGGGATTGCAGGATCTGTCTGCTCCCAAGAAGGCTCACTCATATGGCTTTGGCAGAAGGTCTGATTTTTTTTGCTGGTTGTTGGTAGGAAGCCACAGTTCCTTGCTGTGTGTATATCACCATGGAGCTAGTGTGTGTCAGGTGGTGTCCCTATGTACAAGTGATCTAAGAGGTGAAAGAGGAATTATTACTTATGATCCAATCCTGGAGTCACACAGTTACTTCTGCCATATTCTCTTGGCTAGAAGCAAGTCATGATACCCAGCCCTCATTCAAAGGGAGCACAATTAAGTGCCACTTCTTGTTGGAAATTGTAACAAAGAATTTGTGAGCACATTTTAAAACCACAGTGATATATTTGGAAATTAGATAATAGGATGTGACATTTCCAGCTTGAAAATAAATGCTAATTGAATCTGCTTTTAAGTAGAATTGCCTCTGTAAATCAAAGTCCTTTCTGTAAAATGCAGGCTACATTGACTTAAATTTTAGGTTATGGTTCATAGTGATGCATTTTTTAATTGAACTATTAATAGATTTTTATCATGAATAAATAAAACTTAAGCTTTTGGAGTTTGCCTCTCATTCAAGGAAAAACAATCCTATTTACTTGTAAATGATCTAGTTTTCAGTTGTTTCTGAAACAGTTGAAATTCCTGGTATACAAAATGGTGCACAAGTAGGAGAAGGGTATGAATTAGTTATTTATAGTGGAGGGAAATCTTTCTTCCTCCACAAATCCTTAAGTAATTAACTATTCTTTTGGTGTTTGGAAGGTTAAATACTATATGGGCCAGAGCTATCCATGATGGTGATGATGATGAAGATGACAATGATTTTAGCAGTTAACATTTATTGAGTACAGTAGTTTCTTCTTATACATAGCTGATACATTCCAAAATCCCCAGTGAATGCCTGAAACCATGGGTAGTAGTGAGTTCTACTATGTTCTTTCCTATATGCCCTGCTGCTTTGCCATGTAGTACCCAAGTTAACCTGTCTTTCCATTCTATGTTCTGCTGCCTCCTTTGCATCCTTGCTCTTGAACTTTGGGGCCATTATTAAGTAAAATAAGGGTTACTGGACTATAAGCACTTTGATACTGAGACAACTACCAAGTAACTAAACAGAAACACATACAGCATAGATAGGCTAGACAAAGGAATAATTTACATCCTGTCCTAGATAGGAAGGAGTGGGACAGCATGAGATTTCATTATTTTACTCACAATAGTGCACAATTTAAAATACATGAGTTGTTTCTGGAGTTTTCCATTTAATATTTTCAGATCACAGTTGACCATGAGTTACAAACTGCAAAACCGATGATATATTTAATCCTAGTACTTTGTGAGGTAGATTTTTTTTTTTTTGGTATTGGGGATCGAACCCAGAGCCACTTAAACACTGAACCACATCCCCAGCCCTTTTTTGTTTTTTTACATTTTAATTTTTTTATTTGTTCTTTTTATTTATTTTATTTAGAGATGGTCTTGCTGAGTTGCTGAGGCTGGCTTTGAACTCATAGTCCTCCTGCCTCAGCCTCTCAAGCTGCTGGGATTGCAGGCATGCACCACTGTGCCGAGCTAGGTAGATAGTAGTATTCTACTCCTTTATACAGATGTGGTTGTGAGGAACAAAGGGGTTTAAGTAACTTACCCAAAGTCACACATCTAGCCAAAGGGAGACCCAGATTCACACTCTCTGAGTCTGTTCTGCTTAGCATATTGTAAGCATTTAGTAGTGCTTTTTTTAGTTACATTTTTAGTTATAGGTGGACACAGTACCTTTATTTTACTTATTTATTTTTATGTGGTACTGAGGATCAAACCCAGTGCCTCATGTGTACTAGGCAGGCGCTCTACCACTGAGCTACAACCCCAGACCCTCAGTAGCGCTTTTAAACACTATCAAAGAAGTGATTCAGTATGTGTAGCCACTGAATAAAGAGAACATCTTTTTAAAATGTGTGTTCAATTTAGATGGTGTTCTTTTGATTTTTATTATATTTTACTAATTCTCTCCAGTTACCTTTCTTATAACCAGTTTGTTCAGAAGAAGAAAATGGATAACAGGACAGTGTGATGGTTAAAAGTGTAGAATCAAGAGTCAGAGATCCTCTTTTCCAAGTTTAGCACCATTGCTGATTAGTATTGTAACTGTGAATCATTGTTGCAACCTTGGAAAGTTGTCTTATCTTCATTAAAATACAGTATTCACATTTAAAAGAGGATGATAAGAATACTTATTTTATCTTTGTTACCAGGGATTGAACCCAGGGGTGCTCAACCACTGCGCCATGTCCCTAGCACTTTTATTTATTTAGTTATTTTTCTATCTATTTATTTATTTATTTTTTGAGGCAGAGTCTTTCAGTTGCTTAAGGCCTTGCTAAATTACTTTGAAGTTGAGATCCCTCTGCCTCAGCCTCCTAAGCTGCTGAGATTACAGGTGTGTGCCACCATGCCTGGCAGAATACTTATATTTTTAATTTTAGTTTTTAATATTTTTTATTTGTTTTTTTAGCTATACATGACAGTAGAGATAATGTATAATTAGGACAAATTATACATACATGGAGTATAATTTATTGTAATTAGGATCCCATTCTTGTGGTTGTACATGATGTGGAGTTTCACTGGGGGTATATTCATGTATGAACATAGGAAAGTTATGTCTGATTCATTCTACTGGCTTTCCTATTCCCATCCCCACTCCCTTCCTTTCATTCCCTTTTGTCTAATTCGCTGAACTTCTATTATTCCCTCCTCCCACTTTATTGTGTGTTAGCATTGGCTTGTCAGAGAGAACATATGACCTTTGTTTTGGGGGATTGGCTTATTTTACTTAGTATGATGGTTTTCAAATCCATCCATTTACCAGCAAATTCATACAGTCATTCTTTTTATGACTGAGTAATATTTCATTGTGTATATATACCACATTTTCTTCATCCATTCCTCTGTTGAAGGGCATCTAGGTTGGCTCCACAGCTTAACTATTATGAATTGAGCTGCCATAAGCATTGGTGTGGCTGCATCACTGTAGTATGTTGATTTTAAGTCCTTTGGTTATATACCAAGGAGTAGGATGACTAGATAAAATGGTGGTTTCATTCCAAGTTTTCTGAGGAATCTCCATACTGCCTTCCAGAGTGGTTTCATCAATTTGCAGTTCTACCAACAATGTATGAGTGTATCTTTTCCCCCACATCCTTGCCAACATTTATTGTTACTTGTATTCTTGATAATTGCCATTCTGTCTGGAGGGAGAGGGAATCTCAGTGTAGTTTTAATTAGCATTTCTCTAATTGCTAGAGATGTTCAGCATTTTTTCATATATTTGTTGACCATTGATATTTCTTCTGTGAAGTGCCTATTCAGTTCATTAGCTCATTTACTGATTGGGTTATTTTTTATTTTGTTAAGTTTTTTGAGTTCTTTATATATCCTGGAGATTAATGCTCTATCTGAGGTACAGGTGGCAAAGATTTTCTCCCATTCTGTAGGTTCTCTCTTTAAGCAGAGTACTTATTTATTTATTTTTTGGTACTGGGGATTGAAGCAAGGATTGCTTAACCACTGTGCCCCATCCCCAGCCCTTTTTTTATAGACAGGGTTTTGTTGAGCTACTTAGGGTCTTCCTAAGTTGCTGAGGCTGGCTTTGAATTTGCAATCCTCCTGCCTCATCCTCATGAGCTGCTGGGATTATAGGCATGCGCCAGCACACCCAGCAGAATACTTATTTTAAAAGAATAGTGACATTAAATAGTGCCTGTATTATACCTGGCTTACAGTAAGCAAGAATTATTAATAATTCTACTATCCATTAAAATAGGATAGGGTTCTTAATTCTGTATTAATCCTCAATTTTTCCCTACTTTGAATACGAATAACAGCTTCCTTAGGTAGTAAAAATTCATTGTGTTTGTAAAGTAAGAATAATTTCTTGTAGAGATTTTTTCAGCCTTGCTTTAGCCTGTCCTATTTTTTTCTTTCTGGAGTTTTATTTTTGTCATAGAACCTGTACAAGTTCTTGTCTTCAGGAAGCAGGAGCCCAAGTGCATGGACTGTGGGAAGTCTGATTTGGGAATCACCTTATTTGGGTAGAGCCCTGAGCTTCATTACAAGTAAACTATTGATTAACTGAATTGTCATTCTATAGGGCCTAAGGGTGAAAATAGAAAAGAGTTGGTAGGTTTGAAACAGAGAAGTAGAAACCTTAAGAAATTAACTGAGTCAGAAAGAATGTCTGAAATCACTTTTAACGAGCATGTAAAGCTTTAAATATGTGCTGTTAACACATTCAGGTATCTTGTTTTGATTATTCAAATTCTAGCAAACTTTTTACAGGGTGTATAAAAATACTCTTGGGGATTTTCTTTTCTGATAAGTGTGACATTGTCATAAAAATGTGTAGTATAAAAAGCTAAAAAATGTTTACTTAGTGAAATTTATGGTTGCCTGTGTGATAATTTTCTTACAAAAATATGTTTTTAACTCTGCCTACTTCATGGCAGTTTTTCTCATTTCTTTTTTAGGATTAAAAGCATCAACTGGAATCAATTTGCATTCAAAAATTGGATCAGCACAAAGACTTGATATTGTGGAATGTCTAGTAAACAAGCAATGTCTTCTAAAGAACAAGAGAGGCTCTTGGTTTATAATGGAGAAATCCTTGTTTTTCAGTTGTCTCAAGGAAATTTTACAGAAAAAAGGCCTGCAAAAACATCCATGTTACATGTCAAAAGAATGGTGTTTGATAGAGAAGCAAGAACATTTGTTCTGAAGTGCACTGGGTTCTTTGGCTTGAGGAAAGAACACTCTCATTTAAAAATTATATGTTGCAACTGTGTGTCAGATTTCAAAACTGGAATTAACCTTCCTTACATTTTGATAAGAAGCAATAAAAATAACATTTTCAAATATTTTCTACTGTGTCTTCACAGTAACAATAAATTTGAAAAGCATTTGACTTTTAAACTATCCCATGAGTTGAAGGACAACATAAGGGTTCTTAATGGCCCTTTAGTTTTATGGCAATATGTCAAAACAGTGTATTGTATCTCTTCCCACACTCGCAACATTATTAGTGTGTCAGTTAACTTTTCCTCTATTGAATGGGCAGGCGAGATTGAAAATCTAGGTATAGTTTTATTGGGACTAACAGAATGTTATTCATCTGAGGAAGAATGCAACCAAAAGCCTTCAGAATCAGATTTTGCAATTCAGAATACCAAATTTTGTGTATATTCTCTTGAAAATCAAGAAGTATTAAGTGATACATATATTATCCCTCCTGCTTATAGCAGTGTGGTAACTTGTGTGCATGTCTGTGCAACTGAGATTGTCAACAGCCAGTTAAGAATGTCTCTGATTGCCCTTACTCGAAAAAATCAGCTGATTTCATTCCAAAATGGGACTCCTAAACGTTTGTGTCAGCTTCCTTTTGAAGATCCTTGTTCTGTTCAGCTTCTGGATTCAGGCGAAGGAAACCTCTTTTTCATTGTATCATTTAGGTCCAATGATGCTTGTGCTGTTTGGGAAAAGAACTTTCAGGTACAGTGCTTAATCTCTAATAATTCAGTTGGTGGTCTGGTATCTTTTAAGCATTTCTGTGCTTCATGGAGTTGACCCTGGAGTTTTATTTATCTAAGTGAATTTTTATAGTTCTGCCTATAAAGTCATAACTATCACATTGTTCTTTTTGCTTAAATTTATCTGAAAATTTATACTACCTGATATTTTTTTTGTCTTGCCCTTTTGAGAAATATATAAATACATAACTATAATGATTATGTATTTTTTGTCTTTTAATATAACTATTTATAATTTTTATTAATGTAATCATGTCAGAAAACCTAGGGTAAGGGAAATACAATAATTGCATTTGATCACTACTACTTAGCACTTAGGACAGAAAAGTAAATATGACAGTTTTGTGATTGAACGTTCTGAAAGGGAAATTTTTTCTAACATTGAGTTCTGAAAGGAATTTACTGTTGGTGGTATTATTAAGTAATAAGATGATCGTTTTGATAGCAGTTTTGTCCCCAGAAGCAATTTTCCTTTGGGTTGGCTATGGGTCCATATATCCATTCTTTTACTACTTTCTTCCAGGAATGAATTAAGGTATCTTACAAAGATAGGTAAAATACAAACAAGCATAAATATGAGTAAATAATGAAAATCAAGGTCAGTGTGTTCCCAGATCAGCTCTTCTTAAAAGACCCAGGTATTTTTAATCCGGTGATAGGACTTGTAACAGCTGAGTCTAGAGGAATACATAATTAGCTTTTCTGTTCTCAGGCTTTCTCTCAAGAGAAATTGTCTCTGCAAGTTTTGACAAGAATGTTTGTAGCAGGCATTTCAAAACTGAGGTCATTGTCATACCTGAATCAGATGTTGGTATGTTGTCCATAGGAAAAGAGCTGTGTGTCTGACATGGTAGCCACTAGTCATGTATAGTTATTCAATGCTTGAAATGTGGCTTGTCTGGATTAAAATGTGTTGCAATTGTCAAATATATATTAAGATTTCAAAGACTTGGTAAAAAATAAAGTAAAATATCTCAATTTTTAAAATGACTACATTGAATTAAAATAATATTGTGGATGTATTAGGTTAAATGCAGTTAGCCCTCTATGTGAGGATTCTATATCCATGAGTTTAGCCAACTGCATATTCAAAATATTTGAAAAAAATTTGTCTGTACAAGTATGTACAAACTTTATGCCTATTTCCTAAGCAATATAGATTAATCACAATTATATAGCATTTACATAAAATTATTATTAGTAATGTAGAGATGATTAAAAGTATGTGGGAAGATGTGGATGGATTATATGCTAATACTATACCATTTAAAATAAAGAATGTAAACATTCACAGATTTTGGTATATGCAGGGAGTCCAGGAACCAGTCTTCCACCAATATTGAGGAGTGACTGTATATTAAAATTAATTTCACCTTTTCACTGTTACTAGAAAGTTTAAAATTATATGTGCCATGCATTCATGGCTCACCTGTATTTGTTGGATAGCCATTCTCAAGGTATAGATTACAAATGTGTGTATTCATGCATGCCAGCTTTCTGATGTTTGCATGCTGAGCACATTCTCATTATTAATGTTTCTTTCTAAAGTTCATTATGCTCTATGATAATCTTGGGAGGTTCTGGGTTTATAAATAAACAGTCTTCTTGCACAAGTGAAGAATAGCTTTAGAAAATATCCCAAGAAGGTCAAGAGTGATATTGGGTTATATAGATTGAAGAACCTTACTTAACATTCTAGCCCTAATACAAGCCATCCTCCTATATCATCTAGATGTGCCTGTGCTCCTGGATTCTGAGTGAGGATTTTCTACCTCAGGGAGAAAGGGGAATCTCATTCTCATGGTGTTAGTTTTCCAAGGGATCAATCTGGAGTCTTTCAGCTTTATGAATCTTAAGTAGCTGTCCTCTATTTCAGTTTTGGGGTCTCTTGTTCTAAATATCAACTGGCCAAATCATTCCATTAGGCAGGATGCTTCTGGGTGTCCCACTGTTGTCATGGTTGTTTACCTTTGTGTTCCCCTGATAATAGCTCTGCCCTGCCCTGCCCACCCCAGGGTTTAATCAAATAAGTTTATCTTGATGCTATTTTAAGTTATTTTGCTTTGAGTGTTCTTAAATGTGTACTAGTAGTACCACTTAAAGAATGTAATTGAATTCTTTGGGTAATTGTTCTTATCATAGATACATATACACTAAGGCTTATGGGAATGAAGGTTTCCATAAATTAGCCTTGAGAGAGAAAGAATCTTCAGTAGAATTTTACTCATGTTAAATGTTAGGATTTCCAAAAGTTTTACTTATCAGAAGTGTTAGAATTTATAAATAGCTTATAATAAGGTTTTCATAGAGAAATGAGGAATGCGACAGTCCCTGGACAAACATTAATAAACTATTTAAGTATCTTGGTATTTATAAAGTAGTTTCAATGCCTTGTGTTTTCTGATCCTGTAGTATCTATTTTATTTTAGTGTTTGAACTACCATTTTCATTACTCATTTGTAATATTGAGGATAACAAATTACTACATGAAACAAAAGGACGTATTTATTTCACATCTGATTTTTTTTCTTCTCTATTCCTCTTTTAATGTGCACTTTCTCTCAGATTGCTGCAAAGTGGGAAAAACTTAACTCAGTACTGATAGATGACTTTGTTGGAACTGGAACTGAACAAGTATTGCTCCTTTTTAAGGACTCCTTGCACTCATTTAAAATAACAAATCTTGATAAAATAAATTATTCAGTAAGTTCTTTTATTACTTGTTACTTTAAGAGCTATATTAAGAAATTTTGAGTACTTACAAGCTTTTGACCCACCATTTAAATATTTGTGCTTTTATATTTAAACTTTTGAGTTTTAAAAATACTTAGATTGAGCTGCGTGTGGTGGTGCACGCCTGTAATCCTAGCACTTTGGGAGGCAGAGATAGGAGAATCGTGAGTTCAAAGACAGCCTCAGCAACGGCAAGGTGCTAAGCAACTCAGTGAGACCCTGTCTCTAAATAAAACACAAAATAGGGCTGGGGATGTGGCTCAGTGGTTGAGTGCCCCTGAGTTCAATCCCTGGTACCCCCCCCCAAAATACATAGACTGAATCTTTTAAATATATACATAGTATCTCAACAAATATTATACAAACTGACTATACATAAATTTGGAATATGGTATATCTTATGGTCACTCAAATGACATTAATACTATAACTTTGTTGATGCTTCTGGAAAATCAATTTTATAATAATAAACATGATAATACTGTATTAAGGAGTAAAACAAAGTGAAACTTTTAGAAGAAGTAATAGTTCAAAATATCTTGAATAATTGAACATAAAAGAAATTATAGCTCTGCAGATTTAAATCTGTGGAAAATCATTCCAAGCTCAGAATTTTCTCACTTGTATGATGAACATAATTCTTATTTTCTCTAAAGGATTTTAGAATTTTATACAAAGCTAATGGACTAATATTGTTAAAGCAGGATTTTAATTTTAAGTAGTAATAGTAATAACCATAGTAATTTTATCTAGTTATAAGAGGATAGGGAAATACAATTTTCTTTTCATAAAATTGAGGTAATATTTGAGTGGATAAACTTTAATCATATTTTATTAATGTTAAAATTTCAATTTTGTTTCAAATTTTAGTTTTAAGTTGGTTTTTTTTTTTGTATTTTTTAGAATGGTCTATTGAATTGTAATGAAGATGATTTATTTGAAGATGAACGAGAACATTATTATGTGATGATTCCACCACTGGAAAAAAGATTAAAAGTTAGTGTCTTTATTTGCTTTTTGCTTTTGATTTTTTCAAGATTATTTCATTTGTTCTTTTTAGGTATACATGACAGCAGAATGTATTTTGACATATTATAGATACATAGAGTATAACTTACCCTAATTAGGATCTAATTCTTGTGGGTATGCATGATGTGGAGTTTCACTGGTTGTGTATTCATATATGAACACAGGAAAGTTATGTCTGATTCATTCTGTTGTCTTTCCTAATCCCACCCCCTTTTCAATTCATTCTGCTTTTGATTTTTGATGAATGTTATTCTAAGTTAAGAAAAGAACACTGAAAGAAAGGTACTTAAATTATAAACAGCTCAGCACTTGGGGTAAAATGGTATTTCAAAGGATTTTTAACTTTTTGTCACCTATGTAAAAGCTATTATAGCATTACTTAAAAATATATTATCCTAGCCGGGCGCGGTAGTGCAAGCCTATAATCCTAGCACTTAGAGAGGCTGAGATAGGAGAATCATGAGTTCAAAGCCAGCCTCAGCAATGGCAAGGCGCTAAGCAACTCAGTGAGACCCTGTCTCTACATAAAACACAAAATAGGGCTGGGGATGTGGCTCAGTGGTCGAGTGCCCCTGAGTTCAATCTCCAGTACCAAAAAATATATATATATATATATATTTATATAAATATATATATATATATATATCATCCAAAAATGACATCTTGGCTCCCAGTTCAATGCCAGATTCCTGTCAAGTGGCAGGAGCACAGGCCAAGGCCCAGGACCACTTTCAGGGATCCCCATGGGAACCCAGCCAAGGGCAGAACTGAAGACTACTAGATGCCATTCACAGGGCAACCCAGAACCAGAGGAAGGACTGCCTCTGGGGACCCTGCGGAAGACCTGGCCTAAGTGAGGCTGGGGACTGCCCTCAGTTCCACGACAGAATTCCTGCTGACCTGCGGGAGCACAGGCCAAGGCCCAGGACCACCTTCAGGGACCACTACGGAAGCCCAGCCAAGGGCAGGGCAGACCTAAGACTGCTAGCTGACAGTCACAGGGGAACCTAGACCCAGGGTAAGGACTACCTCCGAGGATCCCTGCGGGAGACCTGGCCTAAGTGAGGCCTGGAACCACCCCTAGTTCCTTGCCAGAGTTCCTGCTGACCTGCAGGAGCACAGGTGTTCACCTTCAGGGACCACCACAGGAGCCCAGCCAAGGCCACTCCCACTACCATCTTGAGTTACCTCCACTACCGCCACCACCATCTTTAGTGGCAGTACTGTCCATCTGGAGACACCTGCTGGGGACTGGAAATGAACTGCAAGGTGAGATACAGGTAATCTGTAGTGTCACTACAAGATTATAGGATAGAAACGGCAATACCTCAGATTGGCATTGCAAGAAAGGAAGATACATAATCAACATGAAAATAAAAGGGAAGAAAGTGCCCCAAATAAACCTAGATATTACAATAATAGAATCCATTGCCAGCACAGTTGATGAAATGTCAAAGAATTCAGAATGTACGAAATTAAAATGATCTGTGAATTAAAGAATGATTTAAGTGAGCACATACAGGCAAAAATTGATCACTCCATCAAATAAATAAGAGCAAATAAAGGCAACCATTTATTACTCCAACAAAGAAATAAGAGAGCAAATATAGCTAGCAAAATATTACTTTAAGAAAGAGCTAGAGATTATGAAAAAAACAATCAGAAATTCTTGAAATGAAGGAAATAATGAACCAAATAAACTCAATAGAAAGCATCACCAGCAGACTAGATCACTTGGAAGACAGAATCTCAGATAATGAAGACAAAATATACAGTCTTGAAAATAAAGTTGACCATACAGTGAAGATGGTAAGAAACCATGAACAGAACATGCAAGCATTATGGGACAGCATCAAAAGACCAAATATATGATTTATCGGGACAGAAGAAGGCACAGAATTTCAAACCAAAGGAATGCACAATCTCTTCAATGAAATAATACCAGAAAATTTCCCAAACATGAAAAATGAATTGGAAAATCAAATAGAAGGGGCTAACAGGACACCAAATGTACAACATTACAACAGATCTACACCAAGGCACGTTATAATGAAAATTCCCAGCACACAGAAGAATAGAATTTTAAAGGCCGCAAGAGGGAGGAATCAGATTACATGTTAGGGGGAGACCAATTTGGATCTCAGCAGATTTTTCAACCCAGACCCTAAATGCCAGGAGATCATGGAACAACATATACCAAGCTCTGAAAGAAAATGGATGCCAACCAAGAATCTTATATCCAGCAAAATTAAGCTTCATATTTGATGATGAAATAAAAATCTTCCATGATAAACAAAAGTTAAAAGAATTTACAGCAAGAAAGCCTGCACTACACAGCATTCTCGGCAAAATATTCCATGAGGAGGAGATGAAAACCAACAATGAAAATCTACAAAGAGAGGAACTACATTAAAAAATGCCAATCAAAAGAGAAACCAAGTCAAGGTAAAAACCAAAAATAAACCAAAATGATTGGGATTACAAGTCATATTTCAATAATAACCCTGAATGTGAATGGCCTAACTCATCAATTAAAAGACATATACTGACAGACTGGATTAAAAAGAAAAGACCCAACAATATGCTGCCTTCAAGAGACTCATCTCACAGGAAAAGACATCCACAGACTGAAAGTGAAAGGGTGGGAAAAAATATATCACTCACATGGACCACGTAAACAAGTAGCAGTTTCCATCTTCATATCAGATAAAGTGGACTTCAAACCAAAGTTCGTGAAAAGGGATAAAGAAGGACATTTCATACTTGTTAAGGGAGTCAGTCATACATCAACAAGACATAACAATCATAAATATCTATGCCCCAAACAATGGGGCATCTATGTATATCAAACAAATCCTTCTCTGTTTCAAGAAATAGACCATAACATAATAATACTTGGTGACTTTAACACAGCTCTTTCACCACTGGATAGATCTTCCAAACAAAAACTAAACAAAGAAACCACAGAACTCAATAAAAGAATAATAATTTAGACTTAACAGGCATATATAGAGTATTCCATCCATCAATGAGCAAATATACTTTTTTCTCAGCAGCACATGGACCCTTCTCCAAAATAGATCATATGTTATGTCACAAAGCAAGTCTTCACAAATACAAAAAAGTAGAGATACTACCCTGTATCCTATCTGACCATATGGAATAAAATTAGAAATTAATTACAGATTAAAAAATAGAAACTACTCCAACACCTGGAGACCAAATAATATGCTATTGAATGACACATGGATAACAGAAGACATCAGGGAAGAGATAAAAAAAATTCTTAGAGGTAAATGAAAACACTGATACAACATATCAAAATCTCTGGGACACCATGAAGGCAGTGCTAAGAGGAAAGTTCATTGCATTAAGCTCATTCATTGAAAGAAGCAAAAGTGAATAAATGACTCTACATCTAAAGCCCTCATAAAAGAACAAACCAACACCAAAAGAAGTAGAAGACAGGAAATAATTAAAATCAGGACTCAAATCAATGAAATTGAAACAAAAGAAACAATTTAAACAATTGACAAAACAAAAAACTGGTTCTATGAAAAAATAAAATTGACAAACCCTTAATGTTTTGAGATGGCCTTATGCTATTTTGCCCAAGTTGTTCTTGAATACCTAGGCTTAATCTTCCTTTCTTAGCCTCCTCAGTAGCTGAGACTACAGGCATGTGCCACTGTGCCTAGCTCTTTTATTACTCTTTTAAAAATCATATTCGTCCTATCTGTGTGTGTGCGTATGTGTGTGTACACATTTGTAGAATCCTGTGAAAACTGCAAATGTTAAAATA
Source organism: Xerus rutilus (assembly GCA_028644305.1). Lineage (NCBI taxonomy): Eukaryota > Metazoa > Chordata > Mammalia > Rodentia > Sciuridae > Xerus > Xerus rutilus. The sequence continues at coordinate 112,656,239 of CM053417.1, forward strand.
CTTCATTCTCAAGTATTTCAGGTAGAATCTCCTAAAAATAAGGACATTCTCCTATGTAACCACAATACCATTATTACAAATAGAAAATTAATCTTGTTGGGCATGGTGGCACATGCCTGTAATAATAGCAGCTTGGGAGTCTGAGACAGGAGGATCATGAGTTAAAATCAGCCTTAACAATTTAGCAAGGCCGTAAGCAACTTGGCAAGACCCTGTCCTAAATGAAATACAAAAAGGACTGAGGATATGACTCAGTGTTTAAGTACGCATGGGTTCAATTCCTGGTACCAAAAAAAAAAAGAAAGAAAATTAATCTGAATCCCTAAATCTTATTGATTTAGTCCACATTGACATGTATTTTTTGTTATAAACATTTTTTGTATATCTTTTTTTTAGTATCACAGTTTATATACACATTTGGTCGTCATTTTTGTTGTTGGTCTTTTTGTATCTTCTATCCTCCTTCCTTAAATGACTCTAATAAAGGAGTCAGACCAGTGGTCCCTTCTTTTGTTTGTTTCCTTGTGGTGTTAGTTAAGTCTTTCTCTATCCCTATGATTGGCAAACTTTTCTTGGAAAGAGCTAGACAGTAAATATTAGTATTTTGTAGGCCCTTTTAAAATTCTTTCATAGCTTTTTCAATTATTAAAGTGAATTTATTAAATGCTTATTAAACAGATAAGAATGTGAACAGTATATAAATAAAACACTATAATGGATGTAGAACCATGAAGGAAGAGATATATTAAAAAGATTTTTAGCCTGAACAAAGTAAATAAAAAGAGAAGTTGTGGGAGATTATAATAAATGACAAAGGATTATTTTCTTTATTATAAATGTGCCTTCTTACAAAGATTTGTTGGGAATGTAAAGTGGTCCTACCTTCTTAGGGGGAAACGTTATAGCTGTTAAAATGAATCACATGTGTGTTTTTACTATTACAGTTTCACTTCTAGAAATCCTAAGGATGAACATGAATTTTTTTGGATGTTAGGAATTGAACCAAGGGCCACATGCATGCTGACCACACAATTTACCACTGAGTAACACTTCCAGCCCCAAGGTGGTTTTATAAGGATGTTTATGTAGTATTTGTAAATAACAAGTGTGGTCAAAGTGTAAACCCACATCTTTAAGGATTATGGTGAATAAATCATGATATACCTGAAATGTGGGATATTATACAGGTGTCAAAAAGAATAAGATACTTTTATACTGATTTATAAATGATGCCATAATAGGGTAGTTTATGAAATCATGTCTGTATAAAAGGTTTGATTTATAAAGCAGGCCAACTCTTCTGATTAAAAACAACTTGAAATAATAGATGAAAAAACTTAAGTTTCTTAAAAGTTCTAAACCCTGTCAATATAAGCAATTATCAAACTAAATTTTCAAGTCTGTAACCCAGAGAAATAAGCAAAATACTGATGCTTCTTTTGCCATGGGAGCATATTTGAACCTTCATCAGTGACAGTGATGCCCCAGGCACTTGGCAAAAACAAATATAAAATCCTCTAGAAATACACATTTATTCCAGGCCTCGTAGAAATCTCACATATGATTTTTTCAAAGAAAATAAGCCATTCACAACATATAAACAGCATATAAACAAGCATCACAAGAAATTACTCACAGAAAGTAATCAAATACTGTTTTTTTTTCCCCAACTAAAGAAGTTCAACAGGACTTTAATAGTTAAAAGAGTTGAAAGAAATGCAAAGGAAATGAGTGAATCAAAATGTATTAGAAAAATGAACCAGAAAATCTCACAAAGACAAGCAAACTATAAAAGGTTTTGAACAATATAAAGGGAAAGGAGGGATGAAAAGAGGTGGGGGATAAAGATAGTGTAGTGTCCTTTTTAAGAATCTACATGTTAATAGCCGCTGTCAGTGTGGATAATAAAGTTCTAATGCTGGTAGCCATTTAAGAGGTTAGCAAGTCTTCCTTCCGTCCATCTTATACGTGAGGAAAGTAATAGAGAACCAGAAAGGTTAAGTGGCTTGCAGAGCTAGAGCTAGAGTCCATTGTACTGTTCTTTATCCCATGAAATTTATTTTCCAATGAGTTATTGGAGGGAAATGTAGGACCTTGAAGAAACTTGTGAACATGGACAGAGATGTTCATAGCAACATTGTAATTTTCCACAAGTGAGTGTAACTTAAATGTCCATCAATAGAACAGAGAAGTAAATCGTAATCACAAGATGGAATACTATGTTTGAAGGAAATGATCTATATCTACTAATGACAACATGGTCAACTCTAAAACCATTCATATAAAGTTCAGAAACAAAACAAAAAACAAATATTCCTGAAGAATTCTTACAAAGGTGCTAAACTTATGAAGACAGCAAGGAAGTTATTTTAAAAGGGCCAGGGTAGTGTTGTGTCCAGGGAAAAAAGTTTGTGACTGTAGCGGGACTACAGGCAGTTTGTGGAGTGCTGTTTTTTGACACAAGTGTAGTTATGTGGCTGTTGACTTCATTATTTGTGTACTGTTTTTTGTATTGTGTATTCTTTTACATGTTTGATAGAGCTCACAATGAAAAACAAAAAAGCCAGGTTCAGTGTCGTCCAGTGCATATGCTCCCGTATTGGGTTTTAGGTGGGTTTTTTTGTTGGTGAGGAAGAGAAAGAAACCATTCGTTAACATATAGCATGTAACATGAAAATGTTCTGGAAAGGTAAACAATCTATTGACTATGTATCTAGGATTGTGTATCTAGGTGAGGCATACTTATATTGTTTAAATTTATTTTTTTATATTTATTTATTCTTATTAGTTATACATGACAGCAGAATGCATTTTGATTCATAGCACACATGGAGCACAATTTTTCATTTCTCTGGTTGTACACAAACTAGAGTCACACCATTCATGTCATCATACCTGTAACATGTTTAAATTTCTTATACTGTGTATTTTATTTTTGTAATTTTATAATAAAACTTCACAACATAAATTATTTGACTAATGTTGTGATTCACTATTTAGTCCTGAAGCAGGGGATGTAATGAAGAAAGAAGGGACAAGAGACCGCAGCTAGTTTTCCGAGGGTTCCTTTTCAATTTGCCCACACAGTCCTTTCTTCTACTCCGTACCCATCCAGCAACTAAGATTTGGCTATGTATCTCTGATGAGTACATCTTCTCCACAAGTCATGAATTACTGAGTGAATGAGTGATGGACTATGAAAGGTGTGTAGCCCATGGAACTAGGTCAACAAGAGAAGTTTAAAGTATTAGATAGGCGATTTATATACTTTGTGCAGTGAGGTAAGATCTTCCAACTTATATTCATTGATAAAAATAAAATTGGCTTGCCTAAAAATTTAAGGAATCCAGAAGAGGAATGTATTTTGTTTTTTAAATATAAAAGGGCATGTTTTATTAAAAGCTAGATTAATACTTTAACAACCTCAGATATCCATCTGAAATGAAACAACTATCAGTTCAATGACACAACTCTTTAAATTTTCAGTAGCAAAATATATTCCATGAATGTTTCATCCTTACTGCTGAAATCTATCTGGTATAATAAAAGGAATGTGTTGCTCTATGACCACTTCAGAGCTAAATTTGTATTATTTTTCAGTAATTTTCACTATTTTTTTCCAGGAGAGTTCATCATAACACTGAGTTTATTGACACAAAAATAAACTTATGTCAGGGCTGTTATGTATCATCTTTAAAATTTTGCTGTAAATGTTATATGAACAGAGTTTCAAACTATCATATTCAGAGTGATCATTTCTATTCATGATGATGTTTTTGCTTATATGGAGACTTTGTTTTTGAAGCAGAAATTATTTCAACAAGAAAAATGTTTTTGATGAGTGAGAATGTTAGTAGGATTTGATTCTTATCCATACTGATTTCTAGTTACTTAACTCAGTACTAAAATGGATGCTAATAGATTGGAATTCTCTCAGTTTGATACATAAACTCTATATTGCAGTTATTTGCTGTATTTCCTCTTATAGAAAAAGGAATTAAAGAACACATTTGGAGAAAGTACTTCCCAAATTAATGGTATGCCTGGTTTTATTTGGAATTATGTCTCTGGCAACTATTTTTCTCTCTGTTTTACAGATTGGTTTGGCTTCTGTTCAGGAATTACAACAGCATCTCTTGCTTAAGGACAAAATTATTTCAAAATCTTGGAAAGCTTTAATAAATTTTGTTCAAGGGAAAGATGATAGTACATCAAGTGCAGGAGAGGTAAAATTAATGGTCTCCATTTTATCATTTTATGCATCAAAAATCTGCAAACTGTTGAAGAATTATTTAAATTGGAATATATTAGAAAATGCTGCTCAGTGAATCAAAAAAAGTGGCAGGAATTATAATGGTAGACTTTTATGACATTGAAAATATTTGATTAAGGAGCCAGTATTTTACCTATTTGCATGTAATCCTGTAGGATATTAAATCCAGTTAATTAAATTAAATTGCAGTTATCAAACTTTGAGGAACAAATTCTGTTGATTAAAAATGATTTAACTATTAACTTTTCTGTTTGTATGATTTAGGTAGGAATTACTCATAAGTAAATTACATATTTCCTGAATTTGTAAATAGAATATACTGAGCATTGTTTGACCTTATATTAGTGATGACATAATTTTATCATTAGCATGATGATTGTTCTTTTAGTCTATTGCATTGTTCATTTCTAAGGATATTTGTTCCTCTAGTAAATACTCCTAAATTGCTGTGTTTCCTTAGTCTTTCTATCTGCATTTTATAATTTTACTCTTTTTCTTTATGGATGGCCATCATATGGTCCTCTTCAGGTACTTTACAATTACTTACACTGGTACAATAATGCCAATAGTTAGTAAAAACTGTTCAGACTTCAAAAAAGTAGTGTTTATCCATATTAATTACATACAGAGAAAGACCAGCATTGTTCAGTTGCATAGAGAAACTTAATGTGGGGCTGGGATTGTGGCTCAGTGGTAGAGTACGTGCCTTGCATGCGTGAGACACTGGGTTCGATCCTCAGCACCACATATAAATAAATACAATAAAGATATTGTGTCCATCTACAACTAAAGAAATATTTTTAAAAAAGAAACTTAATGTGGCATTTTATTTTCTCAAGTCTACTCTTGTGCCTTGTCCTGACTTCCTCTATATTGGTCATTCTTTCTTTCTTTTTTTAGTTGTACATGGACACAGTATCTTTATTTAATTTATTTATTTTTATGTGGTGCTGAGGATCGAACACAGTGCCTCACACATGCGAGGCAAGCACTACACCACTGAGGTATAACTCCGGCCCCTATATTGGCCATTCTTACCATGTCCCCCGCCTGCATTTCAGTCTTAGCAATATGAGGGGTTTGGTCCAAAATATGATCCTGTTAATGTAAAAAAACATAAGAAAAGTACATCATGTTGTATTTCTTTATCACTGTTCTGATTTCCTGGAAGACCTCACAAAAGTCATTGTTAAAATTGAGACTGTTCATTCCCTTCCCAACTACTGAATCAATTTTGCTAGTATTAGAAAGAAGAAAGAATGTTTAGAAATGAACTGAAACCACTATGTTTAAGGCCCCATTTTGGTCTCTTTACGTTGTTGGTTTTAAAAATAAGACTGGCAGGTAGTAATAGTCTCCTTAGGTTTCAGATGAATAGTCTGCTACAGATCTCACAGCTGCTGGCCAAAGCCAGTAGGAACATGTTAGTGAACTATTGTGTTGTTAAGTGCCCATACCTTTTTTCAGTAATTACCACATAGAGAAACAGAATAGGCTAAGTTAGAGCACAGGCTCTGGAACCAGTATGCCTCAGTTTAAACCCAGCTCTGCCACTTGCTTACTGTGTTACCTCTGGCAAGGTACTTAACTTCCCTGTGCTTCATTTTCCTTATCTGTAAAATATAGACAACAATACAACCAACTTAGGATACTAGAGTTATTATAAGGGTTAAATGAATTGATTCATGAGTGGCATTTAGAACAGTGCCTGACATAAACAATAAATAATATATGTTGTCATTACATCTACTACCGCTATTTCTATTGTTCTTATAAATATACATATTTGCAGAAATTACTGAGTATGGCTTGGACATTAAGAATGAATTTTAACAATCTGTAAGCAGTCCAAAGTTAAGTTTAATTGGTTTTATTAATACAAAAGCCTATAGTTATCAGCTTAATGCAAGTTACTGATAAGATATTGGATTGTTTTTGGTATACCTGGGGTACATATTCTCAGACTGACTCCAGGTTTACATCCTTGCTGGTTCTGTGTTGGATAACTCATCTTGTTCTAGTCAGACCATGCTTCTTGATCTGAGTAGATAAGTAATTTTATGTTTTACACATTTTATTTTAGTAAATTATGTATAATATATAACATGGTACATTATGATTTATTTTAAAATGTTTAGACAATAAGACCTGACCAAAAGCTGATTTACATTATTTTAATTTTGCTACATTTGATACCTTTTTTGTAATTAGTTATTTAAACATTTTTGTATAAGGGATATCTTGTTCCTTTTTGTGGTGAAGAAGAAAATTGTGTTCATACCTCTGATAAAAAGTTTCTGGACAATTTTCAAGATTCAGAGCAGCTAGTAGAGAAGATATGGTACCGTGTCATGGATGATAGTTTAGTTGTTGGAGTGAAAACATCATCTTTGAAGCTGTAAGTAAATTCTGACATGAAAATGTTATGCTAATGCTCTAGATCATCACTGTCCAATAGAAATTAATGTAAGCCACATGCAATTTTAAGTGTTCTAGTAGCCATATTAGAAAGTATAAATAAAAGCAGATGAGATTAATTTTAATGATGTTTTATTTAACTTAATGTATTCCGAATATTATCATTTCAACATGTAATCATACCAAAATTATTAAGATATTTTAGGTTAATACCAAGTTTTTATATATATATATATCACATTTTAGTTCCAACTAGCTCCATTCCTAGTGCTCAGTAACCAAATGTTTCTAGGCTAACATAGTTGTAAAATTATCTTTCTTTTTTTTTTGGATATCTTGTATTTATATTTTAATAAAAATATGTTGAAAATCATTTAGAATACAATAGAAAGTTTTAGTCTTTTAGACACTGGCTGACAGTAGAGTAAATTTTTTAAAATTTTTTACTTATTTTTTTGAAATGTGTTTCAAGTCATAGAACATATATAGAGCTCAATTTTCCATCTCTCTGGTTGCAAACAAGATAGAGTCACACCATTCATGTCTTCATACATGTGCCTAGGGTAGTGATGTCCATCTCCTTTAGCATTTTTGCTACTCCCAATCCTTCTCCCCTCTCCCTAGAAGTATATTTCATATAAATGCATCAGCATTAATAATATGAAGAACGTGCATTTACAAAATCAAGATGTTGTAGTCTGAGGGTGGAGATAATTAAACAACCTACAGAGCTTTCTATCAAAACGTTTGGAATTATTGGGAACATTTAGAGACTCTTGACTAACATGGACTGGTGAAAATTTAGTTAAATAACAAGTCTCTGATAATAGAGGATTTTTCTCTCTTGTGTTATTGAGATCATGTATAGGGAAGTAATGTCTATGTTATCTGCAGATTAGCAAAGAGCTTTTTAGACAAAATAGACTAAATATAGTATCATAGTGTTACATTTAAACCCCAAATATGTAAGCAGAGAGAAACCAGGTAGTTCCTTGTAATAGTTGAAGAGACAATGGCAGTATATTTGAGCAGCTCAACACAGTAGGAAATTGAGATTACTTACCCAGTGGATTTGAAATATAGAATTGTTCTTGTTTGTGTGAATTTCTGAGGTGTTTTGGGCTGGTTGATCATATGGATTTTTTTGTCTCTTCTTTAATGTGGTGAGTTGTATTAATAAATTTTCTATTATAATACCCATTTTGTGTTACTGAAATAAACCCAAATTTATTCTTTTATTTGGTACACCGGTATATTTGGTTTGCTTACGTTTGGTGAAGAATATTTGCATTTCTGTTCATGAATAAAATTGGCTTGAGATTTTTCTAGAGAATATTTGCTTGGTTTTAATATTAAGGATATGCTTGTTTGTTTTGAGTTGAGAGTCTTGCTGTGTTGCCCAGGCTGGCCTGGAACTCCTGGACTCAAGTGATCCTCCCATCTCACCCTCTCAAGTAGCTGTGACTATAGGAATATGCTACTATGCCCAGCTGATACTGTTATGTTTATTCATTTATTTTTGTGTGTGATAGGGTCTCACTGTGTTGCCCAGGATGGTCTCATGGAATCATGAGCTCAAGTGATCATCTCTGCTCAGCCTTCTGAGGAGCTGGGACTATAGGTGTACCACCACCATGCCTGGATTTATACTAGTTTGTAAATTAGTTAAGGATTATTTCCTTTTTTGTCTGTTTTCTAGAATAGTTTGTGTAAATTTGGAATTGTCTGTGCTTTGATATTTGCTTGTACTGACCTGGAAAGCAGTAGAAACCTGACCATTTTCTTCATGAGATATTTTGTAACTACTGATTCAGTTTCTTTAAGAGTTACGGGATTATTCAGATTTTATTTATTCTTAAATGCATTTTGCTTACATTTTCCTAGTATTTTGTCCATTTTACCTAAGTCATCACATTAGTATAGGTTGTTCCTAAGATATGCAGATATTTATCAACCATATTGTCAGTCTTTTTTTATCAAAACCTTGTGTCTCTTTTTTTCTTTGATTACTTTTTTTAGAAATTCATTCATTAGTCACTTCAAAATGTTTGTCAGTCTTCAATTGTATGTTTCCTGTTTTATTAATTTCTGATCTTTTATTATTTTCTTCTACTTTCTTTGGGCTTATTCTGTTATTAACTATTTCACTGTGATATGATTATATGCAGAGATTGATTTTATTCTTCTTTAGGTCTTAGAATTTCCTAGCTCTGAGAAATGATTTTTAATATTTTTGGCAACTCAAGAGATTTTTAGTTATCTTTTCAAATATTGATACCTCCCAATTTCATCTTTTTTTTTTTCTCATGGGATTCCACTTAGTCCAGAAAGTCCTTTTAGGTCTGCTAATTCTATGCTCCATATCTTTTAACTTCTCTTTCATATTTTTTGTTCATTACCCAGTATGCATCCTAAGTAGTTTCTTCTGGTCTGTATTCTGTTCACTAATTTTTTCTTTAGTTTTCTCTATATAATCTAGCAATGAGTTTCTAATTTTTATTATTATTTGAATTTGTCTTAAGTTTTATTTGCTCTTTTTCAGATCTGCCTCATCATTTTTTATTGTTGCTTATATTTTCCACTTGCCTTTTATTTCCTTAATATTATAAACAGAATTACTTTTAGAATATTTTTATATATAGACAATTTCCAATATACTAAAAGAACGATATGGTTAACCCCATCTACCCATCATTGAGCTCCAGTAATTTTCAACTCATTGCTAATGTTGTTTCATCTGTTCACTCTTTACCCTCATGTCCAGATTATCTTGAAGCAATCAAAGGCATCATTTTATTTCACCTGTAACTATTCCAGTGTGTGTATCTAAAAAATAAGAACTTAAGATAGATATGTAATCACCCCCTAAGACATTACCAATAATTTCCCCAGTAAACATTAAAATTTCCCACTTGTCTCTATCAAAATATTTTTCAACTCCACATAAGATCTGTAAATTGAACTTGACTGATATCTCCAAGTCCCTCATAATGTATATGTGCCCTTTTCATGGTTTTTTTTTGTATGTGTTTCTCTTGTGTATTTTGAAGAAACAGTAGGTCCTGTGAAGTTCTGTAGAGAAGATTTTGCTGATTTCATCCTGCATTATTGCTTCACGTGTTACTCTGTCTCCTGTATTTCCTCTAAAGTGGTAGTTAAATCTAGAGCCTGCATCAGATTAATGCTTGAATTTCATTGAGAGAATACTTAATAGATAATGTTGCTTTGTTGGATCAGGAGGCATATAAAGTCTAATCTTTTCGTTTTTTGGTATTAGCTATTGGTCATAATTTTTATTAGAATTTGTAGTATGATGGTTTTCTTATTCTATTATTGCTTTTTTATTAGCTGGAATGCTTCTATAGAAACACTTCTCATCAGTTATTCAGCTATGCCCTCATATAGTTTATAATTTAAAAACCAGAGTTTGGACATAAAAGGTGCTCATTTGCTCTTGAGTGCATTACTGTTTCTAGACCTTTTTAGTGGGCAGAGGAAGGAGATTTTTTGTTGCCATTGTTTGGTTGGTTATGATTGGGTATTTTTAGTGATAAAACAGCATAAATTCTTGCCAGTGTTTCCAATTTAGACTAAGAACTTCAAGATCTTTACTTATCACCACCAGTCTTGCATCAGTATCTCTTTTCTCCATTGCTGAAAACCCCAGTTCTCAGTTGTACCAACATATAATTAGTTGCTTCATTCCACAATCTATATGGTAATATTCATAGAATAACTACCAACAATATGATTATTACAATTTTTTAACGTATAACTCACTAGATGTACAGTGAAATTCTTCTGTGTTAAAGTTCTCCTATTGGTCATATTATCATTCTTACCTGTTTTATTTGGTAATGTTGTCAATGTTGAATGTATTGAAATAAGCCAATATCATAGTTGTAAGATGTTAGAAATGTAAATCTGGGAATATTTGCTGAGAAACCAGCAATGTTCTATATTAAAAGCATATATTATTCAAGAAATTTATGGGAATATAAAGTACAATTTTTATTTTAGATGTATTTGAAATTAAATTATTACCAAAATGAACTCATAAAAATGAGTAGTTTTGTTTTTCGTTTGAAAAGTTTGAGGGGAAAAACCTACTTCAAAAATTAAATCCAGGCATTATTGTACCATTCTTTACTTTTAAAAATTATTTTCCAACTGTGGGGTGCCATAGCACAAACCTGTGATCCTAATGACTTGAGAGGCTAAGGCAGGAGGATCACACATTTGAGGCCAGCCTGGGCAACTTAGGGAGACTCTGTCTCAAAATCAAAAGTAAAAGGTGGTGTGTATGTAACTCAGTAGTAAAGCACTCCTGTGTTCAGTCCTCAGTACCACAAAAAAAGAAAGCAGGAAAAACAGTTTTCCATAATTCTAACATATTTCCAATGGTTTTGCTTGCCTATTTTATGAGAAGTGCTATGTTAAAAATCTGCTTGATTTTTACTGTCGACTCTGATATATTTTATCTTTGAAATGATGTTTCCTAGGAAAGAAGAGAATAAAAACTTTTGTCATTTGTATGATGTCTAATCTTTTATTTGATTTTTAAAAATGAGGTGATAGGTTTTAAAAAATGGGTTGGGAGAATTAACCAAACTTTGTATTTTTTACAGGGCCCTGAATGATGTGACTTTATCACTGATAAAGGAGCAAGCCTGCAGCTCCAGCTTTCAGCTTATTAAATGTGAAAATAGAGTGATTAAGTTGAGCGCAGATTCTTTCCCAGCATCACACTTGATGCCATATGAAATAGGATCAGAAGCCAAAAGGATCAAGTTGACCTTTGATAGAAAGGAAGAAAAGTTTGCTTGTAAACAACCATCGAAAACATATGTAGAGATAATTACTGCTGTAACGTGTCTTTCACCACTTTTAGCATTTAGTAAATTTTGTTGCATTGTGCTGCTACACATTAGGGACAGAGAAAATGGTAGCTGTCATTATATTCCATGTGGCAGACTGTTTTTCAGTCTAGAAGATCTTTCAAGTGGGAAATACGTAATGACATTTCCAAAGAAGAAACCAATAGGTTTGTTGGCACTTTTAAATCAGATACTTAACTGATTCAGAAAATTTTAAGAACTGTTTATTTGATAATGGACAGTTTAATAATAGAAATTGTGACATTTTTCTTATAGAGAACATGGAAGATCTTTTTGCACTTCTCTCAATATTGCACAAATCTTGTTTTCAAGTCACATCACCTGGCTCTTCCCTGAATTTAATGAAGATGTGGCTCTTTGAACACATGAAATGTGAAGTAATCAAAGAATTTCCAGAAATGTGCTTTTGTAAAAGGCCAAGAAGTTTCTATGGGACACTCTTCAATTGGAAACAAAGAACCCCATTTGAAGGCACTTTAGCAGTCTATTCCAGGTAATGCACATTAAGTTAGAATGTTGATGTGTGTGAGTGTGGTGGCCATATGGTCCGAAGGCTATCCCCTTATAGAATTCTGTGTTATTTGTGAGGCATGTTAAGGCCATGTCCTGGTATAGAGTAAATGGACAGATGTTGCCTCATTTAGAAACTGAAGATCTCTGCTTTAATTTTATGTTTGTTATTGACTTTTTAAAGAGTCTAGTAATTATGTTAAGATTTCCTTTACCTCTTTACAGTGAAATTTTTAAAAAACCTACTGCTCTTAATGTTCAAAAGAAATTTAATCAGGAAGCGGTTATTAATATGAACTAAATTGATATAGTGTGTATATATATATTTGATTGGCACACTCTGAATTTTATCAGTGATCACATGCATTTTTGGTTCTATTCATCATTGTAGTGCATAAATGAATATCCGTTGATTACTACAATATGCTGTATATGATTGCTTTGTGCTCTTCAAATTTTGTAATATTATATTTGGTTTTTATTTTAGGAATCAAACAGTTTTGTTCCAGTGCCTTCGTAATTTCATCAGAGTTCTCCCTATAAAGTGTTACTTCAAAAATTTAAAATTAGAAAATGAGGATTTCCTAATTGATCATTTGGCATTGATTTTGGAGAAGGAACTGGTTACCCTTGGTTCTCTTTCTTCTTCTGCTTTAGCTAAGGTTGAAAGCAACTTTGTACAGATGTGTGAAGCAAACACAAGAAAGGGTAGTGTCATGGCTGCTTCATCAGATAGGAAGGAAAAAATCCATTTGTGCAGAGAAGAAGTTCAGCAAGAAAAGAAAATGTTGGAAAGGAACCTAAAAGTGAGTGGTGTCCTTTATAGAGAGATGACTTTAAAATTAGTTGAGATTCAGTTGCAGTCAGACCTCATTGCACAGAAACTGACCAGTTTGTAGTCACAATTTCAGTGGGATCATATTTGAAATTGTTTTCACTGCCATTAATTTTTGTTCTGCTTTATATGCCCCCTTTGTAAAAATATCCAGGCTCATTGCAGTTCTTTTAAGTTTTGATGAAGCACAAAATAGTATTTCTTATGGAGTAGCAGTTTTCAAAGGGGGGCTATTTTGCTTTTCTCTGCTTTCATTTTCCATTGCAAGGAGCATTTAACTATGTCTAGAGGCATTTTTATTTTTGGTGTCAGAAGTTGTGGGGTAGCATATTGTATGGACAATCATAAAAATCAAGAAAGAAACTAATACTAGGGATATTGTGGCTGGATAATTCTTTGTGTTGGGGAGTTGTCCTGTGCATATAGTAGGAGCTTTAGCACCATCCTTACCCCCTTTACCTTCTAAGGATAGATAGTGGGTTCTGTGGACATCTAGTGGGTAACATCCCATAACAAACAAACCCAAAATGTCAATAATGAGGAGGTTGAGAAATCCTGTATTGTATTTACAACTGAAGTGAAGACAGATATAGTAGTATTTTGATCTAAGTCTTTGAAAAACTTAATCATTTGCTTATATTCTGCTTAGTAAAACCTAGCATGTAAAAAACAACTTCAAATTAATAAATTAAGCAAGACTGTCAAGATTCACAAGTTCCTGTAAATATTAAGCTTCTGTAGGAAGTTAAATGGCATAGTGTCTAAGTGAGACCAGTTTTTAAAACACTGGTTAGTTTAAATTTTATTAGAGAGCTGCTCTGAAATTATGTAAGTCTATAAGAATGTAAAAGTTTTAGGGCATTTTTTTGGAAAGCGTATCCCTTTCAAAAGGCTAAGTATACCTCACAGGCCACTATTAAAAATAAAATTGAAAATGCTTTTAAGCCATCTGAAATTCCAACTCTAGGCAAAGGTAAAATATAAAATTGTAACTAGAATAATTTAAAGAATACGGTATTCCTTAGGGACAGAGAAATTTAAAATTAAGTGAAAATTCACTTCAATAAAGAAGTGATTTATAAGGAATACACTGAGAGACATTTCAAAGGGATAAAAATTGAACCTAGTCTTTTTTCTTTTTTTTTTAAAAATAAGAATTCTTGACTAATAACAGTGTCAGGAGAAGGAAAAAGACTCCAAAAGGTATAAGCAGAAAGAAATGTTCCTGATCATTTTTACTCCAAAATCCTTAAGTGAGATGCAAGTTTCCATCTCAGTTGAAAGAAATGTAGATGATTATAGGAAGTGGCACCTCATGCTTGCAGCTATGAAGTGCTAATTCCCCTCATGCTGTAGAAGTGATTGTACGTAATGATCTGATGATACAGATGGTTTTTAGAGAATGTAGGTTATTATGATTGTCTTGGTTTTTATGAGTGTCCTTACAATATACTACCTCTTTTTGGCAATCCATTGGCCATTGGGATAGAACTCTACAGCCCTATCTCTATGTAATGACATTGGGAAATATTTCAGCTGTTCTGCAGATGGAAATGCAATAAATTCAGGATTAATTATAGAACTCTGGAAACAGTATATGTATCATTTGTTATCTTTTGAAACTGACCAGGACAGGTTCTGAAAGAACAACTAAGTATAAAATATAGTAACCAATTGTAAAATTGAGGCCATCAAAAGACTAAACAGGATTTAATTGTAATAGTTTATCTGTAGAGAAAGTTGTGGTGTTAAAAATAAGCACATTACTTATTTTTTATTTATAAATACAACCAATACTGTGTGTATATGTACGCCAAATACCTTTTTTACTCTAAACCAAGTAAGTTTTGTACTCTAGTGTGCTTTTCCTACTAACTACAAACTAGAAAAGCCTAAGTGTGAGGAATTGATACCCTTGCATTTTTATGATTCAGCAGTGTTTGCACCTGCAAACAAATTCTATTGACCACTACCCTGGTTACAAATCTGAGGTTCCTCTCAAAACCATAATCCTCCCAAATTTATAGTGCTAAATGTAAACCAAGTTTTGTTTAGGAATGGATCTCTCCATAATTTTCAAAAGAATAACCATCTATTGGCTCCTGGCCCCATTAACTAAGGAATATGTTCAAGCCAGTGTATATTCAGTTCAGTAACCAGGCTTAGTAAAGGGGCAAGAAATGTAACATTTATTGACTGTCAGCTCTATGTCAAAGAGTAACCATGAAACATACATTGACATGAGCATGCACATATGTGTACACACACACTTACTCATGCAATTTGTATGTACATATGGTTAATTCTTCACAGCAACCCATATAGTGTAGTTATTAGTGTCATCCTGAACGTGGAAAAAATGTTAAACTGAATTAAGGTGATGCCTAAAAACACCTTGATCCTGTATCCTTGCTGCGAATTATTTCAAAAACAGCAGATACCGTAAGAACTTTAATATACAAGTGAATCTTATATTGTAATAGCAACTCTTGATACTGTTTAGAATTGACCAAGTTTTCTCCAGTGTTAGAAAGGAAAAGATGTAGTTACATCTCTATCTGCTCTCTCCAATAAAATAAAAAATTGAACTGTCTAGGCTAGAAGCCTTTGCAGAGCTTTCCTTCCTTCCTCCTTCTTTCCTTCCCTTTTTACCTCTGTCCTTCCCTTCCACCTGGATAGTACTAGATATTGAGAGAAATCCTTTTTTATTTTTCCAAAACGTTATTTTCTATGCTCAGAATTTAAGAGTGTAAGCTCTTTCTTGGATAACCCTATCTTGTGGAACTTCAGGCTTTTACTTTTAAGGACAACATGCTTCAGTGGAAACAATGTTGACACATAAACAGTATACTTAATTCAATTCTTTAGGGGTTTGTTCTGTTTTCCATTTTTGAATTTTCTGTATCTACTACTTGAGTTGCTTATTGCCTCAACAAAATAGTGCTGTCCTATAAAGTCCTGCTGTTATGCATATTCTTGCAGTGCTGAGAGTCTGTTCACTTTCTAAGCCCTTATTTCAGTAATCCTGTCAATTTGACTTTTTATTCAGTAGGATGCCAGGTCCTGTTTGGGTGCTGAACTTTCATAAAGGTAGTAATTTAGATAACCACAGCACTCCTCTTTTTAGATCCTTTTTCTGTGCCATACTCATGAGCAGATGTGTTGGACAAAGTACTTGTGTATGTAATTGTAGTTCAACGTCACGGCCCTGGGTTCAGCCAGGAGATCCTTAACTTCATTTTTAATTATTTCCCCACAGCAGCAGCCACTTATGCCAAAGTATAAGTGGTGTTATGGCCAGTAAAGCATACCATTAGTAATTAGTCAAAACATTCAACTAGATACCATTTAGTTAGGAGATAAAAGTATACCATGCTCTGTTGATTGCCCCTTGCACATCTTATATCCTCCTTTTTTTTCATACCAGAACTCTCGTTCATGAAACTTGCTTTCCTAATATTTGCATGATTGGGGAGGTGGACCCCTTCCCCAGTTCAGAGGGTACTTCTCACTATTCTAAACCTGTCAGTATAACACCTTTCATTGGCAGCCATTACTAATCTGGTGCAAGACCACCCCATTGGGCCTAGTCAGATTGAAGGGAAGGACTTGGTTTTTTTCGAGGAAGAGACATTTGCTAGAAGTAAGTAGTTCTAATTTTAAAAGTTGAGAGTTATGTTAGAGTCACAAGGAAATTAAGTCTTAGAATGAATTGACACTGGATTACATTTTTTTTGTTGCACCCCTGCATCAAACCTGGATTTCTGATTGCTTCCGGGAAAAAACAAAAAACATTTGTCATGACAGAAATCAGGGTTCTGCTACTTGCAGCTGAAATTGTTTCAAACTGCTAGAAATGAGGAAAAGAATCTTAGAGAATAAAGCACATGGAGTACTAAAACAGAAATCATTTACTATGAAAACAGAATACTTTTACATTTTAAAAAGGGCAGTAAAGAACCATCTACCCTCTGCACTGTACCTACCCTGATTTCTGAGTAGTGTCTCATTCCCCCTCTAAGTTTATAATTCAAATTACTATATACTTGATATCAGTGTATACTTGAAATAAAAGCTTTAAGTTTTTAAAATTTATCTTAAGCACATAAAACACAAAATAGAGCTGAGGATGTGGCTCAGTGTTTGAGTACTCGTGAGTTCAATCCCCAGTACCAAAAAAATAAATAAAATAAAATAAAATTTATCTTATTTTTTTCTATTGCTTAGCTTCCCTTTAGTGTTAGGTCATTCCAGTTGTTTTATTACACCTTCCTTATTGGGGTAGAGGCATATGTCAGATTCTTTAACCTATTTCTCAATATTTCCTATTTTAAAATATAAAATCATAAATGTAAGGACCATATCTGTCCAATTTGTTTCTTAGATATCTGAAAAATTCATACTTTAAATTCTCATTTCTTCTGACATCTCTTATTCTTAGCTCATCTTCTTCAGTAGGAAGAGGAAGAAATCTTTATCAAATGTCATTTTTCTAGGAGTCTTTGCTAGGAAAAACAGATTTGATGTGATGGGACTGTTTGGGAAATAGAGTAGTATTGCTATATCAAAAGAGATACAGCATTATTAATTTAGAACTTACAGCCTTTTCAAAGATAATAGATACAAACTGTGAAGTGAAAGATAACCCTTTCTTATTCCTTTCTAACTTCATCATAAAAACAAAGTGATGGTAATTTTTGCTGTGGTTTTGTAAGCCTGATGAGATATTTTAAGGTTTAGAATGACTGAGTAATTTGTCAAATGCAATAATAAAATCCTCTTTTGACTTAGCCAAACAGGAAATTAATATACTCCAACACTTAAAAGATTCTGATAAAAATAATAAAAACATTGGTGTGGGTTTGTGGAGGACAGAATCTGAAAGAAGCCAGGATCAAATGTGTTATAGTTAGAAAAATCTTCAGAAAAATAAAACCTGAGTATATGGTACATGCATTGGTCCTAGGAAGGGCAAGTGGGGCTTGGTGTGCTGGCTAGTCTGGTGTTTCCTGAAGCTGTGCATCCTGAAAGAGGAAATAATTAGACAGGAAATACAGTTGGAAAAAGAATTATCCACAACATTTAAGAAAAGAGTTAAATAAAACTTTGACCTACACTTGCATACCAGTTTTCTACAATGGAGTATGCTGTGTAATATATATAGCAAACATATATTTTTTAAATGGTTTGCCTGTATGATCCTAACAGCCCTTTAAAATTGTGCTTTTCTGGATAGTAGTCATTACTCATTTGTGGCTATTCAAATTTACATTTTAATTAGTTAAAATAGAACAGAATTTTAAAATTTAGTTCCTTGCATTTAATGTGTTCAATAGTCACATGTGGCCAGCATTCGGTCAGTGCAGAAAACATTTCCATAGTCATAGGAAGTTGTACTAGTCAGTGCTGCCCTTAGATGTTTACTATTAACTAACTCATGCTTCCTGATAAAGAAACTGAGACCTAGGCAGGTTAAATAATATGCCCAAGATCACATAGCTAGAATGGGAACTGCCAAGATTTAAATCCTCCAGTCTAGTTTTAGAACCTCTGCTCTTTCACCACTAGGCTATTTTGCTTATAAAATCAGTTTGTAATAAAACACTGTCATATCCTAACAGTTTTATTGTAACAAAATGCACTTACTATTTTAAAAAGGAGGTGCAAGAAATACATAATTCCCTGGAAGTATAAATCTGTTAATTGAAATATCAGGGGAAATGTGGAATATGTCATCCTAAATCCTGTAATGGTCAAATTCTTAAGAGGTAGCTGGGTGCGGTGCACACACCTGTAATCTCAGCACTTTGGGAGGCTGAGACAGGAGAATTTCTAGTTTAAAGCCATCCTCAGCAATGGGGAGGCGCTGACCCTGTCTGCATAAAACACAAAATAGGGCTGGGGATGTGGCTCAGTGGTTGAGTGCCCCTGAGTTCAATACCCAGTACCAAAAAAAAAAAGAAATTCTTAAGAGGTAAGGGATGCCTCAGCTGTATTTGATCCCTTATATACTCCCCTTCAACTATATCTAAACACCATATACCTATGTATTAGTCCCTGTTTCCTTTCTGTTGTCTTTGTAAGAACTGTTACTTTCCAGAATTATTGCATTACCATTCCTGGTTCATATTCTTGGATTTTTTGAATGAACGTATCACTTCTCTAAATAAACTTTAAGTAGCTTCTCTTTGAGAAATATGTTGTTCTTGTGAGTTGCCAAAATATTCATCATTGGCTGGTCATCACTACAGTAGGAGGCTTGGAATTCTAGGAAAAATTATGAGCTGTCTAGCTTAGAAAACTTCCATCTTTATTCCATATGAGTACCATGTCACTTGAGGAGAAAAGGAAGTGGAATTCTGTTTTCTATTGTCACCCTTTGCCTACTCTTATTCTTCCAGATGATCTGCCCATAGAAAACATTTCACCTCTGAAAATATGAAATGTAAGGAGATGTAGGGATCTTTCATTCATTTTTTTTTAGGTTTCATTGAATACGGTGTTGTGTACATCTAGGAGCTGAAGATACAAATATAAATAAAGCTTCTTGGATCTTAGAAAGCTCAGTGTTAATGGGAGAGACAGTGGCACAGAGATATATGCTAGACTGAGGTATTTGATACATGTATTCCTGGGGTTCCAGGGAATACCTTTAAAGGGAACTATGCTCAGTAGAAATACCGTCTTAGTGAAAGGATCTTAAATGGGGTGAGAGGATTCCTTGGGAATCTGATAAAACCTGAGGGTATTAACTTTGGAGGTGGTTTTGAGATTAAAGTTGTGGTATAATGATGTTTTACCTCATGATTCAGAGAGAATACTAGAGAAGAATGTATGCACATAGAAAAGTTAAAACCAAAGCACTTTGGACAGCATAAAGGAGTCTAATACATACAAATCATATTTTTGAAATCTTTCTTTTTCTATTTTCTATTTTTTGTGCTGGCAACTGAAGGGCTTCATGCTTGCTAAACAAACACCCATTCTAAACCTGAACTCCATATTTGAAATATTTCTTGATTGAAAAATTGGTTTTATTGTATCAATGAGCCTATAGAATAACTATATTTAAAATTCTTTTAGAAATAAACCTTGTTCTAAAAATTAAAGTTGTTATATGTGTGTGTGTGTATATATATATACATATATATGTGTGTGTGTGTATGTAAGCAACTTCTTAAATTGAATCACTTTTAGCTATTGTAGCAAAACACAATATTTAATTTGCAGTCTTTACCATTTTAAATATACAGTTCAGTGGTCTTAAGTATTTTCACAGTCTTGTGCAGCAGATCTCTAGAACTTTTTTATCTTGTGAAACTCTATACCTATTAAACAGTAATTCCCTCTTTCTCTTTCACCAGCCAATGGCAACCACTTTTCTACTTTCTGTTTCTATGGTTTTATCTACTTCAGATGAGTGGAATCTCATTCATATGAGTAGAATCCTATATGTTTGTATTTTTGTGGCTGGCTTATTGCATACAATGTCCTTGAGATTTATCCATGTTGTAGCATATGACAGGATTTCCTTCTTTTTAGGGCTGCATAATCTTACGTTGTACTAATATCACATTTTGTTTATTCATCTGCAGATGAATTTTATTTTTAGTTCATTGAAGAAGCTCTGTACTGTTTATAATATCTGCACCAGTTTACATTCAAACATTGTAGAAGGGGTTCAGTTTCTCTGTATCCTCCCCAATACTTAATCTTTTCTTTTTTTTAACTACCATTCTAATATGTCAGGTCTGATGAATTATTTTGCCTTTGAGAGTCCCTGAGTAGTCTTTTAAGTTTCCAATTCAGTCGTTTTTATTTCTTTGTATCAATGGCTCTTAAAGTGTGGACCCTGAAAGAATAGCATCAGCAACATCTGGGAACTTAGAAATGCATATTCTTGGGCCCTATTTCAGACTAGATAAATTAGAAACTGGACATAGTGGCTGGCGATCCTGTTTTAACAAGTGCTCCATATTATTTTGTTGCATTCTCAAGTTTGAAAACAATGTCCTGCACTAATAATTCTCAGCCACAGTTGTGCTTAAGAACCACTAAGAGTTTCTCAAAAATGGTTTTCTGATGTTATACCCCATTGTAAAGGCTCTAATCATTTGATTTAAGTTCTGCTTTAGGTCTCAGCATTGGCTTGAAAGCTCCTCAGGTAATTCTGATACATAGCCAGGGGTGAGGGCCACTGCTTTATAATAGACAGCAAATCAGCCTGACCATTTTAGGGAGAGCATGGCTTCACAGATATTTATTTGTTGGTGGCACCTTTCTCTTGACTGTGTAATATGACAGGGCTTCTCAGACTTTAATAATGTAAACATATATTACTGGGGGATCTTGTCTAACTCTGCAATTGTGTTACAGCAGGTTAAAGAGTGAGGCCTGAGACTGCATTTGTAACAGGATCATTGGTGATGCTGATGCTATTGGTTCATGGAATACTCTTTGTCATGGTTTTGATATGACATGTGCCCAAAAGCTCATGATAGATAATGCAAAAATGGTCAGAGGTAAAATTAGATTATTAGAGCTATGATCTAATGGTGGATTGATCCATTTGATGGATTAATAATTTGAATGGATTACTGGTGTTAACTGTAGGGAGGTAGTGCATGGCTGCAGGAAATAGATCACTGGGATCATGCCCTTGTTGATAATACATCTTGTCCCTGCCCCTTTTGCTCTCTCTGCTTCTTGGCTGCCATGAGTTTAGCAGCCTTCTTCTTCCACGCCATTCTGCCATGATGTTCTGCCTTATTTCAGACCCAGAGTGATGGATTATACTGCTCATTGACTCAGACCTCTGAAACCTTGAGCCCAAAATACATTTTTCCTTTTTTAAGTTGTTATATTTTGGTCACAGCAATGAAAATCTGACTAACACATAAATTGATATCAGGAGTGGGGTTGTTGCTGTGACAAACATGACCTTATGATTCAGAAAACTTTGAACTGGTTTGTGGAAGAGTTTGGAAAATTTTGGAGATAAAGGCTGAAGAAACCCTAGAATGTCATAAGCAGAGCTTAGTGGACAATTCTGGTAGGAGCTCAGAAGACTAGAATGCTGAAAGGAATGCTGACAGTAAAGACTTTGGGCATGAGGTTTTAGAGGACAATGAAGACCACTTTGGGAATTCAACTAGAGGCTGCACAAGTTCCATTTGGGCAAATAACTTGTTTATATTTTTTCCAAGTCCTGAAACTTTGTGAGAGCCTGAATTTAAAGATGATGGACTAATTAATCTGGAGGAAGGAATTTCAAGGCAGCAATGCATTCTGGCAGTGGCGTGGGTACTGCTATTAGCTTTTAGCCAGGTTTACTGTGATGATAATCAGTAACACAAGGCAGAGCAGAAGGATTTTTAAAACCTGGAATTTGATCAAAAAAGTATGCATAAAATTAGGGCCAAGAAAAGTGTAATTGTTGAAGAAATAACTACCACTAAAGAAAGGTTAAGTACTTTGCATAGAGACAGTAGGAAAGATGTCTTCAGATCATCTCAGGAATCAATAAGACCACACCTATTACAGACTCAAGGGCATAAAAATGAAAACTAATTTAAGAGAACTTAGGGGCACCATGCTTGGTCATTGGGGGCCAGGAAACTCTTTGCTTGGGATTCTTTTCACAATGCTCAGTCATGCAGGCACTCAGGCCATTGCAACTGTATCCAAGGGGGCCTGGCTACTACTGCTTCAGCTGAGGGAAGAACTTGGCATTGTCCATGTCATGCTAGTTCTGTAGGAATGCAGATTGCTGGAGTTAGTGGGTCATGGAGGCTTCCACGGAAATTTCAAAGCAAGGTCTCAGCAGCCGGGAAAAGTGTAGCAGAGTTGGAATCTCTGCAGGCATCTTCTGAGAGGGCAACGTATGAAGCTGTGAAAAGGAACCCAAGGCTGCAGGAGAGAACCCCCCAGGATTAAGAGATGCCTGTAACATGAACTTCTGTGGAGGAAAGTTGATGGCTGCTCACAGCCAGTTTATGATAAAAGCCATGTGGGCTGCAACCAGAAAGGACATAGGGTCTGGGCATCCCAAGCCATTTCATATCACATCTCGCTGCCATGTGCCATGTATATTAGATGTGGTGCTACAGGACTTGTTTTGGTCCTATCCCTTCTTTCTTTGCCTCTATTCCTCACTTTTGGAATGGGAAAGTTTACTATGTGTCATTGGGTTTGGCATATATGTAACTCGTTGCAATATTACAACGAGGGGCTTACAGCTGAGTTTGCGTCCAGTCTCAGATGAGACTTTTAACTTTGACTTTTGGGTGGTGCTGGAACTGTTAAGATTATAATAGCTCTTAGAGATGGGCTAAATGCAATTTGTTTTGTGAAATGGACATGACCTCTTTGGGGGCAAGGGTAGAATGTTATAGTTGGGATATGATCTGTCCCCCTAAAGCTTATGATAGATAGTGTAGGAATGTTCAGAGGTGAGATGATCAGATTATGAGAGCTTTAACCTAATTATTGGACTGATCCATTTGATGGATTACTGGGTGATAACTGTAGGCAGATGGAGCATGGCTGGAGGAAATAGGTCACTAGGAGTGTGGTTTTGGTATTATATATATTGTTCCTGGTTCTTCCACTGTGGTTCCTGGCTGCCATGAGCTGAGTGACTTTCTTCTTCATACCCTTCCACCATCATGTTCTTCCTTGTCCTAGGTCCAAAGCAATGGAGTTGGCCAGCCATAGACTTAATTGTCTGAAACCAAGAGCTCAAAATAAATTTTTCCTCCTCTAAGTTGTTCTTGTCATGTATTTTGTTCACAGCAATGAAAAGCTGACTAACACATTCTTTGAGAGGACAGGTTATAACCAATGTGTATTGAAGTCAAGGTTTATGTGTTTTCAGGTATAGAGCCACTCCAAAAAGTCTTCACAATCTGATGTGTTTTGTGAATGTATTAGTAATACAAGGTAGCCGGGCATGGTGGCCCATACCTCTAATCCCAGTGGCTAGGGAGGCTAAGGCAGGAGGATCATGAGTTCAGAGCCAGCCTCAGCAAAAGTGAGGCCCTAAGCAACTCAGTGAGACCCTGTCTCTAAATAAAATACAAAATAGGGCTGGGGATATGGCTCAGTGGTCGAGTGCCCCTGAGTTCAATCCCCAGTAACCCCCCCTCCTAAATAATACAAGGTAATTCATCTTTGCTATTGTGCTTTCATTGATGCAAATTTTACACAGGAGTATTGTCCTGCATTATCTGTGTTCCAAAATCTTTGGTGATGAACAGAAAAGCAGAAGATACATGAGCTTTATCTTTCTCTTCTTTGACATTTTAACATTTAGTTTATCTTCCATGCCTAATATCAATAGTCATCATGCAATGGGGTGTTTTCTTTACATTCTAAAGTATGAAATTATTCTGAATACAGAAACAGTGGGAAGATGATGACTGTACAGTGCCTAATGACACCTGGTATCCATTAGGACTTGCACTGAAAGAAAACCCAACTCAAAATGAATTTACATGTGAAGGTGATGTAGTCATTGTTATGATGGGAAATGCTCAAGCTTGGGACATTTTGATTCAGCAGGATTTCTAGGATATTCTTAGCTTCATTTGAAGATTGGCTCTCCACATGGTATAAAGGAATTGTGCATTTCCAGGATAAGTATTTCCAGGATAAATATGCCTTTGGTAACTTAATTACCCTGTATTGATTGACTTAGGCCTGGAGAAGGAAAGGAAGACTTAAAATTTTGCTGTTCACTGCTATTTAAATATTTTATGTAAGCATTTGTATATGGGTTGAATTGTGCTCCTCCCCACCACCCCCCGAAGTATGTTAAGGCCCTAATCCCCAGTACCTCAGAATATGACTTTGTTTGGTCATATTCACATTGAAGATATGCTTGAGATGATGTCATACTGGAGTAGGGGACCCCTAACCCAGTGATCAGTGTCCTTGTAAGAAGGTGGTCACGTGAATATGAAGGCACATGGGGAGAATGCCATGTGGCGAAGACAAGGATTGGAATTATACAACTGCAGACCAAGGAATACCAAAGATGGCTGGAAAGCCACCAGAAGCTTGCAAGAAGCAAGGAAGGATTCCCCTACATGTTTCAGATAAAGCCTGGACTTTCTAATATCTTGATTTTGGACTTGCAGCCTCCAGAACCATGAAAAAATAAATTTCTATTGTTTAAATAAGCCACTGAGTTTTGATATTTTGTTACAGCAGCCCTAGGAAATGATCACACTTCTTATCCATTTCAGTTTTTTAAAGATATCTTTTTTATTGGGGCATTATAATTACACATAATGGATTCATACCTACATATTTATAAATGAGCATAACATAATTTGGTCAATTTCATTTCCCAGTTTCTCTCTTTTTTCTTCCCCCTTTCCCTTCCTATTGGTACCAATAGTAGACTCTCATGATCTACCTTCTATTTTCTCATTGCTTTAGCTTTAGAATGTAGAAAATCAGGGGTATGTTGGAAGTGGGAAAACAGCATGACATTTCCTGAGGGCTATAGGCAGATAGTTTTTAATGGTCAATCTGTCCTAAATAGTTTTTAATTTTTATCATTTTCATCTTCATTGCTACCTCTCTGCTTTATCCAACCACTCTTTCTTACCTTGACTATTTCAGCAGCTCTCCAAGTATCTCCATGTTTTTCCTCTTGTTTCCTTCCAATCCTGTTCTTAAAATGGAAGCCACAGTTGTTTTGTCAAAGCACAAACCTGGTCATCTGCTGCTGAAAAGCCATTTGTCATCTTTCTGTTGTTTCAATGTTCATTCAGTGGCTTCCCTTTACTTTTGGAATAAAGATCAAATTCCATGTGTGACATACAAGGTATGTCATGGCCTACTTCATGAACCTAGCTAGGATTCTGTTCTCTTCCTGTGAGTTCTGGCATGCCATCAGTTATTCAAGCACAACATTTTACATTTTTTACTCAAAATAGTGCATGTGCTGTTCCCATTACCTGCAGCTACTGCTCTTCAATCCTCTGTTCTCATAAATTTGGTTTTATATCCATTCATCCTTCATATCTCAGCTCTTAATTCACTTCCTCTTGGAAACCTCTGATCCTCCAATACCAACTCAAGTCCTGCTTGGTATATACTTTCATAGTATATTTTCTTGTTTCTAGTGATCATAATTATAATTTAACAGCTAACTATTTTAAGTACGTATTATAGTTAATACCAATTTGAAATTATGGCTTTTACTCAAAAAATCCCTGCACTCTAACCCTGCTGTTTTAGTCAGCTTTTTCCCTGCTGTGACTAAAGGACCCAACCAGCACAATTGTAGAGGAAAGGTTTATTTAAGGGCTCACTGTTTCAGAGGTCTCAGTCCATATACAGCCAGATCCATCATGGCAGAAGAGTGTGACAGAGGAGCACAGTCCACATGATCAGAAAGCAGAGGGAGAGGTCTCCACTTTCCAGTTACAAAATATATACCCCATAGCCACACTTCCAATGAACCACTTCCTCTAGCCACACCCCACCTGCATCCAGTTACCATTCAATTAATCCCATTGTGGGGAGGGGTTAGTTCACTAGGTTAAGGCTAAAACTCAGTTTTCATCCAAACCTTGCATTGATTGTCTCACACATCAACTTTTGAGGGACACCATATCTAAACCATAACACCTGCAATCTTTATTTGGGGTGTAGCCCAATTTCAGTCTTGATCATCTTTTTATTCCATGTAGCATAGTGCTTTGCACATAATAAGTGCTTAACTAAGATTAGTGTAATGTTTTTAAATGTATGAAGTATGATCAATTGGATTTTTATGATTAATTTATTAATGATTCCTACAGAATCAGGACAGAATCACTGGAGTTGAGAAAGTGTGTTTATACACAAAAGGACACACATATATGCTTAGACTTGCCCTGGATCTGAACTGGAAATATCAACAGTAGGGTCTGGCTGTATATCTTTTTTTAAAGGTATAGGTATGATTCTAATTGTCACCATAAGTTGAAAATCATAGATAGATGGTCAGTGGAAATATGGAGTAGTAAAGAAGTCTCCAAGGTTTATTTTGTATTAATGATAATAGAGCATTTTGGGAGAATAGTTTGAACTCCAATAAAACTCTCATTTTGTAAAAACAGTTATTCATTAAATAGGCTGAGCTCAATGAGAGGAATCTTTCTTTACAGAGCAATTCTGGCTCATCCCTGTAGCTTTTTTGGTCCTTATTGGGTATTGGAAAACAATCTCATATCCAGGTAGTAAAAATCTCAGTCTATTTTCTTTAAAATAAGACTGTGTACAAAAATAAATATCACAATTACAGTTACAACAAAGTGCCTATAATAGGAAATGTACAAAACCTGCATAAAGAAAACATTGAAATACTATTAAAGAATTCCAAAAATGTCTTAAAAATAGCAATGCATAGCATTTCTTGGGTAGGAAAACTAGATGTCAATAATAATGTCTATTTTCTTTTATAGATTTAATCCAATTCTAATAAAGTACCAGTAGGCTTTCTAAGGAACAAGTCAAGCTAATTCTAAAATTCTTGTGCAAAAATCTGCAAACCAGAAAATCTTTGAAGATTCTGGAAAAGACAAGCAGGGGAATGGCTTCTACCATACCCAATATTAAAATTCATAGTAAAATTACACTAAGTAGAAGTTGTTTTTTTCCAGTGAGCAAATAGACACCACAATAGAATTGAAAGTTCAGTAGAACCAAACGCATATGAGAATTTGGCACAGGATAATAATGACATCCTACTTCAATGAGAAAAAGATGGTCCTAGGAAGTCCAAGTAGCAATCTGGAGGAGGAAAGAATGTACCTATCAACTGGATCAATTTGAAATAGATGAAATTTACTATGGCTCTGTAGCATAATTTGATGTTAGATATTGTGATGCCTCTAGCATGCTCTTTTTGCTCAGGATTGCTTTGGTTATTTTGGGCCTTTTATTCCTCCATACAAATTTCAAGATTGCTTTTTCTAGTTTTGTGATGCATTGGTGTGTAGATGGGGGTTGCTTTGAATTTGTAGATGACTTTTGATAATGTGTTAGCTTTTTGTTGCTGTGACAAATAGCTGAGAAAAACAACTTAGAGGAGAAAGATATTTTGGCTTATGGTTCCAGTCCATAGTTAGCTGGCTTCATTATTTTGGGCTTGAGGTATGGCAAATTATCTTATCATGGTTGAAAGGTATGGCAGAGGTAAGCTGCTTAGCTCATGGTAGCTAGGAAGCAGAGAGAAAGAAATAGCATGTGAGGAGCTAGGGACCAGGACCTCGCCCCCAAGGACTCACACTTTACTGATGAGGTTTGACCCCTCATGATCCAATCTCTTCCTGAGGATACCACTTCTGAACACTGATGGATTTGGGGACGAAGTCTTCAACAAATAAAGATTTGGGGGACATTCCAGATCAAAACCATAACAGATAATATGGCTATTTTTAAAAACAATATCTATAAAGCACCAATTTAAAAAAAAATCTAGAAATGACTAGAAGGAAGACCAGTAGAGTACAGGAAGGGAAATGGAGGGAGGGAGGAAAGGAAGGAAAGAGGAAGTGCTGGGGACTTAAGTGGAGGAAATTGTACTTTATGATTAGGTCAAAATGAACCCCAATATTATGTATAATCGTAATGCACTAATAAAAGTATTCTGCCTATCCATGAACATGGGAGATCTTTGCATCTTCATTTTCTTTCTTCAGAGTTCTATAATTTTCATTGTAAAGGGCTTTCACCTCCTTGGTTATGTTTCTTTTTAGGTATTTTATTCTTTTTGCAGTTATTGTGAATGAGGTTGTTTTCCTGATTTCTTTCTCAGAATATTATTTTTATTGATTTTTAAAAATATTTTTTAGTTGTAGATGGACACAGTATTTTCTTTTCATTTATTTTTATGTGGTGCTGAGGATCGAACCCAATGCCTCACACATGGGAGGCAAGCACTCTACAACTGAGCCCCTCCCTCAGCCAGAAGACTCATTGTTGATGTATAATAAAAGCTGTTGATTTTCATACATTGATTTTATATCCTGCTTCTTTCCTGAATATATTAGTCTAGAAGTCTTCTAGTGGAACGTTCAGGTCATCTTAATATAGAATTGTATCATCTGCAAATAGGGATAATTTGACTTATTCATTTCCTATTTTTGTTTCACTTTTCATTCTCTTGCCAAATGCTGTGGCTAAATTTCAAGTACTATATTGAATAGAAGTGGTTCCTTGTCTTTCCTGATTTTAGTGGAAATGCTTTCATATTTTTCTCTATTCAGTATGATGTTGGCCTTGCATTTATCATACTTAGCATTTATGATGTTTATCCCTGGTTTGTTCAGGGTATTTTTTTAATGACAAGATTGTGTTGAATTTTGTTGAAGGCTTTTTCTTCATCTATTGAGATGATTATGTGATTTTTTCTATCCTTGGTTCTATTTATGTAGTGTATTACAATTATTTATTTACATATGTTGAATCCCTGGGATGAAACCAACATGATTATGCTGTATTATCCCTTTTTTTGGGAGGAGGTACCAGAGATAGAACTCAGGGGCACTCGACCACTGAGCCACCTTCCCAGCCCTAATTTGTATTTTATTTAGAGACAAGGTCTCAATGAATTGCTTAGTACCTTGCCATTACTGAGGCTGGCTTTGAATTCTCCATCCTCTGGTCTCTGCCTCCCCAGCTGCTGGGATTACAGGCATGCACCACAGCAACTGGCTATTATCTTTTTAATATGTAGTTGAATTCTGTTTACTAGTATTTTATTGAAGATTTTTATATCTGTGCTCATGATATAGGTCTGTAGTTTTCTTTCTTTCAAGCAATTTATATGGTCTTGGTATAAGGTTGATAAAGACTTCATAAAATGAATTTGGAACCATTCCCTCCCTTTCAGTTTCATGGAATAATTTGAGGAGTATTGATATTAAATATTCTTTAAAAATCTGGCAAAGTTCATCTGTGACTCTGTCATGTCCTTGACTTTTGTTTGTTGGGAAACTTATTACTGCTTTAATCTCATTGATTGTAATCGAGCTGTTTAGGTTATCTATCTCTTGGTTCATTTTTGTTTGATCTTGTGTGTCTAGAAGTTTGTCTATTTCCTCTAGATTTTTCAATTTATGGGCACATAAATATTAAATATATTCCCTAATGATTCTCTGGATTTCAGTTAAAATTTCCCCATTTTCATCACTTTTATTAATTTTGTTCATTGTTTCTTTTGGTTGGTTTGGATAGGGGTTTATCAAACTTGTTTATTTTTTCAAAGAATCAACTTTGTTTTTTTGATCTTTTGTAGTGTTCATTTAGTTTCTATTTCATTAGTTTTAGCTCAAATCATTAGTATTTCTTTCTTTACACTAGTTTTAGGATTGATTTGGTCTTGCTTTTCTAGGACCTTAAAATGCATCATTAGGTTGTTTGAGATCTCATTTTTTAATAGAGTGCGTTCATAGTTATAGACTTCCCTCTTAGCACTGCCTTTGCTATAGCCTGGAGATTCTAGGTACTGGCATGAAAACAGACACGTAGACCAGTGGAATAAAATGGAAGAGACAAACCCACACAACTATAGTCATCTGGTTCTTGATAAAAGTGTCAAAAACATACATTGGAGAAAAGAAAGCCTCTTTAGCAAGTGGTGCTGGGAAAACTGGATATCTATATGTAGAAGAATGACACTTGACCCTTATCTCTCATCCTGCACAAAGTCAACTCAAAGTGGATCAAAGACCTAAGTATTAGACCAGGGCCTGGGGGACTACCTTTATCCATTGTTGGTGCAAATGTAAATTAGTGCAGCCACTATGGCAATCAGTATGGAGTTTCCTCAAAAGACTAGGAAAGGTACCGCCATATGACCCAGCTATACTGCTTCTCAGTATTTGTTCTAAAGATTTGAAGTCACCATACAGTTGTATGACTGTATGTACCCACGTTTATAGCAGTACAATTCACAATAACCAAATTATAGAATGAGTGGTGTCCTTTGGTGGATGAATGGATAAAGAAAATGTGGTACATATACAGAGTTTTATTTATTTTATTTTTTAAATTTTTTTTAGTTGTAGATGGACACAATATCTTTGCTTTATTTATTTATTTTTATGTGGTACTGAGGATTGAACCCAGTGCCTCATACATGTGAGGCAAGTGCTCTACCACTGAGCTACAACCCCAGAGTTTTATTTTCAATGCAAGTTAAAATTGCACTGCAAAAATGACTTTCATTTAAGAGTGCAACAAAATAGGTCACACTTATTCTCCCACTAGATAAAATTGGATACATTACAAAAGAATATTTTGTGATTGGATTGTGTTGATTAGCCATTCATCCTTATTACCTAATAAGGCTGGGGGTATAGTTCAGAGGTAGAGAGGGAGCTTAGGATGTGAGGTCCTGTGTTTAATCCTGGAACCAAAAGAAAACCCAGCAACAACATTTTGGAGACATAAGAGAGCTAAAAACATAAGGATTAAATGAATTAAAATGACAGAAAAGGGAGAATTGTTCCACAGTGACCAGATAATTGTCAGCCCTTTGTTTCTTTTCAAGATTATAGAGTGTGGATCAGCCTTGGTCCAGGCAAACAAATTCTCTTGAGGACAGAGAAATCAGTAGTCTTTTTTAGCAGTTGCATGGTGTTATAGTGACATCTTGGAATATTTTCATAGTTCTATGGCTACACAAGAAATATTGGAACTATCCCAAAAACTTCTAAAAGGCAGATTGTAATCTATAAATTGTACAGTGCTGCCAAGGAGGAATTCTACTTAAAACACATGGCTGGTTTCCCCTTCAAGACATTTGTCAGGTTTTGAATCTGAATGAAGTAGGAGACTAAAGAGCAAAGCTGAAAACTTGTAAAGGTCAAGTTGTCTTAATTTCCAGAGCTGAGGACATATATGCCCTCCAGCATCTAGGAACAGAAACATACTAGAGATATATTGAGTCTTCCTAATATATATTTGATCAAACACATTTTCTGATTGTATTGAGTTGATTGGCCACTCATCCATATTGCCTAATGAGATGAAAGGGATATTCTGTCTGATGGGAGATAAAAATCATCTGGATCATCTGTGGTTCTACACATACTACCTGGCCTAGAATTCTAGTCTAGCAAAAATACACTTCAAAAAATGAAGGCAAGGTAAAGCCATTTTCAGACAAAGACTAAGGGATATTCCTTTCTAACAGACCTGCTTTAAAAAAATTTAAAGTATTTCTTCAGGCAAGAACAAAATGATGGAACAAATTAAAGAGAAAGAACATATGAAAATATAAATGATGAATAATATAAATGGATGATTTCTGTACAAGACATTATCATGTGTTGACTTGTTATTGGCAGAGGTAAAATATATAACATTCAAAATAATTGAGATGGGTAAATGAATTTCAAGAATTGTTAGATTCTGGAAATATCAGGAGAATGAAAAAAACCACTTTGTATTAGGATGTAATAAGCCAAAACTGCATGTCATAATCTAGAAATTAAACACAAATTTAATAGAAATCTCCATGGCTTAGCACTGCTACATAATTACCCAAAATAAATGAAAAGATGTGTCCACAGAAATACTTGTATGCCAATTCTCACAGTAGCTTTATTTATAATAGCTCCTGAACAAAACAATCCAAATGTTCTTCCATAGCAAATACATTAATTATGGTGTTACATCTGCACTATGGAATACTAGTCAGAAATTTTTTAAAAAGTGATAGAATTAATCTCAATGTATGAAAAAAAGCCTTAAAAGAGTAAATATTTTATGATTCTCCATACATGAAGTCCTAAAACAGACTAAGTATATGATTAGGAGAGGTATTAACTGGAAAGGAACATGAAAACAGGAATTATAGAATGTCCTATATCTTGATGGAGGTGGTGGTTGCTTAAATGAATATATTTGTCAAAAATCATCAAACCATACCTTTAAAATCTGTGCCTTTTATTTTATGTACATTTACTTAAATCATTGACAGAACATCAATGTAAGTAAAACTAGAAAAGAGTATTGATCACAAAGAAGGCAGAGAACCAGACATGGTGGTACATGCCTTTAATCCCAGTGATTTGGGAGGCTCAGGCAGGAGGGTTGCAAGTTTGAGGCCAGCCTCAGCAGTTTAGTGAGACCTTGTCTCAGAATAAAAATTGGAGGAGGAGGATGTTGCTCAGTGGAAAAGCACTCCTGGGTTCAATCCCCAGTAACCTCTCCTCAAAAAAAAAAAAAAATAGAACATAAACTAGATGGGCCAAATAGAAAACAAATATTAAGACAATAGATAAAAATCCAACTTTATCAATAATTTTGTTAACTGTGAAGAAAGCACCCCAGGTCAAAGAAACAAATAGTGTTATTTTTATGTTCCTTAGTTTAAATTTTTATGAACAGAGTACAAGAGACACAGTTTAAATAGTAAGATACAGAAAGGTAGAAAGTAATAGGGTAGATTACAAACAGGGTCTTTCATATGCTAGGCAAATACTCTACCACTGAGCAATACCCCTAGTCCTGTCATAGTGATACTAATCTACAGACACTCAGAATAGATTTGTTTTTTGGGTGATATATTGCCTTGAAGCTACCGAATACACCCAGATATAAAGTTAACACCAAATATAATGTGATAATTTGATCCCCATTTTACAATAAAAAAGCATCATGGTTCAGATTTGTGAGAAAATTCTTTTCAGATAAAAAGAGCAGGCAATATTTTTTCAGGGTATTTAGAGGGAAACAAATCTAGAAGTACAGTTAATGAGAATTTTTTAGAGTGTAGATCCAGGACATTACTTCCCTCAATCTCACCCTTGGCTTCAGGGTGGGTGGGGGATTCAGTTAATACCAGAACCCTATGTATTGTTCAAATGAGTAGTATGTTTTATTATAGAGTATGCCATTTTGTGAACTATGCATGGAATAAGTTCATCTTGTGGGTTAAATGATTTTCAACCAACCACATATAAAGTAAAGAATATTTTTAGAAAACAGTCAGGGATCAAATCTGGGATCCACTGTTTACTAGCTGGGAATATTCAGCTAGTTAACATCTATCGGTCCTAGTTTCTGCCAGGACCTCAGCTGAGCTGGAGACAATCAAGCTGTCAGGTGTCAAAGTAGCTGATTAAGACAAAATGAAAGGCATATTCAGCATTTACCCACTGTATAATGTGAAAGAAGGCTAAGCCAGAGAAAAAGCCTGCTCCCACCTGTTCTATTTCCTTTCATGGAACAGTATACAAGTGGAGGGGCAGGTCAATCAGCACAGATTTGGGGGTGGTTTTACTGCTGAGGAAGTCCCAAACCAAAAGATTCCTGTAGTTTTCTGGACCAAGGACCCAGGAGTAGGAAGATGAGGGCTACGAGTGGAAATTTACTGGTTCAGAGTGGATAAAAAGTTTTTCAGGGCTCCATTCTCTCTGATAAAGAAGTCTGCTGAAGGCCTTATGTGAAGTCATCTACATGGGAAGGGCAGCTTCCCTTTCCCCTGTGGAGCCTACCAGGCAAAGTCTTTGTAATCCCTGTGGTTGGGCTTGAAAACTCACACAGAGATAGGTTTTTAGCTAGGACTGGATGTCTTGGTTTCTGCAACTATAAAATGGGATTCATAAATGAGATAATGCATATAAAAGATTTAGAAAAATACTTGGCAACATACTAAGCTCCACATATATTCCTGAGCTAAAACCATTTACTAGTATTCTAAGTTATTCCTATAAATAATTGCAATCCAAATTTTGATGTCTGACTCTCATATGCTACTGGTGAAAATAAAGCAGGTTAAACTTTTCTATAAGCCTATTTTCTAATATGTATTTAAGGACCTTAGATACTCAAAGTCTTTGAGCACATGCACTGCTAGAAATGTATTCTAAGGAAGCAGTCCAGTATGTGGGAAAAGATATATGCTCAGAGATTATCACTGCACTGTTTCAAACAATAAAAAAATGAAATGTGTGACTATAGTGAAATGGGTTTAGAATTTGTTTCATTCATATGATGGAATATTCCACAATTCTTAAAAATAATGTACACATACACGAGCAATTCACCATGATAACATTTTTCATTTATAAAGTTGGCACAAATCTAAATGTTCTTTGACAATATGTTCTGCTATAAAGGACATGGAGAAACTGGCAGCCTCATACTTTATTAGTGGGAGTGTAAATGGATATATTCCTTAGGTAGACAATTTGGCAATATGTACACATAATTACAAATGCATGTACCCTTTGACAATACATTTTGTTTCTGAGAAATTA
This sequence comes from Xerus rutilus, assembly GCA_028644305.1. NCBI lineage: Eukaryota > Metazoa > Chordata > Mammalia > Rodentia > Sciuridae > Xerus > Xerus rutilus. Next base: position 112,691,447 of record CM053417.1, read on the forward strand.
TCCTATGATATTTGTAAACATGTATGTATATGCACATGTACAAAATTGTTCACTTTGCTATTGTTTGTAATGGCAAAAAATGGAAACTGAAAGGAACTGGTTAAACAAATTTTAAATGTCCATTCACTGGTATTCTATATACTTATAAAAATGGAGGATGCTGCATTGATATAGAAAGGTCTCAACACATATTCCTAAATCAGTAAAGCAAGGCACAGAACAATGTATAGTCGATTACTTTTTGTGGGAGAAAGTGAAAATGGGAATATATTTTTATATGTACTTCCATTTTCTTATATTTGGAGATATGTATAAGAGACTGGTATGCTAAATAATGGCCTCCCAAGATTGATCCGCTTCCTAATCTTGGGAACCTGTAAATACTACCTTATATGATAAAAGATGATTAAGTTTAGGAGATTATCCTGGATTATGGGAGTGGGTTCTAAATGCCATTACATGTATCCTTTTTAATAGACACAGTGAAATTTAACACATAGAAGACAAGGAGGCAGTGTGACCAAGGAAGCAGAGAACAGAATGACGAAGTTATGAGTCAGGGGATGATAGCAGCCACCAGAAGCTGGAAATGGCAAGGGACAGAACCTTAGAACCTCTGGAGTAAGCGTGGCCCTGCTGGCCCCTTGGTTTCCATTCAGTGATTGAGTTCAGACTTCTGGCCTACAGAAATTTGAGAGAGTAAATTTCTGTTGTCTTAAACTCCAATGTTTGTATTGATTTGTTAAAATAGCCATAGAAAACTAATAGAAAAATGAATACACATAATCCAATCACCTTTTAGGGAGAATTGGAGTCTTCAAAACACAGGTCAGAGTAAGACTTTACTGTGATCTTTTATTTATTTTTTGAGCAAGATGAGTATGTTTTACAATTTAAATTTAAAAAAATTAATTTCTTATACAAATCAAAACCTTCCCCTTCTTCTTAGCTGTTTACTGGCCCTAGATTCTGTAGACCAGAAATGGGGAAGGTAACTAGATTGTATTCTGGATCTTCATTCCCTCTGCTATTCTTGGCTGGCTTCTCAGGTAGAGGTTAGGGGCAAACAGCAATCCCTCTTGATTGGCTGCCACACAATCTAGCTGTTGGTACCTCTGTCATAGTAACAGATGCGTAACTGCAGATTCTTTGTGTTGTGCCTTGTTTGACCTTCTCAGAGATCCTTGTGGAGGCCTTGACAGGATCAGTGATGATTTCATGATTCTCCTTTAACTCCTATCCTTTGGTATTACATCTCTGGGGATACTTCCTTCTCTGGCAGGCAGCCCTTTTAGGCAAGATCATTTAAAAATGGCTCTAGCTAGCTACCTTATACTGAAATCTACTGGGCCTTCAGAGAAACATACCACCCTTGTGCCCACTAATCTCGGAAGTACAGTTGCTCCTACTTCCTTCTCTTCCAATATTGGAGTCAGCTTTCAGATCCCTCCAAAGGACAGTTTGGCACTAGTCCTGGTGCTCTTTAGAGGTCTGAGGTTGCTGTGAGAATTTCCAAAAATCCTCTTGTATTCTACTCTAGTGGTACAGGGAAAATCTGTGAACATGTACAGCTCAGCAAGCATCAGTTGCAGAGTGAGATGACTTCTTCCTCTTCTGAGATACTGAAAGGAGCTGGTTAAACAAATTTAAGCAAAAAAGATTGGCTTGCTGCCTACTTGACCTGACTTGAGGAAGGAGAGAATGCCCTCAGGAGAAAGAAAACAAAACATCAGTATACTCTTATTTCTTAGAACATTGATAAATCACATCTCTTCTATTTTTTAACATGTCTGTCTGTGTTTCTCCTAAATAAGCTAGAGGTAGGTGGTAGTCACTGAACTAGTTTGTCCACTTCTTACTAAGTCAGCAACTGTCTTTAGAATGACTAGAAACCCGATGCCTCTTGGTCTCAGCTTTGGGGACTTAACAGAAATCTACAGAAGATACAAAAAAAAACCCTATATAAACTTATAACAGAACAAAAGAAAAGCACAATAATCATCTTTTTAAATAATTAGATTATATACATCAAAAATTATATAAAAACTTTTGTTTTACTCTGTTAGGTTCTATGTCATGTCGTATGTCCTATTTGTCAGCTGTGTGACTAAGGGTTAATTTGTTTGCAGCATTTTCTGACTAGATAATTTAAAATATAATTAAAACATGAAATTAGACACTTTTTCCCCTCCTTACCTGGTTTTATCAAACTTATACCCTCAGCATGGGGCTATACTTCTCATACAATTTTTTTCCTCTCTTAAGGATTCTCTGTGTGCACACATGTAACCTGTTACTGAACTTTGATACAATTTTATTTCAACTAAATTGGTTTGATGGTTTTTTAACTAAAAATGATACTTTAGACATGGAATTTATAAGATCAAAGCTCTTTATGGTCAAAAATCTTAGTTTTCTATATCTTTTATCTTCATAGCAATAAAAGAAAGTTGTAGTAGACCAAACTCATTGTAACATATTTGGTAATGCAATGAAGAGAGTATTTTAGTTACTTCATATCTGAAATCCTTAACATTTGCTTTGGAAATTTTCAAACTTTCATTTCTTTTGACTTGACATGTTTGTGAAGACCCTGTCTTAAAGGCGACTACATAGTTGAAAAGGACAGGGTGAATACAAAAATTATTTTAATCTTATATTTGAGACCATTTTAGATTTACTTCAGAAGAACTGCAAAATTTATAAAGAGAGCCGAGTGTGGTGATGCATGCCTCTAATCCCAGCACTTTGGGAGGCTGAGACAGGAGGATTGCAAGTTCAAAGTCAGCCTCAGGGTGCTAAGCAACTCAGACCCTGTCTCTAAATAAAACACAAAATAGGGCTGGGGATGTGGCTCAGTGGGCAAGTGCCCCTGAGTTCAATCCCCGGTACCAAAAAAAAAATATATATATATATATCGTATATACATAAATATATAGATATATATATAAATATGTGTATATATAGATATATATGTATATATAGATATATATGTGATAGATAGATAGATGTACAGAGAGTTCCTGTATATAAGCCTCTGAATTGTTTTAAACAAGGAGCTGACATTCTGATTTGTATTTGGAAAAATACCATGGAGTTTGGAATACCATGAATTGTATTTGGAAAGAGTACCAGGGAGTTTGGAGTGGACTGAGGTGGAGTAATACCAATCACGCAACATTGGGAAGCTGCTGCAATAATCTGGGTGAAAGATATGGCCTGAACAAGGTAGTGGCAAGGTGAGTTTCTTTGGCTCTTTTGAGTCTTCTGAGTCTTCTGAATGTTGTAATTTTTCCTAGTTCTTTGAAGAATGCCGTTGGTATTTTGATGTTGATTACATTGAATTTGTAGGTTGCTTGGGTAAGTATGGCCATTTTAGTAATATTAATTCTTCTAATTCATGAGCATGAAATGTCTTCCCATTTTTTGTGTCCTCTGTAATTTCTTTCGTCAGTGTCTTATAATTTTCATTATACAGATCTTTCATTTCTCTGGTTAAATTTATTTCTAGGTATTTTATTTCCATATGGATATTGTGAGATTGACTTTTTCTTTTTTTCAGGCAGTTAGTTATTAGTGTACAAAAATACTGCTGTCTTTTGTATTTTGATTTTGTGTCCTGCAACTTTCCTGAATGTATTTGTCAGTTCAAACAGTTTTTTGGTTTTTTTTTTTTTGGTGACATCTGTAGGTTTTTTTTTTTTTTTTTTTTTACATAGATCATCATGTTGTCTGTAAATGAGAATAGTCTGACTTCCTTTTTTCTAGTTTGGAGACTCTCTATTTCTTTTCCTTGCTTAATTACTCTGGCTAAGACTTAGTATTATTTTGTTGAATTGGACTAGTGAAAGTGGATAACTTTATCTTGTTCAAGACCATCTACCATAACATTGGGTATGTGCTTGTATATGGAGCCTTTACTAGCTTGAGCTATACCTAATTTTTGAGTTTTTTAAAAAAATCATAGAGCAATGTTGAATATTATCAAAAGCTTTTTCTGCATACATTGAGATGATCATATTTTTTGTCCTCCAGTGTGTTGATGTGCTGTATTATATTACTGATTTGCATATGTTGGAGCATCCTTGCATCCTTGGGATAAATTTCACTTGATCATTGTGTATGATTTTTTGATGTGCTGCTGAATTCAACTTACTCTATTATTTAATAGTTTACAATTTTTACATGTATGTTCACTAGGGATATGATCCTGTAGTTTTGTTTTCTTATTTTGTCTTTGTCTGGTTTTGATGTTATGGCAGTGTTGGTCTTATAGAATGAGCTTGGCAGAGTTCCTTCCTTTTCAATTTTTTAGAATAGTTTGAGAAGATAGAAGATAGAGTAGTTTGAGAAATTGGTCATTTTTCTAAAGAAGATTTTTGTTCTTTAAATTATTTATAGAATTTGGCAGTGAAACCATTAAGTCCTGGGCTTTTTATTGTTATTATTGGAAGACTATTACTGATTCAGTCTCATAGTTTGTTATTGATCTATTCAGATTGTCTATGTTGTTTAGATTCAATTTTGGTAGAATTTATGTTTCTGGAAATTTTTCCATTTCTTATAGGTCTTCCAATATGTTGGTATATAGCTGTTCATAATAGAGATACTTTATATTTCTTTGATATTAGTTGCAATGTTTCCTTTTTCATCTCTAACATTATTTATTTGGAAATTCTTTATTTTTTTTCTTGGTTAGCATGGCTAATGTTTTGTCAATTTTGTTTGTATTTGTAAAAACCAACTCTTTCATTGATCCTTTGTATTTTTGTATCTATTTCATTTATTTATGCTCAGATTTTATTATTTCTTTGCCTCTACTAATTTTGGCTTTGGTTTGTTCTTACTTTCTTAAGTTCCTTGAATTGCATTGTTAGGTTATTTATTTGAAATCATTTTCTTTCTTTTTCATGTAGGTACTTATTGCTCTATACTTCCTCTTAGTACTGCTTTTGCTGTATCCCATAGGTTTTTTAAAAATATTTTTAGTAGTTGATGGACTTTTATTTTATTTTATTTTATTTTTTATATTTTTTTTAGTTGTTGATGGACCTTTATTTTTTTTTCATTTATTTATATGCGGTGCTGAGAATCGAACCCAGTGCCTCATGCATGCTAGGCAAGTACTCTATCACTGAGCCACAATCCCAGCCCCTTCTTTATTTTATTGATTTGTATGTGGTGCTGAGAATCAAACCCAGTGCCTCACACATGCTAAGCAAGAGCTCTTCCATTGAGCCACAACCCTGGCCCTGTATCCTATAGATTTTGATATGTTGTATTTATATTTTAATTTGATTCAATATTTTTAATTTGCCTTTTGATTTCTTCATTGTCTCATTTTAATTCAAGAGCATGTTGTTTGATTTCCATATATTTGTATAATTTTGAGAGTTCATCTTATTGTTTTTTATTTTTATTGCATCATGATCAAAGAAGATATATGATATGATTTGGATGACTTTTACTTATAGCCTATTTTGTGGCCTAATACATGGTCTGTCCTGGAGAATGTTCCCTGTGCTGATGAAAACAATGTGAATCCTCCAGCTCCTGTATGAAATGGTCTATAAGTGTTTGTATCAGATCCATTTGGCCTATAGTATATTTAATGCCAATGTTTCTTTGACATTTTGTCTGGATTATCTTTCTATTTGTGGCAATAGAGTGTTGAAGTCCCCAATTATTATTGTATTAGAGTCTGTCTCTTTGGATCTGATAGTGTTTGCTTTATAAAGTTGGGTACTCCAGGATAAGACGTTTATAGGTTTATAATTGTTATTTTCTCTTGTTGTATTGATGCCTTTTAATTATATAGTCACCTTGTTTCCTTTTATATTTTTCAACTTAAAGTGTATTTTATCTGATATAAACATGGCTGCTCCTGCTTGCTTTTATTTCCCACTTGCATAAAATATCTTTTCCAGCCCTTCACTTTTAATTTATGTGTTTCTTTTCTTTTTTCATTTTTCTTTTTTGGTACCAGGGATTGAACCCCGGAGTGCTTAACCAGTGAGCCACATCCCCATCCCTTTTTATGTTTTATTTTGAGATAAGGTTTCATAATGTTGCTTAGGGCTTCACCACATTGCTGAGGCTGGCTTTGAACTTGAGATCCTCCTCTCTCAGCCTCCCAAGCTGCTGGGTTTATAGGTATGCACCACTGTGCCTGGAAAATTTGTTTATTTGTAAATTGAGTTTCTTGTAGGCAGTATAATTGTGTCTTCTTTTTATGCATTCAGCCACTTGATATAATTTGGGTAATTTAATTCATTTACACTCAAGTTTATTATTGATAAGAATTTACTCCTGCAATTTTGTTAATTTATTTTCTGATGGTTTTCTATATTCTTTCTTTCTGTCTCTCTTATTGTTTATTTTTATAGTTGGTAGTTTTCTGTACTGGTAGAGTTTGATTCTTTTCTTGCTTTTATTTGTACATCTGCTTTTCCAGTGAGTTTTATTCCTTCACATGTTTTTGTGATAGTTGTTTCAGTTTTCTTTGTTGTAACCAGAATCCCTAACAAGAGCAACTTGGAGGAGAAAATGTTTATTGTGGAATCACAGTTTCAGAGGTTCAGTTCATGGTTGGCTGAATATACAGCTCTGAGACCTAGGTGAGGCACAGCATCATGCCAAAGGGCATGGTGGAGGAAAAGTGGTAGCTCAGAAGCACAGAGGCAGAGGGAGGAGCCTGAAACAAAATATGTACTCTTCAGTGCAAGCCCCCAGTGACCCACTTCCTCCATCCATGCCCCACTTGCCAACAGTTATCACCCATTAATCTCTTCAGATTATTAATCCAACAAATGGATTAATCCACTGATTAGGTATAGCTGTCATAATCTGAAAGTTTCACCTTCTGCATGAACATAAGAGCTTTGTGGGGACACCTCATCCAAACTATAATAGTAGTTATAATTTTTTGTTCCAGATGTAGGACTTTGTTAAGCCTTTCTTGTATGGTTGTATTAGTATGATGGATTCTCCCAGTTTTTGTCTGTCTTCAATGTGTTTTTCATTCATTGATGAAGGATAGCTTTTTTTTTTTATTTGGCAGTACTGGGGATGGAACCCAGGGACTCATTTATACCAGGCAAGTGCTTTACTACTGAATTACATCCCTAGCACTTTCTAAATTTTCTTAAAAAATATTTTTTTAGTTGCAGATGGACACAATACCTTTTATTTTATTTATTTATTTTGTGTGATGCTGAGAATCGAACCCAGTGCCTCACACATGCTAGGCAAGCTCTCTACCAGTGAGCCACAACCCCAGCCCGCCTTTTTAAAACTTGTTTTGAACAGGCATTAAGAGCAGTAGAACAGAATAGATGACACAGAGACAAACTCACATAAATACAGTTATTTGATAGAAGACAAAGGTGCCAAAATATACATTGGAGAAAATATAGCCCTTTTTAAAACTATTTTTTTTTAGTTGTAGATGGACACAATACCTTTATTTATTTATTTACTTTCTTATTTACTTACTTATTTTTATGTACTTCTGAGGATTGAAGCCAGTGCCTCACACATGCCAGGGAAACACTTTACCACTGAGCTACAACCCCACCCCCAAAGATAGCCTTTTTAACAAATAGTGCTGGAAAACTGGAAATCTGTATTTAGTAAAATTAAATGTTACTCCTATCTCTTACCTTGCATAAAACTCAACTCAAAGTGGATGGAAAATCTAGGAATTAGACCGGAAATCCTGCATCTACTAGAAGAAAATGTAGGCCCGACACTCCAACATGTCAGCTCAGGAACTGACTTCCTTAATAAGAGACCTAAAGCACAGGAATCAAAATGAAAAATCAATAAATGGGATGGCATCACACTAAAAAAGCTTCTTTACAGCAAAGGAAATAATTAAGAACATGATGAGAGAGCCTACAGAATGGAAGAAAATCTTTGCCACCTGCTCCTCAGGGCATTAATATCCAGGATATATAAAGAACTCAAAATCTTAAAATCAAAAACAAAGAAACAAATAACCTAATCAATAAGAGGGGAAAGGAACTAAACACTTCTCAAAAGAAGAAATAGAAATGGTCAACAAACACGTGAAAATGTTCAATATCCCTAGCAATTAGAGAAACGCAAATGTAAACAACACTGAGATTTCATCTCACTCCAGTCAGAATAGCATTTATCAAGAATACAAGCAATAATAAGTGTTGGTGAGGATGTGGGGGAAAAGATACACTCATACATTCCTAGTGGGACTGCAAATTGGTGCAACCACTCTGGAAAGCAGTATGGAGATCCCTCAAAAGCTTGGAATGGAGCCACAGTATGACCCAGCTGTTCCACTCCGCTGTATATATCCAAAGGATTTAAAATCAGTATATTGTAGTGATACAGCCACATCAATATTTATAGCAGCACAATATACAGTAGCAAAGCTATGGAGCCAAGCTAGGTGCCCTTCAATAGATGAATGTATAAAGACAATATGATACACACACACATTCAAACAATGGAGTATTGCTCAACCATAAAGAATGACTTTATGGCATTTTCCAGCAAATGGATAGAACTAGAGACTATCTTGCTAAGTTAAATAAGCCAGTCCACAAAAGTCAAAAATCAAATGTGTTTTTCTGATATGTGGAAGCTAATTCAAAATTAGGAGGAGGGTATAAACAAGAATAGAAGAAAGATCAATGGAGTAGACAAAGGGGAATGAAGGAAAGGGATGATGGATGGGATAGGAAAGAGTGGAATGAATCTGACCTAACATTCCTATTGTGCATATATGGATATACTGTATTCAATTTCACTATCATGTACATCCACAAGACACTAATTAAAAAGAAACAACTATAAGTAAATAGCAGAAAGATCAGTAGAGTAGAGGGAAGGGAATAGGAGTGGGAGGATGGGAGAAGAAGGGGAAGTATTTGGGGGCTGAATTAGAGGAAATTATATGCCATGCTTTTATAATTATGTCAAAATGAATTATATTGTCATGTATAACTAAAAAAACCAATTTAAAAAAGAATAAGAACATTGATTTTTAAACCCTTTAGAACAAATGTTCAATGATAAGGAAACCAATAAATAAATTATGGAATAATGGAAGGCTAAAATATTAATGCAAATTTTAAAAAGTTGCTTTAGATAGATATTTATTAATATAAAATTATATTAAATACAAATTTAAATTATTTTATTTAAAAATTTATTGGTAGATACAACCAGAACATTAATATCAGTTGTTCCCAAGTGATAAGAATGTTTCAATTTTATTTTCATTTTTCTAATACAAATTTATTTGAAGCATGTTTGATGGTATAATTAGGAGAAAAAAATTTTTTAAAAAGTTCTGGAACCCAAAAGTTAACTTTTCTAAGGTATTCAATACCCTTCTAAATTTTTTTCCAGGCATCTTGGTATATTTCCTCTTTTGAAACCCTCTTATAATGCTGGGAGCTTAAGCCATTTAACTAAGTCAAGAAATGTTACTTGGTTGTTCAATGGCTAATTATTTAGCAGGACAAATACTGCAAATATGGGAGAATGATGTTTTTGAAGTTGATTGATTAAAATAAAGGTAATTTGGATAAAAAAAATGTTTTGATGCAGAATCTCTCTAAGTTGCCCAGGCTGCCTCAAACATGGAATCCTCTGGCTTTAGCCTCCTAAATAACAGATTACAGTTATGCACTAATATGCCCAGTCTGAAGGAAGGCTTTGATGTTTATGATATTCTTGGTTGCCAATTTTTTTCTTTCAGAACTTTGAATATCATCCCATTCTCTCCTGTCCTTTGTTTCTTCTGAGAAGTCTAGTTAGTCTGAAGAGGGTCACCTTAAATGTGACATGTGTTTTCTTTTACTGTTTTTAGAATTCTGACTTTGTCTTGAAACTTTGCCTTTTTAATTATAATATGCCATAGTGAAGACTTTTTATTTTTATAAAATATATTTGGTGTCCTTTGGGCACTGTGGATCTGGATGTTTATTTTTTTCCAAGATTAGGGTAATTTTCAGCTATTGTTTCATTGAATATGTTTTTATTCCTTTTCATTCTCTCTACTTTCTACAACTCCTATAACTTGAATATTTATTTTTATGGTTGTCCCATAAGTATCAGAGGCTTTGTGCATTATTTTCTCTTTCTTTTCATGTTTGAGTAAGATATTTCAAAAGGCTTTTCTTCAAGTCAGAAATTCTTTCTTCTACTTGAACTAGTCTGTTGTTGAGGCTCCCTACTATATTTTCTATATAACTTACTGAATTCTTCAGTCCCAGTATTCTATTTGGTTCTTTTGCAGGGTCTGTATCTCTTTGATGAATTTTTCATTGATATCATGAATTAAAGTTTTCCTAATTTCATTGAATATTTAATTTTTTTCTTTTATCAGGCATTTTGCTGATATCCTTTTCTCTGAGGTTTGTTATTGGAGAGTTCACTTGTGTTCTTTGGATGCATCATAGTACCTTGCTGTTTCATACTTCTTATGTCCCTATATCGAGGTATGTACATCTGCCAGATCAGTTGTCTCTACCAATTTTATAAGGTGTTTTTCATAGCAATCATAGCAAATGACTTTCTCCTAAAGATTTATCTTAGTATGTGTTGGTTTGGTAGGCTATTACTGACTTTGGTTCCAGTTGGGTACCATACTGTCATCTCCTTATAGGTTCTTCTGGTATAATTGATGGCTTTGGGCACAGTGCATGTGTTGCTGGGGTAGGAAAGCCCACTGTCTCTGAAGGCTCTACACAGCAGTGAGGCTGTACACCCACTGTGTGGCTGCTCAGATAATGAAGTGGAGCATGATAGATGTTTTCTCAGTGACTGCTGGGGCAAGCTTTGCAGTTAATGGGTACCTCTAGTAGTACTGGGGTGTGGAGAGGAGGGATGTGTCCCCAGAATTCATAGGGGAGAGCACCAGTGGTGGCAGAGGCTTCCAGCAATGGCAGTGGTGACCCCAAGATTATAGATCATGAGACATTTTTAGTATTTTTAATAGGGTTACTAGAAAATTTTAAATTACATGTGAGGCATGTACTATGTTTTGATCAGACTGTGATATATTAGAGCTGTTGGGCCATTTTCCTTATTTCCTCATCTCTTCAACTTAGATTTTCCAGGGAAGATTCAATTTTGAATATTTCCTGCATATCCCTACATTTTCATAAAAATATTGTACTTATTCAGTGATACATTTAATTGAATGGTTTGGAAAATATAATCCAAGTTTCTATCCCCTCCTAGTGTTTTTTGTTTTTGTTTGTTGGTTTTTGCTGTACCGAGGGCCAGACCCAGGACCTCAGGCCTTGTACATGCTGGACAAGCACTCTACTGATAAAATATATCCCCAGCACATTCCCAGTGTTTTCTAATGTACTTTGCATCTGGAGCCTCCTTGTTTTCTTTTTCAAAGCCTACATATGCTTGTGGGTCCAATTCAGGTGACCTGCCTTTCCATTTCCATGCTTTCCTTGACCACCTGCCATGGGTTGCTGTTTCCTATCTCTCCATTCCCAGAACCCCTAGAGTGACTTATCATGAATTCAGACTCATTACTTCCATTGCTTTGTATTATCCTGACTTCTTACATGTGAGTTTTCCTCTCCTTTCCAGAAATTTAAGTCACTTGAATCACAGAATCAATGATCATGCTTTCTCACTCTTTTGACACACCCATCAAATCAATTTTCTTCCTTTGTGCAGCACAAAGGCTCAGTAAAGATCAGTTGATTAATAATGGCTCAGTGAAGGAGAATTGCAAATAGTTGAAGTATACCCCAATTGAGTCACTAAATTTGTGTCTTAATCAATTTAAAGTATATATTCATATACATTTGTGAAAATTTACAGTAGGGGAAAATCAATTTTTATGAAGTCAGCAAACTAAAACTTTTATTCCAAGTTTTAGTTTTTGTTTAGTTTTTTTATTTCTGGTATCTAACATGAGGAATATGCACTTCACCTTTCTTGGACTTTCTTCATCTTTCTTCATTCTTCATGCCTAATATACATTGCAAGATCACATATTTTATAAGTCTATGATGAAAATCTTTTTCAAATCTCCTATACACTACCCTTAATTTTAAAAAATGGAACATACTGAACAGAATTCACATTTTTAAAAATGTCAGAGACATTATTAGTAATGTGAATTATTATGCACTGACATGGTAATGCAGCTAAGGGGTTATTGTGATGTGTGTAGCAGCTTACTCTCCAGAGCATGTGTTTCTTTAAAATTAATATCTGCTTCTTAATTTCCTCTTCATGTCAGACTATTAGCTATTGCTTCTTACTGATGACAGTGCTCCTGCCAATACCTTCCTTGTTCTGTCCTACCTACCTTGAGACTCATATCTGAATTTAATCAATTAATTCCTCAGCTAAGATTTATTGAATGCCTATTTCTGTCTGCAAGGCACAGGATGGTGCACAATCTAAGGAAGGAATAATTTATAAACCATCTTAATAATTTTGGGAAGCTTTATGTGAGAAACATATCTGAACTTTAGTGCAGAACTTCTTTAGGTCTCCTCCCTCCCTCCCACCCTCCCTCCCTTCCTTCCTTCCTACCTTCCTTCCTTCCTACCGAGGATTTAACTCAGGGGCACTTGACCACTGAGCCACATCCCCAGCCCTATTTTGTGTTTTATGTAGAGACAGGTTCTCACTGAGTTGCTTAGTGCCTCACCGTTGCTGAGGCTAGCTTTGAACTCACAATTCTCCTGTCTCAGCCTCCCAAAGTGCTGGGATTACAGGTGTGCATCACCGTGCCCAGCTCAGGTATTTTGCTTTACTTCTTGGTTTCCAGCAACTTTCCTGATGACTGAGTTTTTCAGACAAGTCACCTATGGATAATAGAAGGCTTAAAGGAATGGAATTGAGAGGAAGAGAAAGGTGAGAACATGGGGAAGTACTGGGAAATGAAATTTACAAAATTATGCTATGCTCATGTATAAATATACTATAATGATTTTTTATACATATATATAATGCACTAAATAATAATAATAATAATAATAATAATAATAGGGAAATCAGTAGAGTAGAGCACGCAGATCTGGGGAGGGAAGAGGAGCGGGAAAGGTGAGGTACTGGGGAATGAGATTGATCAAATTGTTGTATGCATATATGAATATGCATAATGCATCCTATTATTATGTACAACTATAATGCATCCAAAAATAGAGGGCTTAATATAGGTAATGGTTAAGCAACCTATTGAAGAACTCTCACAGACATATGCAAAGGGACAAGTAAAACAAAACAGAAAAGTCGAGAAATAGACTTCTGTATATTCAGGAACTGAGTCTATAATAGCAGTAGTATTCCAAAATAGAAAAGAATGGGTTATTTGGTGTCTCATTTAATTCTTTCAATAAGCTTGTGAGCTAGGTATTATTTTTCTTCCCACTTTACAGATAAGGCAAAGAGAGTTCAGATATGTGCCCAAAGTCATGGGGGAAGTAAATGGTAGATCTGGAAGAAAATGTTTCATTCATCTCTAACTGATTTTTTTTTATATTTTGTTTTGTTGTAGATGGACACAATATCTTTATTTATTTTATGTGGTGCTGAGGATCGAACCCAGTGCCTCACGTATGCGAGGCAAGCGCTCAACCGCCGACCCATAGCCTCAGCCCCTCTAACTGATTTTAATACTGGGTCATTTCATGCTTTAGATCTTTTTAAGCCTTCCTAAATTCTTCTGCTAATCAAAGGAAACAAATATAAAAGTGGTTCTTAATCAGAATAACCCCCTACTCTGTTAGGAGCATTTGACAATGCCTAGAGACAACTTTGGAGTAGGCAGTACTACTAGCATCTGCTGAATAGAAATCAGAGATGCTGCTAACACATCCTTTGATGCACAGGTTAGTGTCTAGGAATGTTCGAGCCCCAAATTTCAATAATGCTGAAATTGAGAAACCCTATGTTAGATAAAACCCTTTACTTAGTTTCTATCTAGTGACATGGGTTGGGTTAAAATAAATAATATATTTGAAGTTTACTTTTTATTCCTTTTTTTTCCTGCTTACACCAGGGTGAAGAAAGGAATAAGTGGGAGGAGGGTACACAATACTTTCTGATGTTTGAAAACACCTGGAAACATTTAAATTGTATTTTTCCTATATGAATATAAACAAAATTTAAAAATCTGCTTGGTATCTGTTGCAGACATTACTGATACTAACATTCCTTCTTCTTTTTAAAATAAGCCTTAATTTCTGGCATATTTTTTGAGTTGGAATCTCACTATATTGCCCAGACTCAAACTCCTAGGCCCAATCACAACTTTTTATATTTGAACATTTTATTTGTTTGGCATTTTAAAATTTTTATTTTATTTTATATTTTTGGTACAAGGATTTTATTTTATATTTTGGTACAAGCTATTAACCACTGAGCCACATACCCAATTCGTACTTTTTTTAAATTTTTGATTTTAAGACAGTGTTTAATTAAGTTGCTCAAGGCCTAACTAAATTGCTGAGGCTGGTTTTGAACTTGCAATGTTCCTGCCTCAGCCTCCCGAGCTGCTGGGATTACAGGCATGTGCTACTGTGCCCAGCCAATTTTTTATTTTTAATTGACAAATAATTGTATATATATTTGTAGGATACAATATATGATGTTTTGATACATGTATATAATGTGGAATGATTAAATCAGGCTGATTAACAAATACATCATCTCACATATTTATCATTTCTTTGTGGCAAAAGCATTTAAAATTTACTTGTAATGGTTAACTTAGGATGTTAACTTGACTGGATTGAGGTATGCTTAGGAAACTGATAGAGTATTATTTCTGGGTGTGTCCAGAGAATATTGGCATGTCTGTCAGCAAACAATGGGGAAGAACCTCCTTCAGTGTGGGAGGGCACCATCCTATCAGCTGGGGGCTCAGAATAGGAAAGGAAAGCAGAAGGAAGAAATTGGCTCTCTGACTCTTCTTCCAGAGCAGAGTATATACTCTAGCTGCTGCTCTTGGACATCACACCCAGGTTCTTTGGCCTTTGGACTCTAAGACTTGCACTAGTGACATTTTGGAGGCTCTCAGCCGTTTGGCCTCAGTCTAGGGTATGCACATCTGCTTCCTGGGTTCTGAGGCTTCTAGCTTCTTGGACTTACCCATACTATCTGCTTCTCTGGCTCTTGCTACAGGTTTCTCTGCTTCTTAAGCTTGAAGATGGCCTATCATGAGACTTTTTAGCATCTGTGGTCATGTGAGCCAATCTCCTAATAAATCCTATTCTGTTTCTTTGGAGAATCTTAATACACTACTCTTTAAGCAATTTTGAAATATATAGGGCACAAAGATGTCACAAACCCATAATTGAGAATGGACTGTTTATTCAATAAATGGTGTGAAAATTGGATATCCATAAGCAGAAAAATGAAATTGGAGCCTTATCTCACACCTCATATAAAAATCAACTGAAAATGAATTTTCTTCATTCACCAAAAGAATGAAGTTAGGTGTGGTCATGTGACTGCAAAGTGATTTGCAGATGGATACATTTAAAAACTAGATTGTGATTGTGGGAGTGTGTGTTGAAATTGAGAAAGTATAAAATCTAACTGGCATGGAAAACTGTGTCAATATGTGGAGAGCAGCAGTCCTGCCCAGATCTCATGTCTGCTGAAGACTTTGTATGAGTAAGAAATAATCTTGTGCTACACCACAGAGAACTTTGGGATTATTACTGTAGCACATAATGACTAGACCAATACATAAAATTAATAAGCAACAACTCTGGAATCCTCAAATTCCCAAATTTGTGGAATATTGTTTCTGCTTTGGGAATCAGGATGTATTATGTATTTTACATACATATTCATTCATGCTGCTTTCTCAAATTTTGATTATCATAGAAATCCTAAAGACATGCTGGGTTCCATAAAACTCTGGTGACTGCAGTAAATACTAAGTTATCACACATAATTGTTGGGGCTATGTGTGAAGAAATATTTTTTGGCTTTGGAAATAAAACTTATGTCTGAAATTATTTCTGTTGTCATTGCAAGTAGATTTGAATTGTGACATTTTAGGCTTGACAACTTTCACCTGCCTATTATATAATTTCTGTTATGTAAGATATAATGGAAATTTGATTCAGTTCCTGAATTTCTAGATTAGAAATTGTGGAAATTGTAGGACAATTATAATCAACCTCTCTCTTTTCTTCCACACACTTCTTTTGCTCTTTAACTCTAATTTGGATCAAAACCATCTACTTATTTCTCTGATCCATTGAAAGCAATGTATATGTTTTTCAAGAAGCCAGAGAATAAAGAGTAGTGTTTTCTTTTTAAATTATCATCAATGATCCTATAAAGTTACTTCATATATTTAATCTAATATGCTTACCAACCCCTTTTCATAAGTATATCCATTTTCATTTATGTTTTACATGTCTACTCTGTTCATCCATTTAAAAGTATTTACTTCATGGCAGTTATACGATTTTCTTTTTTAAATATTTTTATTGGTGAATTATAATTATACCTAGTAGTGGTATTCATTATATCATGTTTGTATGTGCAGATCAATGTCATTCTCCAGTACCTTCCTTTTCCCTCTCCTTCTCCCTTTCTTGAACTGCTTGTTCTACTCTGATCTCCCTTCTATTATTGTTATTATTATTATTACTACTACTACTACTACTACTACTATTTTAATTAGTTCATTGTAATTATGTACATAAGCAGGGGATTCATTGTAGTGAATTCATACATGGATATAGCATAATTTGGTGGATTTAATTTCCCATTGCTTCCCCAGGCTCTCCCTTCTGAAACCCCTTCCTCTGCTCTGTTGGTTTTCCTTTTATTTTCATGTGATACCTATTTTTAAATTCCATTTTTCCTCTTGCTCTCTCACTTGTACATATGAGAGAAAATGTTTGACCTTTGACTTTCAGAGTCTGGCTTATTTCACTTGGCATGATGTTTCCCAGTTTCATCCATTTACCAGCAAATGAATAATTTCATTCTTGTTTATGGATTAACAAACTGCATTGTGTATATATGCCACATCTTCTTTATCCATTAATCTAGGTGTTGGGTACCTAGGTTGATTCCATAAAGTGGCTATTGTGAATTATACTACTGTAAACATTGATGTGCCTGTGTCAATATAGTATGCTGATTTTAGTTCTTTTGGATAAGTACCAAGGAGTGGAATAGGTAGATCACATGGCAGTTCCATTCCTAGACTTTTAAGGAATATCATACCAATTTCCAAAGTGGTTGTACCAGTTTGCAACCCCAGTTTGTTTGAGTGTACCTTTACCCCACATCCTCACCAAGAATTATTGATTTTTGTTTCTTAATGATTGCCATTCTGACTGGGGTGAGATGAAATCTTGGTGTAGATTTGATTTGCATTTGCCTGATTGCTAAGAATGTTGAACATTTTTTTCACATTGAATGGCCATTTGTATTTTTTCTTTTGAGAAATTTCTCTTTAGATCTTTTGCCCATTTATTGATTGAGTTATTTGTTTTTATGGTGTTAATTTTTTTGAGTTCTTTATATATTCTGGATAGCAATCCCTTGTCAGAATGGTGGCTGGCAAAGATTTTCTCCCATTCTGTAGGCTCTCTTTTTATGCTCTTAATTGTTTCCTTTGCTGTGCAGAAGCTTTTTAATTTTATGCCATCCTACTTATTGATTCGTATTCTTAATTCTTTTTTTCTTTTTTATAAAGAATTAAGCCTTCATTTTATTTATTTGTTTTTATGTGGTGCTGAGAATCATACCCAAGGCCTCACCTGTGCTAGGTAAGCGCTCTACCACTGAGCTACAACCCCAACCTTTGTTGTTATTTCTTGAGTTTTAGACATCACAATACCTGATCTAAACACAGAGCTTTAGGAGTCTTATTAAGGAGACTGCTGTCTCCTGTATTGAAGTGTGGAGCTTGTTTTCTTCTAGCAGTTACAGTGTATTTGGTCTAATTCCTAGGTCTTCAATTATCTTTTTTATTCAGGATTGCTTTGGTTATTCTGGGTCTTTCATTCTTCTCATATGAAAGGACATTTTTTCTGGTTCTCTGAGGAATGGTATTTTGATGAAGATTGTATTGAATCTATAGATCGCTTTTGATAATATGGCCATATTGATAATGTTAATTCTGCCTATGCAAGAGCATGAGGGTCTTCCCATCTTCTAAAACCTTTGATTTCTTCCTTCAGTGTTCTATAGTTTTCATTGTAGAGGTTCTTCACCTCTTTGGTTAGTTTAATTCCCAAGTATTTTTTCATGTTATTGGGAATGGGATAGTTTTATTTCTTTCTTTCTCAAAATAACCACTATTGGAGTTTGGAAATCTATTTATTTGTGAATATTGATATTGTATCCTGCTAATTTGCTGAATTTTTTATCAGCTGTAGAAGTCTTCTAGGTATAGGATCATGTTGTTAGCAAACAGATAAAATGAGCTCTTTTTTTTTAAACTATTTGTATCCCTTTAATTTCCTTCTCTTGTCTAATTGTTCTGGCTAGAGTTTCAAGAACTATATTGAATAGGAGTGGTAAGAGTGGACTTCCTTGTCTTGTTCCAGATCTTAGAGGAAATGCTTTCTGTCTTCCCATTCAGTATGATGTTGGCTTTGTGTTTGTCTTATATAGCCTTTATGATGTTAAGGTAAGTTCTTTCTATCCTTAGTTTCTTCAGTGTTGGTTTTGTTGAAGGCTTTTTCTTCATTTATTGAGATGATCCATGTGATTTTTGTCTTTAATTCTATTTATGTGATAAATTACATTTATTGATTTGCTTATGTTGAACCAACCTTGCATCCCATGTTAACGGGATCATCCTAGATCATCATGTACAATCTTCTTAATATGTTGTTGAATTTAGATTGCGAATTTATTAAGGATTTTTGCATCTACATTCATTGGAGATATTGGTCTGTTGTTTCCTTTCTTTGAGGTATTGTTATCTGGTTTTGATATCAGGACAATACCTGCTTTATAGAATGAATTTTAGACTCCCTTTCTAATTCATAGTGTAATTTGAGAGGGTTGGCTTTATTTCTTAACATCTGATAGAACTGAGCTGAAAATACATCTGGTTACATCGTATCTTTAATGTGATTTTAACAACCCCTTTCTGTAAGTATGCCTATTTTAATTTAAATTTTGCATATTTTATATGTATTCTTTCAAAACTATTTATTTCATGCCATTTCTACAACTTTCTTATATGAGATGTAATTGTAAGCATTCCTAATTCTTTCAGCCTTCTAAGAGTTGAGTATTCTTTTTCTCTGATATCAAATAAACTTCCCCAAGACACAATTGTTTGGGTGGTAGAAATCTAACATGCTGGCCAAGACATCTGGTTAGCTTTGTGCTTCTGACTTTTCTTGCGGTTAGTCCACACTGCACCTTGCTTCCTTGTAACCCCTTGGTCATTGAAAGCTGCTGTGTTCTCTCCATACACTGCCTCACCTCTGGCTTGGTGCATTGTCTGTACCAACACAAAGTTCCATTTTACAGATTTTTTAGAGAAGGATTATGGGTCATAACGGGGTACACAACTCCACATATTCAAGACAAGCCACATAAAGTTGAATTACAGATACTACATTTCTCCAAAATTTCTTGGCTATCCTTATCACTGGGAATTTCTCAATGGTGGTATTCCTTCTCAAGCCCCAATGTCTTAGCATGGAACTGGACTCCTTTATTTTCACACTTTTCTCGCATGCCTACTTTCTTCTTTCTCAGAGACCTCATTCCCTCTTTTTTTAATATATATTCTTTAGTTGCAGGTAGACACAATACTTTTTATTTTTTTCTTATTTGTATGCAGTGCTGAGGATCGAACCCAGTGTCTCATGCCTGCTAGGCGAGTGCTTTACCTTTGAGCCATAAACCTACCCCTCATTCTCTCTTTTTTTAAAAGATTTTTTTAGTTTCTGATGGATTTTTATTTTATTCATTTATTTATATGTGGTGCTGAGGATAAAACCCTTTGCCTCACACATGCTAGGCAAACTGTCTACCACTGAGCTACAGCCCCAGCCCACTCTTTCCCTGTTTATCAAACTCTCTTCATCCCTTTCCTTTTAATCTCATATTTGCCCTTTTTCTATTATGTATTATAATTTGCCTAACCCAATCTTGAACTCAACCCTGGTCCTACCATTTCATTTTATTAACTTTAGTCAGGCATTCTGTCAAATACAAGCCCTCTACTCTGGTTAGATACCCTTTAGAAACATATGCCTTCCGATTAGCTTTTTATTTAATATTATCACATTGTTAGACATGGGACTCCCACTCATAATTTTTTAGAACAAGTGAGAAGCAATATAAAGTATCAAAGCATTCAAGAAGGCTACGAGGAAGTTGACAGTTTATAGTCAGGAGTAGCATGTGAGAGTGCAGGAATGTTGTTGAGTTATAGCCAGTGGGATTGGAGTGGTCAGGATGGGTCATGTGATGGAGAATCTTGGGAAGTATCCAGTGGGCAGAAGGAAGGAAGCTATTGAAAGCTGTGAAGAAGCAGAATATTATTCGCAAACTGCATTCTAGAAATATCACTCTGATCACAGTCAGAGGAAGAGAGTAAAGTCAGGGAGAATAGTTATAAGACTTTTAGTCCAAAAGGTGATGTGAAATGCCTATGCTGAAGGCAGAGCAGGGGTGATGAATTCAAAAGCTATTGAGGTAGGATTGATGGGGTATAGCAGGTGGATGGGCAGGTGGGTCATTGTGAGCATAAATTCAGCTTAAACAATTTAAGAGGGTGATGTATTTTCTGAAATAAGGCAACAAGGAAGCAGAAGCAGTTTGAGGTAGCAGTGATAGAAATCATGGATTTATTTATGCCCCTGGTTTGTTTAAGGTTCCAGTGAGAGACACCTCATAAAGGTGTTTAGTAGGTAGCTATAGAGCTTCAGACCCTTGCACCTACATATTTAACACATTCGATTTTGAAAGTTCTTGAGGACCATGATATCACTTAAGTGTGAACATGACTCAAAAGGTACAAAATTGGTGTTTAGGAGTGAGTTATGTAGCATATGAATGATACACATACCTTTAGGGGGATCAGAAAAATTAAGAAATTGGGCACAGGGACAAAAGGGAGAAGTGTCAGTGGCAAGTAGGGGGAAGAGGAGATGATAAATACAATTCAATAATATTAAGTTTGAGGGGACAGAATGATGCTCAGGGGACATATCCAAAAGCCACTAAAAAGTCAGGACTGGAGCTTGTGTGGTATCAGAACTGGATATATAGATTAGGTAAATATAAGTCTGGTTCCATTTGCTTAACTTTAGCCTTTGATTTTTTTAGCTCTGTTAATTGGTGTGGAGCTGAGAAGTGAGCCCCAGCATTTGGAATCTGTTCTACTTTGTACAAGGTACCCCATCAAAACTGGCAGAAACAGGTAGGTCTTTTTTAAAATATGTTTTTAGTTGTAGATGGACACAATGCCTTTATTTTATTTATTTATTTTTATGTGGTGCTGAGAAATGAACCCAGTGACAGGTAAGTCTTTAACAATCTGTGAGGGAATTGAAGCGAGTAATGAATTTGGAAAAGAGGAATAAATTTAATACACTTCAGCACAATTATATCTGTGGGATCTCTGCATGCTATGGGTGGAAAATAGGCATGGTATTTGAAGCCAAAATGTGTGCTAAATTTCACTTCTCACACTTTAATCTTCCTTACTTTAACTTTTCTGATATCTATATCATGCTCTACCCTCGTACCAAAAAACAAAAAAAAACAACAAAAAAAAGAAACTTGGCTGGGGTTTCTTCTACTCCTTAACCTCCCATGCAAACATAATGATGAGTATCCAGAATTATTATTTGTAATTTCTTCATTGGTGAATAAACACATGGTGATCATTTAAAACTTTTGAGTGACAAAATGAATTACTAAAGTTTTTTTAAAGATAATAAAGTGGTGCCTTTTTCTGCAGTAACATTTGCTGATGCCAAGTTTATAGCTGAAACCAAAGTAGCATCTCTGCTTTGTCCCAGCACTGAAATGCCTGTGGATAATTGACAGAGAGGTCTTGAAATCCATGAGTGATCTGCACATCTTGTCTCTACTATAAAAATTGCTCCCTTCAGGAGAGCTACAGGCTGAAGTATTCATAACCAAGTCCTTTTTGTGAATACAAAATGGTTGGTTTCTTAGAATCAAAGACAAATTTATGAGATTAGGACCACAATGTGAACTGGCTGACTCTACTCCATCCATGCAAACATCTCATCTTTAAAAATCAAGGTTGGTTGTCCATGTATTGGAATGATGAGAATTTATTAAAGTCTTAGCAATAACTATGATCTGAAAATAGCAACATCTGTACCCTAATTTTCCCACAATTTCTTGAATTTGGTGTATACTGACACTTTTCTTCTGAAATACATTTTAAAGGAACATGGTAGAAACCATTGCCTGATGACTTTAAAGGAAAGGATTGATTGACTGAAGACCTGTTCATTTCTTGGGTTGTTTGATTGCAATTTGGCTTAGAAGACAGAACAAGGGTTGCCAGATACAATTGTTTAGCATCCTAATTCACCTTGATGTTCTACAGGCACATTATTTCAATTTGGCCCAAACTATACTCTTTTTCTGTATTCCTGTCTACCACCCATATAACTACCTAATTAGGAAGCTTGGAAGTTATCCAAGATTTGTGATTCTTCATCCATTTCCACACATTTTATCTTTAGCTTTTCAAAATCTATTTTCATTTGTTCCTCTGCTGTCCTACCACTTTAAATAAGTTGCCACCATGTCTCACCTGATCTCTGGTTAGTGGAATCTTACTGAAACCTCCTGCCTTTAAACAATTTACCACCCATGCTCCTAGCAATTTATTTGGCTCTCCTTACAAAATGACTCTTCCATGTTGCAAATCTGATTACTTCATTACAACTTGATTTCCCACAATTACAGGATAATATCTGAACCTTTTATTATATCCTCTAAAGTTTTCCCTCTATGATCTAGTTTTTCCTGTTCCTCCTTGCCCATGGCCCACCATTCTGCTGTGTGACCCAATATTTCAGCTACATCATATGATGTCATGCTATCCTATAACAAAGTTTCATAGACATGAGGTTCATTTCATATACTCTGCTTACTCCCTTCTCTCTGCCTGGAGTGCCTCCTCTTCCTGTCTGACTGGCAGACTCCTAGTTATCTTTGAAGAACATCTTATCTTTGGTAGGGGCCTATCCTGTTTTCCTGAACCCCACCCTCACCAAAGCACTTACAACATTGCCTTGAATGATATTATTTAAATGTCTTTGTTATCAGTGTGGGAGTACCTTAAGGTGGGACCATGATGCAATAATATTCAATCCCTAGCACCTAAACTTACCATAATAAAGGAAAGAAGATAAATTTTGTGGTCACAGAACTAGGTCTCAAGAAAATCACAAAGCTATTAAAGGAGACTAAGCTACAGAGCACTTGTTTCATTGTCCATTTTCCCTTTTTCTGCATGTGTTTTCTGGGTACTAGAGTCTTTGGAATTCATTTCTTTCTAGTAGACACCAGGGCTTTTAGTCTGGGGACATAGTATTAATAAAAAGAATTGGAAAGATATACTCATTAACTATGCAAATGACCAATGGTCATTTTTAAACTGATGGAATTTGGAAATCATGATTATTCCCTAGAGTTATGGGAATTCAAAGAGTTTTGAATCATGGGGATTCAAAACTTTTTATAACATGACCCAGATGAATATACAGCTTTGTCATGACCCAGTACACACACAGACAGATGTGAAAAAAAAATGCAGAAAACAAGGCTCATGAAATACTTTCCTACTTGGCAGTCATTATGGTATTTCCTAGTTTATTTAATCTGTCCTGTTCTATTTTATTTTTAAAGCATTTTGATTACAATACATCAAACGTTTTCACAACTCACTAATGGGTGATGGCTCATAGATGAGGAATCCTATTGCCTAAGCTGCCTCTCTTTCAGTCAGGTACATTGTTATATGTGGCTGAAGATAGGCCACATTTCCAGAGGCCTTAATAAGAAAGAGCTGTTTATGGGAAGGAACCAATACCAAAGTGATGAATAGAATTCCATGCATTTTAAAGACGTGGAAGAAGTGTGCACTACAGCCCAAATCCTGATTCTTCCAAGTGCTACAAAAAGTTGCTCAGTTAACAGAGTGTGAGCTCAGAGACTAGAACTGCTGATGACAGTTTGATCCCAGCTACATAGGTCACAGGGATTTAGAAGTGTGGGCTACACCTCCATTATCAGAAAACATTTCTAGCATCACATCTTGGTCATTCTAATCAAGGTCATGCCTCTACTTTGGCATTTTCCACCACTGTGGTCATTCCTTGTGCATATCAAAACGACTGACAATTAGCAGCTCAGTGTGTAAACAAAATCCATACAGAATTTAAATCCCTTACTAATGATCAGTGATGTTTGTCAAAAGAACACTTGTTTATTCGATTGTATTTCACATGCAAAAATATATGGGAGTTTTGCACGTGTGTGAGAAGGAAAATAAGGAAATTAGAGGTCAAGGATGATGCAAATAGATAAAAACTATTATAGCTTTCAAATATGTCTTAAGTCAAGTTTTCAAAGAAATTAATTAAACTGTTTAATTCATTTAATCTAATGTTTATTAAATTAAAATGTTTAATCTGCTGCTCCCCAGACAGATACAGAATTTATGTGTAGATTTGAGATACAAGAAGGAATTTCAACTATTCAATAATCTTTTAATACATCTTGTATTTGTTTCCTAATACTGCTATAGGTAAAGTATTACAAACTGAGTGCCTTAAAACAATTGAAATTTATTCTCTCATGTCCTTGGAAGTTAGAAGTCTGAAATTAAGATGATGTTAAGACCATACTCTTTGTAAGCTCTAGATAAAAATCTTTCTGTCTTTTCCTAACTTGTGGTTGATGGTAGTCCTTCACTTTCCTTGACTTATAAATAAATTGGTCCAATCTCTTTTGTCTTCTTCACATGGCATTCTCTTTGTGTTTCTGTCCTACATGGTGTTCTCTCTATCCCTTTCAGTTCAGGTTCACAGTATTTGTGCTAGTATAAAATTCTCAATAATTTTCACTCTACCATGAAATACATGGGGATTCAGGCCATTAGACATGGAGGTTCTCCACAGATATTTCCTAGGTAACCCTATGGCTATTTCTAACTGCTTCCATGATGGTTGATTGTATTATAAGCCTCCTGCATAATCTCTTTAACAAATGGTTGTCCAGCCACATCCTTGGTATTCTTTCCAAATCACAGTGTCTCATCTTTTCTCTTAACTAGGTAGGCTGAGATTTTCTAAATGATAAAGTGCTAGTATCTTTTCTTAAAAAAATTTTAGTATATATATATTTGGTTGTAGATAGACACAATACCTTTATTTATTTATTTTATGTGGTGCTGAGGATTGAACCCAGTGCATCACACATGCTGGGCAAATGCTTTACCACTGAGCCACAGCCCCAGAACCAGTACTGGTATCTTTTTTTTTTTTTTTTGGTACTGGAGATTGAACTCAGGGGCACTTGACCAATGAGCCACATCCCCAGCCCTATTTTGTGTTTTATGTAGAGACAGGGTCTCACTGAGTTGCTTAGTGCCTCACCGTTGCTGAGGCCGGCTTTGAACTCGCGATTCTCCTGTCTCAGCCTCCCTAAGTGCTGGGATTACAGGCTTGCGCCACCATGCCCGGCAAGTACTGGTATCTTTTTATGTAACAATTCTTTCCTCAATTTCTCTCTTTCATTTAGATTTTTTTTTGTACTAGGAATTGAACCCAGGGTGCTTAATCACTGAACCATATACCCATCTTACTATAAGCATCAAGGAGAAACCAAGCTATGTCTTCCTCACTTTGATTAGAAATCTTTTCAGCTAGGTATCCAATTTAATAATTTACAAGGTCCACTTTCCACAAAACACTATCATACAATTCAGTCAAGTTCTCTGCCATTTTATAATCAGGACCACTTTTCCTTTAGTGACCACTAACATTTTCCTATTTTCTGTCTGAGGCCTCACCAGAAGCACCTTTAACTTTCATAATTCTACTAATACTCTCTTCAGATCACATATATATATATAATATATATATATAAAATACATATATATAATACATATATGTATATGATCATATATATAGGAGATGATAGAACCTTTCTTTCTACTGTGCTTCTCACCTCCATATGAACTCTCAACAGAGTCACCTTTAACATCCTCATTTCTGCCAACCATCTCTTTAAGGCAATCTAGGATTTTTCTGCAAACCTCCTCAAAATTCTTTTTACTTTCCAACATCTAATGGAGTATAGAGTTACTTTTTCAGTGTCTATCCTCAAATTTGCATTGCATTTCATTGGAAAGGAAAATCAAGATAAAAGTTAGAAACTCTTCCCTAGAAACGTAGTAGAAGCAACAAATATGTTAGTTAAAATAAAGATGTATCTGGAGCCGGGCGCGGTGGCTCACGCTTGTAATCCCAGCACTTAGGGAGGCTGAGACAGGAGAATCGCGAGTTCAAAGCCAGCCTCAGCAACGGCAGGGCACTAAGCAACTCAGTGAGACCCTGTCTCTACATAAAACACAAAATAGGGCTGGGGATGTGGTTCAGTGGTTGAGTGCCCCTGAGTTCAATCCCCAGTACCAA
>CM053417.1:112718618-112786034 GCA_028644305.1 Xerus rutilus
GGGCGCGGTGGCTCACGCTTGTAATCCCAGCACTTAGGGAGGCTGAGACAGGAGAATCGCGAGTTCAAAGCCAGCCTCAGCAACGGCAGGGCACTAAGCAACTCAGTGAGACCCTGTCTCTACATAAAACACAAAATAGGGCTGGGGATGTGGTTCAGTGGTTGAGTGCCCCTGAGTTCAATCCCCAGTACCAAAAAAATAAAAAAAATAAAAAAAAAATAAAGATGTATCTGACTGGTGATCAACTAATACTTTGACTACAAAATAGCTACTTAATAGCACTTAAATAATCATCGAAAGTGGGAAGCTAGTGGTGCAAGACAAACTTTCTCATATTGCTGCACAAGTATTCCTGACTTCTGTTTACTTTGTAATGTCAGAAGGGCACATTCACTCAAAGAGCCTAATGAAAATTTCCCTGGGAAACCAAGTAACAGCCATATCAGGTGGGAGAATTACTGTAGCTGAGGGGCTACTGTCCCTCTCAATCATGCCCTTTATTATATTTTTCTTTTAGAATGTAAACTACAAACTATCGCACCCAATATTGTACCTATTCTCTCCTCATTCTACAGGCTTTTCCTAGACAAGTGCAACCACTGTCATGATTATGTGACTTAGAAATGGTCAGCAAGAAAGAGGAAAAATGTGTAGACTTCGCATTTAGTGAGTTAGATCATAACTTAGCTTACTCATTATGTAGCTTTGGAGAAATACTTGATCTTCCAAAGTCTCAGTGTCCTTATCAATAAAAATGATGTATGACTTAAAGTTGTCATATACATTAAATGAGATAATTTTGAAAAACAATTTTCATAGTGGCAATTGCATTGCTTTCAATTTTGACAGATGACTTCCAAATATATGTACCCCACTTTTCTACTTAGATCCAAACTCAAGATTTCAAGGGCATATTTGAAAAGTATCTAATTTTCAACACAGTGACTCTACTCATTATCTTCCCTTTCATTCATTCTCCTCTGGTGTTCTCTAGTTTAATGAACAGCAGCATCACATAGTCAACCAGTCTAAAAACTTGCATCATCTTCTATTTTTCTCTCAGTCTTCATCCCTAGGATCTATAAACAAACTGTTAATTCTGTCTTGACAATACTTTAAAAATCTAATCTCTTTTTCCATGCTGTGGCATTGACTCTTCAACTGGGCCATTGCTTAGCTCTCCATAAACAGAAGCATGTCATTCATTGATTTGCATACAAGACACGTTTGTAATAGTGTTCTAGGGCCTAAGCAGGAAAACTAAGATTTATTGGGGTATAGAAAATCCTTTGCATTCTGGCTTCAAACCAACATTTCAAATTTATTTCTCATAACTAACTGCTCTCTTCTCATCTCCTGCCCTTTCATATTGCCCAGTCCATCTCTTCCTCTAACCCAATTATCACTTCTTCCACAAAGCGCTTTCTGACTCCTAACTCCCTCAAACATGAGTACATGAGTACATCTATACAGAATACATTTTGTATAGATCTACTTAAAAAAGGAAATATCACACCTCACCTCATCTTCCTCCTGTGTTCACCTCAAGGCCACAATTTTCATTTTTACCTTTTCCCCCTCACCTCCGACGTTAACTCAGCATTTGATTTCAGCTTAGTGAATGAATTGCTTCAAATATTACAGAATTTGGGTTTAACGAAATTTCTTAGTGAAGCAGAAAATAAGTTTGCAGGTCTTTTTAAAAATTTCATCGTTTTTGGTATCAGCTTTATTGAAATATAATTTACATACCATATAGTTTACCCAGTTAGAGTATGCAGTTCAATGGGTTTTGGTATATTCACAGGATTGTATAGCCATTGCTACCACCAATTTTAGAACATTTTTATTGACTGGAAAGAAACCCAAAACCTTTTACCATAGGGTATATATAGACATATATTTTAGAATATATTTAGTAATGAGAATGTATATTGAAAAAAGGTGCACTTTTCTTTCCTCATGCAGCAATATAAAACCCAAATGGCACATTTCCTTTTTAAATATGTAGTATTATAAATGGAAATATTATTTGTGAGAAAATGTATGGTTTCTTTCCAAACTACTTTCTATTTTTCTAACTCCTGAAAGTCACAACTCCTTTTAAAGGGAGACAATATATTTAAATTTTTGAATTGAATATATTGAGTTTTTTAAAAAGATGCATTGATTTTGAAACTCATCCCCTGCTTTCATTTCAGCAGTGGGATTCAATGTCTGTAATTAATTTCAGAAAATTGCCTCACTTTGGGGAGGACCAAGATAGACAAGTGGGGAGGGAAGAGTCATGTTCTAATCAAAGTAGGAAATGGGAAAATCTTCTATGAAGAGCCTTGCTCCTTCTTCATATCACACTTATTCAGCATCTTGAAAAAAAGTGTCTCACTAATTTGTGCACATATTTCTTTTGAGTATGGTGCTTTCAGAAGGAAAGTTCAAAATGACAGTGTCTGAGAGCAGTGCTTTTAGCAAGATATTCCTGACCTAGTTTAAGAAAAATTTCAGGCAAAAAAGCTCCCATGATTCCAATTTCCTTGTCAGTTCTATGATACACTTTTAGTGAATTCTTTATACTTTTTAAAGCCTTTCTAATATAAAAGATTATGAATATAAATGTAAGATTTCTAGGTATAATGCAGTTGTCATGTATTCTTTTTGTTTTTATCATTTTCACCCTAGAAGGAATGAAGGAAATCAAGCTGTTAAAATGTGTTAACAAATGTAATTGGTTCATATAAAAGAGGACATTGCAGATAGAGCACTGATCTTCAGGATGTATAAAGAACTCAAAAAACTAAACATGAAAAAATCAAATAACCCAATCAATAAATGGGGTAAGGAATTGAACAGACACTTCTCAGAAGAAGAAATACAACTGATCAACAAATATATGAAGAAATGTTCAACATCTCTAGTAATTAGAGAAATGCAAATCAAAACTACTCTAAGATTTCATCTCATGCCAATCAGAATGGCAGTTATCAAGAATACAAGCAACAATAAGTGCTGGCAAGGTTGTGGGGGAAAAGGCACACTCATACATTGCTGGTGGGACTGAAAATTGGTGCAGCCAATCTGGAAAGCAGTATGGAGATGCCTTAGAAAACTTGGAGTGGAATCACCATTTGACCCAGCCATCTCACTTCTCAGTCTATACTCAAAGGACTTCAGAACACCATACTGCAGTGACACAGCTACTTCAATGTTTACAGCAGTACAATTCACAATTGCTAAACTGTGGAAGCAACCTGAATGCTCCTCAATAGATGAATGGATAAACTGTGGTATATATACACAGTGGAATATTACTCAGCATTAAAAGAGAATAAAATAATGACATTTGCAGGTAAATGGATGGAGTTGTGAATTTCATACTAAGTGAAGTAAGCCAATCCCAAAGAACCAAAGGCTAAATGTTTTCTCCGATAAGTGGATGCTGATCCATAATGGGTGGAAGGGCATGGCAAGAATGGAGGAACTGTGATTGGGCAAAGGGGAGGGAGGGGGAGAGAGTATGGGGGCAGGAAAGATGGTGGAATGAGATGGACATCTGTACCTACATCTTAGGTACATGTATGACTGCACATATGGTCCAATACTACATTGTATAGAACCAGAGAAATGAAAAGTCGTGCTGCATTTCTGTACAATGAATCAAAATGTATTCTGCTGTCATATATACCTAATTAGAATAAAGTAATTTTAAAAGATGGCATTGTTTACAACAATCAGCTCTTTGCTTATCTCTTTCTTCTTTTGTACATTCATGAACTAGAAATAAAATTGCAATTATATTTGAAAAAAAACTAAAAAGAGGACATTGAATCTGAATTGGTGCTTTAGGTAGAAAAGGTATATTAACAATTGAGAGGAGAACAGGAGGTTTAACATTGCTTAAAATATAATGAATACGTAGAACAAACTTTATGACAGTCTAGGTTATAGTTCTAGCCATTGAAGGTTGTAGCTTTCTTATTCTTTCTTGTGGGAGTGCTAAAAAACAGGCTAGTCTCTCATATCCAGCATATCCACCATCCATGGGCTTTGTAGCAGATATCTGTGTTGTCTTCCTGGTCCACTTATAAATTTAGCCAGAGCTGTGTTGTAACTTGTGTGCTCAGATTCTTAAGAGAATATTGGTATTAGGTTGCTAGGACTGTTGTAATGATGTACCACAAACTGAGTTACTCTCAACAAAACTTTATTATCTCACAGTTCTGGGTTCTACAAGTATTGGCACATTTCCTTTCCTCTGAAGGTGCTAGGGAAGGGTCTATTCCACATCTCTCTCCTGCCTTCTGCTAGTCCCTTGGCTTTTGGTGGTGTTAACTCCAATCTTTAAATGACATTTTCTTCTTTCTATAAGGACATCAGTCATATTGGATTAGGTCTCATCTTAATGACTTCATTTTAACTTGATTAATTCTATAAAGACTCTATATTCATATAAAGTCATTTTCTGAGGTAGGATTTCTGAGTCATTTCTGAGTTAGGATTTCAGCACACGAAGTTTGAGAGGATACAATTCAACATATATCATTGTTTAAATTCTCATCTTGTGTTTTGTCTCATGGCCTTCTCTAAGCTCAAGCTGTGGAGTTAATGGGTCTTAGAAGATGAGGTTGTTGACATCTTTGGGGTAATCTTTAGTCAATCAGCAGTGTGACCTAGTGGACAAATGTAGTAGCCTCCTCTCCTTTTGTTGGGGAATTTGAGGAGGTATTCTGTGTTTTCTCAGAAGTTCTGCTGTGACTGGGCCCTAATTACTATAGTAACAACCCCACTAACCACCATGATGTTGGTTTTCTTCTCTGTCTCACTTTGCTCTTCCCTTAGAAAACTTCTTGGAATCCCCAAAGTTACAAACAATCTGCTGGGGTTATGTCCTTGTCTTAGACTACTTTTGAGGCAATTCAGTCTATTTTCATTACCTTTTATAGAAAACCTAAATGATCAGCCATAAGTTTACATCTCAAGTTATATATGATAGTAGTGATAGTGGTTATGATAATAAACATGAAAAAACATTTTCTGTCCTCTGTAACTTTAGCTTGTCTTACTAGTATGATCATAGTAGATAAATAAAAATAAGACTTTATTGCTGAAAATGCCTTTGACAGCCTCTTCCCATTTGACAGCTGGGAAAACTGAAGATCAGAGAGTAGAATTGATAATATAAGAAATTAGAAATTAGAAACCAAAATAGACTAAAGTCTAGATTCTCCTATATCAAATTAGGATTATTCCCACTACACTTGAATTCCTATTATCAGGAATACTTCATTTTTTAATAAATATCCTTCCTTCTAGAGGGTGTTTTCTTTTTTAAATTTTTTTTAATTTATTTTTTTTTTATGGTAGAATACATTTTGACATATTGTACACAAATGGAGCACAACTTCTCATTCCTTTGGCTGTAGAGTCACTCCAGTAGTATAATCATACATGTATACAGGGTAATAATATCTGTCTCTTTTTACTGTCCTTCCCATCCCCACAACTCCACTCCTCCCCTCACTCCCCTCTACACAAAATAAAGTTCCTTCTTTCTTTCCTATCCCTTCACCCCACTATGGATTGGCATCTGCTTATCAGAGAAAACATTTACCTTTTGTTTTTTAGGTATTGGATTATTTCACTTAGAATGATATTCTCTAGTTTCATCCATTTACCTGCAAATGCCATAAATGCATTCTTCTTTAAGGCTGAGTAATATTCCATTGTGTGTATGTACCACATTTTCTTTATTAATTCATCTGTTGAAGGACATCTAGGTTGGTTCCACAGTTTTATCTATTGTAAATTGAGCTGCTATGAAGATTGATGTGGCTGTATCACTGTAGTATGCTGAATTTAAGTCCTTAGGGTATAAATTGAGGAGTGGGATATCTGGGTCAAATGGTGGTTCCATTCTAAGTTTTCTGAGGAATCTCCATCCTGCTTTCCATAGTGGTTGCACCAATTTGCAGTCCCACCAGCAATGTATGAATGTACCTTTTCCCCACATCTTCACCAACACTTATTGTTGCTTGTATTCTTGATAATTGCCATTCTGACTAGAGTGAGATGAAATCTTAGTTTTGATTTGCATTTCTCTAATTGCTAGATATGATGAACATTTTTTCATGTTTGTTGATCAATTGTATTTCTTCTGTGAACTGTCTGCTCAATTCTTTAGACCATTGATTGATTGGGTTATTTGGTTTTTTGGTGTTAAGTTTTTTGAGTTCTTTATATGTCCTGGAGATTAGTGCTCTGTCTGAGGTGCATGTGGTAAAGACTTTTTCCCATTCTGTAGGCTCTCTCATAACATTAGTGATTGTTTCCTTTGCTGAAAAGAAGCTTTTTGGTTTGATAACATTCCATTTATTGATTCTTGATTTTACTTCATGTGCTTTAGGAGTCTTGTTCAGGAAGTCAGGTCCTAAGCCAACATGATGAAGATTTGGGCCCACTTTTACTTCCATTAGGCACATGATCTATGTTCTACTGTATAAGTCTTTGATCCAATTTGAGTTGATCTTTGTGCAGGGTGAGAGATAGAGGTTTAATTTCGCTACATATGGACTTCCAGTTTTTCTAGCACTATTTGTTGAAGAGGCTATCTTTTCTCCAATGTATGTTTTTGGTGCCATTGTCTAGTATGATTTAACCATATTTATGTGGATTTGTCTCTGTGACTTCTATTTTGTACCATTGGTCTACATGTCTATTTTGGTGCCAATACCATGCTGTTTTTCTTACTATAGCTTTGTAGTATGTTTTAAGTTCTGGTATTTTGATGCCTTCTGCTTCACTCTTGCTGAGGATTGCTTTGGCTATTCTGAGTCTCTTATTTTTCCAAATGAATCTCATGATTACTTTTTCTGTTTCTATGAAAAATGTCATTGGGATTTTAATAGGAATTGCATTAAATCTGTATAGCAGTTTTGGTGTATAGTATACCAGTTTATGGCCATTTTGACTATATTCATTCTGCCTATCCAAGATATTGGGGGTTCTTTCCACCTTGTAAGATCTTCAATTTCTTTCTCTAGCATTCTGTAGTTATCATTGTATAGTTCTTTCACCTCTTCTGTTAAATTGATTCCCAAGTGGTATATATATTTTTAGGCTATTGTGAATGGGATGGTTTTCCTAATTTGTTTTGCAGTGGATTCATTGCTTATGTATAGAAATGCATTTGATTTGTGTATTCGTTTGATATTCTGTGACTTTGCTGAATTCATTTATTATTTCTAGAAATTTTCTAGTGGAAGTTTTGGATCTTCTAAATATAGAATCATGTCATCATCAAATAGTGATAGTTTGAGTTCTTCATTTCCTGTGTTTATCCCTTTAATTTCTTTCATCTGTCTGATTGCTCTAACTAGAGTTTTAAAGACTGTGTTTAATAGGAGTGGTGAGAGAGGACATCCCTGTCTTTTTCCAGTTCTTAGAGGGGATGCTTCCAATTTTTCTTGATTTAGAATGATGTTGGCCTTAGGCTTAGCATAGATAGGTTTTACAATGTTGAGGTATGTTCCTACTATCCCTAGTTTTTCTAGTGTTTTGCGCATGAAGAGGTGCTGTATTTTGTCAAATACTTTCTCAGCATCTATTGAGATAATCATATGATTCTTGTCTTTAAGTCTATTGATGTGATGGATTATGTTTAGTGATTTCTGTATGTTGAATCAACCTTGTATGCCTGAGATGAACCCCACTTGATTGTGGTGCATTATCTTTTTAATATATTTTTGTATGTGATTTCCAGAATTTTATTGAGAATTTTTGTGTCTGTGTTCATCAGGGATATTGGTCTGAAGTTTTTTTCCTTGTGTCTTTTTCTGGTTTTGTTATTAGGGTGATCCTAGTTTCATAGAAT
This sequence comes from Xerus rutilus, assembly GCA_028644305.1. Lineage (NCBI taxonomy): Eukaryota > Metazoa > Chordata > Mammalia > Rodentia > Sciuridae > Xerus > Xerus rutilus. Next base: position 112,726,486 of record CM053417.1, read on the forward strand.
GAGTTTGGAAGGGTTCCCTCCTTTTCTATTTCATGAAATAATTTGAAGAGTATTACTACTAATTGTTCTCTGAAAGTCTTGTAGAACTCTGTTGAGAATCCATCTTGTCCCGAGCTTTTCTTGGTTGTAGGTTTTTGATGGTGTCTTCTATTTCTTTGCTTGAAATTGATCTTTTTAAATTGTGTATGTACTCCTAATTCAGTTTGTGCACATCACGTGGGTCTATAAAATTGTGAATGTCTTCAGGAGTTTCTATTTTATTGGAATATAAATTTTCAAAATAATTTCTAATTCTGTATTTCAATAATGTTTGCTGTGATATTTACTTTTTATCATGAATTTTAGTAATTCGAGTTCTGTCTCTCCTTCTTTTCATTATAGTGGCTAAGAGTTTATCAATTTTATTTATTTTTTCAAAGGACCAGCTTTTTGTTTTGTCAGTTTTTTGAATCGTTTCTTTTGTTTCAATTTAATTGATTTCAGCCCTGATTTTAATTATTTCCTATCTTCTACTTTTGGTGTTGATTTATTCTTCATTTTCTAGGGCTTTGAGATGTCATGTCAGGTCATTTATTTGTTGACTTTTTCTTCTTTTAATGAATGAGCTCAATGTAACAGCACTTTCCTCTTAGTACTGCCTTCATAGTGTCCCAGAAATTTTGATATGTTGTATTGGAATTCTCATTTACCTCATTAACCCACATGTCTCTTGAATGCTTCAAGAAAGCAATGGCCTGCATCAAGTCAAGTAAAAATGGCAGAATTTCCCTAGTAGATGGTGCAAGAAGGAGTCAAATGTTTTAGTGAAATGGGTAAATCTAACCTGGACAAACTGTTTAAGGCTAGAAAAATTTAACAGCTAACTATTTTTCTAATCCCCAGAACTTGTGATTATGTTGCTTTACATGGCAAAAGGAATTTTTGAAGATGTGATTGAATTAAAGATTTTGAGATGGAGAGATTGCCTTGCATTATCTGGGTTGGCCCACTATCATCATAAGGATCTTAATGAGAATGAGGCAGGAGAGTCAGAGAAGATGTTAGGACAGAGGAAGATATTAGAGTAATATGATTGCTGGCTTTGAAGATGGGGAAAGGGACATGAGCCAAGGAATACATGTGGCCTCTGGAATCTGGAAAAGGGAAAGGAATGGATTCTCAGTAAGAGCCTTCAGGAAGGGCTACAACCCTGCCCACACCATAATTTCAACTTAGTAAAATCTGGTTTAGACTTCTGACCTCCATAAATGTAGTAGCATACGTTCACATTGCTTTAAAACGTCACTAAAGTTTGTAGTAATTTGTTATAGCAGCAATAAGAAACTAATACTAAGAAAGACATATATTGCTAACACAATACTTCTGCATCCCTTGGTATTATATCTGTTGAATTCACGAAAATATGGGCAAATATCCTTCCATTCCAGAATATCTTTACCTGTAGTCTTGCCCAAGCTTTTCTCCATTGTGAAATGTATAAGGTTTTATTGTGAATTACGTTCTTTTAAATTTTCCTTTATATAGTCCTCCCCTTTGAATTCAACATTCTCAACATCTGTTCCCATAAATATCCTCCTGATTTTTGCTCTCATAGTTTAACAAATTCTGACAGATCTTCTGTTGTACAAACATTTTTTTCCCTGGTTTGAGTCCATGTTTGATCTCCATCCAGGGTATGCTAGTATCTATTTGTGGCTATAGATGTAGTGACAATAACTGGTGGGGTACAAATTGCTAACTTGGATCTGCAAGGGAGCACACTCAGGCCAGGAAGTAATAGTTTCTTTAAGTAAAGATAAGAGAACTATTCTGCAGGCCCAGGGAGCTCAGTGGGAAGTACATAGAGGATTAGAGATTTAGGGGACTCCTAAGAGTGTTCCAGATATTTCCATTCAAACTGCTGGAATTGCACTCTTTCCAGGTCACTGCTTTTGCTCACATCAAAGACTAGGAAGGGCTATGAATTCAACTGTTACTGCAATTAAGCAAGCAAACTCAGATTTGATCAGACTCAAAGTCTGAGTTAGATTTTTGTATATTTTATTCCTGCTGCTTTATAAGAGATAAGGTATTTTTTTTAAAGCATGGTTATAGAAAATCTTTGATTTTAATCTGTGCCTTGAGGTAAAAACTTAGTCATATAAGGTTTTTGTTCTCCACACTTAAGTTTTCACTGCCATCCAGAGCAGCATCCAACATAATTAGCTATTTCAGCCCTACTTAATTTCAGCTGTTGGATTTCTATATCCAATTGTGATCATAAGGTTCAGTGCATTTTCATTCCTTGCTACTCAGTATGATCTACAAACTAGTAGTGTGCAACCTCCTAGGAGTGTGTTAAAAAAAACAGCATCTCAGGCTCAGGTCTAGACTCTCTGAATCAGAATCTACATTTGAACAAGGCCCCCAGGTGATCTATATGCACATTTGTGTCTGAGAAACATATGCCATACTCTTTCAGCCAGGCAAACATGGCAGTATACTAGGTTAAGTTTCTCACTGTCTCCCTGTTCTGCTTTCTTCCCTATGGCTTTAAATTCAAGGTTTTAAGTGCTGGCCCTGGTCGTAATGTGCTCTGTATCCTCTCAGATTTCAGAATAGGGGGAGGGAAAGAGCACTGTCCTTTCTCTTGGAAGTCCTAGAAAAGGGCTGATTGCTTTGTAGTTCTGACTAAATTACACATTATTCCTGAACCAATCGGTGATCAAAGGAGTGAGATACACTGCTTGTATTCAGAGGCTCCAATGTTATATAACAAGAGGTGAGGTCCAGTCAGAAATACCCAATGAACATTGTTCAATATTATTCCAATAGGATGTCCCAAGAGGATGTCTGAGGGCCTGTTGAGTATTGTTTTACTGGAAAGTTGGGAAGACAAAACATCAATTGTTAACTATGCATTTCCCATTGGGTTTTTGTGAAGGCTCCCACTGAGAGTGAGTTCTCTTTCCTAGTAGGCTTTACCCCATCTTTGAATGTCTCCCTGTCCAAGTTGATTTCAGATAATTTGATCTCACCTCATTCTCCTCTTAAGGAAGCACTGGGGCTGTAGGATAACTCTATCTTATTGCTTTTTCACACATCAAGAGTTTTTGAGACTCACCCTTTATTGCATGAAGAGTGCATCTCAACTCCAGTCAGAATGGCAGTTATCAAGAATACAAGCAACATAAGTGTTGATGAGGATGTGTGGGAAAAGTTACACTCATATTGCTGGTAGGACTGCAAATTGGTATAGCCAATCTGGAAAACAGTGGGGAGATTTCTTAGAAAACTTGGAATGGAACCACCCAGCTATCCCACTCCATGGTCTATACCCAAAGGACTTAAAAACAGCATACTACAGAGGGAGGATCCAAGATGGCAGCCTATATAGACACTGCATTCCTAGTCTCTTCTTGACCTTGACCTTTAGTCTCTTGGGATTAAAGTAGTGGTAATACTGTTTCTCTGCAAGTTATCAGAGGACCCTCAACAGCTGCCTCCACACAGGAATTCCAGCCGCATGCCTGCATGGATCTCCAGGCCCCAGCATTTGGGCAGGACCCTGGCCACTCGACTGTGCAGGATCTGCTCCAGTGCAGGACCCATTGCTCCAGTGCCCACACACCATACAGGACCTCTGGTTGCCCACTCATGCTGATCCTCTAGCTGATGCTCCCATGCAGGATCCCCGGTTCCCTCGCAGGACCCCTGGCTGCTGCTCCCATGTGGACCTTCATCTACCAGCATGGAGCTCCCCCGTTTGTCTACAACTGGGGACACTGGACAGGATCTGGAGACAGCCTCCTGCTTTAACACAGCGTGCCACAGAGATGCATCTCTGAACACATTGCCCAATGCCACCAACTGGCCTGGCCCAACACCCTATCTGAAAGCAGATACCTCCATTGTGGGACACCTTCATTGCCATATTGGAGTATCCTTGCTACAGTAATTGACTTCTTTAGTTGGGGAACTCCCAGCTGGAGACACAGTATGGGGCCCAGAAGCAGTATCAAGTTACTCATAGTTCCCTAGTTCCCTACAGCCACTAAACTGGCACAGTGCTTGCAGCTATGTGGTTGGTTCATAGCTTACAAAGCCTGGTCCTGACCTGCCTTGCACAAAACAGCTCTGAGACCTACAGAGAGAGGTTCCTGAGTGGGAAGTAGAAAGGGAGGGGGTGAGAGAGACACAGTTTAGAGTGTAAATGAGAGACCAGGAACTGTGAGGTCTACAGGTGACATAGAGATAAACAGGGATTGGCAAGCTCTAAACCCCACCTCCAGAAGCTCTGCCTCTAAGATCAATATATATATGCTAATAACTAGCACCATCCTGAGGGGGGAGATACAAGTAAACAACAGACAACCCCACCTACTGGATGAGAAGAGAAGCAATCCTTTTTATTTCTTTTGAGATTTTTTTCTATATCTTTTTTTCCTTTTTCTTTTTCTCTGTCTTGCTCTTTTCCTGCCCTCACATCCCCATCATTTTGAAACCAAGTATTTTCCATGCATTAGGCTACTGAGGACTGGGATATCTGAGTAGTATATTACAGTTGTATTATATAGTCTCATATCTTCTATTTTTACATTTTTAATTTTTCTTAATTTTTGTGGTTTGTTTGTTGTACTCTATTTTCTTCCTACTTACTGGTATTCCCCAAATCTCTTTCTCTCTTTTCTACTACTAGCCAACTTCTTTTGGATTCCCTTTTTACGCTTTCCAAGGTCTAATAACTCCATATCCTCACTTCCTACCTCCCTAACATCTCATCATACACCCCACCCCTGGTTCTCTCTAGTCCAACAGCAGAAATTGTATATCCTTTTACAAACCTACTGTTTATATTGTAGATACTAATGTAACTCATAATTTCTGTATATTGTGACAAAGCCATAAATGTCCTATTAGGAGCTACTTGGTTTAAAGTTATAAATTGTTTGTATTGGAATCTGTTAATATCGATCTCCTCCTTAAAGGAGAGGTATTGGAACCCTTCAGGGAATATATAAGCCTATAGGATAAAGACTGTAACATCTTGGACCTGCAGTGGTAGAATGGGAGACACATGAACAACATGAAAAAACAAGGGAAGATGGTGCCCCAAACCAACCAAGATACTACATTATTAGAATACATGGTCAACACAGCAGAAGAAAGATCAGAGAAGGAGTTCAGGATGTACATAATTAAAATGTTCTATGAATTAAAGGGTAATATAAAAGATCAAACATAGGCAGCAAAAGATCATTTTGATAAAGAGCTACATAGGCAAATGCATGAAGCAAAAGATTTCTTCAATAAGGAGATAGAGATTCTGAAAAAGAATCAAACACAAATCCTCAAAATGAAAGAAACAATAAACCAAACTAAAAACTCAATAGAAAGCATCACCAACAGATTAGATCACTTGGAAGACAGAACTTCAGACAACGAAAACAAAATATTTAATCTTGAGTATAGAGTTGACTACACAGTGAAGACAGTAAGAAACCAGGAGCAGAACATCCAAGAATTATGGGATGACATGAAAAGACCAACCTTAAGAATTATTGAGATAGAGGAAGGCATAGAATTTCAAACCAAAGGAATGAACAATTTATTCAATGAAATATTATCAGAAAATGTTCCAAACGTGAAGAACAAATTGGATAATCAAATACAAGAGGCTTATAGGACACCAAATGTACAAAATCACAACAGATCTACACCAAGGCACATTATAATGAAAATGCATAGTATACAGAATAAAGAGAGAATCTTAAAAGCAACAAGAGAAAGGAACCAGATTACATATAGGGGGAAACCCATTAGGATATCTGCAGACTTCTCAACCCAGACCCTTAAAGCTAGACGAGCTTGGAACAACATATACTAAGCTCTGAAAGACAGTGGATGCCAACCAAGAATCTAATATCCAGCAAAATTAAGTTGTAGATTTGATGATGAAATAAAAACCTTCCAAGATAAACAAAAGTTAAAAGAATTTACAGCAAGAAAGCCTACACTACAGAACATTCTTGGCAAAATATTCCATGAGGAGGAAATGAAAAATAATGAAAACCTTCAAAGGGAAGAACTACACTAAAGGAAAGGCCCATCAATAAAGAAACCTAGTCAAGTTAAAAACTTAAAAATAAATCAAAATATCTGGGAATACAAACCATGTCTCAATAATAACCCTGAATATGAATAGCCTAAACTCATCAATTAAAAGACATAGACTGGCAGATTGGATTTAAAAAAGATACCCAACAATATGCTGCCTCTAAGAGACTCATCTCATAGGAAAAGACATTCACAGACTGAAGGTGAAATGATGGGGAAAAATGTATCACTCACATGGATCACATAAAAAAGCAGAGTTTTCCATCCTTGTATCAGATAAGGTGGACTTCAAACCAAAATTAGTGAAAGGAGATAAAGAAGGTAATTTTATACTGCTTACAGGATTCATACATCAACAAGACATAACAATCTTAAATATCTATGCCCCAAACAATGGGGCATCTATGTATGTCAAACAAACCCTTTTCAACTTCAAGAATCAAATACTCTACAACACAATAGTACTGGGGGACTTTAACACATATTTTTCACCCCGGGATAGATCTTCCAAACAAAAACTAAACAAAAGAAACTACAGAACTCAATGAAAAAATCAATAATTTAGACTTAACAGATATATATATATATATATATAGAACATTTCATCCTTCAACAAGTGAATATACTGTTTTCTCAGCAGCGTATGGGTCCTTCTCCAAAATAGATCATATGCTATGCCACAAAGCAAGGCTTAGCAAATACAAAAAAAAAAAGAGAGAGATACTCTCCTGCATTCTATCTGACCATAATGGAATAAAATTAGAAATCAATGACAGATTAAAAATTAGAAACTACTCCAACACCTGGAGACCAAATAATATGCTAATGAATGACGCATGGATAACAGAAGACATCGGGGTAGAGATTAAAAGAATCTTAGAGGTAAATGAAAACTCCAGTACAACATATCAAAATCTCTGGGACACCATGAAGGCAGTGCTAACAGGAAAGTTCATTGCATTAAGCCCATTAATTAAAAGAAACAAAAGTCAACAAATAAATGACTTGACACTATATCTCAAAGCCCTAGGAAAAGAGGAACAAACCAATACCAAAAGAAGTAGAAGACAGCAAATAATTAAAATCATGGCTGAAATTAGTGAAATTGAAACAAAGGAAACAATTCAAAAAAATTGACTAAACAAAAAGCTAGTTCTTTGAAAGAATAAATAAAATTGACAAACCCTTAGCCACCCTAATGAAAAGAAGGAGAGAGAAAACTGAAGTTACTAAAATTTGCAATGAAAAAGGAAATGTCACAACAGACCCTAATGAAATAGAGAGGATAATTAGAAAATATTTTGAAAATTTATACTCCAGTAAAATAGAAAACCCTGAAGACACCGACAAATTTCTAGAGGTATATGACCTACCCAAGCTGAACCAAAAGGACATACACAACTTAAACAGATCAATTTCAAGTAAGGGAATTGAAGATGCCATCCAAAGCCTGCCAACCAAGAAAAGCCCAGGACCAGATGGATTCTCAGCCAAGTTCTACAAGACCTACAAAGAAGAACTAACTCAAATATATTCCATGAACTAGAAAAGGAAGGACCCCTTCCAAACTCATTCTATGAGGCTAGTATTATCCTGATACCAAAATCAGACAGAGACACATCAAAGAAGGAAAATTTCAGACCAATATCTCTGATGAATATAGATGCAAAAATTCTCAATAAAATTCTGGAAAATTTCATACAAAAACATATTTAAAAAATAGTGCACCATGATCAAGTGGGGTTCATTCCAGGGATGTAAAGTTGGTACAACACAAGGAAATCAATAAATGTAATCCATCATATAAATAGACTTAAAGATAAGAATGATTTTATCAGTGGATGCAGAGAAAGCATTTGACAAAATACAGCACCCATTCATGTTTAAAACACTAGAAAAACTAGGGATAGTAGGAAAATACCTCAACATTTTCAAAGCTGTCTATGCTAAATCCAAGGCCAACATTGTCCTAAATGGAGAAAAATTGGAAGCATTCCCTTTAAAAACTAGAATAAGGCAGGAATGCCCTCTTTCACCACTTCTATTCAACATAGTCCTTGAAACTCTAGCCAGAGCAATTAGACAGAAGAAAGAAGTTAAAGGGTTATGGATAGGAAAACAAGAACTCAAATTGTCATTATTTGCTGATGACATGATACTATACTTAGAAGATTCAAAAAATTCCACCAGAACACTTCTAGAATTAATAAATGAATTCAGTAAAGTTGCAGGATATAAAATCAACACCCTCAAATCAAATGCATTTCTATACATCAGGGATGAATCCTCTGAAAGAGAAATCAGGAAAACTCCATTCACAGTAGCCTCAAAAATAATAAAATACTTGAGAATCAATCTAACAAGAGAGGTAAAAGACCTCTACAATGTAAACTACAGAACACTAAAGAAAGGAATTGAAGAAGACCTTAGAAGATGGAAAGATCTCCCATATTCTTGGATAGGCAGAAGTAATATTGTCAAAATGGCCACACTACCCAAAATACTATACAAATTCAATGCAATCTCAATTAAAATCCCAATGTCATTCTTTATAGAAATAGAAAAAGCAATCATGAAATTCATTTGGAAAAATAAGAGACCCAAAATAGCCAAAGCAATCCTTAGTAAGAAGAGTGAAGCAGGGGCTGGGGTTGTGGCTCAGCGGTAGAGTGCTTGCCTCGTATGTGTGAGGCACTAGGTTTGATCCTCAGCACCACATAAAATAAAAATAAAGGTATAAAAAGAAAGAAGAGTGAAGCATGAGGCATCACAATACCAGACCCAACTATACTACAAAGTTATAGTAACAAAAACAGCATGGCATTGGCACCAAAATACACATGTAGACCAATGGTACAGAAAAGACAGAGACAAACCCACATAAATACAGTTATGTCATACTAGACAAAGGTGCCAAACACATACATTAGAGAAAAGATAGCCTCTTCAACAAATGATGGTGGGAAAACTGGAAATCCATATGCAGCAAAATGAAACTAAACCCCTTTCTCAACATGCACAAAACTCAACTCAAAGTGGATAAAGGACCTAGGAATTAGACCAGAGTCATTGCACCTAATAGAGGAAAAAGTAGGCCCAAACCTTCATCACGTCAGATTAGGCCCCGACTTCCTTAATAAGACTCCTAAAGCGTGAGAAATAAAATAAAAAATCAATAAATGGGATGGATTCAAACTAAAAAGCTGCTTCTCAGCAAAAGAAACAATCAACGAGGTGAATAGAGAGCCTACATTCTGGGAGCAAATTTTTGCCACATGCATATCAGATAGAGCACTAATCTCTAGGATATGTAAAGAACTCAAAAAACTTAACACCAAAAAATCAAACAACCCAATCAATAAATGGTCTAAGATGCTGAACAGAAGCTTCTCAGAAGAAGCTATACATCGATCAACAAATATATGAAGAAATGCTCAACATCTCTAGCAATTAGAGAAATGCAAATCCAAGATTTCATCTCACTCCAGTCAGAATGACAGTTATCAAGAATACAAGTAACAATAAATGCTAGTAAGGATGTGGGGATAAGGGCACACTCATACATTGTTGGTGGGACTGCAAATTGGTACAACCAATCTGGAAAGCAGTATGGAGATTCCTTAAAAACCTTGGAATGGAACCACCATTTGACCCAGCTATCCCACTCCTTGGTCTATACCCTGAAGACTTAAAAACAGCACACTACAGTAAAGCAGCCACTTCAGTGTTTATAACAGCACAATTCACAGTTGCTAAACTTTGGAGGCAACCTAGGTGCTGTTAAATAGATGAATAGATAAAGAAACTGGTATATATATATACAATGGACTATTAGTCAGCATTAAAAGAGAATAAAATTATGGCATTTGCAGGTACATGGATGGAGTTGGAGAATATCGTGCTAAGTGAAGTAAGCCAATCCCAAAGAACCAAAGGCCAAATGTTTTCTCTGATTAGTGGATGTTGATACATAATGGGGGTGGGGGAAGGAGCATGGGAGAAATAGAGGAACTTTCTATAGGGCAAAGAGGAGGTAGGGGAAGGGAGGGGGCATGGGAGTAGGAAAGATGGTGGAACGAGGTGGACATCATTACCCTAGGTACATGTATGAAGACATGAATGGTGTGACTCTATCTTGTTACAGCCAGAGAAATGGAAAATTGTGCTCCATATATGTACTGTGTTGAAATATATTCTTTTGTTTTAAAAAATAAATCAATAAACTTTAAAAAACCCAGCTTACTACACTGATGCAGCCACATCAATCTTCATAGCAGCTCAATTCACAATAGCTAAACTGTGGAACCAACCTAGATGCCTTTCAATAGATGAATGGATAAAGAAAATGTGGTACATATATACAATGGAATATTAGTCAGCCTTAAAAAATAATGAATTTATGGAATTTTCAGGTAAATGAATGGAACTGAAGAATATTATGCTAAGCGAAGTAACCCAATCCCAAACAACCAACAATTCAAGACTGAATATTTTCTCTGATAAGTGGATGCTAATCCATAAGGGGGGCATGGGATGAGTAGAAGAACTTTGGATTGGCCAAAGGGGAGGGAGAAGGAGGAAGGGTTATGGAGATATGGAAGATGGTGGAAATGAGATTGTCGTCATTACCCTAGGTACATGTGTAATTGCATGAATGGTATGACCCTACTTTGTGTACAGAGATGTGAAAAATTGAGCTCCATTAGTATACAATGAATTGAAGAGCATCTGCTGTCATGTATAACTGATTAGAACAAAAAAATAAATAAACCATTTTTTTAAACAAGAGTGCCCTCTATACTGCTGGGGACCTCATCTAAAAAGCTAGACTCACCTATACTTAGGGACTTCTCAGGAGCATTTGATATTGGTCCACTTAGATCTGCAGTTGCAAAGTTTGATTTTAGGGGCTTGCTTTCCAGTCCATAACCAACATTCCTTTCTCAGTATGTGACAAATTGAGTAAGGCCCCCAGGATTTTGGTGTTCTTTTGGGTGTCTAACTTTCCTGCCTGTGAGTAACCTAGTTTTTAGAACATTAATTCCCTCTTATTTATGATTTTATACTCCCAGAGAAATAGAATGTCCTGGAAAATAAAGGTTATTACTATCTATGGCTATTTTTTTTTTGTCTCCTATACTGCATCTCCTCAGCCTACCTGTGATTAAAGGCACTGCTCTCTTGGAAAGTTCCCAGGGTGGCCATAGCATCCCTTCTTGAGTTCCTACACCACCCTTCACTTTTCTCAGTGCTATTTATCAAAACTGAGCAAGCTTTAATAACCTATAGGTAAGGCATCCTGAAGTGAAGAGTAACCGTAGCCCCCATCCTTTAGAGGAGCATTTCTGAGACATATTCTCCTAGTTTCTCAGAGGGAATACAGTAGGACAGAGCCTGGCTACCTTCAGTAACCAACTCAATAACACCTTTTATTATCTTTTTCCCTGCTCTCTTGCCCTCTCCCTCTCTACATTGTTCCTTTACTCTTGCTTCCTGGGACTACTTCCCAAATAAACTATCTGCACCCAATCCTTTGCCTTGGCTGCATTTTGGGTTAACTCAAATTGGGATACTAGATTCTTGGGCCAAATCTTGCCTACTACCTATTTTTATATGGCCCACTTGTAAACTAAGAATGGCTTTTACACTTGTAAACTAAGAATGGTTTTTACACTTTTAAGTGATTAAAAAAGAATAAGAATATTTTATAACACATGAGAATCATACAAAAATTCAATTTTAGTGTCCATAAAATTTTATTGATATATAGTCATACCCATTAGTTTATGTGTTATCAATGGCTGCTTTTGCATTGCAATGCAGGATCGAGTAATTGCAACCTTATTCATCTATCCCTCAAGGCCTAAAATAATTATTTTCTGGCTTTCTGTCATAAAAGTTTGCTGACAATAAGTGCTAAAATTGAATTATAATATTATCTTCAAATATGGACTAAATTTCAGCCTTTTATGTTATTCACATCAAAATAATTTCTTTCTGATTGCTTTAGACATGTAAAAAGTTTAACATGATTTCTACTTGACTTCCATGAGACTAGGATTTAATGTTGTAAGCAACTCTCTTCTGGTCATATGTACAAAAAAAAATAGAGTTTAACAACTCCAGAAAACTATTTTGTTGTTTGTGATTTGGGGATAGGGCCTCAGTAGTTTGCCTGGCCTGGTCTTGAACTCCTGGGCTCAAGTGATCCTCTTGCTTCAACCTCCCAAGTAACTGGGACTACAGGCTTGCCTTGCTCAGAAAACTATTTTGATATTTAATTTTACTATTTTAAATAATTTATTTAGTTCTTGATACATGTAGGGAATGTTTAATAATAATAAAAAGGTGAGCTAACTTTTCTGAGATATCAAGTGACCCAGGAAAACAAGCATTCTCTTTATGGTTGGCCATAATCACAGTTCAAAGTCATTTGATCTATTCATGTATTTCTAGAGTATGAAGCTCCTTTGTATACATAAATTAATCATCACCTAATAATTTTTCATTTTCCTCTCTTGCATTTACATTGCTGTACTTTTAAGTTCCCCATTACTTAGTACTGCTCTTGGAAAGTGTTCAATAAATTATGTTTAGTATCAACTAAAGTTTATTAATGTAGCCAATTCTATTTCATGCAGAATATTCTCTCTTACTAAAAAAGCATTAATGGTTTTCCATTGCTCACAGGGTACATCCAGATTTCTTAGTCAGACTCATCCTGGGTGCCATCCATCTATTTGACCTTATCTCCAATATTCATCCTGCCCCTACTTCCTTCTCTATCTTCCTGAGTCTTATATACCCATTGACTTAATCTGTTTTGTGCTGCTATAAGAAAATACCTGACACTGGGGAATTTATAAAGAATAGTATTTTGTTTCCTCATAGTTGGCATGCCTGGAAAGTCCAATATGAAAGTACTAGCATTTGCTGTGTGGTGAGAGTCTTCTTCTGAACCTCACATTGTAGAAGGCAAAAGGGCAAGCTCACTACCATTTTTGAAGCTTCTTTTATAAGGGCCTTAATCCCAGCAACGAGAGAAGCCCTCATGGCCTAATCATCTTGTAAAGGCCTTACCTCTTAATACGATCACATTGTTAATACATGAGTTTTGGAGGGGGCATATTTAAACCATTGCACCTACAAAATTCCAGTTAAATATCCTTTTACTTAGAGAAGCACCACAAGATTCCTGGTCTTCCAGTCATCTCTTCTTATATATTTGGTTTTGTTCTCTAGAAGTTGTAGATGGACACAATACCTTTATTTTGTTTATTTTTATGTGGTGCTGGGGAACAAACCCAGTGCCTCACACATGCAAGGCAAGTGCTCTACCACTGAGCCACAACCCCAGCCCCACAAGTGATTTCTTAAGAAAGTGCTCTTGGGTGTTGTGGATGCTGCTTAATGCCAGAACACTTTTCTGGCATGCTTGAGGCCCTGGGTTCCATCTGCGGCTGCCCCATGAATAAAAGGAAGTGTTCTCAGTAGAAAATGGTAAAGGAGTAGGGGAAGCAGTAATAGGAAGATATGATTTCAATTGAAGTCCTATAATGGTCCTTCAATCTGATCCTAAATGGGAGTTCTGGAATGTACGTTACTTCCTAGCTTGTGCTTTGCCTTGAAGAATAGTATTCCCTTGAAACCTTGAGTTATTGGCTAAGGAATGCTCAAGTTCAAGTACAATCTCAGGCATTGTGTACTTTCCCTGTATGGGGACAGAGTAACTGTAGGTGCCTCAGGGCATCTTCTGAACAAAGGCATAGGATACAGGCTATTATAAGCAGAAGCATACTGAAACTAGGGAAGAACACACAGAAGTGGTAAGAGGAATCTCAGTTTCTATCACATCATCTCCTGTAGTGTGTGCTTGCCATGTGTCACCACTTCCAAATACAAGTAGAAGAAGAGAGCTCTGGGAGTAAACCTTGTCTTGCTACCACCTGAGACCTTGATTATGTGATTAAAATTCTTATAGCCTCATACAGTACTTTACATGAGTTTAGTTCTACCTCCCTCAGAGGTATTCAGCAAATTAAAGAGATTGCTTGGGAAGCTAGTCCTTTCACATATGTGAAGTTTGACATTTCCCAACTTTGCCAGTTTCTGGCAGCTTCTTACTCTTTTGTCCATAAGCTAGTATTAGTTCCTATTTTATGACATGATGGAATGAATTGCAATCTTTTCTGTTTAGTATAGTTAAACATCATTGACAAATGATATATCATGCCCTAATTGGATTAGGTAAGTCTTCTCAATGTCAGCAATAGTGACATTTTGGACTGAATCATTCTTTGTCATGGATGGCCATCCTGTGCACTCTCAAATATTTAGCAACATCCTAGCTTCTGCTCATTATATCCTAGTAGCACTCCAAGTTTTGACAACCAAAAATGTCTCCTAAGAAGCAAAATAACTCCTGGTTGAGAACCACTGGATTAAAGAAATTTCCAGGAAGTGTGCAGAGTTTATTCCAATCCTGGAAATCATGTATGTCAGTGAATAGCAGCACCTTGTAAATGCTGGGAATATCTCTCCATTTCGCTTTTTAAATAATAGAATTTTTCATGCATGGTGAGTTTTTAATCCCCCCATTTTTTGGGGGAGGAGGTACTGTTATATTGTTTTGGACATTGGAAAGAGGTGGAAGGGAGGAACCTCACATATTCCAAATGCATGAATTTGAGGAAGACCGTACTGCAGGCATGTACTTGGAGACCCAGAAAACTTGTGCAATCTTATTCTGAGTCTTCAAAGGAGCCAGGATTTGAATTCAGATTGCCTTGCTCAATCTAATGTTTGGGAACCAGCCATTGAAAGATTATCATATTGCGGGGCTGGGGATGTGGTTCAGTGGTAGAATGCTTGCCTAGCATGTGTGAGGCACTGGGTTCAATTCTCAGCACCACATATAAACAAATAAAGTCCATTGACAACTAAAAAACATTAAAAAAATAAAAAAGAAAGATTATCATATTGGGTAATTGTTGACTGTTTCCTACATAAAATTTTGTTGGAAATGGAAGAACAGAATGAATGTATTGGGTAAGACAGCATGTGCTAATCTCCTTTTCATAAGGAGAGATTGATAGTGTTTTGTGACTGTGAATCTGATGAGGCACATTTAGGACTAAGAATTTCATTCAAAATACTGCCCAATAATTTTACCTTTATATGACCATTGATTCCAATTTCAATTTGTTTCAGCCATCCTTGTTAAAGAAAAAAGCCTGAATAATTAAAATTATCAAATTATTATAATTGTAACTTTAATACTAATCCAGTAATTATCCTTTGAATTCAGTTTTCAATGCTGAATATTTTTATCTCTATTAGGAGCAGATAGAATTGAAAAAAATATTGAGTAAGGCAAATTGTAATCTCGAGAATTTGAACTGATAGAAAGATCTTACTTTCCATCCTAGAAAAATAATTTGCCACTTTCAAGCTCTCCTGGAGTGGTGATAGATAACTGCCAGCTGAGAGACAGCTCTCAGCAGGTACCCTAATAGGTAGACCCCTGGGAGAAATCAACTTATTTACACTACCAGCAGACATTCATTTAAGAAAGGCTTTTGAATCTTCAGGGCTTGAATTTGTAAACCTTTAAGTATTTCAGCATTGTAATGATTGGTTTTATTTTTCATAAACCTACTTTTAGACCCAGCAATGCCTGGTAAGGCTCCAGAAACAACCCATTACCTGTGGCAAAGCAAGAGTTCCTGTAGAGACCTGAAGCTGGGACTGATGTTGCCCCATATTCCTCTTTCGGCACATTCCAGTTACTCTTAGTGCACTTCACACAGTACCCAGTAGTTCTCCTCTCTTGGTCCCTCTTTCTACCTTCTCTTCCAGTCTTTCCCCCTGGTTTCACCCACTGATTGTCCCACAAGCCAACCCAAAATGGCCTAGATAAAAAATCTTCATTTCTTACACAAGTGAGTCCCATTGTGGTCAGAATCCTTACACACTTCAGAGTGGCACAGCTACAAGATAAACACCCCTCTCTCTTAGTAACATTAATCAGCACTCACAGCTTTAATCTGATGTTCTCTTGGGAATTGTTATTTTAGTTTGTTTAAGTGGTTATCCAATTTATTTTAGCAGTCAAGTTTTTCCTTCAAATGAAACAAATAATTATCCCCAATATGTGAAGCAGACATTCATGCTATTGCTCTGAGGAAAGTGGGACTGGGGGCTTAGGGGTATCTCAGTCTGTCTTCATGGCTCCCTTGTCAGGCACTCCACACAGTGGAGTACTCCATTTATTACTACAGGAGCCCTCCCTTATTTGTGGTTTCCCTTTCCAGAGTGCCAACCATGGTCCAAAAATATTAAATGAAAAAGTCCAAAATTAGACTAATCTTAGGTTTTCAAATTGCATGCCATTCTGAGAAATGTGGTGAAATCTATCACTGTCCCACCAGGTATGTTAATTATTTCTTTGTCTAATATATCCATGCTGTATATGATACTTGTCTGTTAGTCACTTAGTAGCTATCTTGGTTATTATATTGACCATGATATTTCAATGATTGTGTTCAAGTAACCTGTATTTTATTTAATAATGGCCCCAAAGTGCAAGAATAGTGATGATGGTAATTCACATATGCCAAAGACAAGGAATAAGTGCTTTCTTTAAATGAAAAGGCTAATGTTCTCCACTTAATAAGGGAAGAAGAAAAATTGTGTGCTGAGGTTGCTAAGAGCTACAATATAATAAGATATTTTGTGAGAGATCACATTCACATAAAGTTTATTATGTTATATAGTTATAATTGTTCTA
This sequence comes from Xerus rutilus, assembly GCA_028644305.1. Lineage (NCBI taxonomy): Eukaryota > Metazoa > Chordata > Mammalia > Rodentia > Sciuridae > Xerus > Xerus rutilus. The sequence continues at coordinate 112,743,371 of CM053417.1, forward strand.
TTTTGTTATCCATTATTGTTAATCTCTTATTGTGTCTGACTTATATATTAAAATTTATCATAGATATGTATGTATAGGAAAAATAGTATATGTAGGGTTTTGTACTTAAACACAGTTTCAAGTATCCACTGGGGGTTTTCAAAGGCATCCCCCACTGCTAAGAGGGAACTATAGTATTTGCAAATTACTGATTTAGTACAACCTCCTTATTTTATAAACAAGGGGTGGAGGCCCAGATAGATTCAGGCGCAAGTTTCAATTGTCATTGCTCATTTCCAAAAGAGCCAAGATTCAAGCTGGCTCAGTACTCTTTCTCCAACAACTCTCCAAACAATCCTGGCCAGATATCCAGCAGATACTTTGAATAACCTGAAGTAGGTAGACTTTTTCCCTATGATCAGTGACACAAATCAGTCTGAACTACTTGATTTATCATTGCTAATGAACTGAAAATCACTCTTAAAACAGTATATATTCATGGTGACATGTAGCTTCTCAGTAGAAACTTCCATCTTCTTCATATCCACCAGTCCTGTAGTTGCAGGGCCTTCCCCATCCCTGATCCCCTATACCAAGAGAGCTACCACGGCATATAAAATGTAGCTACAAACAAATCACCAGTTTTATTTCTCTTTTGATTATCTTCCTCATCAGGCCTGCTGACCTCAGTCTCTTATTTCTCCCAGAGAGTTTGTGGGCATTGGTGACCTGTTCACTGGGCACTGCTGTTCTTCCTTATGAATCTGGTATGGAGTGAATGGAGAGACTCTTTTTCTCCATCATCCTCTACATAGTAGCTGCTTGTGCTCCAATGCCTTACAAGGCTTCTGTGATTGTTACCAAGGACCTTAAATAAGGCACAGGCACTTGTCCAATAGTGTATTCCAGATAGGGAGATAACTTTAAATAACTGACTCTAGGCAGTACTCAAAATAACCCCAATCTGCTGATCTCTATAACTGGGTAACCAAATCAAGGTTGCCATGCAGGATTTTTTGTTTTGTTTTGTCTTGTCTTGATACCTTAATTACCCCAACAAACAAAAAGGGATTACTGGGTGGCCCAAACCTCTGGGCCCACAAACACACCCATAATATCATTTTTCCTTGGTGACCCAGTGTAAGCTCAAACTGAGTCTATACTATGCCATGGATAGTAATTTCCATAACTTGGACCCTTTTCTAGTCTACCTGAGCTGGTTTGAAATCAGAGTCTTTTCCTTGCCACTTCCCAACAGTACCAAGAGTCCCATCTGTTCTTACAATACTCTTTCCTAACTCAGCTAGTTCTTGTGAGTTCCCCTGCTCCATACTACCTAGTTAGCATTTCTTTTTAAAAAATATTTTTATTAGTTGTTGATGGACCTTTATTTTTTATTTATTTATATGTGGTGCTGAGAATCGAACCCAGTGCCTCACACATGCTAGGCAAGCGCTCTACCACTGAGCCACAGCCCGTCTAGTTAGCATTTCTTGAGTTGTAATATTTTATAAGGATGGCAGCAGATGAATTGGCAGTAAGAAAATCTTCAAGTACAATAGTCTTCCTTTTCTGTGGGGGATATGTTCCAACATCTCCAGTGGATGCCTGAAACTGTGAATAGTACTGAACTCTATGTATATTGTGTTTTTTCTATATATACATAAATAAAGATGTCATACCTTCTCCATCTTGACAGTGCACTTATTAAGCAAAACTATTACTGTAACTTTTGCAGTTGGAGGTGTGACAGCAAAACTAATGCCAGTTTCTTCATCCTTCTTTATAATTTTGTGGATAGAAGATTCATTTTTACCATAGGTCTTAGCAACCTCAGATTATACTTTTTTTCCTTTCCTTATTAAGTCAAGATTTTTTTTCCTTTTCATTTAATGGAATCACTTTATAGCTTCTCTTTGATATATCAAAATTTCCAGCAGCACTACCCTTGTGCTTATGAGCCATTATTATTTTTTTCTTTTTTTATTTGTTCTAATTAGTTGTACATGCCAAGCAGAATGCATTTTGATTCATTGTACACAAATGGAACACAACTTTTCATTTCTTTGTACACAATGTAAAGTCACACCACAGGTGCAATTAAGTTAAAGAAGAGTTACTTGAACACAAGTACTATGATAACTCAACAGTCAATAGTTGATCTGATAACTATCTGAGAAGGTAACTAGTGATTAATAGGCAGGTAATATATACAGTGTGGATATGTTGGACAAAAGGATAATTCATGTCCTGGATCAGATGGAGTGGGATGCTGGTTGATTTCATAACACTGCTCTAAATGTATTTGTTTCTGGACTTTTACATTTTATATTTTTGAAGCTTGGTTGGCTACATGTAACTAAAACTGTGGAAAGAGAGACTACAGATAACAAAGGAATATTATTTAGAAAAGATAGGAAGGGGCCTGTGAAATTAAAGGGAAGGATTCTCTGCAAATAAAAGAGAGATAAAAAGTCAGAATTATGTCACCAAAATAGAAACACTGAGTTAGAGAAATGGAAATAACAGAGTGGAGATAGAAGGGATGCCCAAAAGGAAACGGTCTCATTTTCAAACAATGAGATGTGGTCAAGACTTGTAGAATCTGACCTTTAGATACATGAGAAAATATATATTAGAACATTTGTACATTTCCTCTCATAAATCATACAAAAGTTTTCCCTACTCTTAGGTAATAAAGACATTTTAATCTTTTTTTTCTTTCTCTACTACTTTTTTTTTTAGATGGGATCTCGTTAAGTTGCCGAGGCTGGCCTCATACTGGCAATACTGCCACTTTTAACCTCCTCAGTAGCTGGGATTATAGGTATACACTACCACATCTGGCCCTCTAGTACTTTTAAACTTTCAGAGTTTCAGTTTATCTTTAAATCATTGATCCATTTGGAGTTAATTTTGTTATACATTGGGAAGTACCAAACCAACTTCATCTTTTTCTAGAGGGCTACCCAGTTGTCCCTATGCCATTTATGAAAAAGCCTAGCTTTACCCATTAGGTTTGAGATGCCCTTTTATCCTAAATATCCACATGTATTTCTATATAATATTTATGGACTACATTTGTTTTTTTAGTTGTGTACCAGTTCCATATTTTCATATTGTTATACCATCTTAAGTATGTTTCAATATATAGTAGGATTTATTATTCTTCATTATTTTTATTACTTTTCAGGTTTTATCTGGTTATTCTTGTCTGTTTTCTAATTTAACTTTATAATTAGCTTGCCTAGATTTAGACAAATATTGGCATTTATTGAGATATCATTATATTTATAAAGTATAATTTAAATTTGTAATGGCTACTTGATATTATTTCATATGGATATACCTTAACTTATCTAACCACTGTTCTAATTTCAGACATTTAAATTATTAGCATCTATTATTTTGTCAGATCTTTATTTGCCTCTTTTTTTTGAGTAATTATATGATTTGGGTGGGGACTATGAAACAAAACATAATCATATCCTGGTAGTTGGTTCAACAGATGGATCTATGACTTAGGCCAGGGCATTTAGATTCTTCCCCTAGACCTCTGAATTGGGAAACTTATTGAGTGTAGTAGATGTGTAAGGTCATGAGGCCAGAGTTGTAAATAAAGATGGTTTCATTTCATGGAGAATGTGGCAGAGACGAAGAAAGCTGACATCTACTGGGTGCCCTGGTGGCATATTAGGTATCACTAAGTAGAATCCCATTCTTGCTAGCTGTGAGAGCTAAGCAATCCTATTTAGCAACAATTACTTTTAATGGAAAGAAATTGAAATATTACTAAACAATATATGAGACATTTTTTCTCCCTCCCTCCTTGCCTTTGTTTAGTTGTGAGAATTTCATTGAGCAGTGTGATCATTGCCTTTTTTTTTTTTTTTTGGTATTGAAGATTTAACCAAGGCCTCACACATGTTAAGCAGATACTCTTCACTGAGCTACACCCCCAGCCTGCAGTCATGCTTTCTAACCTTTCTCCTTCCTTCTCCTCTTAGCATCCTGCATGCCAGTCAGGCTGCTTTGTGACTACACCTTTGCCTTGTTTGACTTTGAAACCTCTCCTAAAACTACCAGATTCCCCCCATTTTCTAAATTCCTGTGGCACTATCATGACACCTCACCATTCACAAGATATATTTTCAGAGCTCTTGTAGTTCCTTGCCATTGCTAACTTGAAATGTTTGTTCAGGGTTTCTTCCTAGGTGCATTTTTGTGCAAGGCATGCATGTAATCCTAGAACCAGATCTTCAATAATCACTGAAATTGTATCTTTCTTTTTTTTATTTTTTTTATTTTTTATTTATTTTTATTTTTAAATTTTATTTAGGCTTACATGTTAACAGTGTAAATGATTCATTGTGCATAGATAGAGGATAACATCAATTCTCTAGTTGTGAGTTGTATAGAATCACAACATATATGCAGTCATACATAAAGTTAGGGCTATGATGATCTTTCATTTGATGTCTGCTTTGCACAAATACTTTTTTTAACCTCTTCACAAATTACTATATGGTCTACTGGATAAAAGTAAATTGAACGTGAATCAATGAAAACACAGATGACCACACATTGGACCAATGATGCATCCTTTGGTTAGCTCACAGTGTTAATGACAACTCTTCTTCAAATGTTTGCCTTAAGACAATTGCCTTATTAGGATTATACAAAGTTTTGATCGTTAAGCTTAAGTGTTAAAAGATTCGCTTCATTTTTTTCTTGTGTGCATTTATTATCAAGTCATAATTTTATGTTTTTTGAGGGAAGAATACACATTTGATTTATCCCCATATCACTTCCAGGTGCTTACTAATTTACTTCATAACTGAATGAATTTCTTGTACACATTAGTTTTTCCCAAAACACCTGGCACATTCAAGCACTCAGTAACACTCCATAAAATCTTGTTGAATGAACAAGTGAATGTATGAATATGTGAATGAATATAGACTGAATAAATTAAAGAGTGAAGAACAGATCTATGAACTAAATGTTTTCAAACTAGAAATTTTCTGAAAACAGCAAACAGTTTTGTCAGTACAACAAATAGTTCATTTTTTAGTGTCTATCCTGAGCAGATTTTTTAAACCTGGCAATGATACCATTTTGGGACAGTCAATATTTGATGTGGAGGCTGACTCATGCATTGGAGAATGTTTAAGAGCATCACTGGTATAGACTCACAAGAGGCCAGTAGCACCCACCCTCAGTTGTGACAACCAAAAATGTTTCTAGATATTCTCAAATGCCTTTGGATGGGGAAGCAAAATAGCCTCCAGTTAAGAACTACTGCTCTTAAGATCCTTTGAGTCCCATTTTTTCTTTTCTCTCCAGCTATATGCTTAATAATGTGTAAATCATTTTTAAACATCTTTCCTTTCCTCCAGTACCAGAGTGAATACTGCCCAATCTCTCAGTTGTGTAATGTGCATTTGCCATTTCTGTCTTTGCTTAAGGAACTGCAGGACTTCTATTTACAATAGATATCACTTGTCTGACAAGAGCATTTTCAGGCTGAATCAAGCTGTCAGGCTTTGTTATGCTGAAGCTGCTATTGCCAACTTTGGTAAGTAAGAACAAAAAAAAAATGTCCCCTGACTTCTATAACAAGAAGTCCTGTTTGACAGATTTAATTCAATCAAATAGATACTGTGGCATTTCATTAGTAAATGATGAGTTATCTTCTTATTCTTCAACTATAGAAGGGGATTTACTTTGTAAATGATGGGATCATTCTTGATGACTGCATTTCATAAAGGAAACAGGCTGAGCAGCCAAAATAGTGGGCAGTTACCTATTGTATTAGTTCTTTTCTACTATGTAACAAATTACTCCTTAAACTTGGCAGTTTTTTAATAAATAAATAAATAAATTTATTTATTTATTTATTTATTGTGGTGCTAAAGATCGAATCCATTGCCTCAGACATGCTTTGCAAGCACGCTACCCCAAGCTACAACTGTAGACCAAACTTAGCAATTTTAAATTAAAATATTTTATGTTATCTCAGCTTTGTGGGGTGGGTAGGTATTTGGTCACAGTTTTTCCAGGAGATTGTGCTTTAGAGTCTCTCATGAAGTTGTAGTTAAGATGTCAGCTGCACCTGTAGTCAGGTGATTTGACTGAAACAAAGCTGGAGAATTTGGGTCACTCTTGTGGCTTTTGACAGGTAGGGTTACTGGATTGCTGAAAACACATGCAAAAACAAAAGTCCAGATGCCCAGTTATATTTGAATTTCAGATAATGAATAATTTTATAGCATAAATATTTCCCATGCAATATTTGGGACATACTAAATTATGTTTACTTTTTCTGAAATTAAGATTGGGTTAGAATTCTTTTAATTTGGCAACCTTATTGACCATAGATTTTAGAGTTCCTTGCCACATGGGCCTCTCCAAAGGACTATTTGAACATCCTCACAGCATGGTCATCATCTTCCCTGAGAACTAGTGATAGGTGGGTGGAAACTGTAATTTTTTAGTATCTGACATCAGAAATAATTTGTCACAATGTCTGCCACGTTCTATTGGTGTTGTAGTCTGGTGTTATAGTCTTAAAAGTCCACTGAAAAGCTCACGTGTTAGGCAATGTAGGCATGTTCAGAGGTGAAATGATTAGATTATAAAAGCTATGACCTCTTTGGTGGATTAATCTATTTGATAGATTAATAATTTGAATGGACCATTGGGTGATGACTATAGGCAGGTGGGGCATGGCTGGAGGAATCAAATCACTATGGACATGCTCTGGACTATATCAATCCCTGGCTTCCTGCTCTTTCACATTCTCTCTTTCCCAACTGCCATGAGCTGAGAAGCTTTCCTTTGCTGTGCCATTCTGCCATGATGTTCTGCCTCACCACAAGCCCAGAGTAATGGAACCACCTAATCATAGACTGAAACTTTGGAAACTATGAGCCCAAAATGAACTTTTCCTCCTCTAAATTGTTCTTGAGTATTTTGATGACAACAAGGCCAAGGTGACTAACACAATTGGTCATACAGAACAACCCTTATACTGAGAGTGAGAAGATTACACAAAAGTATAAAATCATTGTGAACCATATTGGAGGCTGGCTCCTACACCTATGATGTGGGACTTAAAGGTTTCTGGAAAAAAGTTTTTCTCAGTCTCCAAATATTACCCTTTTGTGGTAGGCAGCATTCTAAGATAACTACAGATGAGTTATACCATTATATAATACCTTCCCCATTTGTGTAGGCATAACCTGGGGTTTGACTTGGCTATGTTATATAGAAAAAGTGATAAGATGTCATTTTCATAAATTTGCATTATATAAGAGTCTCTCTTAGCTGACTAGGGCAAGAGGCTCTTCCTTTATGATCCTGAAAAAGCTATCATGTCAAGAGGCCTATGCAAGGGCCTGCAATGAGGAATGTGGGTAGACTGTAAGACCATAGGATGGCCCTCAGTCAACAGCCAGCAGGAAAGCAGGGATTTCAGTCTGACGATGGCACAGAACCAACCAATAGCCACAACTGTGTCAGCTTGAGAGAATTCTGAGACTCCTGAAAGGAATGTAGTCCAAGTAACACCTTGATTTCTACCTTGGGAAGCCCTGAAACAAGGGATCCAGCTGATCTGTGCCTGCTGAGAGTTGTGATGCAGAGAAACTGAGAGAATAAATGGATATTGTTTTAAGCTGCTAAATTGTGGTAATTTGTTACACAGCAATAGATAGCTAGTTCAGCCTTATATCGTTCACACTGCAAAATATTGGGACTGAGAAAAAAATCCTGGGAGAGGATTATTAAGTCTTTATCCTTTTCACATTGTGAAATTTATAAACTTTTACAATATGCCTGGAAAGGTACACAAAACCAATTTACAAAACGTGATTCACCTAACAGTTGTAATTAAATGCAGAGAGTTGTTAAGATAGGAGAACAAAAGGGGACTTTGATCACACATGATGAGCTAAAATGGTCTAAAAATTCAGGAAACGGCTTTTGGAGGAAGTGGTTTTGAAAATTGAAAGAACAAGAATTAACTAGGCAAAAGTGTAATTATGGAGTACAAATGCAGATAATTTTTAAAAATGTAAAGTATTGTGTTGTGACATACAGAAGAGTGTGTAAATCCTAAGCATGCAGCTTGATGAAATTTTGCAAAGTGGACACCCAAGCAAATATACTCAGATCAAGAAGTAGTATTAGCTGCCTCTTAGAATCCCCCTTGTGCCACATTCCATGGTAAAATACCCTCTGTCTCTGCAAGGATAAGCCTGTTCTGATTTGTAGCACCATAGTTTAGTTTTAATTATTTTTGTTCTTCTACTTGGAATTATATACTATGTGTTCTTTATGTAGCTTTTCTGCCAAATGTCATATTTGTGAGATTTATTCATCTTGTTGCATGTAGCTGTAGTTGCTTTTGTCTCATGGTTGTACATAGTATTTCATTTTAAGAAGATATCAAATTTATTTATGTTATTGTGAATGGTCTGGGTTGTTTCTCATGAACATCCTTGTACAGAATTTTTTCAAACAGCAATATAAGTTGAGTACATGCTCAGGAGTAGAATTGGGCCATAGGATAAAGGCATTTGATTTCTGAAATCAGGGAAAGGGTAATCTAGCATAGGTTATTAAGAACTACACAGTTAATACTGGCCTCCTTTCTAAGCTAATTTCGACCACTCTCTGAACTACCAATGTTAAGAGGAGATTGTGGGCTAAAAATAAGTGTTTTAGTCAGCTTTTTCGCTGCTGTGACCAAAAGACCTGACAAGAACAATTAGAGGAGGAAAAGTGTATTTGGGGGCTCACGGTTTCAGAGGTCTCAGTCCATAGATGGCTGACTCCATTATTAGGGGCCTGACATGACAAAAGTGTGTGGTGGAGGAAAGCAGCTGGGGATGTGCCACCAGAAGGGAGGGGGAGGAACCACTCAACAAAGACAAAATATATACCCCCAAGGTATACCCCCATTAGCCCAGCTCCTCCAGCCACATCCTAATTTCCTGCAGTTACTATCCAGTTAATCCCTATCAGGAGATTAATATACTGATTAGGTTAAGATTCTAATAACAATCATTTCACCTCTAAACTTGCACTGTTTTATACGTGAGCTTTTAGGGGCACCTAATATCTAAACCATAACAAAAAGTCAGAAAGGTTAGTGCTAGTCTGACTATTCATTTCTCTGCAAGCCATACCAGCATTTAGACTTTATTCTGAGGAGCCAGTAAAGGATTAAAAGTACACGAAATGAAAGATAAAATCTATTTAAAATATATCTTACAAGTTACCTTTAGGAAAATGAATTGAAAGTAAGCAAGCCTGGCACAGGGAGACAAATTGATTATTATTAAAGGAGTTAAAGATTTGATCTTTTAAAAAGACAAGAAAAAGATTTGATCTTTTAAAGGTTTATTGACTCTGCTGTTGATGTTGTTTTCTGAAGTTAGGGATCTTGCATTCAATTGCAGTCTCTTTCAGGATCAGTCAGAAGACTTAGCTGCCATTTTCACAGAAGATTTGCGAGGGTTGAGGGACTTCTTGGTTTGCTTTGTTGTTTGTTGTTCATCCCTATAATAGTTACGCCCTCTGCAAATACCACTGTAAAGAAAATCAGGAAAGTATGAGGGCTTTTAACCATAACCCTGAATAGGGTTATGGTTAGCTATGGAGATAAACCTGATCTTAATGCTTTAGAAATGGGAATGCAGACTCATGCTTGAGCAAAGAGAATATCCTTTTTTAGACATGTGTAGTTAACACACTGTCCTCTATACACCAAGATGGTTTCATCCACAGTGGCCCTCTCCCCCATGTTCTGACTAGGCTTTTCTCCACTGACACCTGCTTCCAAGCTGTTTCTTGGTGTTATCTTTATTCATCCCAACCCAGGCTTAACTACCATGTCTACACCATGCATACCTTTATAGTACCCCCTTCCTCACTCTCCTTATAGAAATCTATCTCTTTATATGGTATACTTTGTGATCCACAGTGGAGTGGTTACAAGACTCCCTGTGGATACCAAAATCCACAGATTCTCAAATCCCTTGTATAATGGCTTAGTGTTTATATAGAAACTATGCACATCCTCCCATGTTTTAAGTCATGTCTAGATTACTTATAATACCTAATACAATGTAAATGCTATTTAAGTATTTGTTATACTATATTATTTAGGGAATAATGAAAAGAGAAAAAGGCCTGTATATGTTCAGAGCAGATGTGTTTTTTTCAGATATTTTTGATCTCTATTTGGTTGAATCTGTAGATGTGAAATCCAAGGATATGGAAAGTCAGTTGTAGATGCTTGCCCTCTCCAGCAGGGATTCACCCAGGAATCCATTTCTTGTCTTTCTCCATGAGTCCATCATACATCTTCTATTCTCCACTCATTTTTACCAGCCTGTCATAATCTTCTTACCCATACATATCCATCCACTAATCCCAACTATTCTGAGAAACTCTCTCATGTTCAATATTTCCTTTCCACAGTTAATGCTGAATTTTTACCCCTACACTTTAGGCCTTCTGCATCTCTTGAATTTCCCTAACCAAATGATCCTGCTCTTGTCTTACTGTGTCCCCCAAGATTCCTATGTTGAAATACAATCACCAATAGGATATGCAGTCACCAATGGATAGCGTTAACAGAACACTTTTGGAGGGGAGTAAGGTCTTTATAAAAGAGATTGAGGTGATTCATTCCCTTCCATCTCTTCTGTCATGTGAAAGCACAATGTTCATCCCTTTTTCTCTTCCACCTTCTACCATGTGAGGATGCATCAACAAGATGCTATCATAGAAGCAGGGAACAGGCCCTCACCAGACCCCAAACATTGCTAGCACCTTAATCAAACTCAAGAAGTGTGAGAAAATAAATCCCTTTTTTTTAAAATAAATTACCTAGTATGTGATATTTTCTTACAACAGCACAAATAGATCAAAACAAACCCCCACTGGCATCCTTGTCCATTCTCCCTACTGTAGTTCAATTTTTTTGTGCATTGAAAAAATTGTCTTTTCATCACTTTCTTTCCACTTACAGTGACAATCAGGGCTAACTCTCAGTTTCTGAGGCTATTGCTGCTCATTCTATGAAACTTATGATGACTATTCTGAAAAGTGATGAAACTCATGGGTCAAATGGACCCTCTTTCCTGGGAACTGGTGAAAGAAGCAATTGTTTCTTAGCGTTTTATATGTTCAATCTTTGCTTGGATGTTACAATTACATTGCGAATCCATTGTCTCCTATGATTAGTTCAAGAATTAGGACTCCCCGAAGCTCGTTACTCGTGCAATACTCAGTTTAGATAGCACTACCATCTATTTCTGCCAGTACTAAAAATTCTCAGACCCTTATAATTTCATATCCCTATACCCAATCTGAACTACTTTTCATTGTATTTCAAAAATCTGTCTCATGCTGGCATCTTCTCTCCACCTCTTCTCCCTACCTTAATTCAAACTCTATAAGAATTTGCAACCAATGGGCTGGGGTTGTGGCTCAGTGGTAGAGTGCTTGCCTAGCATGTTTGAGGCACTGGGTTCAATTCTCAGCACTGCATATAAATAAATAAATAAAAGGCTCATCAATGTCATATATATATATAAATATATATATATATAAAAGAATTATATATATATATAAAGAATTTGCAACCAAACTCCTTGTCACCATTCTCCTTTCTCCAGTTTATTTAAAAAACGTCCAGACCCTTCATCAAATATTAAACTGCTACATTAATCTCAATGGACTGAAACTTGAAATCAATGACAGCTTTAAAAAAAGAAGCCACTACAACACCTGGAGACTCAATAATTTGCTATTGAACAATGCATGGGTAACAGAAGACATCCGGGAAGAGACAAAAAAGTTCTTGGAGGTAAATGAGAACTCTGATACAACATACCAAAACCTCTGGGACACTATGAAGGCAGTGCTAAGAGGAAAGTTCATTGCATTAAGCTCATATATTCAAAGATGTAAAAGTCAACAAATCAATGACTTGACACTACAACCCTTTTAAGATTATTTGTAAAGAATAAAATTCCATCTTTCCTTACTTGAGTCAGACCTACATTTTTGGTCTGTTATTTTGGTTTTAATCTGTAACATTATTGATGTAAAATTCACATAAAACCAGCCATTTCAAGACATAAAAAGCAGTGACATTTAGTACATTCAGTGTTTGTGCAACTGCCAATATCTAGTTCCAAACCATTTTCATTTTCCCAAACATAAATCCCATACTGATTAAGCAGTCACTTTCCATTTCATTCCTCTCTCCTTAGAGAGGAACAGAAAAAAATGTATATACAGAAAAAAATCTATTTTTTGTTTCTATGGATTTATTCTAGATAATTATATATGTGGAATATTATTCTCTGTGACCTTTAGGGTCTGGCTTCTTTCACTTAGCATACTATTTTAAGGTTCATCCAGTTTGTAGCATGTATTGGTACTTTATTCTTTCCTATGACTATTTAATAATATTCCATTATGTATATATACAAAGACATTTAATTTCTCCATGTATCAGTAAATGAATATTTGGTTTGTTTCCACTTTTTGGCAACTGTACATAGTACTGCTATGTATATCTCTGCATGAGTTTTTATTTGAATACCTGTTTTCAGTTCCTTCAGGTATATCCCTAGGAGTGGAATTGTTGGGTCATATGGTAATTCTATAACTTTTTGATGAACTGCCCTATTTTTTTTCCCACAGGGGCAATGCTAGTTTACATTCCCACCAGCAATGTATGAGAGTTCTGGTTTTTCTACATTCCCATCAACACTTATAATTTTGTCTTCTTGATTACTACTGCATTCTTCCTATTGCATGTGAAGTGGCTTCTCCTTGTGATTTTAACTGCATTTCTCTAATAATAACTGATGTTGAGATTTTTTTCATGTGCTTATTGTCTGTTTGTATATATCTTTTGGAGAAATGTCTGTTCAAGTCTTTTGCTCATTGTTTAATTAAGTTGTTTTTCTTTCTGGTTGTTGCATTGTAAAAGTTTTTTTTAAGTATTCTATATATATGACCTTTATTTTATTTATTTATTTATTTTGGTACTGGGGATTGAACTCAGGGGCACTCGACCACTGAGCCACATCCTTAGCCCTATTTTGTGTTTTATGTAGAGACAGGGTCTCACTGAGTTGCTTAGTGCCTCGCCATTGCTGAGGCTGGCTTTGAACTCGCGATTCTCCTGTCTCAGCCTCCCTAAGTGCTGGGATTACAGGCTTGAGCCATCGCACCTGGCAATGTGACCTTTATTGGATAACTGATTTGCCAATATTTTCTCCATTTTCCTTTATTCTAAGTTGTCTTTTTACTTTCTTGGTTGTATCCTTTGGTGCACAAAATTTAAAAATTTCTATGAATTCCAATTTATCCAATTTTTGTTGCTTGTGATTTTTGTATCACACCTAAGAATATATTGCCAAATACAAGGCCAGACTTATTTTAAATTTTCATTCCCTGCCATAAATCCTCATCTTGTGGTTTACTCAAAGTGAATATCTAATGAGTCTCTAGATATGCAGTTTCCTTTACTTAACAAACCTTTTCCCTTCCTGATCCAATCTTTACTCACTTGGTATATAAATTTTTATGTTTTTCTTTCCTTTTGAGATTGTGGTGTTTTGAGCACAAGGATAGATTTTTATTTACCTCTGAAGTCTAGGCCTTTAGTAAATGTCCACTGAATTTGTGAAGTTGATGGGTCAATGAACAATTATGAGAAAACAATGCATTCTCTTGTCAGAAAACTTACAAGCTATTCCTTGCATTGGACGAATAGTTTTGTGGAAGAGGAGATAGAGTTCCCAATTCAAGGGTCAAATAAATATGAGACTGATTGAAATACCTAATATTGTCATTTGCTATTGGATACCCAGTAAAGTTCTCATCTTGCCACTCCCTGTGAGCCCTTTTTGAAGACCTTCCAATTCTCTCTTAAGGTTGCTCCTGATTCTTTTTACATAAGAAGTCAGGACAGGGGGATTTTATACAAGATATAACTTGGGCTTCAGGTTTCTAGAGAGATACTTCATGTTCTATTTTATTTAAATTTAAGCATGTGCTATTAATGGGGAAAAATTGTCACAGCAGTCAGGAATTCTTTCATAGAAGTATGTAAAAATGGATTTATCTTTTTTTAAAAGTTCTTATGGATAATAGTTTAACCTAACCCTGGTTTTTAAATTCTCTTTATATATAAATAACAGAAGCATATATTTTGACATATATACATGAAGTTTAGCTTATTCTAATTAAGATCCCATTTTCGTGGTTGTACATGATGTGGAGTTACACTGGTCGTGTATTCATATATGAACATAGGAAAGTTATGTACAATTCATTCTACTGTCTTTCCTATTCCTGTTTTCCTCCTTTTTCTTTATTCCCTTGTCTAATCCATGGAACTTCTATTCTTTCCTCCTCTACCTTCTTATTGTGTGTTGATATCCACATATCAGAGAGAACAGGTAGCCTTTGGTATTTTGGGATTGGCTTATTTCACTTAGCATGATAGTTTCCAGCTCCATCTATTTACCAGCAAATGCCATAATTTCATTATTCTTTATGGCTGAGTAATATTCCATTGTGTGTGTATACACATGTATATGTACCCTTCAACAAATGAATGGATAAAGAAAATGTAATATATATGTATCATACACATGCACACACACACACACACACACACACACACACACACACCACACTGTGTCACTACAGTATGATAATTTTAAGTCCTTTGGTATATGCTAAGGAGTGAGATAACTAGGTAAAATAGTGGTTCCATTCTAAGTTTTCTGAGGAATCCCCATACTGCTTTCCAGAGTGGATGCACCAATTTGCAGTCCTACCAACAATGTATGAGTGTACCCTTTTCCCCACATCCTTGCCAATGTATATTGTTACTTGTATTCTTGATAATTGCCATTATGACTGGAGTGAGATGAAATCTTAGAGTAGTTTTGATTTGCAGTTCTCTAATTGCTAGAAATGTTGAACATTTTTTCTTATATTTGTTGACCATTAATATTTCTTCTTCTGTGAAGTACCTGTTGAGTTCCTTTGCCCATTTATTCATTGAGTAATTTGGGTTTTTTTGATGTTAAGTTTTTTGAGTTCCTTGTATATCCTGGAACTAATTATCTACCTGAGATGTAGATGGCAAAGATTTTCTCCCATTCTCTAGGTTCTGTCTTCACATTGTTGATTATTTCCTTTGCTGTGAAGAAGCTTGAACCCCTGTCTCTCACCCTGTACAAAACTCAACTCAAAATAGAGTAAGGACCTAGGCATTAGACCAGAGACTGACTGTACACCTAATAGAAGAAAAAGCAGGCCCAACTCTCTATCATGTTGGCTTAGGAACTGACTTCCTCAACAAGACTTCTAAAGCACAAGGAATAAAATCAAGAATTAATAAATGGGATGGTATCAAAAATGGATTTATCTAGCTGCTTGAATACTAACCTATTCTCTAATTCCAAACATAGTTTTAATAAGACATAAAACTCCTCTTACCTTGGTTTCTTTTTTTCTTCCATCTTTTTTTCTTTTTCAGTATACCGTGCCTTCTCTTATTTCCCCCTGTCGCTTGGTTTCTTTGTTTCTTTCCTCTTTGGCTCTTTTTCATTCTACTTCGCCTTCTCTTATTCTTCCCTTTCACCCTAGTACTATGACAACCATGCGGACTATGGTTTTGATGACGTGCCATATTGGGGACTTGCAATTGCTATAATTCACAAGGGATGGAGCATTGCCTTTCAGGAGAACAAGATCCACCAGTCTACCTTGATAGAGCTTTTCTTTAAGTTGAAATGAGAAAAAAACCCTAAGTTTATACTTGGGCAGCCATGATGTCATAGAAGAGCCACACCCTGCACCTCCCCCACAGCTCATTGTGAAATAGTGATTCTGCTCATGTGAAGCCATGACGCTGTAACTTTTTCAGTGACTGCCATTAGTTATACACAGTCCAGCTATTCATATAAAGGCCCTATACTCCTAGAGAAAGACAGTCAATTCTATAGCCATGGTAACAGTCAAATCCCTAACTAGTTTCTAAAGCTGTCCAATCCATTACTGATCCCTCTCTGAAACACAGTGACTGACTTGTCACAAACTTGACCCTAAGACAAACTCACCCCAAAGTCTGCAGTTTGCTTTGCTTTGAGACTGCCTGTTTCTTTTGAATTTAGAAATTGTGTTATATTGGGTTGGGAGTATAACTCAGTGGTAGAGTACATGCTTAGGTATATAAGGCATAATGTTCTTATACTTTATTGGTTTTCTATTATTGTTTATTTATGCCTATAGTGCAAAGTTCAATCATATATGTTATATATAATGCTAAATTTGATAGCTACTTGGAATAAATGAAGTTATATTTTAGATAGTCACAGATTAGAATAAATATCTAATGTCCCTAAAAGAATTGGGTGAACATTTCATTTATTCAAAATTTTCAATTATTTCTGTCCTTGTGGTTTGATTTTCTTTTAAATTTTCAAAGTCATGGTTCTAATGCCCTCTTAAAAATACTTAAACCAACATTTGGATATCTGAGAATTTCACATTTAAGTCTAGAGTTCCATATTTTCTAGATAAAATGGTAATCTTGGATTCTGGGGTCTTCATTTGTGCATAGCAGCACTCAGCAGTAAGGAAGGAGCTTTTGCTGCTGTCTTTAAAGAGGGTGTAGGGTTTTTTCATTACCACAGTCTCAGAATTTCCTATCATTTCCCCAATGGGGAGACAGTCAATTTCCCTTTATCATCACCTTCCTTGTCTTTTTTCTTATAATAGAGACCTATTACTCTACATACAATTCTCTATCTTTCAGTTGTTTGTGTTCATTGGATTGTAGTACAAAGTGAACTTTAGAGTTCATTTATGGGCTCTTAAATTTGACTCCTTTTTACCAATAAAATATAGCAGAGTGACAAACTCTTTACTAATCAGTTTTTGTGATAAGCCTTTTCCCCTTCACTGGTGTGATATCTTGATTTTAGATTCCTTAAAGGCTATAAATTTAAGTGTTCATACCTCACTTTTGGGAAGGACTTTGTCTTTTCTCCTCATTTCTTACACTAATAGCATATTATTTGTCCCTTGAGAAAATATTTTATCCCTAGCTTTTAACTGCTACCATAGATTGTAAAAATGGACACAGATCATTCTACCTCTTCTATCTGTGGTTCATGGAAGTATTTTCCTACACTGACTCTGGATTTTTGTTTTAAATTTCTTTGGCTGATGGAACATTAAAAACATGATAGAAGCAAAGATTTGGAGCATTAGGGCTTGTTTTCTTGTTGAGTTTGAGAACTCTAATTATCACTATGTGAATGAGCCTGAGTGAACCTGCTGGATGATGAGAGATACATGCTAAGTTATCTTTAGCATCTCAGTTGGTATTCAGCCAACTGCCAGATATGTGAGTAAGGTCATTCTAGATCATCTAGTGCTAGCCAGTCTGGCCCAAACCAACATAACTATCTAGATGACTTATTGAATAGTAAGAAATGAGAATTTTTGGTGTAATAAATTTTATTAACTTTAGGAATGGTTTTATTATATATCAAAAGTTAATTGATAAAATCTAAATTAAAAAGCATCCCATTACAACAAAATGGCTTGTATTTTTCAAAAATGTCATGAAAGCAAAGAAATAAAGAGCTATTTCATGTTGGAAAAGTGTAAGGAAGCATGAAAATCAAATGGAAAACATGATACTGGATCAAATCTTGGATTGGGTTAAAGAAATTCTCCAAAGGGCATTATTGGAAAAATTGACAAAATTAGAATATGAATTATTAAACAGATAAAATGTATTGTGGTAATATTAATTTTTTGAATTTGATCACTATATAGTAGTTATATGAGAAAATACCCTGTTCTTAGGAAATACCCACAAGTATTATGAAATCAAGTGATACATATTATATAACTTACTCTCACATGGTTGACAAAAAATTAGTGTGTGTGTGTGTGTGTGTGTGTGTGTGTGTGTGTGTGCGTGTGCGTGCATGTGCACATGAGAGAGAGAAGTAGGGATAAAGAAAGAATTATAAAGCAACTGATAAAATGTTAAATATTCATCAGTCTGGGTAAAGCTGTATGGGAGTTATTTGTACTATTCTTGTATCTTATAAGTGTAAAAAATTTCAAAATAAAAAGGAAATTTGACAGTTGAGGAAATAGAAAAATTAACTGATAAAGCTTCCTACAGAAATTGCCTAACCATATTATCTCAATACATTGTTTTAGGCAGAAGCCAAAATATTTATGTAGACATCAGACCTGGAGGCTTATGACTGAAGTGAGAAGTGGAGAAAGCTAGAATCATGTTCATTTTGATCTGACTATATGTGGAAAGAAACTGAAACCTTTAAAGGTATGAGGTAGTGAAAAGGATGCTGGTGAAATAGAAAAATATCTGAATTTTTGTCTTGTTTGTATCACAAGTATTTTTACATTATCTTTATTTAACTCTTTTGGCCTTATTTTTCTTCCTAGGTTACAAGGTTCCTATTGATGTCAACATTTATAAAATCACTTATCAAATGAAACCGAATATATTGATCAGTGACTTCTGGTGGTGTAATCATAGTGACCCATTGCAATTATGTGATAACTACACCTGACATATATTTGTGAGTGCCTCCTTCAATATGAAGAACTACATTCAGTATAGGCTCAAGTTACTATGTGGTTTCTTCTGTGGAAGCTGCATATCTGGAGGTAATATTAATAGAGAATGAATTTTTCATGACCATAATGTTGGTAGCCTCATTGATAATCAGGGTAAGTGATAGAAATTATGAGAATTGGGATTAATAAGGCTGAATTCCTCCAACACACAAACACACACACACACACACACACACACACACACACACACATACCCCCCTTACATATACACACCTTTGTTCCCCCAGCATAACAAAATGACAAAAGAAGAATCAAAATTACGGAAATGACAGGGTGGCATATGGATCAGGAAGACACATTGCAACATTGAAGACATGTAGTAGATTGCCTATAGAGAAGACTTCTATTTTTAGCAGCATTAAAACTTATCCCAAGGCTGGGATTGAGGCTCAGTCGTAGAGAACTTGCCTTGCATGCGTGGGGCACTGGGTTCAATCCTCAGCACCACATAAATAAGTAAAATAAATTCAAATAAAGGTATTGTGTCCATCTAGAACTAAAAATAATTTTTAAAAAATTATCCCAAATAATTCCAGGGTCACTGTGAAAAAGTACCCTGGACCTTTTTGTAATTATCAGAGCTTTGGGGCATATAACAGAGGCATGATTTAGAAAAGTGGTAGATATCTCTGGCTTTTTGTACCCTTATTCTGTGTTCTTATGATCTCTTCCCTCTTTATGGCTTATTTTCACATTTCTTCCTTCTTCATTTTCTCCTTTGAAAGTCTGATGGCCCTTGTGAGCAATATTTAAGCACTTTGGGGGACATATCTTAGGGGAAAGACATTATTTAAAAAACTTGTTATTGATGTACATTTATAGCTTAAGAATTTTCACAAGTTGAATATACCTTGTAATCAGTACCCCCATCCACAAAGAGAACATTTTCTGTATACTACAAGCCATTCTCTTGTCTATTTCCATTCAATATAGCTCCTTCCAAGGGTAATAATTATTCTGACTTTCAACAGCACAAATTAATTTTGTCTGTTTGGAACTTTATATAGAAATGGAACCATATAGTAAGTATTCTATTGTATCTTTTTCTCAGTATGTGCTTGTGAGACTTATCTATGTTGGTGCTTCTAGCTATAGTTTGTTTCTTTTCATCACTGTATAGTATTATGTGTAAGATATACCATCATCTATTTATCCACTTTATTCTTGGTGGACATGGGTATAGATCCTGCCTTTTTGCCATTGAACAGTGCTCCTATGAACATTCTGGTACTTTTGGCAAAATACGTGTGTGTGTGTGTGTGTGTGTGTGTGTGCGCGCGCGTGTGTGTCTGTGTTGGGTGTATATTTTGGGGTGGAGTTGCTGAGCCATAGATGTATGTGCCCAACTTTGTTAGTTGCCACTAGGGTATTGTTTTACAAGTACCTTTTATGAGTCAAGCACTTACCAAGTCATCACAGTGATTGTATTGTTAAGCTTATACTGATGATGAAGGCATTGGGGTTTGAAGGGTTAAATAAATGATGCAAGGTTCCTCATTGTTTGGGCTGGAGCAGGGATTAGAACCTAACTTGGCTTGATGCCTTTCCACTAAATTCCAAGCTCTGATTTAGAAGCATACAGAACTATTTCCATATGATTTAAGGACAAATGTCAGTGGTTTTCCAAGCAATGTTGCCTGTTTTATTGGTAATATTTCTAGTTATGAAAACCTTTGATGTGTGTATTTCCTAGAAATGCTAGCATCAGGAAAGAATGCTAAAAGGTAAAAATCTATGTTCTTTCTGTTGCTAGGTAAGGCAGAATTGGCCCTCTGTCCTCTAAAGACTTTGGCTCCCTTTTCATAGTGGTGATTTGTTTCTGGAAAACCAGGAACTACATTTTGTAGCCAGAGGGATATATAATAAGTTCTTACCATAAGAGTGTGAGTGGAAATGATATGGATCATCTCCAAGCAGGTGTTCCTTCTTTTCCTTATTTCCTTTGCACCTGGCCGATGCAGAGGATTCAATAGTACCCTCTGAGCCCACAGTGATAGTGAGATCATTGAGAGAGCCTGGGTCTCAAATTGCTGCTTAGAGGTGAGGAGAGCTATCTGCCAATCTGGTATTTTGAGGGAACACAAACTTCTATTATGTTCAGCCTCTGAATTGGGGAGTTATCTGTTTCAGTAGCTAGTATTACCTTAACTTACACACCATACTTCACACTCATACCATCATTTCTCCCTGCCTTCATCATTGACATTCTAATACTTTTACCATAGCAGAAACCTTGAAGACTTACTTCCTTGCCTCTCTTTACTAGCCAGGATCATAAGAATTAAATGCTTTGCTTTTCAAGGCCTTGATCTGATCATCTTTGTGAATCATCTTCAGCTCCATTATTCATTGCATGTGCTATTACAATGTGATGCAATTTTATGTAATTTAGCCTTTTTTTTGGTACAGGAGATTGAACTCAAGGGCCCTCGACCACTGAGCCACATCCCTAGCCCTATTCTGTGTTTTATGTAGAGACAGGGTCTCACTGAGTTGCTTAGCGCCTCGCCATTGCTGAGGCTGGCTCTGAACTTGTGATTCTCCTGTCTCAGCCTCCCTAAGTGCTGAGATTACAGGCTTGTGCCACCGCACCCAGCTGTAATTTAGCCTTTGAACCTCTTTGTTCTTTATGTAGGAAGACATTACAGAATAAAAGAGGGCCTTTTCACGGCTACAATAGAATACTTGGTAGAACCTTTTTTTATGTGTGGCCATGTATTTGTATAGCCCTTTTATACTTTTCAAACTTCATCGCTCATAGAAGCTTTGTGACATAGGGCAGGCAGCTACTATTATCTCCACTGGGTAGTTGAAGCAAATGAAGTATACAAAGGTTAAGTCATGCTGAACTCAGACTTGTGGCTCCAGTCTGTCATTTTTTTTCTTCTCTCTGAGATACTAGTGTCTGTGTCAGGAGTCAGGGAATTATCACTGACTCCACCAAACTAATTACTACAGTCTGTTACATTGGGAATTCTTATTTGGGGTCTGATAAATCTGTAACTTAAAGAAATAAGTAATTTCTCAATGATTTTTTAATCTGTTCTAATTAGTTATACACGACAGCAGAATACATTTTGATTCATTGTACTCAAATGGAGCACAAATTTTCATTTCTTTGGTTGTACATGATGTAGAGTTAGGCAATATATGCAGTCATACATTGACTTAGGGTAATGATGTTCATCTCATTCCACCATCTTTCTTGCCCTCATACCCCCTCCCTTCCCCTTCTTCACTATTTCCCAAAGTTCCCCCATTCTCTCCACGCCCTGCCCTCCACTTATAGATCAGTGTCCACTTAGAACATTTGGCTTTTTGGTGGGGGAGAATTGGCTTACTTCGCTTAGCATGATATTCTCCAACTCCATCCATTTACCTGCAAATGCCATAATTTTATTCTCTTTTAAAGCTGAGTAATATTCCATTGTGTATATATACCTCAGTTTCTTTATCCATTCATCTATTGAATGGCATCTAGGTTGGTTCCACAGTTTAGCTATTGTGAATTGAGCTGCTATGAAGATTGATGTGGCTGCAACACTATAGTATGCTGATTTTAAGTCTTTTGGGTAAAGATGGTGAGATAGCTAAGTCAAATTGTGGTTCCATTCCAAGTTTTCTAAGGAATCTCCATACTGCTTTCCATGGTGGTTACACCAATTTGCAGTCCCACCAGCGATGTATGAGTGTGCTTTTTCCCTTACATCCTTGCCAACACTTTTTGTTGCTTGTATTTTGTTTTTTGTAGTTGTAGATGAACAGCATGCTTTTATTTGTTTCATCGTTATGTGGTACTAAGGTTCGAACCCAGTGCCTTGTACATGCTAAGCAAGTGCTCTACCATTGAGCCACCACCCTAGCCCTGTTGCTTATATTCTTGATAACTGCCATTCTGAGGTAAAATTTTAGAGTAGTTTTGATTTGCACTTCTCTAATTAGTAGAGAAGTTGAACATTTTTTCATGTATTTGTTGATCGATTGTATATCTTCTCCTGAGAAGTGTCTGTTCAGTTCTTTAGCCCATTTATTGATTAGGTTATTTATTTTGCTGGTCTTAAGCTTTTTGAGTTCTTTGTATATCCTGGAAATTAGTGATCTATCTGACATGCATTTGGCAAAAATTTGCTCCAAAAATGTAGGCTCTCTCTTCACCACATGGATTGATTCTTTTTAAAATATTTTTCTAGTTGTTGATGGACCCTTATTTTATTTATTTATATGTGTGCTGAGAATTGCACTCAGTGTCTCACACATGCTAGGCAAGTGCTCTAGCACTGAGCTACTACCACAGCCCACATTGATTGTTTCTTTTGCTGAGAAGAAGCTTTTTAATTTGACTCCATCCCGTTTATTGATCTTGATTTTATTTCTTGCGCTTTAGGAGTCTTATTAAGGAAGTCTGAGTTTAATCCAACATGATGAAGGTTTGGTCCTATTTTTTCCTCTATTAGGCTCAGGGTCCCTGGTCTAATTCCTAGGTCCTTGATCCACTTTGAGTTGTGTTTGTGCATGGTGAGAGAGAGTGGTTTAGTTTTATTTTGTTGCATATGGATTTCCAGTTTTCCCAGCACCATTTGTTGAAGAGGTTATCTTTTCTCCAATGTACATGTTTGGCACCTTTGTCTAGTATGAGATAACCATATTTATGTGGGTTTGTCTCTGTGTCTTCTATTCTGTACCATTGGTCTACATGTCTATTTAGTGCCAATTTCATGCCATTTTTTGTTACTACAGCTTTGTAGTATAGTTTAAGGTCTGGTATTGTGATGCCTCCTGCTTCACTCTTCTTGCTAAGGATTGCTTTGGCTATTCTGGGTCTCTTATTTTTCCAAATGAATTTCATGACTGCTTTTTCTATTTCTATAAGGAATGGCATTGGGATTTTAACTGGAATTGCATTGAATTTGGATAGTACTTTGGGTAGTATGGCCATTTTGACAATATTGATTCTGCCTATCCAAGAGCTTGGGAGATCTTTCTATCATCTAAGATCTTCTTTGTAGGAACACTCTCCATACCTTTCACCTCTCCTTTCCATTTTTCCCCATTCTATGCTAATGGACTGTGCGTTTGACAGAGAGCACCCCTTTGTTTGTAACCTTGGGCCTTCATTGGTCCAGGAGTGTATATAAGCTTCTGTACTTTCTGGAATAACCGGTGTTTCTGCATCTCACTCTGGCAGAGCAGTTTTTTACCTACACCCCGGGGTCTGGGTGCAGTGACTCCGTGGGCTGTCACCCCCACCCTGGGAGACCCCATTTTGTCTTCCCCAAAGACCTCCTCTTGATCTCTCAGCATCCCAACTCATCCAGCAGACCCACACAGCCCGACCTTAAAGGAATATTTCTTCAATTTCTTTCTTTAGTGTCCTGTAGTTTTCATCATAGAGATCTTTCACCTCTCTTGTTAGATTGATTCCTAAGTATTTTATTCTTTTTTGAGGCTAATTGTGAATGGGGTAGTTTTCCTAATTTCTCTTTCTGAGGGTTCATCACAGATGGATAGAAATACATTTGATTTATGGGTGTTGATTTTATATTCTGCTACTTTGCTGAATGCATTTATTAATTCTAGAAATTTTCTGGTGTTTTTTTGATCCTGTAAGTTTAGAATCATGTCAATAGCAAATAGTGATATTTTGAGTTCTTCTGTCCTATTTGTATTTCTTTAATTTTTTCCATCTGTCTAAATACTCTGGCTAGAGTTTTAATGACTATGTTTAATAGGAATATTGACAGAGGGCATCCCTTTCTTTTTCCAGTTCTTAGAGGGGATGCTTCCAATTTTTCTCGATTTAGAATGATGTTGGCCTTAGGCTTAGCATGGATAGCTTTTACAATGTTGAGGTATGTTCCTACTATCCCTGGTTTTTCTAGTGTTCTGAACGTAAAAGACTGTTGTATATTATCGTATGCTTTTTCTGCATCTATTCAAATAATCATATGATTTTTATCTTTATGTCTATTGATGTGATGAATTATGTTGATTGATTTTCGTATGTTGAATGAACCTTGCATCCCTGAGATGAACCCCAGTTGATCATGTTGTACTATCTTTTTAATATTTTTTTTATGTGATTTGCCAGAATTTTGTTGAGATATTTTGCATCTGTGTTCATCAGGGATATTGGTGTGACATTTTCTTTCCTTGGTGTGTCTCTGTCTGGCTTAGGTATCAGGATGATACTTGCCTCATAAAATGAGTTTGGAAGGGTTCCATACTTTTCATGGAATAATTTGAGGAGTATTGGTATTAATTCTTGTTTGAAGGTCTTTAGAACTTGGCTGAGAATCCATCTGGTCTTAGGCTTTTGTGGGTTGGTAGGCTTTTGATGACATCTTCTATTTCCTTGCTTGAAACTGATCTGTTTAAGTTGTGTATGTCCTCCTAGTTCAGTTTGTGCAGATCATATTTCTCTAGAAAGTTTTTTCTGTCATCAATATTTTCTATTTTATTGGAGTGTAAATTTTCAAAATAGTTTCTAATTACCTTCTATATTTCAGTAATATCTGTTGTGATATTTCCTTTTTCATCATGAATTTTAGTAATTTGAGTTTTATCTCTCCTTCTTTTCCTTAGGGTGGCTAAGAGTTTATCAATTTTATTTATTTTTTCAAATAATCAGCTTTTTGTTTTTTCAATTTTCTCAGTTGTTTCTTTTGTTTCAATTTCATTGATTTCATCCCTGATTTTAATTATTTTCTGTCTTCTACTACTTTTGGTGTTGATTTGTTCTTTTTTTTTCCTAGGACTTTGAGATGTAATGTCAGGTCTTTTATTTGTTGACATTTTCTTCTTTTAATGAATGAGCTCAATGCCATGAACTTTCCTCTTAGCAGTGCCCTCATAGTATTCCACAGATTTTGATATGTTTTATGGGAGTTCTCATTTACTTCTAAGAAGTTTTTATCTCCTCCCTGATGTCTTCTGCTATCTGTGTGTCATTCAATAGTGTATTATTTAGTCTCCAGGAGTTGGAGTAGCTTCTCTTTTTTATTTTATCTTTGATTTCTAATTTCATTTCATTATGGTCTGATAAAATGCAGGGTAGTATTTCTATTTTTTGTATTTTTTAAGAGTTATTTTGTGGCATCACATATGGTCTATTTTAGAGAAGGATCCATGTGCTGTTGAGAAAAAAAGTATTTGCTCATTGATGGATGAAATATTCTATGTATGTCTGTTAAGTCTAAATTATTGATTGTATTATTGAGTTCTATAATTTCTTTGCTTAGTTTTTGTTTGGAACATCTATCTAGTGGTGACAGGGTTGTGTTAAAGTCACCCAGTATTATTGTGTTGTGGTCTCTTTGATTCTTAAGTTGAGAAGGTTTTGTTTGATATATGTCAATGCTCCATTGTTTGGGCCATAAATATTTATGATTGTTATGTCTTGTTGATGTATGATGCCCTTCAGTGAATATTAAATGTTCTCCTTTATGATTAACTTTAGTTTGAAGTCCACTTTTTTGATATAAGGATGGAAACCCTTGCTTGTTTATGCAATCCATGTGAGTGGTATGGTTTTTCTCATCCTTTCACCTTCAGTCTGTGGATGTCTTTTCCAATAAGATGAGTCTCTTGAAAGCAGCATATTGTTGTGTCTTTTTAAAAAATCCAATCTACCAGTATGTATCTTATCTTTGATGAGTTTAGACCATTAACATTCAGGGTTATTATTGAAATATGGTCTGTATTCCCAATCATTTTGGTTTGTATTGGTTTTTTTATCTTGATTTGGTTTTTCCTTTGATTAGTTTTTTCTCTAATGTAGTTCTTCCTTTTACTGATTTTTTAAAATTGTTTTTCATTTCCTCCTTGTGGAATATTTTGCCAAGAATGTTCTGTGGTGCAGGCTTTCTTGCTATAAATTCTTTTGTTTATCAGGGAAGGTTTTTATTTCATCATCAAATATGAAAGTTAATTTTGTTGGGTATAAGATTCATGATTGGATTTCAATTTATTTCAAAGCTTGGTATATGATATTCCATGACCTCCTAGCTTTGAAGGTCTTGGTTGAGAAATCTGCTGAGATTCCAAAGTAGTTTCCCCCTATATGTAATCTGATTCCCTTCTTTTGTAGCTTTTAAAATTCTGTCCTTATTCTGTTTGCTAGGCATTTTTATTATAATGTCTCTTTTGTGTATCTGTTGTAATTTTGTACATTTGGTATCCTGTAAGCCTCTTGTACTTGACTTTCCAATTCATTCTTCATGTTTGGGAAATTTTCTAATATTATTTCATTGACGAGATTGTGCATTCCTTTGGTTTATATGTCTGTGCCTTCCCGTATTCTGATAAATCTTAGAGTTGGTCTTTTGATGTTATCCCATAATTCTTGGATGTTCTATTCATGGTTTCTTACCATCTTCCCTGTGTGATCAACTTAATTTTGAGATTATATATTTTGTCTTTATTGTCTGAGGTTCTGTCTTCCAAGTGATCTACTCTGTTGGTGATGCTTTCTATGGAGTTTTTTTTTGTTTGTTTTTTGTTTTTTTGTTTTATTGTTTCCTTAATTTCAAGGATTTCTGTTTTTTGGGTTTTTTTCAGAATCTCTTTCTTGAAGTAATCTTTTGCTACCTGTATTTTCTCTTATCTCTTTGTTGGAGTGATTGATTGTTTCCTACATTTGCTCTCTTATGTCATTATTTGATTTTCAGATCATTTTAATTATATACATGCTGAACTCCTTCTCTGATATTTCATTTACTGTGCTGTCAATGGATTCTATTATTGTATCATCTTTTTGATGTACTTTCTCTCCTTGTATTTTCATGCTTTCCATGTGTCTTCTCTTCTAGCATTGTGGATCTGAGATATTACAGTTTCTACCCTACAATCTTATACTGTCCCTGCATGTTACCAATGTCTCACCTTTAAGGAGAAATCATTATTATCAGCACCCAATGAAAATGATATATAACCTTAAGCCAAATAGTTCCTGTTTAGATGATTATAGTTATGTCACAATAAACAGAAATGATGTGTTCAGTTATTATGTGCAAGATGAACAGCAGGTTTCCAAAAGAGTCCACAGATTCTAATGGTGAACAATGAGAGAAACGGGGAGGGAGTGTTGCCTGTCATGTTTATGTAGTAGGAGGTAAGAATATAGAAGTATTAGATCATAGGAAGAATGAAAGATGGATCAAAAGAAGTTGGCTGTTAACAGGAGAAAAGAATGAAGAAACCCCATGCGAGGCTCTCTCCTGCCTCTGCAATAATATGTTGGCTATTAGCACACCTAGCAATGATACCTCTGGTATAACCAAACCTGTAGGGACCATAGTGATGGTTATCCAGGTCCTGGCTATTGAAGCCACCACATTCCTAGTTGATGAGGTAGTGTCAAACCTGTAAGTAAGTACCTTGGTGTTGGGCTTTCAGCCCCTAGCCTTTGTCCCAAGATATAAGCTGCACAACTAAAGATGGTGGTGGCAGGAGCAGAGGTAACCAGAGATGGTATTGGAGGTTTCCTAGCATGGCAGCGACCACTTTTAGAAATAGGGCTGAAAGGGCAGGCTGAATGATGGCTTTGGATGATCTGTTTGGAGATATAGTGCTGTGGTGTGCAGGTGTGGTCGTCAGTGCAGTGGGCAGTCCTGTGCCTGGGCCTCGACGTGGGCTCTGTGTGAGTCAGTGGGGTGGTCCTGGGCCTGCCTCTTCTCTGTGGGGGGTTAGTAGTCCTGTTCTGGGCTTGCCTGTTCTCTGCAAGGATAGATGGGGCTGTCCTAGTCCTTCCTGGTCTCCCTGATTTTCTTAAAGTTGACTTTTTGTGGGCTAATTTTACATATCAGTTCCCAAATCCCTATCACAGAACTATGATGTACAGATCTGTGGAATGAAACTACATAAGTCTAGAAGCCCATATGATCATGTTAATGGAGGATCTAAGTGCACTAAATCCAGGTAAGGGTTTCAGTACATTATAAACACAGGTTTAAGTCCTACAACCATAAGTATAAGGCTTTCATTTTTTCTTCTATTTTAATACTGTTGCTTTAGTCAGATTTCTATTACTATAGCAGTTACTAGAGATTTTCTAACTTAAGCAGAGGAAATATTTGTTTTGGCTTACAGTTTTGGAGGTTTCAGTCTATGACTGACTGTGGTGGATCAGTGGCAAGACAATACATTGTGATGGGAGTGTGCAGCTAAAGAGGCCTGTTTACCTTATGAATGCATGTGAAATACAGAGAGATATGAAGGGACAAGGGTCTCATAATTGCCTTCAAGGGCACAGTCCCAATAACAGAAAAACCTCCCACTAGGACCCACATTTAACAAATTCCATCACCTCCCAATATCATCAATCTGGGGGCCAAGCATTCAACACATGAGTCTTTGGAGACACATTTCAGATCTAAACTATAGCAACTGTGCAAGTAGCAACTTTCCCAAATTCAATGTGTGTCATCTCTTCCTGAAAACTCATTTATCTTATTTCCAGATTCATTCTGAATGCCTGCCATAAAATCTGATGTAAATGTTTCTTCCTTGGTTTATTTGCCCAGATCTGTCCCCTTTTCTCTACCAATCTCTTCTCCTTGTAGATACCATTTATTTCCAAGTCTTCCTTCATATGAACTTTTATGTGAACTTCAAGGTTACCAAATCATGGAGATTTTGATGTCATACAAGTTACATTACCATCATTCTTCTATCATTTTGACCTTCAATTAGAATGTTATCTCTAATCCCACCTGAAAACCCCAGAGCATATTCAGAAGGAAAGTCTTGGTCTATTTCCTGGAAGTAAGTACCTAAGGATCCAAATCAAGTGATATTTTGGGGAAATAATTAAGTCATGCATTTTTCATTAGCATATATTTATGGAGTGTGCTATCTGTTGCTGCAAAACAAATTGCCTTGGAACTTAACAGCTTAATAAAACAAATCTTTATTGTTGCATATAGTATCTGTGGATTAGGAATATGTGCATGGCTTAGCTGAGTTCCCTAGTTCAGAGTCTTTCACAAGGCTGAAATCAAAATGTTGATCAGGTCTGTAGTCAACTCAAGACTTGACTGGTGGATAATATGGTTGTTGGCAGAATTCAGTTTTTCACAGGCTGTTGGACTTAGGGCCTCAGTTCCGTGTTGTATGTTGGCTGGAAGCCTCCCTCAGTTCTTTGCTACATAGGCCTCTCCATAGGGCAGTTCATACCATGGCAGCTTGCTGCTTCTAAGTCAACCAAAAGGGCTAGAAAGAAGACAGAAATCGGTCTTTTGTAAGCACATCTTGGAAGTGACATTATGTCACTTTTGTCAAATTAATTTTATTGGGGGAGGTGGGCAACAAAAAGCCATCTGCTTTTTCTATTGAGCTGTGAACTGATTGAAAAATAGGTAAGGCAGATAAATAGGCAACAGACAAATACGTAAGGTAGATAGATGAGAAGCTCAAAATGCAGGCATCTCTTGCTTAACCTTGGTTTTCTGTTAATGAAATCATTTGTACTGCATGAAAATGCTAAAGGAGACTTTTTTCAATCATTTTAAATGGGAAAACTTACTACACATTACAGATCAATCCCAAACCACCAACTATTTCATTAAAACGCTGATACCTGAAGAGCAAACTTTCATATCACTGGGTAAATACTTAGAACATTGCTTCCTTGACACTAAACAATATAGTTGTTAGCAAACAGTAATATCTTTCTTAGCCCCAGCAACATACCAGCCATGAATTTCCTCTGTTGATACCTATGTGTACCCCTGATCTATCTAAACCTGATTCATTCTAAATGCCTATTGAATTTGGAATGAAGCTATGTATGTTTCCCACTTACTTAAAAATTGCATGGATTTTTTTTAAAGAATAAATGTAATTTTTTAGTACAACCCTCATTCCCATAAAAAGTACTTAGGTGAAGTTTGGATATTAAAAACCAAGAGAGATTCTCTTGAGAAAGCATTAAACAAGGATAAATTTTGTGTGGTAAACCTTTGTCATTTTAATGATAAATAACGTTGCTACTGGAAAGTGCAGTTTACATCTGTGGGTAAGCAGACATTAAACTTCCATATTCTAGAATTAGTCAGACTTATCTGTTGAATCATAGATCATGCTGGAGAACTATAGGCTTTCTCTTTTCTCCATATAAAGCATTGCCATTATGTTGAAAACATAAGACCAGAGTACAACATGCTGTTTTGGAGGGCACAGATTTCCCAAGAAGGCGCCACAAAAACAACTTCAAACTCCCTAATCAGATTCAATCAGTCTTTTTTTTCCAGGGTGAGGCTGAGAGAGACCAGGAGAAATACCCTAGTGAGCTCTCTCTACACGTTAAGAAATCACGGATGTGGGGGGCAGGAAAGGGGAATGGGTATAGTAAAGATGGTTGATAAAAATATATATAAAAATATATATATACATATATATATATATATATATACTGTTCATTGAAAGTGCATATAAAGATGTTTAATATGAAGAATGTAATCTGCTTATAATTTTGTGCAAAGTTAGAAAAATTATGATTGTAACAATTTTTTTCTATTTGCCTCAACAAATGTTTTCAGTGAAAAAAAAAAAAAAGAAATCACTGGGTTGGGAGGCATGACTCCCACCATCAACATGCATTATAGGTTCCAACACTTTACACCCATGAATCTTACAGTGGCCTTGCAAATTGTATGCTGCTATCCTTGTTGCCATTACAGATGGGGGAAATGGTGAATTTGAGAAGTTAGGTAAAATATCAGAGGAATAGGAACAGAAAAGAAGAAAAGTGGCACATTTGATACTTGAACCTAGTTTTGTCTTTTGCCAAAGCTTGTCTTTTTACTAGAGTGATACTGCCTTATTGTTTTGCATATGCTGCTGAACTTTCAGTTGAAACTGAATGTGCAATTTTGTGGGATTTCTAACTCTTCTTATGGTGAATGTTGACAGATTTTAACTGGTAAAATTTAACCAAGTTTCAAGCGTCCATTTTTTTGTCTTTGTCCAGCTTGGAAGTTCTCCTTTGCTAAATGATTGATGTTCAGTAGTAGATGAATCAATCTTCTCAGGTTTCAACAGGAATATTTAATTTCAAAACTTTAGAGATCACCCCTTTTTCATCCCTCTCTGATTTCTATGGTCTATAACCAGAATTATGTGCTGAAATATGAAATCAATTTTGTCCACTCTCCTGCTTAAAATCTTGTACACCCTCCTGCTTAAAATCTTGTAATGAGATACCATTATTTAAAAGATAATCCCAAGATCCTTAAGTAGGCATGCAGCTTCATATTTTCACCCCTGCCTTTTTATTCTCATTTCTCATTGACATTCCAGAATGACGGTGTTCCTGAAAGCTCTTTCCTTGTCCCCAGGGCCAATCTAATAATGAGGATATGGGTTTGAGAAAAAAAAAAGGTTTATGGCTTTGGTAGCAAAGGAGAAACACAAGGGACTCCTTTCTCAGAGGCTGTGATTCTGCCCATCAACAGGAACAGGGTTTTTTTGAAGAAGTAATTCAAAGGCTACATTTCACGTGTTCTCTGTTGGAGTTGTAATTCACTTGTTAATTTGGGAGATAGTCATATTTTAGATCTTCTGGTGCCATCTGCCAAATCTGAATTATTTCATGCTTGTGGTGGGTATGGGCTCAAGGACAGATAATTCTGCCTAGAATGAGGAAGAAAGGTAATCCTGTTTCCCCCAGATTAGGGAGGGAGAGAGAGAGAGAGAGGAAGAGAAAGAAACATGTCTTTTAAAACTAAGTCACAGTGGCAGGGCCGCAAGGGCTGTATTCAGAGCATAAAGTGGACCACTGTTACAGTGATATTAGAAATGATCCATAATTGACATAATTTTTCTGAAGGAGTCAATGAAATACTAAGAGTTTTGACTGAATGATTTATTAAAAGCTAACCATAGACTCAAAGGTTTCCCAAAGGCCTCAAACACATCTTCAATTTGTCTTCCACCAATTGCCCCCCAAAGCCCCTAATATATTCACAAAGAAGTTGTTAAGGCCATTTCTTAAAAATCCAGAATCCCATCATTAGTTTCAAGGTTTTCATTGGATTTGGAGGCAGCCAGAACCTCCTGGTAAAATATTTGGTTGTGCATTTGCCTAACTAAGTGGGAAAGATGGTGGGCACAGGATTTTGACCTGATTTGGAAGGGAAAGAAGCAGAAGAGTGTTATGATAATTAATTGAGACACCATTAGACTGAGTTATCTTCAGCACCCTAGGTTCCTACATAAATAAACTAAAACCAAACTCAGAGTAGTCATATCCTGGGAAATGAAACTTAGTGTAACCAACAGAAACCACTAACTGACCTCTAACTAGGTATTCTTAGGCTACTGTTCCACTTTAACCAGTCAAGATTTTTCTTTTTCTTGGCTTCCATGAATACCTTATAAACATTTCACCTTTGCACCTGCTCTGTGGAACCCAAACCACTTGGGTTTGATGTGGCCCGATTCATGAATCATTGTCTCTTCAAATTCTTTAGAACTTTAATGTGACCAAGTTTATCTTTTAACAGGAGGTATAAGTAGAATTTAAAAAAAAAAACAGGATCATATCCTTGGTAGGGCCAGAAAGATGTAAAATCACCTTTAATTCATTTTAAATCATGAGGTTTGGAGGCCTCCTGCCCCTGTAGTCACCCCAAAGGATAGATGGAGCTAGGAAGCAGTACCTTTTGGTTGGTTTGCAATCTAGTGTTGCCTTGCCATTTCATTAATGGCTTCTTCAATCAGTTCCTAAAGCCATTGGGAAAAGTTCCTGATAGAAGAAATCTTGTAGGCATACTCTGTTACCTTGAGAGATACCTTTTAAAACCCATTAACAGGAACTTTTTGCCTGCCTTTGTGTGTACTATTCATATACTTTGAAATCTTCAGACCTTGACTTGTGAGTTCATTTTAATGATACTAGAGGGCCAACATACAAACACACAAAAAAAACTGGATCCATTCAAGACTTTCCTGAGTTCCATACCATAATTACGTTTTAGACCCTCTAGGTCTTAATTTTCTACTTTCAGAAAAGCAATTTCATTTTCCTGGCACAGTCTCTTAGAAATAATGCTGCTTCTCCATGGCTATAATAATAATTATTATTATTACTATTTTGCTCTAAGGGAGAAGGGAAAGCAAGCCTTTCCCCTTTTTCCTCCTTTGCTTCTATAGTCCTCCTTCATAAACTGGATGCTCATTGATCTTCTAAAAAGATGATGCACAGAGAAAGGACTGATGTGAAAATACTTTAGAATATTAACAGCATGAATGTAGATTGCTTTTAGTGCTTTCTGGCACTCCTTGGTTTCATTAGTTTATTTAACAAATACTGTTGTCATTATCTAATAATGTTAATGATCTTTTTTGAGCATTGTTATGGGCTACTTATTGTTCTAAACATTTGACTTGAATTAACTTATTTAAATTTCACCAGAACACTATGAAATAAGGACTGTTTTACACTTTAAGATTCTGAGACCTAGAGTTTTGAGAACCCTTGCCCAAAGACTCATGGCTGAGAGCAGAAGAAAGATTTGATGTTAAAAATCTCAATTTAGTGCCTGTGTGCTCAACCACTAAGCTATATCTGGCTGAATCTGTATGTATCTCATACTGGGCTAGGTACAAGGAACACTAAAAAATTAGACACAGCTGATGCCTATAATTGGGTTGAATATCATACCCATCCCCAAATTCATGTCCACTCAGAATCACAGAATGTGACCTTATTTGAAAATAGGATATGTATAGATACTGATTAAGCTGAGATCATATTAGATTAAGATGGGCCCTCTAAGGTGTCCTTATAAGAAGAGAAATATTTTAAGAGAGACACACAGAGGGAAGATGGCCATGTGAAGAAATAGGTGGAAGTTAGAGTGGTGCAGCTACAAGCCCAGGAATTCAGAGGACCACCGGCATGCCACCTGAAGCTAGGAAGAGGCAAACAAGGAGTCTTCCCTAGAGCCTATGGAGGAAGCATGACTGACACCTTAATTTCTTACTTCTAGGCTCCAGAACTGTGAGAGAATAAATTTCTGTTATTTTAAGCAATTCAGTTCGTGGTAATTTGTTCAATAGTCCTAGGAAACTAGTTTACTGCCTGTGAAATATCAGGATGGTAGGGGAAATAAATAAGGAAATGAATCATTAAAAATGATATGACAGTATGATGCCTCTTGCTTCACTCTTCTTGCTAAGGATTGCTTTGGCTATTCTGGGTCTCTTATTTTTCCAAGTGAATTTCATGATTGCTTTTTCTAGTTCTATGAAGAACCATATTGGGATTTTAATAGGAATTGCATTAAATCTGTATAATGCTTTTGGTAGTGTGGTAATTTTGACAATATTAATTCTGCCTATCCAAGAATACAGGAGATCTTTCCATATTCTAAGGTATTCTTCAATTTCTTTCTTTAGTGTCCTGTAGTTTTCATTGTAGAGATTTTTCACCTCCTTTGTTAGATTGATATCCAGGTATTTTATCTTTTGAGGCTATTGTGAATGGTGTAGTTTTCCTAATTTCTCTTTCAGAGGATTCATCACTGATGTATAGAAATGCATTTGATTTATGGGTGCTGATTTTATATCCTGCAACTTTGCTGAATTCATTTGCTAATTCTAGAAGTTTTCTGGTGGAATTTTTTGGATCTTCTAAATATAGAATCATGTCATCAGCAAATAGTGATAGTTTGAGTTCTTCTTTTCCTATTTGTATCCCTTTAATTTCTTTGTCCATCTAATTGCTCTGGCTAGAGTTTCCAGAGCTATGTTGAATAGAAGTGGTGAAAGAGGGTATCCTAACAGAAATGACATGTAGAATAGACACAGAGACAAACCCACATAAATACAGTTATCTCATATTAAACAAAGGTGCCAAAAACATACATTGGAGAAAAGATAGCCTCTTCAACAAATGGTACTGGGGAAACTGGAAATCCATATGTAGCAAAATGAAATTAAACCTCTATCTCTCACCCTGCACAAAACTCAACTCAAAGTGGATCAAAGATTTAGACACTGGAACAAAGACCTTGCACCTAATAGAGGAAAAAGTAGGTCCAAATTTCATCCTGTTGGTTTAGGACCTGACTCCCTTAACAAAACTCTTAAAGTGCAAGAAATAGAATCAAGAATCAATAAATGGAATGGTTTCAAACTAAAAAGCTCTTTCTTAGCAAAGAAAACAATCAAGAATGAAACAGCCTACTGATGGGAGAAAATCTTTACCATTCACACATCAGATAGAGCACTAATCTCCAGGATATATAAAGAACTCAAAAAATTTAACCAGAAAACAAATAACCTATTCAATAAATGGGCTAAGAAACTGAACAGACACTTCACAGAGGAAGATATACAGTCAATCAACAAATATCTGAAAAAATGTTCATCATCTCTAGCAATTAGAGAAATGCAAATCAAAACTACTCCAAGATTTTATCTCACTCCATTCAGAATGGCAATTATCAATAATACAAGCAACAATAAGTGTTGGTGAGAATGTGGGGGAAAAGGTACATGCATACATTGCTGGTAGGACTGCAAATTGGTGCAATCACTATGGAAAGCAGTATGGAGATTCCTTAGAAAGCTTGGAATGGAACTACCATGTTACCCAGCTATCCCACTCCTCAGTCTATACACAAAGGACTTAAAATCAGCATAGTACAGTGATGCACACACATCAATATTTATAGCAGTTCAGTTCACAATAGTTAAACTATGGAAATAACCTAGGTATCCTTTAACAGATGAATGGATAAAGAAAATGTGGCATATATACACAATGGGATATTACTCAGCCTTAAATAATGAAATTATGGCATTTGCATGTAAATGGATGGAGTTGGAGAATATCATGCTAAGCAAAATAAGCTAGTCCCCCAAAATCAAAGGCCAAATGTTTTTTTCTGATATGCAGATGCTTATCCATAATGGGGGTGGGACTAGTGAATAATAGAGGAACTTTGGATTGGGCAGAAGGGAGTGAGGATAGGGGAGAGGTTGTAGGTGTGGGAAGGATGGTGGAATGAAATGGACATTATTACTCTTTGTACATGTATTATTGCATGAACAGTGTGACTGCATCGTGTACAGCCTGAGAAATAAGAAGTTGTGCTCCATTTGTGTAACAATGAGTTGAAATACATTCTGTGGTTATATATAACTAATTAGAACAAACAAAAAATTGTAAAAATGCATGAAAAGATCTACAAAAGAAATTACATAGAAGTCTTAGGGTGTGCAGTTGATGGAGAGAGGAAGGTAATAGCAACATCTATTCTGTCACAATAGTTTCTTTTATTGAAGTACTATAACATGGTGACTAAGAGTATGGATTCTGCAGAAAGACTGGGTATGAATATTGATTGTGATATTTATGAGCTCTGTGCTTGACAAATTACTATGGAATTGTCTTCAGATGCTTTTGACATTTGTGGTTTTATTAATTCTCACAGCAGCCTTGAAATGTGGGAAGAGGGGGAAAATATCATTTCCCTACTATAGACATTGTCTGGAGTCGTGCACCTAGTACCTAATGAAAGGACCTACCTCTGTGACAGTGGACCAGCTCCCTAACTGTGTTGTTTCAGTTTCCTTACTCACAAAATGATGGAAATAGTGAGAATTATGACGTTGATGATGGTAATGTTGCTGATGGTGATGGTGATAGTGGTTATCAGGTACTGAAGACCTAATCCTTGCTAAGGTCTGTGATGGGAAACCATTATTCTTCTGCATTTTACAGAAGAATTAGTTGAGACTTCAAGAGAGACTGGACCAAGGCTGTCACTCCTGTGTTCACAGGATGATTTGGCAGAATTTATGTGAAAGCAGTTTGTAAACTTTATTCATGCTATAGCAATATTAGTTATATCTACCAAAAGTCCTCCTAGTAACTTCCCTTGCTGGCCCCAGTTATGCCACCTTAAGCTTTTTAAACATTTAAACCAGGAAAATGTTTTCCTGTTTGTATTAGAGCAAAGTGATACAATAAAAGCCCTGCAACCAGGAGGGGAGGGGGAAAGTGCTGGGGAGTGATATCTGTCAAATTATATTGTTCTATTGTGTGCATGTATGAATATGTAACAACAAATCCCACCATTATGTACAACTATAATGCACAAATAAAAATGTGGAAGAAAACCACAATAAGGGTTTGCTAGGGAAGAACAGAGGTAGTTTGGATTAGGCAGAGGGGATTGAAGGGAGGTGAGGGAGTATGGGTATAGGAATGGTAGTAGAATGAATTGGACATTATTACCCTATGTGCATATATGATTACATGACCTGTGTAACTACACCATATACAACCAGAAGAACGAGAACTTATACTCCATTTATGTGTTATGTATCAAAATGCATTCTACTGTCATGTATAACTAATTAGAACAAATAAAAAATAATTTTGAAAAAAACACCTTAACACAGTAAGGGCTCAACAAATGTTATAAATTATGAAAGAAATGTGGAAAAAAGAGAAAGTATCAAAAAGAAGCTATATTAAAGCTTTAAGTGAAAAAAAGTGTTTGGCTTACAGAGAGTTTCATTATTAAAGGGGTAGTCACTAGAACATTGCTGGCTGTGCCTATTCTCTTTCCTAAATTCAAAACTTTTCAACATTAGAAGCTAAGAACCAGGAAGATAGAATCTACCTTCTTTAATAAGGAGTTACTGGGTTTGGAAAGAAACCTACTATTGCAGAAGTTTTTTTGGATTGTCTTCAAACATGGTATTTTCACTTTCATCTAGTTTATTGATATTTAGATGATGATTTAAAATTATGGTAGTTACAGTAGACATGCAGATATAGAGTGCATTTAAAGGTAAAGGTACTAAATGATATCATTAGTGAAATAAAATATTGTTAATTAAAGGTGGGTGGAAAGGGAAATAATAACTAATGTTTATTCAATACCTGTTAAGTGGGAGGTACTAATCAGTTTAATCTTCACCTACAATTGCATAAGGTAGATATTGTGTTCTATGCTCTCTCTAGTCCAGATACATTGCCCAAAGACATTTTACAATTAAGAGACAGAAGGAGAATTTGTACTCAAATGTGACTCCACAAACTATGTCTTCATGATCATGCCATATGCCTTCAAGAAGAATGGGCAAATAATCTATTGAAGTGGAATAAATTAAGGGAGATAAAATCCTTGTATACTTTTCTCCACCTGTGTATATGGGGGAAAATAACTCATGGGAGTAGTTAGGAACCAGACTAGAATTCAGAGGAATTGAGTTCTGAGTCCAAAGGTACATTAACATGGTATGTGATAGAAGGAATGTGACTTAAATTTTCTGGGTCTTGGTTCCCACTTAAAGTGTATACTAGCTGGCACAGTGATGAATACTTGTAATCCCAGTGACTCAGAAGGCTGAAGCAGGAGAATTGCAATTTCAAGGCCAGCCCTTAGCAGCTTAGTGAGACCATCTCAAAATAATAAATCAAAAGAACTAGGGATGTAGCTCAATGATAGAGTGCCCTGGTTTCAATTCCCAGTACCCAAAGTGTACATTAATAGATAATAGTTAAGTATTACATTTGAATTGTGATTGTCTACTAGAAAAATTATTGAAGTCTCAGAATTAGACACAAAAAGATTATAGGTGCTCTTTTAGTATAGCGCTAGGCTTGACATCATCTCAGCTCTTTCACTGCTCTGCAGAAGCAGAGGTGAACTTGAAGAATTTTGTCCAGTAGAAATGCAAATAA
This sequence comes from Xerus rutilus, assembly GCA_028644305.1. NCBI lineage: Eukaryota > Metazoa > Chordata > Mammalia > Rodentia > Sciuridae > Xerus > Xerus rutilus. The sequence continues at coordinate 112,782,795 of CM053417.1, forward strand.
TTTCTGTCCAAAAAAGGTAGAACCCTAAAGGTTACTGTTTATGGCCCTATAGGATATCAGTCAGTTTTGTGTTTAATCTGGGCAACTTACCCAAACATTGCTCATACATACCTAACTTCCCAAATGCTCTTTAGACTGATTTTAATGTTTTACTGTTTTTCATCAATTAATAACCTAAGTGCATTTTTGACATGTACTAATTTTCTATGTGCCTGAGAGTCATGATTTGATCCTTTGAAAACTATCCTTAATAGCCAAGTAGAACATTCCAAGTCTATACCTTTTCTGAATATCCTTACTCTGTTTTCTCTGAGTGACACAATAGTGATTTCATTAAAGTTGAGACTGTTACCTGTTGTTTTAGGTTCCTGGTGCCAGGATGTCAACAGGTAAAGAAGAGGTGAATTACTGTACTAGCCTGGGTGAATGAGCCTGATTATTAAAGGGAAACTAAGTTACTACTAGATAGAGGGGTTAAGGAGGAATGTCTAGAATGCAGGAGATCCTCTGGGGTACCTATGGATTTTAGAACCTTCCACATCTTAGAATGCCTATGCTTTTGGATAAAAGTCCATGGGAAACTACAGCAACTCAATCCAGGCACAACTGCTAATGTCCCAGATCCTTGTAGAGCTGTCAAATTAGAGTTGCACAGAACACACTTTAGAAAATGTTGATCTAGTTCAATTTTCATTGTTATAGACTTAAAACATATATAAGTTATGACAGCAATTTTTATCTAATCAAGTAATATTAGGTTCCTTAGTTCTATCTCTAAGCCTACTATGCAAACACTCAATTAACTTCTGAAGAAATAGTAACTATTCAATTATTAGTTTAATAAATGCTATATTGATTAAGCACCTTCTAAGTGCCAGGCACAGATCTAGACCTTGAAAATATAATAAACCAACCAATTTCTATGTTCTCACCTGGAGCTCTGTGTGTGTGTGTGTGTGTGTGTGTGTGTATGTGTGTGTGTGTGTGTGTGTGTGTGTGTGTGTGTGTGTGTGTGGAGAGAGAGAGAGAGAGAGAGAGAGAGGGAGGGAGAGGGAGAGAGAAAGAGAATGAATAAACCCATAAAAGCATCAGTTGTCAGAAAGTGAAAAATCCTTTGAAAAAATATGAGACAGAAATGGAAAATGGAGTATAGTGGTTTGGAGGTACTAGTTTATGCAGGGTGGTCAGAAAAGGATTCTCTAATAAGAACAAATTTGAGTGGAGTCCTGAATTAAATGAAAGAGTAAACATGTATATATCCAGAGCAAAGATTGGCATCATATTGCCTGCAGGCCAATATGGACTGCTATATAAGTGAAGTTTTATTGGAGCACAGCCCCACCCAGTTGTTTATGTATTATCTAAGCCTGCTTTTGTGCTTTAATAGCATACTTCAATGGTTGTAGTAGACACTGTATGGCCCACAAAGCTTAAACCATTTACTATCTAACCCTTTATAGAAAAAGGCTGCCAACCTTGGGTCAAGGGAAAGAGGGTACCACAGCAAGTACAAAGGCAATGTAGTAGAAGTGTGCTTGGCATATTTAAGCATTGATAACTATGCCTCAGGGAGAAGGGGCAGGAGGGCTTGTTAGGAGGGTAGGCCAGATCATGTGGCCACAGTGAGGACTCTGGCTTGTTCTCTGAGTAAGATGGAGAGCTCGTGGATGTTAAAGCAGAGTGACATGATCTGATTTTTGTGTTAAAAGGAAATTCCTGTCTGTTTTCCTCCCTTTATTTCTCCTCCCTTTCTAACTACCCTGTCCCTAAATCTTTCTCCTTAATAGGCAGAGGTAGCCGGGTACCGTGGCACATGCCTATAATCCCAGTGGTTTGGAAGACTGAGACTGGATTGCAAGTTCAAAGTCAGCCTGTAAAGGCCTTGTAAAAGGCCCTAAGCAACTCAGCGAGACCCTGTCTCTAAATAAAATATTGAAAAGGGCTTGAGATGTGATTCAATGGTTAAGTGCCCCAGGATTCAAAACAAAGGGGGGTGGTAACTTAAGAAATGATTATCCATTGAATTTGATAAACTCCTGATTAATCCTGATCCTCACTGATAGAGGATCTTCTTGCTCTTGTTTCCATCAATTTTGAGGACCTGAAACCTGTAATGAGACTTCAGTCTGCATGAGGACTGACCAAGTTGCCCATTCTATAAGCTGCCCTGGGCCCTAATGTAGGAAAGCCAGTGCAGTGCACATTTCACAAACAATACCCCAGAGCTTTGCTTTCCTCTTTGAAGATACATTCGCTTGTTTATGAATCATTTGTGCTGAAGTGATAATGTACTTTCTAAATTCTGGCTCATAGTCTAAAAACATCAAATAACACACTGCCCTCAGCTTAGGGGAAATATATTATTTGTTATTTTTAAAATGCATTTGTACCAGAGTAGGAAGAATGCATCTTTTCTCATGTGGGATCATGTGTGACAAAGTGATGGTAATTTTCCCTCCTTCAAAATGGAAATAAACACCTTTTAAATTGAATTATGTTGGACTATTTTTCAATCCAAGTATCTTTGGGGTTATTCAATCACACAAAATGTTGAGTCTCTGAATATGTTCCAAATGCTGTATGCACAAATTTGAGCCATTTCTCCTAGACATTTTCAATGTAAATATTCTATTGTATGTCCTCCTTTCCAGTGTATTTTTTTATGTGAAGGCAGGTTAGTGGTACCATTAGTTTTTACTTTCCAGGCTTTTCTTAGTGTAGATGTAGTGAAAGTTCATAGTCTAAGGATTTAAGAAACACATGCTTAACATTTAATTTGATAGGTGATTTTGTTCATGGCATTTAATTCATAAGGCTTCTGTTTATCTATTGATCACAGGGAGGATATTAACTCTGTGGTCTGGCTACCTTGGATGATTGTTAGAATCAAATGCTATTGTAGACATTAAAATATGTTGATATTTTCCAAGCACTATATGGGTATGAGGTTTTGGTATTTTACTTACTTCTTCTTTTTGTGACTTATTAAGAATATGTATTGCTTGACTAGTTCAAATTATATTTTTAAAAAACACCCAAGTTGGCAAAAGTAAGAAAAAGTTTAAAGCAGAAGTTGAAAGATTTTAAAAGAATATCTGGGGGGGCGGTTCCAAGATGGCGGCGTAGACAGTCCACTCTGCGCTAGGCTCTTAGGGACCAAGGCTGGAAGTGGTGGAGGCGCCGTTTTCCAGCCAACTTCCTGGCATCATTCTTCAGCTCAACATCCCACGCAGGAATTTT
>CM053417.1:112786534-112850858 GCA_028644305.1 Xerus rutilus
TATTAAAATGCAACTTTTGGGAAAAAAATAAAATAATAAAAAAAAAAAAAAAAAAAAAAAAGAATATCTGGCAGACATACGATTTAGACTCATCCCACAAATTGGCTTCAGGCTTAAACTAGAAATGTGTAATACCTAAAAAAATTCTGAATAGATTTTTTTCTTTTCCAAAGCTGTGAATCATATAATATGTAATTTTATACTGTGTTTTGGTTAGAACCTTCTTATTTGATATTAATGGAGTAAGTGAAATGTAAAATGATATTCATGTAATCTGTATTGGAAATTTTGCTTTCAGAATTTGGCAGTTCTGTTCAGTAGCATAGATGAGGAGCTTAGTGCTAACAGTGTTTGGAAGGATTTTAAAACATTTACAGCTAGTCTGGTTTGTAGCATCTGTTTAGGACCAAGTTATTTGAGAATGCCATAAAGAGATTCAATCCTAAATCATTCTGACATATTCTTTCTTGTGTGTGTGTGGTACTGAGGATAGAACCCAGGGGTGCTTCACCACTGAGCAACACCCCCAGCCATTTTATATTTTATTTTGAGACAGGGTCTTGCCCAGACTGAAATCAAACTTGCAACTCTCTTACCTCAGCCCCCTGAGTTGCTGGGATTACATGTGTGAATCACCATGCAGGGCTATTCTGATATTTTTGTTTTGCTTTTTTGATACCAGAAACTGAACCCAGGGTGCTCAACCACTGAGCCACATCCCCAGCCCTTTTTATATTTTATTTAGAGATAGGGTCTTGCTAAGTTGCTTAGGGCTTCACTAAGGTGCTGAGGCTGGCTTTTCAACTCACAATGCCTCGGCCTCCCAAGCCATACCTGTCACTGCACCTGGCTCGTTCTGATGTATTCTTTTTTTTTTTAAAATCTTTTTTTTATTAATGTGCTATTATTTTTTTATATCTTTATTCATTTTATGTGGTGCTGAGGATCGAACCCAGTGCCTCACGTATGCGAGGCAAGCGCTCAACCGCTGAGCCATAACCCCAGCCCCTCTGATGTATTCTTAAAACCAAATAGTGGGAACTAAAAAATGTTTAAAAGACGAATCCCTCAATAATACTAATGTGGAAAATGTTGGCAATAGATGGTTACCTCATATGATTTCTGCATTGGTGAAAATTTACATAACTTTGTCAATAGGCACAGCATTCCCTCTTTCACTAATGTTTTCCTAGTAACAATACTAATATTCATTAGGCATTTAATCTTTGTCAGGCCTTGTGGACAGCCCATGAAAACATACCACTTTCTTTCAAAAGCTTCCAGTCTAATGAAAATAGGCAGTAAGTTCTCTTCCTCAAGCCATGATTTTACTTCTTTCAGTTACTATTATGAAAAAAATCCTAAATAAAGTCTTTCAAAATATTATAGGGAAATTACCTCTTTCACAAGAGTATATAGTACTCAAAGTATCTTCCCTGTGATTTTATCTTATTTATATCATCCAAATTGGTGTACTTACAAGTTTTTCTTCACTGAATGTGGATTAAAACAATACAAAAATCAAGAAATCATCTTGCTAGCCAGGATGCCTTCACCTCCTTGAGTAGCTGGCAGATATGCCTTTTGACTTTCTAATGGAGGAAGCTGCATTGGCTCTCTCCAAATTATATGGTACACACATTGGTTAAATATTGGTTAATATTTTCTACCCCAAATGCCTCTCTACCCTGCTACATGTAGTATCAGGGTTCATCCTAAGATTCATCTGAAGTCAGGCCCATTTTAAGGAGGCATTTTAGCCTCAATTTTACTGTTTTGCAGTGGGAAGAAAAGAATTTAAAACAGAGACTTTACATTTTTTGCTTGTAAAGGAGTGAACAATATGAAAGAAATGAGTGTTTTAGGAGTTGATGCAAAACGCATGGCATTAAACTTGCCAAGACTATACATTCTGAAGCTTCCATTCAGAGCACAGCCAATATTATTTATAATAATAATGATTTTATTATTAAGCTGTTAATCATTGAGAATTTATTATGTTTCTTAGGCATGATGCATGATTTTACCTGCATTTTTCCCAGTCTGCTTAAAGCTCTATGAAACAGGCGCTATTTAGAGAAGCCAGGTGCCATATCCAATATCACACTATTGATAGGTGATTGAGCTTGTCTCTGTTTCTAAAATTCCTATTTCTAGCCACTCTGAAATATTCTCCTCTATGGAAGTTATTCATTATTTGAATAAGTTTAGAAGGTCATAAACATTGATTGATGAATCTTCCTGAGAACGTCATGTTGGATATCTTTGGTTAAGGAAACTCTATAAGGGATAGGAAGAGTTACCTGTTCTTAGGTTCTCAGAATTTCGCTTTCATTTTGGAATTTGATTCCGGACAAAATCAGGATGGGTAGCTAGACCGGTTGATCTCAAGTTTCTTCTCACCTTAAGATTCTATTATTTCTCAGTGCCCTTGGAGCATTACCTTTTCTTATATAAAGTATCCAATTTTAGATTCTTCTCACAATGTCCTTCCATTTACCCTTTTCTACAATAAGAATAACGTATCTTTTTCTTTTTTCATGGGAATATTATAAACATCAATAATATAATAGCTCTATAAGTGCTTCAAGTTTTTGAGAAAGACCAGATACAAAAATCCAAGTCATTATTGTCATCTAAATGATTTATATTTTTAGAAAAAAAAATGGAAAGACTCCAGAGAAGTTTGTGGCACACTTAGCTTTATTGAAATTGAACAAATGCATTTTTAAATAACCCCTTTTACAGCACATGTAAAATTTAATTATTTCCTTTTATTTTTACAGGTTGTCTTTTATCTGAGTAAGCAAAAATACGTCTTTTTTTCTTACTTAAAACATGTAGCCAGGATTCAAACCACGTAGCTCTGGTACCAAAAAGGCAACGGGTTATGAAAATCACAGTACAATTTTAAAATTCTTTAAGTTTAATCAAGGATATTTAAAACAATATGCACTTGGATTGACAGTAGAAATCATGGGTCAGTCAACATTAGGACTAGTAGTTTTATCTACAATGAAAGCAGAAATGGGAAGTTCAAGCTAATCTGAGCTACACCATTCAGGACACACCATCTCCATAAATACTGTGACCGAGTGGCTGCAATGGCTAAGTCACACTTGGGCACTTAAAGTTGCACATAAATATAGCAAAAGCAAAAGATATATATGTATATATATATATATATTTATACAGTACTAACTTGGATCTAAAATAAAATGGGCATTTATTTTTGAAAGGGTACACTATCAAATCAATGACACAATACACAATTTAAACTCCAAAATTACATCTAGGAGAGAAAAATAATATTAAAGTACACACCTACACAGACAGTAAAGTAGAAATCTGGGTGTTTTTTTTTGTCATTGATGTTTATTTAGTTGTTGTTTTTTGGATAAGTAGAAACAACTTATAACCCACAAAAGGATTCTTGAGTGAAACACTTATTACAGACATTGTAAAGAACATAGCTCAGGAAGCTTGTTTTAAAAACGAGGCAGCATTTTCCTGAAAAAGTTTGGTCCTCAATTCACTATAGACTAGTCACTATGGTCAGATGGTAAGCATTTTCAGGGTGTGTGTGTGTGTGTGTGTGTGTGTGTGTTTTAAGCAAATTTTTCAATACCAGAATTAGTCAAAACTAAACCAAACAAAACCAAAAAATAATCAGCCCTTGAGAACTTGACCCTGCATATCATGTCTGATTGATACATCATCTAAAAGAACAACGCTTAAGACTATAGATGGGAATTATGCTTACGTGATTCTGCAACACCTTAGTTTTGTGCAAACAGCTTTCTTCATTGCCCACATAACTTATCTTTTTTCCATGTAGGTGCCAGGAAACCCACCCCTATGATCTTCCCTCCCCCCTCCCTTAATCTTCTCCTCTGTCAAAGTGATATAAAGACAATTTCACTGTGTATTTACAAGCACAATACTTAGGCAAGAAGGTCCCAGGGTCTGTAGGGCACATCTATTTCTTGTGGACATCTTCATGCCGAATGATCTTGTACGTGATCCAGTAAAAGATATTGAAAATTAGGAAGGCCAATGGGAAGGCAGCTCGAGATATTGTGTCAATCCTTTTTGCCCGGTCCACGAACTTCTTCTTGATGGCATCTGCATCTTTGGGGGGTTGTGGAAGCGGGTTGGCTGGTGTGGCCTTGACAGCTGTTCCATCTTTCACTTGGAGGCAATGACCCATCCCATAACCACTGAAATTAAAACGACTTTCACGAGTAACATCTTCATCCTGGTAGAATAAAGCCAGAGGAAACTTGGATTGGTTGTCAGTCAAATTTGTTGGAAGAGGCTTAAAATCCTTTAGAATTAAAAGGATAAATCACAGTTAACTGGTGGCGTAAGAGGCTTTTGGAATGGGGACTTCCCTTTCAAGTTCAACTCTATTATTCTTGGAACAAATACAGTTCATTAACTTTCCAGGCTGAGACATTAAAGGTAAGAATAATGACTTTTTGGTCATTTTAATTAATTAACAAACAGAAACACCTGCACTATATTCAGTACCAACTTTCCTAAAATCTAGTTTATGAATACATACATTTGAATAGATTGCTTTAAAGCTAGTTCTCCAAATTATAATATTACAATGTAAATCTATGAAGAGGACCATTCATTCATTCATTCATTCATTCATTCATTTATTAAAAAAGAAAAACAAAACACTTAGCCCCTGCTAGGTGCCTGACACCAAGTAGGAACTTTTAGTATCATAGCCCACTCACAAACCAGTTTCTCCATTAATATTAGTTTTAATATTGTTAAATCTAAGATGAACCTCTTAAAATGTACACTGGTTTCCTCTCTGGATCTCTAGTTTGTCTTAGTTATATAGCAGAGATTTAATATTCATTATTTGGTGTGAATATTTCTACCCTGGATAATTTTTCCAGTGTTGACTTTTCCTTCCTTCCTTCCTTCCTTCCTTCCTTCCTTCCTTCCTTCCTTCCTTCCTTCCTTCCTTCCTTCCTTTCTTTCGTACTATAGAGTGAACTCAGGGGCACTCAACCACTCAGCCACATCCCCAGCCCTATTTTGTATTTTATTTTATTTAGAGACAGGGTCTCACTGAGTTGCTTAGTGCCTCACTGTTGCTGAGACTGGCTTTGAACCCGTGATCTTCCTGCTTCAGTTTCCTGAGCCGCTGGGATTACAGGTATGTGTCACTGTACCCAGTTCGAGTGTTAACATTTTTTTAAACTTTATTTCTTTGTTATTATTTTTTATGTGGTGCTGAGGATTGAACTGAGTGCCTCACACATGCTAGGCAAGCGCTCCACCACGGAGCCACAACCCCAGCCCTCCAGTGTTGACTTTTAACATTGATTTCTTGGCCAATGAATCATCTCTACCATATTTAAAATATCATTAGGGGGCTGGGGATGTGTCTCAGTGGTTGAGTGCTTGCCTTGGCATGCATGAGGCCCTGAGTTCAATCACTAGTGTCATAATAAAAAAATAAATGTGTCATTTTAGTTGATGTCAGTGAGATTTTGTGTTATTTCTACATTAATAAGATAAAAGACTGAAAATTGTGTTTATTCCTAGGTGTAATGAGCAAATAGCCTTAGAGACATGTGTATTGGATCTGGAATGTAGTTGAGTCAAAGGGGAAGTTGAATAGTGAGTTGAAAAGGTGGGATTGAAATGATCTGCTTAGTGCAAACTTAGCTCTTAATATCCATTGATTGAATCTTCTTTTGTAACTAGACCACTGCCTTCCACAATATTATGCAATCCCTTGCTGTATGCTTTCTTTACCTTGCCAGATAATAATCATCTGTCATGTTTCCCAAAATGCAAGAAACCTGCTATTTATTTTACTTCATCAATGTTAACTGCATGTCAGTAATACCTTCAGGCATAAAAGGTATCTCAAATGCAGAACTTTTAACATAATATGAATGAAAGCTCAATTGTAACCCAAATGATGTGGGAAGGACAAACTGTATCTTATATATTGAAATGAGTTTTATAAGTTCAACAGAAGATCCCAGTAGAGGTAAGGAATGTGAGAAGAGGTATTTTAGTTAATTATACTTTATTCTGTGTAGAATGGGGAGTGAGAGAAAACATGGTTTAAAGAGAAGTACAAGGGCTTTAGAATGGTTTGATTAGATTACAGTATATGTGCTCAGATGGGTGACTGCAGAACCTACAAAGGAGGACAGATTGGCTTCCATGTGGATCACTTAGCTAGATTAGTAGCCAAGTGCTGCTTCTCTCCGTGGGAAGCATGTGCAGCCTGAAAATGAAGAAGACAGTTCAACAGAGTCCTTGGGGCCCTTGGTTTACTGACATTGCCTGCAGTACCTCTGGTGAGGCCAGCCATAAACATGGCTGAATTTTGCATTGCAACCTGACAATGATTTAGAATTTGAGTTGCTAAACACTCCATGTCACCCTTTGCCATGTAGATCTGGTCTCTACAAAACTCAAGGTAGAAAACAGAAGGTTTATTAACTTGATACCTTAGAAGTTCTTATTATTGAATGCATCTACTGCTACCAATAAAAGACATTAATTATAACCTTTAATCAGCTCATTTATAATCACAAAAATCAGGCCAAAGCTCTTGTAAAAAGTAACTGTGAAACTACTACTTTATAAAGCCATCTCTGCAGTACATTTATTTATCTTATACAAGTTTGTTCAAGGTACTCTCTCCCATTTCTAAATAAAATCTAACAAAAGATGTGTCATTCGGCAATTTATTATTGAGTGTTGACTCTATGGCAAGCATTGTGCTAAGTTCTGGGAGACAGTTGATGAAGTTGGACAAGGACCCTACCTGCATGAGTTTTCAGAATCCAGTGGAAAAGGCTAACCTAAATGCATTATCATATAAGGAATCTGGCAAAGAGTACTCAGCCTGACATCTGTGTATTTACCTGTATACATCTATGTAAACTCAATAATGAATACTCAAATAGGACTCAGATTCAAATATTAAATCTATTTTCTTTTCTTTTAGAATGTGAACGAAAAATTTTATGGAAGCAAAAGTTTCAAATAAGTGAAGTTTTATAAAATGTGGAATAAACAGATATATTAATCATTACAGTGTCATCATGACCATCCAAAAATGTATTCAGTGCTTAGCAGCAAGAAAGGAAGCAAACAGGCCATTAGCAGGAGGGGCATTGCTTGTGATATGGGTTATACACAGTCTTGAACATTTTAACAACTATGAATTGGTAATTAGATCTCAGCCAGTGCGTGGGTGAAGTAGAAATGGTGTCAGTTTATTTAGCAAAGAGAGATCCAAATATTTGAATATTTGAATATTTAGGTACTAGGCCTGACTCTAAGGCCAATAAACTATGTTGACCTTAGGCAAATTATTTATTTTTTTCAAGACCTTCAGAGACCTGATGCCAAAAAATGCCCTAGAACACTGGGAATCTGTTTTGGTTGCAGGAGAACTTTAAAAATAACACACACACATGCACACACACACATTTACTTCTTCTCCAATCCTCTCTCAGACCAAAGGAATCAGAATCCATGGGGATGGCAATTTAGGATGTACATTTTTAAAAAAGCTAGTGACTCTAATGTAAAAGGTTGGAAACCAGTGGTCTTGAGGAGTTCTAATGCCTGTCTGTAAAATGCACAACCTATTCTATACTGTTAAATCTAAACTTACTTATCAAATGGAAACAACTCCTCAAAATATATTTCCCCTTATTTGCCTACGTTTATGGTGCTTTTTTTTCCTTTCCATATTAGTAGAATTTTGCAAATTACTCTTCTCATGTCTAAAAACCTTTAGAAACTCATTATTAAACATAGTTCACTGTTTGAATGAGATAAGATTTTTTTAAATTCTTGAGACCCTAAAGAAATACAAAGGATGGTACCTTATTATCAGCACATGAAACAAAAGGAAACCTAAATATACACATCAAATGTTTATTTTCAGACTGACTCATTCATTTAAGTTCTATAGTCTTTCCCCCACATACTGTGAATGGACAGCTGAAGAGATTAACTAATTCAATTAACTACTACAGCTAGAATAGAAGGATGCTAGGTTAGAATATCATTATTTTGTACAATAAACTGTGAGTACTTAATGAACATTTGCTGAATAGTGAGCAAAATGGAATTTTAAGGTGTTCCCTGTGCTTGAAAAAGCTTTCCTCATTCATTCAACAATATTTCAAATTATGCTTCTGTGCACAGTTATAGTTAATTAAATGAATTCTTTAAAATTCTCCACCACAAAAATTAATCTGTTGTAGGTAGAAATTATCCATTTAATTTCTCATATGTAGGAGATTTGAATGCTAGTTAAGGATCTTCTTATTTACCATTATGATTTATTTATTTACCATTCAATGCCTTTTAAATATAGAAGCTTAAATTATCTACATAATAGCATATGGTTTTGATTCAGAAAACATAACTGCAACCATTTTAATATTGTGTATTACTGAATGACTGAAAGTGTTTCTAGCAGGTTTAGAGTAAAATGTGATGATAGTATGGCAAGATTCCTGTATAAGGACAAAATGAAGATGGGCTTTGGGTCATGGATAAACTGAAGCTAAAATAAAGAACAGTCTATAGGCACAGCTTAGTTGAGCATACTCACAGGGACAGTGATTTTCCCAGTAAGGAAAGAATTTCAGGTTTCCAGTTTGTATGTTTCCAGTTTTTCTAATAAGCTAGGAACCCAATTAGTTAACTATTTCTGCTGATGGACCATCTTCACTAACTAATCAATAAATAGTTATAGCTGACCCTGTTTTGTTATTCACTGATTTGTTAAATTCCTACAGAAAATGAATCTTCTGGTCAAAGTGTTAATGCATGTAATTTCTATATCCCACTTTGGTAAGATCTCCTCAAATCCTGTGTTCTGTAAGAAGCATTGCCTTGGCACTATGCAATTCATTTGAGATTATCTATGTTAATTCATTTTGTGCATCAGTTTACTTATTTTAAAATGTTCTCATTTTTGTGTTTGGGAATAATTCCTGTCTGGATGTGAAATTAGACCTAAAGCTCACCAGAATTTCATTATAGTGAATTGTTTGTTATAAGAAATTATTTCAATATAATTAAGGACATGGTACTTATGAAATAAAAAGTTTTAGTTGAACCTATATCTTGGGTTTTTCTCTTATGTCATAGTAAGGAGGAAATAAAGGACTCCTAAAAATCAAGGCAAAGGAAAGTTTTTTTCATTGTATCTCTCATCCAGATTCTTTGACTGGAGTGAGTCTCCCTTCTGTTAGGTACAGGAAATTGCTCAGTTGGAATTAAAGGTTGTAATGAGCCTCAGTCAATGCAAGGGCATAATGGAATCTCCAGTCATCCTTTACAAACAGCACAAGTCCAAACAGTGTGTTTTCAATGAAAAGTTCCCTCTAGCAAATTATGGCTGGGTGGAGTTTATCTATAAACTTGACCATTTCTATCATCTAGATGTGGGGAAGAGGAATGACCTTGGGAAATTCTTCCTTAATTCTTGGTACCTCAATTTCTTTCTCTATGATATAGGGCCTTGTGAATATACGTAAATAATACATAGATATCATTTATTGATTATGACTGTGTACTGTGCACTTAAATTCTATCATTCCTTTTACCAAACTAATGGTGCACCTCATGTTTCCTAGGAAAACTGAGGCCAAAAGAAGTAATGTTCAATGTTATATAGCTAATGAATGATGAAGCTGAGATTCAAATTCAGGTCTGTCTGATTCTAAAATTGTATGATTCCAAAGACCATATGAATTTTTGATTTGTATGAATTGTTGCCCCTGTCAAACCCCTAATGGCTTCTATTCAATATTATGGATGAAGATTCTGATTGAATTTTGCAGAATGAAGTTGAAATAAAGAAAAGCAAATATAGTCTCTTGTTGCTTAATGACATGTGGTAAAATGAAATAAAACTATCAAAGTGTCATTTTGGGCATATTATGAAAGGCAGTTTTTCCACGGTAAAATCATATCAAAAAATCTATTTTTCAGTGGAGGTTGTTCGAATCATTGGTTTTTGAAAAAGCAGTTTCTAGGATTTATATCTTAAGCACGTGCCATTCATTAATGAGCAAACAAATCACACACACACACACACACATGCACATACACGTTTGTAAAATGTTGTTCAGGTTAACTTATGGTTTAAACCTCTAGATGAATGGTAATGCCATTCAATGAGGAAAAACCACAAAAGAGGATCATATTATGTGGGGTAAGATAATGCTGTGAGGGGGTACCCTTGAGCCATTCAAATGGAGATATGAAGTAGGTGACTAGATGGGCACCCTGGGTTTGTTTGGTGTTTTTTTTTTTTTGGTACCAAGGATTGAACTCAGGGGTACTTGACTGCTGAGCAACACCCTCAGCCCTATTTTGTGTTTTATGTAGAGACAAGGTCTCACTGAGTTGCTTAGCACCTCACCATTGCCATTGCTGAGGCTGGCTTTGAACTCGCGATTCTCCTCTCTCAGCTTCCCAAAATGCTGGGATTATAGGCGTGCGCCACAGTTCCTGGCTATATCCTGGGTTTTGAGATACATTTTATTTCAAACCCTGTGATCAGTTTCACCTATGGAAATCTTTTGTAACTCATTAGTTATTGCTCCTTATCCAGAAAGTAAAATAACAATAACAAAAAACCTTTCCATTTGCTATTCTTGTAAGTGTGTATTTAATATTGGAGGTCTTGGTAGTGGAGGTAAATATGTTTTGCATGTGGGAGAGAAATGAATTGTTGTGGCAAGTGGTTGAACTGTAGCAGAATGTATTTGTTGAAGGTGGCCTCTACCATATCTCCCATCCAAAATTTTTCTTTTTTTTTTGGTACCAGGGATTGAACTCATGGGTACTGGACCACTGAGCCACATCCCCAGCCCTATTTTGTGTTTTATGTAGAGACAGGGTCTCACTGAGTTGCTTAGCACCTCGCCGTTGCTGAGGCTGGCTTTGAACTCGCGATTCTCCTGTCTCAGCCTCCCTAAGTGCTGGGATTACAGGCTTGAGCCACCGCGCCCGGCTCCAAAATTTTTCTTCATTGTGACTTTAAAGCACCTCCTACTGAGAGTTGGGAGTCTGTGTCCCTTCACCTTGAACATGGGCATGTTTGTGACTTGTTTGTAACTAAAATAATTCTGTGGAATAACACTGTATGACTTCGAATGCTTGTTCACAAAAGGTGACATAGCTTCTGCCTTGTTCATTGGCCACCATGCTGGAAGGAAGCCAAGCCACAGGAAAGGGCCATGTGTAGGTATTCTCATACCTTATAGTCTTATAATTTTCCTAATCCAGGTACCAGGCATGCTAGTGTACAAATTTATGGATGACTAACTCCCAGTTCTCAAGTAACCATCAGCCTTTTAATCTTCCCAGCTGAGACCTCAAACATTATGTAGTAGAGACAAGTCATCCCCACTCTACCCTTTCCAAATCCCTAAGCATAAGAAGATGTTGGTTGTTTTGTGCCATTAAATGTGAAGTGATTTATTATGCACAGTAACTGGAAGAGGGTTTTTGAGTCATCATTGTACTGAAGTTACGTACTTTCAACAGCTAGGTATCCAAACCTAGAATCCCTGGAACAAATTAAGATAAGAAATATTATAAATGTATAGGATTGAATGTGTTCCTGGTTGAATGCTGGCTTTTCCAATTTAAAAGTAGAAGTAAAAATATGTCCAAATACATGTTGATGAAAAACATTCTGTAAACTATGCAGAGTAATCTGGCCAATGGTCCTTTCTGATATGAGCTGTCTGTATCTTCTCTTAGTCATCTGAGATACAGTTTTGCTGTGTAAGGCTTCAATATCCACCCTGTTATGGGAATTATGTCATTGAACAACTAGCAGCACTGTAATGTAATGTGTTGTTAATAGGGATTTTAACTCCCATTTGAAATATAAACATCTTGACTTCCTATTAAAGAATATGTGATCAAACACTCTGGACTTTGATTGCTGATTTCCACTATTGTGTATCGAAGTCTGTAGTCCTATTCCCTAGGACATTACCTGGTTCCTAATAGTTATTCAGCTATCATGTTTGGAACGATTCTCTTGATTCTCGGTAAGGGTTAAGAAAAGTAGTGCTTCCTGGGGAAGAGGAGGGGACAGCCATCATCTCTTAGCTGATATCTTTCTCTTTACCAATCACAGTCCTTTCTGCATGTTCTAAATCATTCTTTCTCCCAAGGAACTTCCATCCCATCCCTCTCACCCCAGATTCAGTCTCCTTGATATCTCCTAGGAGTAGAGGAAAACACTGGGCTTGAATCTAAAAGGCTTGGGTTAAATTCACATCTTTGTGAGTTTGGGACTGTGCCTCAAATGTTTTGCTCTTCTATTTCCTCCTCTTTAAAATTAAGAGCTTGGACATTAAGCAATTTTTTCTGAGTTTGTGTACAGGAC
Organism: Xerus rutilus; assembly: GCA_028644305.1. NCBI lineage: Eukaryota > Metazoa > Chordata > Mammalia > Rodentia > Sciuridae > Xerus > Xerus rutilus. Next base: position 112,798,968 of record CM053417.1, read on the forward strand.
TATAATACTGGTTAATATGTTGACTTGAGACTAATCTCTAGCTAATTGATATGTTTAAGAGTGTTCTGGGCTGGGTGTGGTGGTGCACACCTGTAATCCTAGCACTTTGGGAGGCTGAGACAGGAGAGTTGTGAGTTCAAAGCCAGCCTCAGCAACAGCAAGGCACTAAGCAACTCAGTGAGACCCTGTCTCTACATAAAACACAAAATAGGGCTGGGGATGTGGCTCCGTGGTCGAGTACCCTTGAGTTCAATCAAGACTGTTCTGACCTACCAGGGAATAGACTGCATGCAGTGTCTTTCCTACCCCTACCCCCCTTCTACCACAGTCAACCTCATAGGCATACACACTATGCAGTCACACAGGAAACATTGCTTATTAAGTGTCCTGTGCTTGGTATAATGCTCTGCTATAGCCATCCTGAAATTCATAATGTGTTTTGAACAAGGGCCCCACATTTTCATTTTGCACTGTGTCACACAAATTATGAAGCCATAATTCTGCAGCAGAATTGGTGGCATTGGTTCACTGCTTCCATTTCAAGGCTTAATACTTTTCCAGTTTCTCATCTTCCACTCTCCTTTGTATGACATTCAAGATCTCCCAGGTCCTGCCTCATATCTACTTCTTCCATTGGGTTTCACAACCTTTGGCTTTGTTCAACTGCTTCCTTTTGCATTCATTGAATACCTCTTACCTCTTTTCATCTAGTGTGCTCCTTCATGTCCTTTCTGACTTCACTCTGCATCTTCCCAGTCAAGGTGTCTTTTCTTGACCTCTGAGCCTGGGCCATTTTTTTTCCCAAGCTGCTGTAGCCACTGGTACATGCCTCCCTAATGAAATTTACTGATCTTATTCAAATTAGCTATTTAAGAACTGGAATTGAATTCCACCCATGTATGAGTTTGTCAGAATGAACCCAATTACTATGTATAACTATAAAGTTCAAAATTTTTAAAAAAATCATCTATTTACATGGCAGCCTCTTTCATGTAACTTCCATATAACCAAGACTGAGTCCTTGATTATTTTGATATTCCTAGCACCTAGAACAACACTTGACTTAACCTTCTTACACTGAATGCATATTAAGTAAATGCTTCTTAAAAGAATGGTAGAACAAAATCTTTTGTTACATGAATATCCATCTTATTCATGGATTGCTTATTTATGCCTATTTTTGCATATTGAATTTATATAAAATTAGGGAAAAACCTAAATTCAACAATGTCACTTAAGGACTGAAGTATTATGATTATATTCGAAACAATGTCAGTTTATTTGGCACACTGATAAGCTAATGAATAGCCAGATAATATGAAAATTAGATACACCTAGTTAAAAATCTTGGAAGAAAATACATACTCCTTTGCAAAACAAAATAGAATAGACACACCCTATAGAATATAAAGAAATACTTTTATGCATCTATTTTCAAATAAAAAAGGTAGGTAAATGAAAGTCAGCATATACTGGATATATAAACATATTTCACCCAATAGGTTAGGCTTCATAATTTATTACCCATAGCAAAGACCAGGGTGTAGTTGTATAATATTAGGGAACTTGAACTCATGCCATCCATTTGAATTTGGCAAAAATAGTGAAGTCCCTATAAATCTGTGATTATTACCAAATATCAGTTTTAGGTCTCGAAGTTCTAATCAATGGAACATTACCTTTACAAATCCCTTTAAAAATGAATGTCTGTACTGTGTACCATGTAGCTTTTATTATATAAAATCTTATTTGCTTCAATTACACGTTATGTTGTTTTTTTATTACGAAATGCCATCAGGGCTTTTTATTCATGACAAGGCTCGCCCCCAATAATAGGTGCAAATGTGTGCACAAGGGAGGACAAACAGAACGGTTATGAGCAGGAATTTTGGAACCAATATTGCTGCAGCCTACAGATGGCAGGAATACAGACATAGGAGGCTGAGTTGTGCTAAGCCTACCTAGTTACCCACAAAGATCCATTCATTTGCTCTTTCAGTGGTGCATTATCCTTTAATTCAGTGTTGCTTAACTGCAGCACTATCAGCATTTGGGGCCAGATGTTATTTGTTATCAGGAAATGAGCTTTGTGTTTCAAGATATTTAGCTGTGTCCCTTGTCTCCACTCAATAGATACCAGTAGCATGTATCTTCCCCTAGTTCTGACAACCAAAAATGTCTACATTTATCCAATATCTCCTAGAAGAGCAAATTCATTCCTACTTGAGAAGTCCTGTTTAGCTGGTCATATGTATGCACATGGAGAGACTGCATTTTCTAGCCTCCTCTGCATCTATGTGAGACTATGCAACACGTCAAGTATCAGGAATTCAATCAGCTCAAGATCCAAGACATAATCTAGTCACTTTTTTCCACCTCTAATATTATATACTGGTCTGAGCCACCCCATAGTGGCTATCAGAACTATCATCACTAGTAGTATTGTAGTAGTATTCCAATATGGTTCCCTGGCTTCTAGATTCTCTTTCCCAACAATAATGTCTACTCTGAACATAGCAACTACTGGGATCCCGATATTATGTGAGTCAAGTCTGGTTTCATTCAGCTCAAAACTCTAGTGGCTTTCACCTCACAGGTTCTTTTGTCCCTATTACATTTTAGACCTCAAATCTTGCTGTTCCCCTCCTCCCCAGAGGTCAGCAAAAATTTTCTAGAAAGAACTAGATAGTAAATTGTTTAGAGTTCATGGACCATGTAATATCTGAAGTTCATATGTTTTAAATATATTTTTGAATCTAATTTTATATATAAAATTTATACTTCCCATTCTACTTTGGACCATATCTTACCTATAGCATCATAATTTTAATAGACTGGAAGTAATTTTTTAATTGTTTTTCTTTCTGCTCATGATCTATAAAGCGTAAATATTTTCACTTGATATCAGATGCAGTCTGAGAGAGTAGCTTAAAACTGATAACAAAGTTGTTATGTTTTTATTTCTCAAGAGAGTAGCTATGCCTTGCATATGGAAATTTCTTCCTAATAGTTTCTGTCAATTCTGCTCTAGGTAGAGTGCTCAGAAGACAAATTAAATTTGAAGAAGCATGAAGGTGAATATCTTCCATCTGGAGTATGAGCTGTTAGATTATTAACATCATTTGCCATCTGGTCTGGGTTCAAAGTGAACAATGAGAATGGAGGGAGAGGTGATCAAGGGACGAACCCACTGCTAAACACAAAACTGTAATAGCTGTAGTATCAGTGATAAATCATACCAAGAATTTTCTTGTTTTCTAATTTGGATAATCCTGACTGCCAAATTCTCCAGGCTATTATCATGCTTCAATCTATGTATACTATACTTACATACTTGGTATCAAAGTGAGCAATGTGCAGGGTTATCTGTTCTTTACCTGGCATTAGTACTCCTATAGAAGCACCTATCTAAGACTGGGAAAAATTCATTTCTAGAATTCTTTTCTTGATTGGTTTTGGGTAAGTGTTTGGCAGTGAGAATAATTTGGTAGATTTGGAAGGTGGAATCTATCAGAGGCCATTATTATTGGGAGTCACTGGGGGTCAGATAAGGCTGCTTTGTTAGATACAGTGGTATTCCTGAACTTTCTATGGGCTCCTGCTTTATGTTCCCACTCTGGTGGCTAGACATGGTGGTGTCTTAAGATTTTCCTGTGAGCATCTGCTTTCCAACCCAGAATTTAAGTGCAAGTCTCAACTTTTGATGATTGCCCTTTAGATCACCATCCCCCTGGTTATTACCACATTCATATAAACCCTAATTATTATATTAAACTCCTATTTTGTCACAACTTTTAAGGTCTCTTCATTCCTGATGAAACCCAGATGGATGCAGATATTCTGGTACTCCATACTTTTAACTACAAAACATTATATTACTGCAAGTTATTATAGTTTTTTTCAATTAAGATTTATTGAACATCATAATATGGCAAGAATTTGGAAAGAAACAAGGATAAAGAAGACAGCATCTTTTCCTTGAAGTCAAAATCAACTTGGGAGAACAGCTCTAGAATATGTAGCCAGTAGTTTGCAACTGGGATCAATTTGGTCCTACAGGGGATATTTGCCAATATCTGAAGACATTTTTTATTGTCACAATGAGGGGTAAATATTCTATTGGCATTTAGTAGGTATATCCCAGGGTATTGTTAAGCATCCTATAATATATAGGCAACCTCCACCTGAATGCACAAGTTATCTAGCCTCGAATATCAATAGTGCTGAGATTGAGAAATCCTGCTGTAGAATTATAATATAATGTGATATCTGCTATGGTAAAGGAATGCACAGGCCACCAGGTACTATGGAAGAAGTAATGCTATGCTAGAGTAATTAAAGGAAAGCTAGATGCCATTCTTTCTGTAATATCACAGAATGTACTGCCTCCAAAGAATATACATGAATATTATGGATATGTTATAGACCAGCAACCCATGTGAAGGCAGCCTCACTTTAACTGAACCTATTTTCCAGTGCCATTACAGAGGAGCTCATATGGACTCTCTCTACCTCTGGCCAGGAGTTAGTGTCTTTTAATCATCTTGTATCTTAGGGAGGATTTGTTGCAAAGCACAGAAACCCACTCATGGTAGTTTAAATAAATGAGGAGTGTATTTAAGGAATCACTTTAAGAAAATTATTGTAAGAGAATCTCATTAGTCTCCAAGGATATGGAAACAATGCCCTATAAACATGAAAAGACTGGGTTCTGGAAGCAGAACTTCTGGTTTCAAATCTTGGCTCTATCATAACCAGTATGGGAGCTAGGTAAGTCATTCAAATCTCTGTGCCTTAGCCTATTCTTCCATAAAATGGAGGCAGTGACACCTTCCTGATAGGGTTTTTGAGAGGATTCAGTGAGATAACTGACTTTAAGGGCTTATGAGATTGTGTAGCATAGAGTGTGGCCTCAATAAATGTTCTTATGATGTTGATATTGATAATGTGAGCAGAATTACCTAGCTTAAGAACTCAAATGAGCGAGTAGAAAACGAGATAATTCACAATCCTTCAAGGCTGTTATTCATGACTATTTATGCTTTTCTTATACCAGTTTTTTTTTTTTTGGTGCTGGATATTGAACTCAGGGGCACTCGACCACTGAGCCACATCCCCAGCCCTATTTTGTGTTTTTTATGTAGAGATAGGGTCTCACTGAGTTGCTTAGCGCCTCGCCGTTGCTGAGGCTGGCTTTGAACTCGCGATTCTCCTGTCTCAGCCTCCCTAAGTGCTGGGATTACAGGCTTGCGCCACCGCACCTAGCCAGTTTTTTTTTTACCCACTCATGTTCCAACCAGGCCACACAAGCTTCAGTCATATGGGAACCTGTTCAACTTAAGTCCTGACTGTCATCTAATTAGAGTATCAGAACCTCTTCATTCAAATTCTTAAAAGAGAGAACTTCATTGATAGTCTAGCTTATAGACTGTTGTCCATAAGCCATTGGATAAAAAAGTGATGGGTCATAAGATACAAATAGGACAAATTGCAGACAGGGTAAAGGGTAAGGTAGTGCTTTCAGAGTAGTGAATATTCCTGAAAGCATACCACACAAGGAAATGTTGATGGAACAAGAAAGTCAGGCCTTGAAAAGAGATGAACCTGGCTTATATGACAGGTACATTCAAAAAGGTGAAGGGGTTTTATGAACTCAGATTTACATTTATATTAATGGCTCCAAGGGACCTAATTGAAAATAAATGGCTGACAATACAAGGAGACAGAATGCAACTCAATATGGGGATGAACCTTTAACAACTGTATGACTGAATCTGGAACATACCACCTTGGAAGGTCATGGGTTCCTTATTACTAGAGAGAGTCAAGAGTTTAACCATTTGTTGGAGATGTTGGAATTTTTAGGTAACTAGGTGACCATATTGATATCTTCTGTTTATGGAAGTCTCTGGGTGTGAAAATTACTAATGTAAAATGTCTAAGAGGGCAACCACATTGAAGGTGGTGCCCCAGGTGCAGGACAGATGTAATCCATATGCCATGTCCAGGTGTGACCCAAACATTTAAAGATATTCTGATGCAATTTTTAGAAACCCTGCTCTAATTTCTCTTTCAAATATCTTTCACTTGTTTAATATTTTATTTAATAATTTCCTAGAGTTTCAGTTAAACAGCAAGTCCTTTGCTGCTATAATTTGGAAGATTCTAATATAGAATATTTCAAATATACAGTATAGAATAAGAAAATCCCCCTAAATAGTTAACATATAACCTCACATTATGTAAAGAATTAGACATTAAATTGGGCATATTTTTAGAGTCCAATAAATCATGTTCATGGAGTTATCTTTATTATATCCAAGGTTTTTTTTAAGTATTGGGGATTGAACCTAGAGCCTCACTCATGCTAGGCAAGCATTCTGTCACTGAGCTACAGCCTCAGCACCCCTCTTTTTGAGATGAGGTCTTGCTAAGTTGCCCAGGCTGATATCAAACTTGCTGTCCTCTCACCTCAGCCTTTATGCTGTATTACATACATTATATTGTTATATGTATATAATAATATAACCTGGAGGCTCCAAGCAATAATATCAACCTTCCAAATACCACCTCATTTTTCCCTCTTCCCTCCCACTGCTCAATTTCTGCTGGAAGGAACGCAGAAGAAGGGGAGTCAAGGCTGTTGGCAGTCAAAGTTTAGCGAGTTGTTTGTTTCTGCAGGGAGCTCAATAAACTCAAGAACTGAGAACTCAATGAGATCAGCTCTATGTTTGTATTGCCCTTGATGTCTTCCTACAAAATTGGAAGAACCAGGTTAAATTCGTGCTGCCATCACCCAGGTTTGGCATGGAGAAGTGTTAGAGGAGTTTTTGAGCAGAGGGGCAATGAGGCATGTCCTAAGGGCTGAGATGTCTGTGGGATGTCACTTTACTGCTTTCCACAGCTGTAGAACAAACATGGTTCTCCAGGTGAAAAAAAACCACATAATCCTGCTCTCTCTGGCCACTCTTATTTCCTTCTGAATTTGCATGATCCTGTAAAGCTAGCTTTTCGCTAATGAATATGGACTATAGGCTCTGTTTTAAAATTAGCAGTTACTGAAGCAGGTGAACACTGTAAACCATCAGGAGGCACTTTCCTATTGCTTCTCCCAAGGACATTCAAAGCAGTGGAGTGAACCAGAAATACAATCTATGCTTCCTTTTTCTGGCTTATTATTTAGTTTTGCAGATCATCTGTGCCCTAGCTCTCTTCCACATTCTCTGCAACAATTTGTTTGTTCATTAGCACTTCAGCTATGCCTTCTTGTAAGCACCTCTTGCAAATATAGAAAATGGAAAATAATAGATAAAATTAAGGCTCTCATTTTTGATAGAGTATCTGTAGTACATTTCCAAAATCTCCCCTTGTCTCTGCTTCATTACTATGGTTACCAGATTTAAGACTTGAGACAGAAAACTTATCTGTGGGCCCAGAGGGAAGATTGATTGTTGTAAACACAGAAGACAAAGATTGATCACAGTGCAAAAATAACACCAGTTATCTGTTGATCTAATTGTTAACCAACTGAGTTTCTAGTTAAGAAAGTGTGCATGAAGGTATGTAACATAGTACTTGAGAGTCTGCCTTCCTATTTTCAGATGTCATTGCAATAGTTATAATCAAAGAAAAGAGGAAACATTATGTGGTTCTAAGAAGATATATTTTCAAAGAAAATGGACTTAACTTCTAGGTTGGTGTTGCTTTTTTCCCTCTAGCTGTGTGCCTTAATAAGGTACACATTGTGCCCAGCTAAGAATGATACAGCTTTGACACTGAAAGCTCAGGACACTGAGTGATGAGCCCACTGGGTCATGAGCATCACATTCCTCAGGTGGGGTGTGAGTGTGGGCTGGTAAGACAAGGGTAAGAATCTTAGTTTTAGTGAGGTGCCAGCACTTAATACAAGGTATACCTCCTATCCCTGTCATTGCAACAACCAAATAAGCTATTATTTATGTGCTTCTTGAGGGTATGAGGAGGTTTAAGCCAAAGAAGCACATTGAGCTTGTTTACCTGACCTGATCCACCCTGAAACACAGGCTTTCAAAATTTTTCCTATGAAATACCACATGATTTCACTTGTATGTGAAATCTAAAATAAACTCATAGAAGTAGAGAATAGAATGGCAGTTTCTAGGAGATGGTAGGAGGGAGCAATGGAAAGATGTTGGTCAAGGGTTACAGAGTTTCAGTTATACCAGGTAAATAAATTCTGGGGATCTAATGTATAGTGATGTGACTATAGTTAACAATACTATATTGTAAACTTGAAATTTACTAAGAGTATAGGTCTTGAGTATTCTCTCCACAAAGGAAGAAGGAATGAAGGAAAGAGGTGAGGTGAGGTGATGAATGATTTAGTTTGATTATGATGCTTTATTTTATAATGTGTGCATATATTAATCAATTTGTAGTCCTTAAATATATGAAATTTTGTTGATTATACCTCAGTAAAGTTAGAAAAAAACAATGACAGTAATCTAATAATGCATATAACACACACACACATACACACACACACACACACACACACACAAACTCTTCTTGCTGTGACACAAAATAGGAAACATATTTTCCATTACCAAAACGTATACATACACACACACTCCCACACATCCTAATATATCTAAAGGAAAAAATCAGAAAGTAGTAATTTTCCAAATTAGGATGCACTCTGATATTTTAATCCTTTCTCCCATTTTTTATTCTTTTAAACATGCTGCTGATGAGCACTGAACTGACTTCATGACTCCTCAGTTTGAAAAGTACTATAGTAAATGTCACAATTGGTTTCTTTGCTGCTAGAATTCGCTCTTCAAATATATCCTGAGCATCTCCCATATGATAGGAATGTGCTAGTCATGGGGAAAAAAGAGGAGCTTGGAAGCAAAGTCTTGACGAAGAGCAAAGAGTCACACATTCTGTTTAAATTTAATGTAGTGGTCACTCATTAAGAGTGAGAAGGTACAGGGATTTCACAAGAGTCTGTGAGTCCACCTACTATGTGCCAGGCATTATGCTAGGCCCTGAACTCTTTCTGCTGAGTCCTAGATTCTGTGTGTATACATCTTTTGATTGATTTTAGCAATGAGACAGCAGTAAATGCTCCTATGCTTTCAAGAGCTTCTAAGGAGTAGAAACCCTCTCATTAGAAATAAGAACTAGTGTTCAGAGTTTCTGAATTCACTTTTATTCGTGTCCATTATCTGATTGCTTGGCTCTCATATAAAAATGCAGACCCCACTGGCACAAATTACAGACCTTTTATAATCAGACCCTAATATATTATTCTAGTTTTATTTTCCATCATGTCTCATTACAAATGCTATGCTTTAGCTGTTCTCTGTTCACTCAATGGCTCAAACTTTTCCACATTTCTAGGTTTTTCCGTGTGCTATTCCTTCTATCCAGTGATTCTCTTTAACTTTTGTCTCCTTGGTAAATTACAATTCAATCTTCCATCCTCAGCTAAAATGACAACTCATTCCAGGAGGTTCTCTTCCCTCCTGATTTCTGCCACCTTGGTTAAGCGGTAGCCACAACTTTTTCCTGTTCTCTCCTAAGTGCTTGCATTTATTATGTTGGATTTTAACAATATAATTTTGAGTCTCTTATACACTGAATAGCAATTAAGGAAATCAAAATAATATATAGTTTTAATTAAAGAGTTTTAATTAAGGAACCAGAGGACATTTTACTTGAGCATGAGAAGACAAGTTTACATAAAGTGCTCCCTTATACTATTCTATTTAGCCATCCATTGTTTTTCTCACAGATTTGTGCTTTGGGGTAGAAGTCAGATATCAGTGGGCTGGAATCTTAAACACACAGCTATACAAATTTAAAGTGTCCTATTTAAGAAATGGCATGTTTTATGATGATTTAGGGCTGGTTATCTGTCCACTTTTAGACCCCTGGACTATGAATCCTGAGTAGAAACCAGAAATTCATTCAACAAACATTTTTAAGCACCTAGTATGTACCAGAAACCATGACAGGCTTTTTAAAAAATATATTTTTTTTAGTTGTAGGTGGACACAATATCTTTATTTATTTATTTTTAAAATACTTTTTAGTTGTAAGTGGACAGAATATCTTTATTTTTATTTTTATGTGGTGCTGAGGATCGAACCCAGTGCCTCATGTGCGCTAGGCGAACACGCTACCACTGCGCCATAACCCCATGACAGGCTTTTCAGATTGAAATACTAACAGGCTCTGCTGTCTAGAAAATTTCTAATGACATTTTCCTGAGGGTTTTAGAAACAGATGAAGGGAGGAGAAAGGAAATATTTGATGAGCATCGGATGTGTACAAAGCGCCATTCTTTACATGCATAATCTTGCCTACTCCTAACAGCCCATGAGAAAGTTTTATTAGACCCATTTTACAGGTAAAGAAACTAAGGCTCAGAGTGTAATTAAATGGAAGAATTATTCTAGAAAAAATGCTATAATGAAGCAAGTTAATAGGATACTTGGCTGGAATGAGGAAGGCTAACTTTATGATGTATTTTTGTAAGTTATTTTAAAATCTGTTATAAGAGACGTAAGTATTAAAGAACATTTGGTGATTCTACAATGAATTAAGGCATCTGAGGTCTGGTCACCTGGAGCTGACTAGCTGCCTGTAAAACATTCAGCAAACCGTATAAACTACCAAACTATCACAATTGAAAGCATACTTGTGCTCCAGAATAAAGTGATATAACTATTTAGAGCTGTTGTTTTACTGAGACATGTAGGGGCACAATTCCATCATGTTAATGAATGTGAAGTTCTTCACTCTAGCATGGATTCTATTGAATAACATTTCAGATTGTTTCTTGTGCATGTGAATAGAGCTGAGAGGACACTTACTCAGAGTTACAGGAAAGGGTGTTGCATGATGTTCTCACTTGGTTCTCAACATCAGAATGAGAAACCTATGCTACCTAAAAGCTAGTGCTTACTCTTCTTCAGAAAAACAAGGGCTAGAGGTGCATCTCAGTGGTAGAACTCTTGCCTAGCATGCACAAGGCTTTGGGTTCAATTCTCAGCTCTGCAAAACAAAGATCAAGTTACTGTTTATGCTATCTTTCACAATTTAAAATAAAATTCAGTAAAAAATTCAACTAGCTATTATAATGAACTTAATATTTTATATCAAATGAAAAAATCTTATTTAGAGCTTTGGACCATTTCCCATGTCTTAACAGTGTACCTTTTTTTAGCTTGTGCATATTGCAATGTGTATACATTTTCTAAGTGGACTTTTTGCAATATGTTCTACAGCATCACTTCTTAAGCTTTAATGTGCTTGCAGGTACTCTGGGGATCCTTTCATAATGCACATCCTCATTCTGCAGGTCTGTAGTGGGCCTGAGAGGCTGCATTTCTGACAAGCTCCAGGTCATGCTGATTCTCCTAGTTAACAGATGACATTTTAATAAGTGAGGCTTTAGAGCAGTTGTTCTCAAACTGGACTGCATGTTGGAATCACCTGCAAAGCCTTAAAAAAAACAAGATGCAGCTGGGCTCAGTGGTGTACTCCTATAATCCCAGCAGCTCGGGAGACTGATGCAGGAGGATTGAGAGTTCAAAGCCAGTCTCAGCAACTTAGTGAGGCCCTAAGCAACTCAGTGAGATTCTGTCTCTAAATAAAATATAAAGAGAGAGCTGGGGATGTGACTCAGTGGTTTAGTGCCCCTGGATTCAATCCCTGGTAACAAAAGAAAAACAACAACAAAAACAAACCAGAGATTCATGGGTTCTTTCTACTCCAGTGATTCAGATTTAATAGTATGGGCCTTGGTATTTTAGAAAGCTTCCAGGTGTGTCTAAATGTGTAGCCAGGATTGAGAACCCTGTTCTAGTGGGCTATTTCTTTCTAGAAAATACTGGAACTCATATCTGGTGTAACTTCTGTTGCTGTAGGACAAATTCAGCAGCAGCAGATAGAGTAAATGAAGTGGAAACATTCAATAACTTTACCTCATAATGTTTACACCCATGTCACCTTCTTGGAAAGCAATTAAATCATACATCCAGCAAAATTCATGCTCCTATTATCAGTGCAAAGAATAATATTTTGGATCTCTTATTTGCTATCTGGTGTAAATTAAAAGAACTTTATACAGAGTAATAGAGCTTTCTTATGAAAGGGAAATACCTAATTAGAAGGAATTTCTGACTATATCGTCTTTGAGTCATACTCTAATTACTCCTGGCACAAGTGACTTATTTGTTCATAACCTGGTTGCAGCCATGAAACTAAGCATTTTTCCCCCGAAAAAAATCTCAGTTCTCTGTGTGCACAGCATATCTCTCTTCCTTACATTAGGGTTTTCTAAACCTTACAATTTTTGATATTTAAATCATGATTCTTTGTTATAGGTGCCATTCTGTGTATTGGAAGATGTTTAGCAGCATTCTTGGGCTGTCCACTAGAGTCCAAAAGCATACATAGTCCCCCATCTCCCAAGTTGTGAGAACTAAAAATGCCTTCAGACATTAATTAATATCCCTTGGGGCAGGAAAAGACAGTTATAAGTTGAGAACCACTGTCTTAGATCAAAGGAGGCTACCTTGTCACTGACTCTCACTTTCATCTGAAAGTGATGGTGTGGAAAGCTCTGATGTAAATAAGAGGTAGATCAGCAAGGTGTGATGAGGCTATTTTCTGGTGAGCACTTAAAAAGAGTGTAATTTTCATTACTTGTTTAGTTTGTATTTTATGTATTTCCAAGATGAGAATAATTTGCAGTAAATATTTCAGTTCTACATGAACTGAATGAATGTTGCTCCCTCCTTGAGAAGAAACTCTCTTTAAGAACTCCCTTTCTAGAAATTGTCCCATGTTCTTATTTTTTCTCTTTATTGACTTCTACAGCTTCACGAATACAGGTTTCAAGCGGTTTCATATTATTAATTTTCCTTTTCTAATACAGAATTCTGTGCAAAACATTCAAAGTAAACATTCAAAAATATTTGTTGAACAAATGAATTCTAGGATTGTTCAGCAGCTTAAAGTGAAAAGTTAAGAAGACAGGTGCCATTTCCTTACACTTACTCTTGCATGGAGTCAGAATCATTTATTTTCTAAATGGTTATACTTGCATCTAATGCTACTTTATCAATGAGGTGGGTAATAACTCCAGATTTACTTAAGTGTTTTGCCCAAACAAGATTTAGAAGAAACAAACAAGAATAACATTGACAGGTGATTAATTAGTACAGTGATTAGGCAAACCCATGTCATCAATAAAATGTTTGGGAAGCACCACAATTCTCTCTCATTCAGTTTGATCTTTCTATCTGTTCATTTATGTTGAAATAACTACCACTTGAGTTACCATGAAGCATCTTACACCAATTAAGGGCAAGATAGTAAAAAAGGTTCAAAATTATCTACCATCATAGCTTTTATATGACAGTAGTATAGATGAAATCACAGGCTTGATTTCAAAAGGAACAAAATTATATTATGAAACACATCAAGTTGTTTGAAATATGTCAAATTGTTTGGGAAACACAGCACAGAAATACCTTAGCAATTCCAAATGTAAAGTGCAATGGATAAAATATAGTTGTTGATCTGTAATGTGGAAAAACCACTGCTCTCTCCTCAGGGATGGCACTCACTGTTCCTACATTCTTAGCTAAAGTGTGGGTGCAAGATGTACTCCAGGTTCTATTTAGTATCAGGAGATGGGGTTTAATTGACTGTGGTGTTTATCAAACCCCTGGCACAGGAGGTGTTGCACGTTATTTTGCTTTTCTTCCCTCAAAGCAATCCTGAGACAAGGAATTGCGAATGAGTGGTTTGTTTGGGAGACAATATTGGAAGTGTGGTGTAACTCCACATCATGTTTAACCACAAGAATGGGATCAAAATTGTAATGAGTTGCACCCCATGTATGTATAACATGTCAAAACATAGCCTACTGTCATGTATATCTAAAAACAAATAATTAAAAACTCCATAAATTGGAGAGGCTATGAATGATATAAACTGCAAAATCTTTTATGGCACGAATTGAACTGCCAGGCCATCTAGCAGAGTTCATGTGTTACAGGGTGTGCTTGATAATTTGTTTTTGCTGAATTAATATTAAATTATAAAACGATGGTGGGAAGCAGAGAAAATACTATGGTACATGCATCTGAGATTCCTCTAAGCCTTTCAAACCAGTTAGACTCAAATTCTACTGTTCAACTCCACTGGATATCTTGCAAATAAACTTTTTTGGCCTTTAAAAAATATTGGAAGTGTGGTGAGGGAGTGGGGGAGTGGAAATGGGAAAGGTGGAAAGTCAATAAAGGTGTGAATGATCAGTTTAACAAGATTGGCAAATGGGGGCTGGGGTTATGGCTCAGTGGTAGAGTGCTCGCACTTGTGAAGTACTGGGTTCGATCCTCAGCACCACATAAAAAAATAAATGAGGTATTGTGTCCACCTACAATTTAAAAAAAATTTAAAAAGATTGGTAAATGGGGCCCAAACTGCTGAGAAATTCAGACTTGATCTAACAAGTGGTGACAAAGCTGGGTATTTAGCTACCAGCCTCCAGCTGTTATTGGTTGATGGCCACTCCTGGAGCATTCACCACCTGGCTCTTCTAGCCTGCCTTGTATGAGTATTGAGCAGTGGCCAACAGGCACTCTTAGAGTCACAGGAAAACACTGCTGTTCACGGATGGCAGGATAATGACTACCAAAGATGCCCATGTCTTAATTTCTGGAACCTGTGAATATGCTACCTTAAAAAGCAAAGAGGAAGCCAGGCACAGTGGCACATGCCTGTAATCCTAGCATTTTGGGAGGCTGAGACAGGAGAATCGTGAGCTCAAAGCCAGCCTCAGCAATGGTGAAGCACTAAGCAAATCAGTGAGATCCTGTCTCTAAATAAAACACAAAATAGGGCTGGAATGTGGCTCAGTGGTCGAGTGCCCCTGAGTTCAATACCTGGTACTAAAAAAAAAAAAAAAGGGAATTGCAGGTGTAATTAAGGTAAAGTACTTGAGATGAGAAGAGGGCCTTGGATTATACAGCTGAGCCCAATTTAATCTCCTGCATTTTAAAAATGGAGAACATTTCTTAGCTATAGTTAGAAGTAGATGTGACTATGGAAGTAGAGTCAGAGAGATGCAATACTGTGGCTTTGAAGATGGAGGAAGAGAGTCAAGAGCCAAAGACTGTAAGTGGCCTGCAGAGTTGGAAAAGGGAAGGAATCAAATTCTCCCCTAGAGCATTGTTATGTAAATAAGCCAAAGATAACCTCTGTGTATCGGCCTCTAGGTTGTTTATTTCTTCACTGTTGGTTAAATCCTTTTAGCTCAAGAGTCTCCCCACATGAAACTCAAATTTTACACTCATGGTTATTTTGAAATTAGCCCAAACATTCAGACTTTTAGCCATCTAGATCTTGACTACATTGCATATCTCATGAAACTAGTATGTGCTGACATTGATGAGTGCTTTGTGATTTTAAGGCTAAACTGCTGCTGCCCTTTGAAGTTCTGTGACACAGAGACCCCTCACTGTGCTGCTGAACAACATCATCAAGGCATGTAAGTCCCCCCTCTGATCTGTCCCTCCCCTGGGAGTTCCCTTATTCTTGCCCACCTCTGGATGGTGGCCCCCCTCCCTAAAGTTCTGGATTATCTCATGCTATGAGGGGTCTCACTATCATGCAATTCTATCTAGGCACTGCCAATTTAAGTTTGTTGTGTGTTACTGCCTCCATGGTCATATCCTTTCCTCTGATGAGCTGCTAAATCCCTTGATCCTCCTAACAAGCTTCCAAAGTAAAAAGGCCATGCCAAAACCTTGATTTTAGCCCAGTGTGATCTGTGTTGGACTTCTGACCTTCAGAACTGTAGATGACAAGTTTGTCTTGTTTTAAGCCATTAAGTTTGTGGTGATTTATCATGGCAACAATGTGAAATGTTTGTTACTATAAATAATTCAAACCACAAAGCCATTTTCATATTTTCATTTGTTTAGGGCATGCTTTGCTAAAGTCATAGTATGTATCCCATATTTGGAAAGCTAGTTCCAGCAAAATTACAAAAAGACAAACTAACATGTATTCATAAACTAACATGTATCTATGCCTCTAGGGAGGGACTACCAGGTAAGTGTAAACTAATTATACAATTAAGAATGTTTTCAAGGGGCTGGGGTTGTGGCTTGGTGGTAGAGTGCTTGCCTAGCATGCGTGAGGCACTGGGTTTGATTCTCAGCACCACATATAAATAAATAAATAAATAAGGTCCATCAACAACTAAAAAAAGAATTTAAAAATTTTTTTTAAAAAAATTGTGTTTAACAATTGGTGTGACTTTATCTGGTTTGCAACCAGAGAAATGGAAAAACTGAGCTCTATATATGTACTATGACTTGAAATGCAATTAAATAAACTAATAATAAAAAAATGTGTTTAAATAGAAATGCTGTAGCAGCATTTAGGAAAATGCTTGTGCCTCTTTCCAATCTGACCCTTTTTATACAGAATAATATTTCTATAGTTCTCATCATTTGGTATTATTCTATCAGCTTTAAAACCTTTTAGTCACTCTCACTTCATAAGCAACTGAATTCTTCCTTCCTCTCAGGTCCTATGTTCCCAGAAGTTTGCTGGACCAAACTCTTTATGGTGTGGGTTGAAAGCATCATATTGTTTCTATCTCCCTTATAGGCTCCTTTTCCTCTGCCTGTTTGACATGCTGTTGCTCACAATGTTTTGTCCTCACTGTTCTGCCCTTTCTTTCCTGTCTTCCTCCTTTCTGTTCCTTTCCTGCCCCTTCCCTTCCCTGTCCTTTTTCTTCTTTACCCCTTCCTGCTCTTTCCCACCCCTTTGTCTCTCCTATCCTTACTCTGTCCATTCTTCCTGAGTAATCTCATCCACATCTATAGCTTTAACCTCCATCTATATCCTGATAACTCCTCAAAATTTCCATCCAACCCAATCCTCTCTCCTGATCACTGGATTGCCTCATGTACATCTTTATCTCCATGTCTCAAATTTCTGTTTATCCTACACAAACTTAATATCTGCCTTCTCTAACACAGTCTTCATCCAATAACACCACAGTTTCCCTCTTGAGAAATCCATAAACCTGGCAGTCATCTTAGACTTCTTCCTTTTTGCATTCTATATGATGAAGTAGTACATGTGCTAATCAGCTTTCTTATTTTTCTAAAAATCATTTAAGTTTTCACCACCTTTCAGGTCCTCATCATCCATGGTTTTTATTATAAGAATCTTCTATTGTTCTCCCGCCCCTAGTTGTGCTGTTTGAAGCATTCTCCAGAGTGCCCAACCAAATTAATTTTTCCATAATGTAAATCTTACCATGCCATCTCCCTATTTAAAAATCCTTAATGTCTCCCAGTTGCCTTCAAGAGGATGTCCAACCTTCTTAGCATGTAGCAGAGCCTTTCCTAGCACCTACTCAGCTCTCTAGTCTCCTATTTTGGCACTCATATCTGAGGGAACCCATGTATTGGCTTGGTGCTTATATTAGCTAGCTTTGTCCAGAAGACACTGAAACAGGGGTGTGACTTCAAGTGGATTATTTGGATGGTGATCTCAGGAAGCACCAGTACAGGAGTAGGGAAGTGAAACAGGGAAAGAAAAGACACCAATTTAGAGTGCATAAGTAAACAGATTTCATTGCAGCCAACTGGGGCCCAAATCCAACTGGGAATCACTAACAACCAGTACAGAATATGGCTCAGAGGGATAAGGAAACTAGGATATTTATCCCTACGTTCCAACTATTATTGATGGAGGCTGTTCTTTCAGTGTTAAGACCTCAGAATTTTCAGCCTGCTTTGTGAACTTGAGCATGCTGCTGGGACCTGAGTAA
The DNA here is from genome assembly GCA_028644305.1 of Xerus rutilus. Lineage (NCBI taxonomy): Eukaryota > Metazoa > Chordata > Mammalia > Rodentia > Sciuridae > Xerus > Xerus rutilus. Next base: position 112,816,825 of record CM053417.1, read on the forward strand.
GATACCCTCCCTTTCCCCACACCAAAGCCAAGTGGAACTTATAGTAGGAAGCCAGCAGAATACATGGGAACAATGACTGCCATAAGAATATGGGTATTGACAATGTCTACTACAGGGCACTTCCAGCATGCTTCCATAACACTCTTTTTTTAAAAAACAAATTTAGTTGTAGATGTACACAATACATTTATTTATTTATTTTTATGTGGTGCTAAGGATTGAACCCACTGCTTCACATGTGCCAGGCAGGCGCTCCACCACTGAGCTACAACTGCAGCCCCTGTGTAGCACTCTTATGATCACTATCATAATATGTAATATGTATGTAGGAAACATGTGTGCATATTAATTTGTCTTTTCTTCGATTGTGACCATTCCAAGGGAAGAGTCTATTGGACTTTGGTGGTTCATAGTAGGTATGCAATACATTTACACTGAGGAAAAGAATGAATGAATATATAAAATGAGATAGTCTAAAGAGATGAGATTGAGGGTAAGAGAAAGTTATGAAGAGTAGAAAACCAGAGAGAAAGAAAATTATGATCAAGTAGGAAGGAAAGTAGTAAAGAAAATAGAGTAGTGAAAAATAGTCTGAGATGAAAGAAACAATAGGAGGGAGACACTAAAAAGACAGTGATTTCATTTGCAAGACTGCTTCTGCAAATCGCTTTACATCTTGCCAAAGAGCATTCCATATTACAAGTCCCAAAATAACAGTCTGTCATAATTCCTAACAAAATGAAACATGCTTGGAATAAAACACCTTGCAAACATTTTAGGCCTCTATGTCCATGACAGGCACAAGCTCTATACCCTGGTAATATGGAGGATTACAAGGTACCATGACAATTATCTGTTCCTGATGGCTTTTACAATTAGGTCTAAATTCCTAATTCATGGAAGTCTGTCAAAGCCTTATCCAAACTCCTCAACCTTTAAGATAAAAAGCGAACAGGGATTCTGCCTCCCCAGGGAAGCAGTTTACAAGCTCTTCAACATCATACCTGCTAAGGAAGCAGTTGTTACCTTAATTAATGATCTATGAAATCATCTTTAAACACTTTGTGCAAACATGGGATGGAATACAGAAAAATAGTAAATGATAAAAGACAACACACACCATTTCACTGTATTCTTCTTGAAAAGCAGAAAAGAGATACAATTGTGGGATTTGTTTTCTAAGGACAAGGAGAAAGGAGACCAGTAGGGATTCAGATTTCAAATCTAAGCATGGCTTTTACAAGGTACTTATTTTCTATTTGTTAATCTTTCAACAATTTCCCAACATGGAATCAATTCCTAGGGTTTATGTCTTTGACATGACTGTGGCCACAATTAGTAGCAAAGACATAAAGTAATATGTCATGTTGGGGCTTCTCTGGACTATTACTGGTCACCTGGCACTTGTTGGAAAAGTACAGTCCTGGGTCCTATTCTGATCTATATTAGAATCTCTCAGGTGTAGTCTGTTTATCAGTGCCAGCCTGTGAATTCTTTATTGTACTCTGCATCTAGACGACTGTGCTTATTACAGGTTATTCCCAATGCCTGTGCTTGTTGCTATTCTAAGGAGTGAGGCTTCCCATGTGCATTCTCCCTGTTTTTGTAACAAAGTTCCCACTGTATTCCTTCTAGATGGAACAACTATGGGTCAACACTTCTTTCTCTATCTCTTTTATACTAAACATCATTGTATGTGTTGAACCACACATGTTCAAATGTTCATTCTAAAAATAAGCTTTCATTATGAATCTTCACACCATTGAGCATTTCCTAAACAGATGAGATAAATAAATTTTTTCCTACCTACACAGAAACATCTCCATTTCACAAAATATGGATACCCATAATCTGAAGCAATATTTCCCAGATGTGGGCCCTGCCTTCAGGCATGAAGCTATGCACCATGTCATAGATCTTAAGGCATGTGATGTGTGGATCCATATAATTTCTGAAGCCAATCAGATGAAACTTTCCTTCCTCCCTAGTTGATTGTACGTTTGGATACATAAATCAAATTTCAAAGATATACTGCTAGATAGAATGCACTTTTTTCTAACATAAGGGAAAGACAACTGTCAATTACCTGATGAGTCCTACCCTATGTATGAATCTTGCAGGAATTCATTTTGAGGTTAGCAGAACTGAGAGAGCTCTCCTGATTGAGTGGGCAGACAATATTTGCAGAGGAGGTAATGTTTTGAATACAAGACACAGAAAATAAGTTAGACAATTACACATAGAGAAATGTATCACAACAATGCTTTGACCCAGAGTTTCTCTACTGCATTTACTGACATTTAGGCCTTAGCAATTCTTTTTTTTTCCCCCTTGCAGTACTGGGACTTGAAACCAGGGGCTGACATATGTTAGGCAAGTGCTCTATTGCTGAACTAAATACCCAACCCTTTTTATTTATTTTACTTTATTTATTTTACTTTATTTTGAGAATGGATCTCACTAAGTTTCCCAGGCTGGCCTCCAACTTGTGATTTTCTGTCTCAGCCTCCCAAATAGCTGGTATAATACCACCAAATAGCTGGTATGCCACCTTGCTTGGTGGGGCTGAGACTGTCCTGCATATTATAGGAGGGTTAGCAGCATCCCTGATCTCTATGAAATAACAGAAACACCCCTTCCTAGTTGCAACAACTAAATACGTATCCAGACATTGCCAAGTATCTCCTAAAGGGCAAAATCATTCCAGACTGAGAACCACTGCTCTAAGTCTTTGGAGAAGAAGCAGGGAAGCCTTCAACAGGATTGTGGAAGGTTGACCCTAGTATAATTATAGTTTAATAGGTACTTCATTTGTTTAGGTCTGTTGGTAGATTAGACTTAGTGGCAGTGACATCTGTATTCCAATAGCCTTTGTTCAAAGTCAGTTTATATTCTAATTGTGTTTGAGGTGTCTTAATTGGGTTTTCTACATTTGGAGAAAATTCCCATGTACTTAAGACGTAGTTTAGCCAGTCAGTATCAATGTAGGTAAAACCTAAGACTTTAGCTTCTTCATTCTTTCCATTTTTCTCTTGTTTAAACACGACAGGGTGAAAGCAAAGAATAATTATCTCATTCCTATGATAATAAAAATAGCTGTATACAGGCCACATCTTGCTGTGCATTCCAATTTCCCTTTGTGGAAGAAGGATAAGAGGAGTAAAAATGGAGGAGAAGGCAATTGCAGCTATGCTAAGGTATTTAATTTTGATTTATAGAACATGTTCCCCAATAAATTGAGCAAAAGCTTTATGACCCAGAGTTCACTAAAAACCAATGTGTTGGATACTAAAATGAACAATCACTAAACATAGAACTCACTGTTTGCTAGGACCTATTTTATGAACTTTACTCATGGGAACCTATTTTATTTTCACCACAATCCTATGAGGTGAAAATTATTATCCACCCCATTTTAAAGATGATGAAACTGAGGCAGAGAGAGTTTTGGTTTGGGTTTTATTTTGTTTTGAAATAATCTGCCTATGCAGGTCACAGAAGTGGTAAGTTATAGAACTTGTATTTGAATGGTAGCAGTTTAGGTCCTTCATTTTAAAAGGAGAAAAATTACATCTCCAAAAGTTCAAGCCATCTCCCAGAATGCCAATGTCAGACAAAGTTAGTCTGAGACCATATATGACAAAGTGAGACAAAACAAGTCCACTGCATAGTTTTATCTCAACACAAAAACAAGGTCATTTCACTACTTTAAAAAATCCTTTTCTCTTGGTTAAAATAAGTGACTGCTACTTTTTTCCAATTAGTTTTATTCTCATTCTAATCTGCCATCCTATAGGTGGTATTTTTGAGATACCCATTGAATTCCCCCTGCTTTGTGACAGCATCTAATCTGGAGCAAATATTTGCTTCTTTAGACTCTCCCACCGAATCACCTAATTTACAGATACCCACAGCCACCCTTCTCCACCTCAGCTCCTCATGTTGTATATTCTCCCCCAGTAGAGGTTGGTTAACCCAACTGTTTAACTACAGGCTTGTTCTGGTAGTCTTTGGCTAAGAAGACATTGACATCCATTCACCTATAAAGTACAAAGCTAGAAGTGGTAATTAATTTTCCAGATGGTTGAATTAATGTCAAAATGATTAAGATAATCTAGAACAATGGGCCAAATCAAGTGAGATAAAGTTTTACAGGAATGAATAGAAAGTCCTTTATTCAGGATAGAAAAAATTAGCCACATAATCGAGAGAAGAGATAACTTGATAACTATTGGGATTAATAATAGAAAACATACCTACGAAATTAACAAGGTCAAAGTGAGCTAATCATTGGAATATGAGTAATTAAAATACTAGATTTTAGTGCTTATTGAAAGGAACCAAAAGTCCAGATAGAGGGGATACTTCCCTGATCCATATTGCATGTTGATCATGCCTAGACTATCTTTCAAATTCTGTGACTCAAACTTCAAGATGATCATTATTAGCAAACTAAATAAAAGGTGACATGGTGAGTGGCTGTTAGCCATGTCATAGGAAGGACTAAGTCAGTTTGCAGAGATTTGAGAAGACTTGCCAGCTCACCATCCTTAAGCATTTGAAGGGATGTCTCCAGGAGGAAAGGAAAAAGGGTTTTAAGCTCAAGTGGTAAGGGGAGTGCTAGTCCAACTCTGGAGATTCTGAGACATTGATCAAATTGTACTTTCTGGAAATGGAGTACCATAGATTTAAATAAGCCACTTCAAGGTGATCATTGGTGATGGGTCCTCTGGCCTTTACCAGTGGTGCCTTGGTGTCCCATTGGATTTGGAAGATCTAAGACTCTTGGAACATTGGAGAGGAAATAGCATAGGGCTTCTGGGCCTCCCCAACTGTAAGGTTAGGGGCCTCTTTTAAGTTGTTCTGCTTGGGTCATTGCATTAGGGTTTAAAGATAAAAGTTGTTATTGTCCTTCCATATTTATTTCTCTCTTAGGTATTAATGGGAAGATGATATAAAGAAAGATTCAAGTATTTCTAGGTAAAATGTTCTAAATGCTCTCTGAGTACTATTTAAATGTTATATTCTTCTGCAAAACAGAGGTGAAAAATGGGTAGAAAGTGACACATGTTATGAAAATGTACAAATTAGGTACTACATGTGCTTGAAAGAGAGATTATTTCAGTCCTGCAGGAAAATATCAGAAAGCGATATTTGGAGGAGTTAGCAATTTACCTAAGACTTAAAACATGGGTAAAAGAAGGAGAAGAAGAGAGAATCACAGACAACTGAGTACTGAATTCTCACTTTTCCAAACTGCTATCATTTGAGACATTTTCATCAGGGCCTAACATACTTACTTTATTGTCTGATCAGTTTAAGAGGGCCCAGATTTTCTAAGGGGGGAGTGTCAGTCTAAAGAGTACATTGTTAACATCTTTCTTTTTAAATGCAGCTTTTCTTTTCATGACCTTAAAGCCATTACCATGTTTTCAAGAAGCATTTATTTCTGTGTAGTCACTGAGAATAAAGAAGTCAGGGCTATTTGGGTAACTAGAGACACCTGAAACCAAGGTACAAAACCACAAAACTAGAAGTAAAGGAAATGCAGGTGAGGCTTTAAAGTCCATGCAGTAAAACTGTTATAACCCTCACACTGTGTGAATACTTCCTGTTGGAGCCAAGGGGTAACATAAAAATAGAGTTTTACTACATGGACCTAGGGCATCAGCTTCTGATACTCTGAGTTTTGCCAGTTCTGTCAGTGAAGATTTAGGTGTAACTCTTTCTGAGAAACTCTAGTTTGATAAAATTGACAGTAGCTGCTTGCGAAATGTAGGAAAGACAATCAAAGCAAATACACCCAGTTGCAAATTGCATGGCCCCTCCTTGAAAGTGACCCCATTTCATAACTTGATTGTTCAGTAAACACCAGGCACTCTTCCCATGCATGGAAATGTAATCTCAGATGTTCTCCCAATAGATCTTCTTTGAATAAATCTAAGGCCTCTGTCTCCTTGGGAAATGATTGACTCTTGTTTTTTTGTTGTTGTTGTCGTTCTTATACCTTTAAAGGGATCAACCCATATCATATTTCAGAAGTCAGTTTCCCAGTGAGAAATTAAAGAGATGACTTTTTGCATTGGGAATGTCAAGCATTTTAAAATGATGAATTTTTTTAAAACTCAGGCCACAACCAATTAGGATCTATGAAAATTAATTTAGTAATTCATGACCAACTGATTTAGGAGAAAGGAAATGAGTGAGACCTCAGTTGCAAAATTGAAGGAATATTAAAAACTCTAGTACTCAAGATAAATGATATTTTAATAAAACATTTAAAAAATCACTATTAATACAAAAAAATTATGGTGAACAAAACACTAAAATTTTAAATAAAAAAGGATATAACCATATATGTGTGTGACTTGCCTCATTCGTCTTATTCTGGTCCTGGTCCTGGCCCTAACCACCAGGATTTTAAAAAACATTAGAGTCTATGAGAAATATTTTCAGTGTACATGTGTCATACTAGATAAAGTAAAATGTAAACTGAGTGCCAGGCTGCACAGTTATTAAGTTCAGTGACTCTGAGCACTGACTGCATGTATGACTTTGGAAATTTTAATTAAACTCTTTTTGTTTTCATTTCATTATTATAAAATTGGATAAAACACTACCTTTATTTTTGGTAGGATGGCCACTTAATTTATCCAAACAAGGACAATCTTAGTAGTGGAAAGCAGTACTAATAGACATTATAACACTATGAAGTTGATTATTGTAAAATAAAAGTACTATCAAATAAAGCAGATTTATATCATGCAAAAATGACAAAACTGCTCAATTATAAGCTCAGTAGCAGGACTGCGCATCTCCTATTTTTTGTTTGTTTCTTGTTCTTAGGACCTACAATTTTCCTTATTTTCCATTGACTCCATTGAGTGGTCACCTGGTGGTTTCATGGATTTTGTGTGCTATGCCATTGACCAAAGCTGGCACTTTATATGGCCAGTAGGGGCAGCAGTATCCCATAACTGCCAGAGCCCAAAAGAAAATCATTTGTCCCCAATCTCTTGTGTCTAAGCATACTTCATTTTATGAGCAAGCTAGCCTGGAAACTAACCAGACGAAGGGAGTGTTAGTTAGGGCATTGCATTTAGAAAACATCAAGAAAAGAGGCCTGAGATAGCCGGGCGTGGTGGCACAAGCCTGTAATCCCAGCACTTAGGGAGGCTGAGACAGGAGAATCGTGAGTTCAAAGCGAGCCTCAGCAACAGCGAGGTGCTAAGTAACTCAATGTGACCCTGTCTCTACATAAAATACAAAATAGAGATGGGGATGTGGCTTGGTGGTCGAGGGCGTCTGAGTTCAATCTCCAGTACCAAAAAAAAAAAAAGAGGCCTGGGATAGTGATACTTATTTTTTAAGCTTTCACCATGTATTAAAGTGAAAACTTTGTTTTGCTCCCATACCAGGAGTTCATACCATGACAGAAGCCAGATGTACAAAGTAGAAGTCAACAAAACCCATTGTAGTTTATTTTAATGCAGCTATTAATAAAAATATTTTGTTTAAAATGAAGAATCTGCTGGGCGTGGTGGCATATGCCAGTAACTTGGGAGGTAGGGGCAAGAGGATTACAAGTTCAAGGTCAGTCTGGGCAATTTAGTGAGATCCTGTCTCAAAATAAAACAATTAAAAGGGCTGGGGATGTGGCGCACTGTTTGAGTGCCTCTGAGTTCAGTCCTCAGTATAATATAATAAGAATAATAAAAAATCCTGAGTTTAATACCCAGAATAATAATAATAATAATAATAATAATGAGGAGGAGGAGGAGGAGGAGAAATAAGAATAATAATCAGGGACAAGTGTTAAATCACACAGGGTATTAGGAAAATAGGCATAAACCAGAGCTTTCTCAGATAAGCTGAGTTGTATGATTGCATTACTCTTACAGTGGTAATAGGGATTAAACAAAGTATTATATGTATAGTATCCATAATATTACCTCCAATGTACTAAGCCCCCAGTGAATATTAGCTCTTGCTACATTTTGGTTTTCTTAATCACAGTTTAGACTCAAACAATTTGAAAAGTTCTGTGTTTCCCAAGGGACAAATAATTGGACATGTCTCTTGCTCATTTTTTCAAAATTCAGTCATCAGTGATAATTAGAAGCATAAATGGCAAGATCATGCATGATTTGGTTAGCTCTTTACCCTGATCCCCAGTGATAACTTTGTATTTTAAATACGTATTGTGAGATGCATAAACTAAAAAATATCTCCGTATAAACATTTCTCAATAAATAGTTTTTTAAAAGCAGCAATTATAACTGTCAGCTAGCATCTTTAAGAAGACTCCCTTTAATTTCAAGTATTTGTCTTGCTTCCCATGCAATACTTGAACCATTTCTCTTTCCTATTTCCTCAAACCTAGCCCCTTTGGTACCTCTGAAGTTCTATTCATTAACTTCACCACTGATTTCCCTTATCACTGCTGTTATATATCAGCACCCAGATGCAATCTTTTAGTGATGACTTTAGCTTCTATTTCCCTGTCAATCCAACACTCTCACAAATATCACCTTTATTGGGGGAGCTTCCATATCCATATAGATAATCAACCCATCCCAGGCCTCCCAGTTCTTGGACTGCCTAGCTGTCAATCTTCACCCAACCTTAGTCATAAATTCACAGGGTCATAACCTTATTTTTGTCTTTAGTTCCCATAAATAGCCAGTGTGTCCTTTATGTTCTTCCTTCTCTATCCATCTTAGGATTTCTTCTTCATCACTGTCAATACTCCCATGCAACTACTCCCTTAACTCCATGTTTCTCTTTCCTCCCTGTCTTCCTTCCTTCTTCCTTTTCTTCCTTTTCTCTTTCTCCATCTCCTCTATTGTACTCTCTATATCTTCCAACCACTTTCTCACTTACTTACAAAACTAAATTTGTAGTTAAACTCAAGCATCTGACTTATTAGTATCTGAGCCTAGAAGGTTGCTAGGGGAAAACACACCTGCTTGCTGACTGTTCACACTTCAAATTCATAACCACAGATCTTATATGGGCACACAATTGTCTGCCGCAGCATACTGTCCCCATCTTTATCCTTGCACCACTGGATTTTTCTACTATGTGAAACTACTATTTAATATTTGGACCTTCTTCCTCAAACTTTCTACATTCCTTCTTCCTACCACACTTCTCAACTGACAACCAACCTCAATTTATGGAAATTATAGGAGCTATTATTTAGAAGCTCCTACAACTTACCATCATTGATTTTTACCAATCAGGTAGCTACCATAGTTCCCATTTTGTTCATACAGTAGCAAAGCACAGACTTCAGATACAGTGTATTTTACTTCAGATCTTGCTGTTCCACTTCCTGGCTCATGAGCATGGACAAATTATTTAACCTCTCTGTTCTTTAGTTAATTCATCAATCAATTGGTAATAATTTAAGTCATTATTAATAATTTAAGTCATTATTAAAATGGATGAAGAATTTGTCCTCGTGTAAGGCTAACACCTTTGCTCTGGATTTTATCTTGTTTCACTTTCTCAAGACATTTTGTTCTTTTTTTGGTACCCAGGGGTGCTTAACCACTGAGACACATCCCCACCCTTTTTTATTTTGAGAAAGTGTCTTGCTAGGTTGCTGAGGCTGGCTTTGAACTTGAGATCTTCCTGCCTCAGCCTCCCCAGCCACTGGGATTATGGTTGTGTATCAATGCACATGGCTGACATTTTGTTCTTGAAATTATGCTCTCTTCCCACTGCATGCTAATATTTTTGTTTTCACTTTATCAAACATATTTTTTGATCTTCTTTTTTGGGAAAAGACCTCCTATGAACACACATTTTATTTCACACCATCTTCTATGCTCCCCTGTATAGCAAAGGCAATTGCAAGTAACATCTAAAGTCTTACCTTTTCCTTTTTCTGCTCAACCTACTTTAGATAGGCTTTCTAAGTGATGGAGTATTCCATTCTCAAGAGATTTTTAATTTCCATTTTCTCAGAGGGTGATCTCGGCCAGTTTTGTAAATTTAAGATATTATCTGTTTATTGATCACTCCCAAATATATTTCCAAATTTTCTCTCTCTTGAACACATATCTCTAACTACTTGCCAACTATACTGAGATGTCTCATAGTTATCTAAACAGCATCAAAATGTGACTCTGGAATTCTACTTTAAATCTACAACAGCCCCTTGTGACAGATTACAGCTATAATGCTAACCAACGAGTTACTTAAACCAAATATTTGTGAGTGTTATTCAAGTCCTCTCTTATGTCCATCTCCTCATGTCAAATGCATCAGTATGACCTATTGATTTTTTACATCTAAAGTATAACCACTAGAATGTAAGTTTTAAGTTTTATCAAAGAATTGCATTTGTTTGTTCTGTTCAACAATATTCTGAGGAATTAGATAGTGCTTGGCACATAGTAGGAAGCAATTAAATAGTTTTTAATTAAGTGAATGAATCTTGAATCCATTTTCTTCTGTTCTCATGACCTTATCACTACCATTTCTTACCTATATTTCTAGGGTAACTTCTAACTGCTCTGCTACTGGTACTCTTGATTCCATGACTATCCACTCAGCCTCTTTGCAAAGTTGAATCTAACCAGTGGATTCTATGCCGTTAAAATAAAGCACAATCCTTTATGCTCTAACAGTAGCATACAAGTATGAATTCTCTAGCATACAATCAGTGATCCAGTGTAGTGTTTCTTAAACTTAGCATAAGAATCATGTGTTATAATTATTAAGCATACAGATTCTTGTGTATCTCCCCAAACTTTATCAATTAAGTGTTTACAGGGGAGTTCACTAAGAATTTGTATTTTTCCACAAGAGTCTGAGGTGAGTCCTATTATGATAGAGTAAGACTGGGGAAACCTGGGTAGTATTAGAGCATAAAAGGGATTTCTGAATGACATAACCCATTGGTAGTTACCATGTGAGTTATTTAAACTCTGTATTGTTTGTGTGCTGAAATACCATCACAATCTAATGTTTCCTATGTGGCAAACTGACTCTGACCTTGTCCCACTGTGTACAGGAATGTTGTGGATGGATTGGAGGAATGGTTAGCACCAATAGGGAGGAAGAGAGGGAAACCTTGATAAAGGTCCAATATTAAGAAGTAATGTACACCAAAAAGTATGTTTATGTTATGTTTGTTTTCTTTAGGCTGTGGTAGGACAAAATGTTCCAGAACATAACAAAGAGTAAAAGATGACATCCAGAAGGATATATTTATCTTTTTCAGAAGATGCAGAAAACATTTTGGGAGATGCAGTTAGGACTTCATCTCTCACACACATAAACTCCATGTAAATAATGTCTAAAAACAAACATTCAGCTTTACATCTAGATACTTGGGAGCAATAAGATTGACATTGAAACATTTTTGGTTTTGCTCCAACAACATAGTATGTAAGTATGGATTCACCAGCAGGTTCAATTTATCAAATTTTGGGGAAAACAGATTTTGAAAAATAGCTTATCTACTATACTTAATAATTTATTTATTTTTATGTGTTATTTTTAGTTATACTATACTTAAATTTTTAACTTGATTCTCTAGCAATATTATTACAAGAGGTAACATTCTCTGTATCCAAGGGCATTTTTCCCTCCCAGAGGCTGAAATAGAAAACAGGTGTAAGCCTTCTGGTATCTCATATGAGATTTGGTCATAAACCAGAGCAGTGCTTTCCAAACATGTCCACACAGTGGAATTACCAGGCAAGCTGTAGGAATACTGATGCCTATACCCCATCCTGAAATGGGGATTTAATTGGTGTGGGATGTGGCCAAGGTTTATAATTAAAACCCAGATGATTGGACTGGGGTTGTGGCTCAGTGGTAGAGTGCTGGCCTCACATGTGCGAGGCACTGAGTTTGATCCTCAGCACCACATAAAAATAAATAAATAGGTAAATGAATAAATAGTAAAGTAATCATTTCTTAAAAAAATACAACCCAGCCGGGCACGGTGGCTCAAGCCTGTAATCCCAGCACTTAGGGAGGCTGAGATAGGAGAATCGTGAGTTCAAAGCCAGCCTCAGCAACGGCGAGGCGCTAAGCAACTAAGTGAGACCCTGTCTCTACATAAAACACAAAATAGGACTGGGGATGTGGCTCAGTGGTAGAGTACCCCTGAGTTCAATCCCCAGTACCAAAAAAAAAAAATACAATCCAGTTGATTCTAATGTGCAGACAAGTTTGAGAACTGATGAACTGAGTATCTTTTTTCCATTTTTTATTGGTTTATGTTAGCTACGCCTAGCATTAGGATTCATTTGGCATGATTATAAATATGTGGAATATAATTTGCTCTAATTCAGTTGCCAGTGTTTCCCCATTCCCTTTCCCTGTTCCCTTTTCTCTACTCTACTGATCTTTGTTCTACTTAGTTTTTTTAAAACTCGTGTCTTACGTATATACATGATGGTTACTCTCTGTAGTATATTCATATATGTACATAGGAAACTTAGGTCCAATTCATTCCACTGTTCTTCCCTTATCCTGTCCTTTCTTCCTGCCTCCTAAATCCCCTTCTACTCCATTGATCTTTCTTCTATTTTTATGTAACTCACCCCGCCTATTTCATTTTTCTTTCCCCCCGCTTTACTTTGGACTAGCTTCTGCATATCAGAGAAAACATTTGACCTTTGACTTTCTCTATCTGGCTTATTTCACTTAGCATGATAGTCTGAAACTGGAGATCTTGAGCTGTATATTTCAAATCTCAAACCTCTGGATAGTATAAAACTTAGATTTTTGCACCGAAGTTGAAACAATAAGATCAGTCTAATTGGATTTTTCAAGTTGCAGTCTACATAAATAGGGCATTATTTACATAAAACTAGAACAATTGATGAAAAAAGTCAATCATATCAGTTATGTACACACATAGTCACATATACACAAATTATCAACATTCACAATAGCCAGGATTTTAAAGTAACATTTTTAAATTGAGTATACAATTGGAGTTACCAGATAAAATATAGAGAGCTCAGTAAAATTTGATTTTCAAATATACTAAAATATTTGTTTTAAAGTACATACTATGCAATATTTGGGGCATATTCATACTAAAAAATTGTTTATCTGAAATTCAAGTTTAACTGCATACTCTGTATTTTTATGTGCCAAATCTGATAATTCCTACCCAAAATTTAGAAGACTAACTTGAATAGCAGTAAGTACACTAAGACAAATTAGGACACAAATTAACTTCAGCTTCTTGGTCATTGTGTGTTCTGTTTTCGGAATTATATTGCCTTATTAATCACCTCAGATTGTACATGACTTGGTACTGAGAGCCAACTAACTGTACCTTATTCTGTCTCTTCTGTCTTCTTCGGAGGCGTAGGAACTCCTTGTGTTGCCTGGAGACAAAGTTCACTGCTGCATATTCCAGTAAGGCAGCAAACACAAACAGAAGGCACACCGCCATCCAGATGTCAATCGCTTTTACATAGGAGACCTGAGAAAGAGAGAAAAGGAGAGAGAGGTTTGGGGGTTGGGAGGAAAAGAAGCTATGAAAACTTTCAGGAAAACCAGATTCCTAATGGTGTGAGCAGCAGAATAACCTAATTTCCTAAGTAAAAGATTTTCTATCCTTTTCCTAAACAAAGTGGGTGAGCTATTGTGCTGCAATAAATGGCCTAAATGTCCATCAACAGAGGATTAGGTAAAGATAATGTGGTATGTATACATCATGTAGTCCTATTCTGCCATGAAAATGGGTGTAATTATATTATTTGTATCAGCATGGATGGAACTGGAGGATATTATATTAAATGAAATAAGTTAGGCACAGAAAGACAAACCCTGCATGATCTCACTCATGTGATATCTAAAAAAAATTGGTCTCATGGAAGTTAAGATTAGGATAGTGGTTACCAGAGGCTGGGAGAGTAGTGGTTTTGGTGTTACAGAGAGATGGGTCATCAGGTGCAATGTGATAGGAGGAATAAATTCTGATGTTCTGTGGTATCTAAGGGTGAATATAAATAGCAATGATACACTATATAGCTCAAAGTCAGAAGAGAGAATTTTTACTGTACTTATCAGAGAGAAATGATAAAAGGTGATGGACATGCTAATTACCCTGAGTTGATTATTACTCAATATATACATGAATCTAAACATCATATTTTTGGGTGGCATATAGCTCAGTAGTAAAGCACACACTTAGCATGTTTGAGGCCCTAGGTTTAATTCCCAGTACCAAGGAAAATAACACCCCAAAACATCACATTGTACCTCATAAGTATGTACAAATACAATTTTTCAATCAAAAAGTTAAAAAGGATTATAACATTTAAAATGTAAGTGTATAAGTAATGCATCAATTCCATTAGAAGATCCTGGGCAGAGCGGTGAGAATCACATGCTTCCCTGCCCTGTGGCCTTGCTCCATCTGTCTTCGTATAGCCCACCTGCTCAAGTAGCTTCATCCCTGAGGCCAGCTCCAAATATGAAAAACATTTAACTAATGAGAATAGATTTTAAGTGTTCTCAATATAAAAACTGTTTAAAGAAATGCATATGTTATATAGCTTGGTTTAGCCATTACATAATGTATAGGTATTTCAAAACATTGCATTGTATATCATAAGTATACAAAATTTTTACTTGTCAATTTAAAACATAATATTCCTTTAATAAAAAAAAGAAAAACAAAGCTTTCAGGTAATATAGAATGGACACTATTTTTAAAACTGTTCACTTCCTTTTAGTCTTTCCTAACAACACCTAAAAATAAGTATAATTAAGATAATTTCAAACTTGGATGAGAAATAAACTCTGCATGGCCTTAGGCGTTTAAAAACCAATTTGTAATTTCCATCTATTTATTGATTGTGACATGAAAACAGTTCTGAATAGTTTTAAATTCTCACAATTCATGAGTGTTCAACCAAAAGATCAGGGCTCTAACCTTAAGAAGGTATCTGGTTTTTAAAAAGGAAACTTTTTTTAGCCCTTTAGTGTTTGGTTAAGTAAGTCTTATAATTTAACAATGCAGATTCTGAAAACAAGTACTTTTTTAGTGGCAATGAATAATATCACTCGTGTCACTCAATTTACCATTATACTTTAAAGTATAAGGAAGAAACTAAATGAACACTGTTGTAACATTGGATCCCATTTTACAAAAGACACTTATAAGACTGCCAGCTGAGTGTACTATTCAGTTCTAATTTTTATACAGACTTTTGTAAATTTTTATATTGTCACTAAGTGATTGCTAGCCAGCATTGTAAATATTGCATATGCATTAATTTTTACCCTTAAAACGATTTATTGTCTCACTTACTAATGAGAAAACTGGAGTACAAAAGGGCTGAAAAATTACCCAAGGTCACAAAACTAACAACAGAGCCATGATTGGAATTGAAACACTGTCTAACTAGTGTATTTCTTTTCTGAACATAAAAATACTGTTAGGATAGTATAGTTAGTACCCTGCATTTCTCTTGGCCTTTATACTATTATGAGTGTCATTTAACTTTTTTCTAAATCATAATTCTCAAGGCTTGCATTATGGTCCATGATATGATTAATTATTTTACATTATAGGACATTTAGTTTATTTTCTATTTCATTTTTGTGACTATTAATTTTGTTGCTGTGAACATTTTCCACCCAAATATTTGATTGTCTCAGCTTATTTGTTAGACCAATTTTTAGATGAATTATTGGAGTAAATGATAGAAAAATAGAGTCTTGACTTAGAAAGTTAGCAGTGGCACAGAGGATTTCAAAGCAGATTTTTGGAGAGAAATTTCCCAAGTGAGAATCGCAACTTTGCTGCTGAGTGTATCTCTAACTGCTCCAAGTTGTATAACCTGTAAACTATGAATAATCACAGTACTTACCTCATGGAGTTGTTATGTAGATAAAATCACCTATGTAAAGAGCTTAGACTAGTGTTAAGCACAGAATAAGTGCTATATAGATTGTTTGCAATTGTTTGGCTATATAAGGGTGATTTTGTTAGTGAAAGATATTTGAAAAAGATAAATATTAACAAAGAAAATAAAAATCACAATCCTATTATATTCCAATTATTTAAGATCACTACCTGCCTTGCTTATACTATTTGTCTCAGTTTAAACTACTTGTCAGTTCCACATATGCTGTGACACAGTGGTCTAGCAATTTGTCATCTCTAGCCCTTTAAGTATATCACTCTTCCTACTTGGGATGTTTATTCCCATTTTTTTGCCTGATTAATGGACTCCTCAGAATCCCTTAGGACCTGGCACAAATACCAGCTCCCCTAGAGAGTCTTCCTTAACCTCCCTTCCTCCTTTCTGGGCTAGAGGCCATTTTTCTTTATTCTTTTATCATTGTCTTTTGAACTTGTCTGTTCCTTCTCAGTCCACCTGCTTCCCTGAACCTATCCATGGACTGTAAGATTTTGTTTTGTTTTGTTTTGTTTGTTTGTTTTGGAGGACTGGCCCTGTGCAGTATTACTATTTGTGTCACCATTACAGGTCCTGACATTAGTTATTAAGGATGGATGGATCATTGAATGACTAAATAAATGAAAGAAAAAAAGGAAAGAAATATCTTGTTATCTGCATCTTTGTGCTTGAATTTCAGTAATCCTCAACTATATACTATTACCTAAAATTGCATATATTTGATACCTCTAAGAGTGGAATATTAGTAAGTTTTGAATTCTCTCAACACACCTAGCATTTCCATAATATTTTAATAAACAATAATTTTATCTCTTTGGGGCAATTTCACTCTCCTGTAATAGTGCAACATTACCAATCACAGCATTCCCAGTTATTTATTATTCAGATGGCCTGTAAATGTTTTAAGACCCAATAATGAGAACAATTTATCAGTGCCTGAAATATGTCCATACCAAGAGCTTGTCCAATAGAGCTGAATATCATTCCTCCCTTTCTTGATGTTTACAACATTCAGTAATTTGTAAAGCTTTTCCACATCTTCTGACCATCAGCAAGCCACACATGTATTTGGCTTCATTTATAGCTACTCATAAATGAATTATTTAGTCTCTTAATCATTTTAGTGGGTCTCTCAGTTTCCTCCAAATCATGGACATCTTTCCAGCATTGAAGTGCTGGCATTAAATGCATTATTCACACGGATTTAGAGGGTGTTGTGAGATGTTTGTTACATACAATGTGATGTCCCTTGGTGTTGGTCTCTCAGGATTAAAATTCCTTTGTGTTGCTTTTATCCAGCTCTAATGTCAGATTCTCTCTATTTGGCTGCTAATCCTTAGATGTTTTAACTCACATTCTTCCCTGTCACATTCTTTTTATGATTTTTAGGCTTACATGATCCCTTCCTGAACTACTTTACTACAAATTTGCAAGATAGTTTTCAAAGGTAATTAAACTCTCAAAATGCTATTATGATTCATTGAATTGCTATCTTTTCAGGCATATTTAATTCCAAAATGTTTTTAAAAACCAAATGATTAGGGCCTACTATGTGGAAGACACTGTACTATATCCTGTGGGAGATGCAAAAAAAGATACAAAGATGACAGATATGCATGTTGATTTTTCCTAGAACTTTCCAGATTATACTTTAGGGGACATTGATCACAGTGTGTACCAGAGAGTATCTTTCACAAGGATCAGGGAACAGCAAATTATGACCAAGGATCAAATCTGGCCTATTACATGTCCTGTAAATAATGTTTTATTGGAACATGATCATTTTTATTTATATATTATCTATAGCTACTTTTGTATTAAAATGGCACAGTGGTGACAGAAACCTAATGGCTCCCAGGTCCTAACATACTAAGTGGTCATCAAAAAAAAAAAAAAACATTTACCACACTGTGACTTAGTCTGTAGTCTTGTTCATCCTAGTGTTGCACCTCCCTGTTGGCTGTGTTTCAGGGCTTAAGAAACCCAGGGTCTGTTGAGGAAGATAGTCACATGAATGCATAACTGATGCAATGTAGATGTTTCTACATGCCAGAATAGAGGAAGGACCAAAAAGCTGGTGGAATATGGGGAGGTTGGTGTTGACAGGGAAAAAGTCTTCATTTTTGAAAGGGGCAGCATTTGATTTAGGGCTTGAGAAAAGCCAGTACTTTGTTGGATGGAAAAAGCTGTAAAGGCAAAGCCCTAAGAATGGGAGAGAATAGAGTGGGCTTGGAGGATGGTGAGGAACCCAGTGAAATGGACATGTTGGGTACTCAGGGAGTGTATGGTGAGGGGTAAACAGGGTGATGGGCCAACAAAATAACAATGAAAGCCAGGCAGATAGGTTTGGTGTTAAACTGTTCATGATGATAAGCTAATGATGGTTTTGGAGTAGGGTACACAGAGTATAAGTCCTTTTGGAATTATTGTGTTGATTTTTGTCTCCAAAAGCCAAAGTCTTATCAAAAGCAAACTTTTCCCCTCCTTCTGGGAATTTACCTCTACTTTTTTTGACACTTTACACAGGGCTGGTTTTCTTTCAAGTTCTCTGACAACATCTCTGAATCCTTTGTGGAACATCTTCCATTTATTGTGTTCCGTGAATTCTTTCCTATTCAATTTCATGAATTCATCCATACCTATAGCTTTCTTTTTATTCATGTGTATGTGATAGGAGTGCTGTGTGTGTGTGTGTGTGTGTGTGTGTGTGTCCATCCTATACCAGAAATTGGCCAAGTTCCCATGAATCCCATTTCTTCTACCAGCAAAACTAGATTTGCCAGTGCAGTTGGATCCCCAAAGGCATGTGGCAGAAATTGTACATATTACTCTAGAGCCTCTAAAATCTTCCATGAGGTCTTTGGGTTTTAACTCTTTTGTAGTCACCTTGCGTGTCATTTGTTCAAGATGGAAATGCCATAAGATGGAAGAAGCTTGAGTTCCTAAAAGATCTAGGGCCACACACTTCAGAATAGAGTGTGATGTAAATGAGAAAGAAACTTCTATTAATCATTAGAGATTTCAGGGCTTTGTGTTTCCAAAGTTCCCAAATACATCCTGCAGCCCTGACTTCTCAAGCACACCTGTGTTGATTCCAAAAATTGTCTACAGTTAGTATTTATAAAATCAAACTCATTGCATATCCCCTCCTTTTCTATTCAACTCATTAGAATATTTCTTCTCACTAGCAACCCTGGTTTTAACACTGGTTCTCTCCTTTCCTTTATCTCCAATACTCAATCTTTGAACAGACTATTGAACAGACTCAACATTTCTTTCTGCAAAGCACCCTTGAGTTTACTCTTTTTTATCCATTCCAATGACATCACTACAATCCCAGCCATTGAAGCTTAGACCTGGTTATTATAACAACTTCCTAACTGATCCTTCTGCATTCAGTTCCTCCTGGTGGCACTTAGTCATTTTGCTTCTATATGATTAAATTTAAAGCACCAATTTCATTTTGAAACATTAGCACTTAGGAACTACCGGTGGCTACCTATTATAGGCTCTGCTATTTGAGATCCTGCACAGCATGTCTGCTCTAGTTATTCAATCTTATTCTACTGTTTCCAACAGAGGCTTTGGGTATTGTTTAAGCAATTTTATTTACTCCTGAGGAAGTCAAATAAATTCCTACCAATGACTCATTGTCTATAGCAGTGGTTCCCAAATGAAGGGGGTGATGTTGCACCCCAGGGGGCATTTGGCAATGTTTTAGATAGTTTTAGGCAATGGAGATAGTTTTAGTTATCACAACCAGGGAGAGATGCTACTGGTATCTAGTAGATTGAGGTCAAAGATGCTGCTAAACATAACACCCAGGACTGGCCTCATCAAAAAGTTACCTAGCCCAAATGCCAATAATCTTGAAAGTTGAATATCCTTGAGATATGGGGGAAAAGCCCCAAACTCAGATGTCTATGTCCAGTTCAGTGGTCCTCAACCAGGGATGATATTGTTTTCAAGGACATTCAGCATTATCTAAAGATGGTATTGATCACATCAACTGATGAGTGCAGAGTTGCTATTGATTTTAGAGGTAGAAGAAGCCAGGAATGCTGCTAAATACCCAACAAAGCATAGGGCAGGTCCTATGACAAAGAATACCTAGTCCCAAATATTAATAGTGCTATAGGATTGAGAAACCCTGATCTATACTCTTCTCCCAGAATTTAAATTCTTCTTGCATTTTCTCTACCAGCTTATTTCCAGACAATTCCTTAAGGAGTAGCTCAAATTATATTTCCAAGATGATGCTTTCTCTGCCTATCCTAGCCCACAATGTTCCCACTCATCTTTAGAATTTGTAATGCTCTTACAGTTAGATTATTTTAGTTTAATGTTTACCTAATGAATATTTGCTGTATCCAACCAAAGTATAGAATATTCAAAGTATAAAGATTCAAGAATTTTTTTTCTGTGACTCTGAGGACAAGTCTTTGGACATTCAAAGTGCCCATAAATTTCTATTGATTGACAAATTTTCCAAGCAGTATATAAATTCAAATTCCTTTCATAATCACTGCTTTATATTAATGATCAGCTACAAAAGGAAAATTAAAAGGAAGATAATTTTAGATCACATATTTTAGAACTGATAGCTGATTATATCCAGATTGCTCTTGTTTGCATTCACTAAGGGAAAAAGCAATTATTATTTTTATAACTTTGCAACTCAGAGTTTATTCAAACTCTGGTAGAAAGGTAGAGCCAATCAAGTGGTTTAGGTTTTCGTGACACCATATAAACATTTATCTGTTTTTTGAACATATCAGTTAGATGGTAGAATTCAGTTAATTGTTTGGTTTTGGCATCATTGTCAACATTGTCTAGAGATATTTTCTTTAGTGTTCTTTCCAATACCGTCTTTCCAGTTTTTAAAAATTTTAGCAAGTTTTCTTGAGTTAGATTTTCTATGAAATACATCATCAGTTTAGTTTAAAAGTCAAAAATCAAGTCATGACTTTATTTTAGCCCTACAATTTGCTATTTTCTATTTTTAGACACTGTGGTGTTTCTTGTGATAGAAAGCCAGTTTTTCGCGAGGTGAGCCATTTTTCTATTCCCTATTTCCCCAGGACAAAAGACTGGGTCATCATTGTGTGAAGATGACCTGAATGTCCTTACAGCTTGGACACCCTCTCCATTCCTTAAGCAAAGACTTCCTTGTGACAATGTGTCAACTAAAGTGTATCCACCTTTCCAGCTACCAGGCTGACCTCAGAGAGTTGTGACATTCTTCCAGCAACCAATCAAGGAGGACTGCTCATGAACTTGTACAGAGAAGGGAAGTTCTCTATAGTGGAGAGAATTCACAAATGACTGTGACCAACCAAGTACTGCTTTTAATAGAAAAGTGACAAAATGGAATTCATAGGGCAATCTCAGTGTTCTCAGATATTTTTCTTTAAGTGCAATGATCTCTCACACCCTCCTGCTTGAGTCAATGTTTAATTATTCTCAGACTATGCCTGCAAACCATTGCTAAAGCAGAATAGAAGCTTTTCTGTCTGTATAGTACAATTTCATTTTATCTAATTTAGAACTGGAAAATTTTTAATTAACTTTGATTAACATACTTGTTGAAATGAAGGATACCTGTTAGCCACAGTAGCCTGAGATGTGCTTCCATTATATGGAATAGACGCCTTTGGTAGCTTTAATCAACTTATATTTTATTGAGTGGAATGAATTATACCACCACCTTCTCCATCCCAATTTTATGAAGGAAAAAAATGGCTTATTAAATATACGCCTAAAACTTATACAGCTAGTAACCAACAGAGATGGAAATAAGAATTCTGACTTTCCTTTTCTGTTTTGTCTCTTGTCTGTACTCAGTCACTGTATCACTAGAAAAAATAAAGGCAGTCAAATTAATTTTGATGCCAAAGATTCATGATGTTACACAATTTTGTCTTTATAGTTTCACTGCCAAGTTGCCATTTTTATTGCCTAATTAAAGATCTCACACTTGCTATTTAATGCTGGGAAAATCAGATTTCTTTGGCAAAGAGGGATGATGGCAGTACTGACTACCTAGTCTATCATAGTATCACCACCCCCTTCCCTATTTTTTCTTCATGTCTGATACTCTGGATTCTAGGCAAAGAAGTTGAATAAACAACTCTTGTGAAGATGTTGTTTGCAGAAATATCCATTGGGTGGCAGTGCCTTCAAGCTTGGTTTCTTCAGGAGCTAACCAGTTATAGATGGACCTGAACAACCTTTGGAAACCAGTTAGTTTGTTCTGCATCAGGGTGGTACACAGGCTTAGTTAACTGATATTATTTCTAAAGATAAATAAATGTCTCTCATTATGGTTTTCAGGAAACTATTCAAAGTAGCTTGACAAAACTCATATCCATGTGAGTTCTTTGCGAGGAGAGGTAAAGAAGAATAGAATTGCCAGACTGAGAATACACAAGGAATACCAGGTGATATCCATTGTTAGTAGAACCATAGGGACACTCTACAGAAATGCTCTCCTCAAGTATCAGCCCTTTGCAAATATAGGCAGCTGGGGGAGCCAAGGTGAGGAGGAGGTTGCATTTGGAGGAAACAGGACTAGGTGCTATCTTCTTCCCTGTGCTTGTATCTGCCATATTTCATTACATTTTCAGCTGATAGGTTTATTGATTTTTGCCATGGTCTACTTCCTTTGGCTTCACTTTCAGGGACAAAACAACTGATACACATTTCTTTTCTAATGAGCTTGAAAGAGAAGGGAATGGGAGGCCATCAGCAAATTGTCTACTATTGGAAAAAGAACTCTATTGAAGAAGAGAACCAGTTGGGTTATCTCAGTTGGGTTATTAGAAAGACAACCATAAGCTTTTGGGGGATGATGGGATGATGCTTCACTTAATAATGCACTTAATAGATGATTGTGAAGTCAGTGTATGTGTGTAAGAAAGGGGTGGTTGTGAGAGAGAGACAATGATTGATTAATTGACTGATTAAGAAAGAATAGAAACATCTTTGGAGCCAGTCCAACTTGTCATTGAATCCTAGCTGAATGACCAGTGAACTTGGGAAAATTACTTAATCTTTCA
Organism: Xerus rutilus; assembly: GCA_028644305.1. NCBI lineage: Eukaryota > Metazoa > Chordata > Mammalia > Rodentia > Sciuridae > Xerus > Xerus rutilus. Next base: position 112,839,797 of record CM053417.1, read on the forward strand.
GAATCTCAGTTTCTTCATATTTCATATTGAGGTAGGGGCTCAAAGACTCCAGTCCCATGGGGTCATTGAAGGATTGAATAAGATACTTTATGTAATCTTAATGCTCATTTGGCAGATTGTACATGTTCAGTCACATTGGTTTGCAAGGGATAAGCTCCTGAAGACATTGCATAATTCAAAACTTGCATAATTCAAGGCAATTTTCCCCAGAGGAATAAACATAAAGTACAATCTGTTGTATTTCATGTTCTCTGCATGCATTAAGGCTTTATTAATATTTTTATATTGCCCTATTTTAAATGCACATAATCTAAGTTCACATAAAATGGAGCATCATTGTAGTGAGTACTCTTGTGTGTCATGAGGGCTGAGATTTTCTATTACAAAAACAAAACAAAACCAAACCACCAATATCACCATCATCAACAAAATGCTTGAAATACACAACACTATGAGTTATCTCCATTATAAGGATAACAAAACTAAGTTTACTCATTAACTTTACCAAAAAGCTAACGGATGGTTGTGCTGAGAGTCACACTTGATTTTTTTTTTTTGTTCACTGACCCACAGAGAACCTCCCTCACAGATTGTAATTTCACTAGATGACAGTATTTTATGTGAAAGAGGTGAGAAGGTACATGCAGTGCGATGGACAAGTAAGAAACAGAAGCACTCTCACACCTGCAGCCATGGAAGTACTGTGATCAAAAATGTTCAAAAGATGACTGATAACCACAATCTTCTTAATTTGCTTTCTCAGTCAGCAATTAGTGCTTCACTTTCTTGTGTGCTGTCCATTTCTTTATTTACTCCCCAACTCCACCCTATCCTACGTTCAAATTTCATACTGGTGAGCAAGAAAAGAGAGAAAGTGAATTTAATAAAAACAGTCCAGTCCTGTCCTTTAGACTACTTTAAGTGAAAGGCTTTGGAATGGTTGGTAATGTGTATGGTGGTAACAAAGATTGTCTTCCACTTTCTATCTTGTGGCTCCCAGAGGGGGAACTTAATGGGAGGAAGAGTATGGAAGAGCTAAAGAGTGTCCATCCCCTGATCTAAGTTTGTTGGTATGTGATTTTTAAATTGGCTATGCCCACTAGAATAGGATGAGGAGACCAGATTAGGAAAGTGTCACCGACTAAACCTCTTACTCTTGACAATTTCTGAAACTCAGAACCTTATTAGAGTGGATGGGCCTGTATTGGGTGAATATGTGCAAGTTCTTTGTCATCCCATAACAATCATGAATAGTGCACTCCTAATGAAAGCTGACCTCTGAGATGACTTGTGGGTAAGCTATTTAGGAAATGGGTGATTTGGGGCTACAAAATAGGGACAGTGTTAGAAGCCCAATTCAACCTTTACTGATAAAGAAGCCATTTCCTCAAGAGCAAGGAGTGTTTTCCTGGTATGGAGTTTCCTCACAGTACAGCTGAATGTTACAACAGGATGGACAGGAATTGCTTTGGTTGAGTGTCAGAGTATTTCACTGATGAGAGTGTGACATGAAATATTAATTTCAGTTGAATGATAGTCAGTGGTAGCTGAGAAGCTTTCCTGCCCAGCCTCTGACCTGTGGCCTGGTTTAACATCAGCTCTGTACTTTAATGTGAGCTCACAGTGGAAGCTGTAGGTCAGCAAGTATGTCTCCATGGGAGCCAACTTGACAGAAACCTTCTTTTCTTGGCATGGGATTCTGGGCACTTAAGTCTAGTGTGTTCTAACTTAAAGCTCTTGAAGCTAATCAGCGACCTACTGTTTCATACCATGCAAAGTAAAACTAAAATGGAAAAAAATTCTAGGCCCCAACCATGCTTCAGGTTCCATGTAGGGAAAAAAAGAAAAGAAGTTACAAGTCAATCAGAGGTTGGGAATTAATGTCATAGAAAAGCCTCTGGCCAGGCTGGTGATCTCCCTTTTTGTTAGTGTAAATTAGCAAAGATCATATTTCCACTGTGCCCATTTTCTGTAGCTGAGCAGCATTTTGAATACAAGTTAGCTCCATGCCTCTCTTACCACAAAAATCAGAAGCACAAATCATCCACTAATAATGAGCTACTTATTTGCAATAGATACTAGCCTGCAGGAGTCTGTTAGTAATTAAAAAGAAATCCTACAGCTTCTTGGAATAAAATGACATAAATAAATGTGTTGGAGAACAGAAAAGAGTCACACCATCAGGAGGCATTATTATTTTTCAATATGAAAGTGTACAGAATACTTAAAGGATAAATCATGAGTGTGAAAAGATTTTAGTTAGGCTCATTGAGCACATCAGTTTCTAATATCAGTTGCACGTACCTGCTTCAGAGAATTTAGATCCATTTCAGTCTCTTGGTAGAAATCAATCCTGTAGGATTGTAGAAACTAAGAGGAGGTAGCAGGGCTATGATGGAGAGAGCACTGAGAATATGCTAAGGATGTGGGTCTTGGCTTTGCCAGTAGTGGACTTTGCAGACTTGTTCACATAATTTTACCTTTCTGGCCCTCAAGTTCCTCCTTTGGGTTTGAGAAAAAACTAAAAAGGTTTGAACTGATCTTTGCTAAGGATTCTGTCATTTTAAGATCCTGTGACTCAAGGGAAAGAAAAAGTGATGAGAGGCAACCAAGTCAATAGGAGTATGGGTTTGAATTTTAAGGTTATTAGAGCTGTGAGCCCTTGCAGCAACCTTGGTGCCCTCTGCTCAGCCTTACTACTTTTGGTATTATCTAATAATGTGTATTCATTGGTCATCTTTATGTGCCAGGCATAACTTGCCTAAAATGATGACTTTCTTGCTCAGAAACAAATGGTGCTGATGAAAAAACAGTAATGTGTAACAGTGTGTGTGTAGTAAGTACCCTGAGTTTACTTGCAGAGTCCATGCTCAATTATGTTAACCCTCAACAACTTGCCTTAAGCCATTGTATTTCTGCCTGAGAGATTTCTCTGGCACCTTAGTAATTTTCTCAGTATGTATGCAAGGAAAACTAGAATACTCCCAGGGGAAGCCCTCAACCACAGAGGAATAGAGGTGTTAGACAAAGATCCCAGATTTCCTGTTACTTGGTGGGGCAAGTTTTAAGATAATTCCACAGTTTTTAGTGAATCCTTGGCTGGATTGAAACGTAGTTGCCCTCCATGGTAACCAAATCAATAATATGCTATATTTTCTTTTCTCCTTTCCCTCTTTATATTCCATACTCTCTCATCCTTTCTGTGACCACCTCCCAAACAATTTGCATCCATAATATTTGTTACTGTATCCGCATTTTACTGAAACAACCCAAACCTCAAGTTAGATGAAAAAAGCCTGAAACAATACCTTCATATTAGTCACCATGTAGAACCAGGATGGCAAAGATACCAGGCATTATCCTTGTTATAGTTTAGCTTACATGAGTCAGTGCAAAGGCATTAGAGGTGAAATGATTGGGTTATGAGAGCCTTAACCTGATCAGTATGTTAATTTTCTGATAGGGATTAACTGAGTGGTAACTGTAGGCACATGGAGTGTGGCTGAAGGAGTTGGATCCCTGAGGGTGTGCCTTTGGGGTTTATATTTTTTCCCTGGTGAGCAGAGCTCACTGTCTCTCTCTCCCACTCTCCCTCTCTTTCTCCCTCCCATTCTCTCTCCCTCCCCCCTTCCCTTCTTCCCTTCCTTCCTGGCTGTCATATCCTGAGTTGCTTTCCTCCATTATGTTCTGCCTCACCTTGAGCCCCAAGGAATGGAGTCAGCTGTTTGTAGACTGAGACCTATGAAACTGTGAGCCCTCAAATAAACTTTTCCTCCTTAAAATTGTTCTTCTTGGGTCTTTTGGTTACAGTGGCAACAAAGCTGACTAAAAACACTCCTAAAACTACCCCAATTATTAAAAAAAAAAAGCCCTATATCTGGCTGGTTTGCACATTACCAGTAAGAACAGAGTGTTGACATAGTTCAAAAAGTAGCCTGAAGAAGTAAGTACCAAATCAATTTGGAATCTCTATGACACATATAATTTAACACTCATCACTTTCCTTTTTGCTCTGCACAACCAGTTTCAAATTTATGAAATTAGAATTGTATAACTGTAATGGAAAGTAGTATTTCCTAATACTAAGCAAGAATTATTCAGCATATACCAATCCTCCTGGGGTCAGGGAAATAAGAGGAGCACTTTATTTGCAGAAATATCATATAAATAATATGTGCTCTGTTAAGCATATTCTTCTTATATATGCTTATATGTAATTCTTCTTATATATGCTTATATGAATAATAAGCATATTCTTCATATTCAAATCATTCTTCTCCTTAAGAAGAGGGAATCATGGTTATATTTTAAGCCTATAAAGATGTAGATATTACCAAAGTAGAAATTACTCCCATCAAGAGGATATCAATTAAAAATATTAGTAGCATTTCACTAAAAGATACTTAATGACAAGATGCTATGCCTTAGATTTCTCAGCTGAGAAATGGGAGATGATAATGGGACCCACTTCATAGTTTTGCTTTAAGTATTGACATATGCATGAAATAAGTTGGTAGTGCTTAGAACTGAGTCTGGTACCTTATAAGTCCTCAAGCATGTTAATGCTCATCATCATGGTGGAATTGACTTCTTACACTTCCATAATGTCATTAGAGTCAACACCTTGAGTACTGCAAATTAGTTAAATTAATTGATAGTTTCATCTAATTTAAGATCTTCATTAAAGTTAAATGTGAGAGTCAGTCTCCTGTGACATCTTCCTAGATAGAAGCACTTAAGAGATTTAGGGCAATGGCTGTATCTTGAAAGTAATTCTGTAAGTGAAAGGATTTTTTCTCCCAAGATTCTTGTATTAAAATCACCCCCTGGCCTGAAACAGCTGAATTTTACCTTTGAATCCCAAACTATTAATTTTCAGAAAACTAGGCAAAATTATTCTTCAAGAATTTTAGATAAACCATGTAAATTCCAGTTTATATTCTCCCAAATGCTGTTAGAAATACATTTATGCTTTTACAGTTTATAATTTAATTCGATCTTTGCCATCTTTGTTGAGCTTTATCCAATGTTATGATTCATAGTGGTAATATTAAAGACATAATTAATAAGCAACATAATGAAAGTTCTAATTTTGTATAATTTTGGCCCATTTTTATCCTAACATTATGAAGCACATCATCACCATGAACAATTAATATTATATATATTGTGTAAGGTACATTGATCTTCCAAAAATTTAATACATAACTCATTCTATCTCTATATACAATAGTTATAGAGATATTGAGGTCAGAAACCTTGAGAGATTTTCCCAGTGTCAAAGGACCAGTTGAGAGAAAATCTATGCCTGGTATTTGGTTCAGCCTTATTTCTACTGTGACATCATATATTCATTCTAGTTTTACTACTTGGAATATTTTTTATTCTTTTCCTCTCATGTTCATTTGAGCATTTATTGCAAATTCAGTATTTGCCTTGCATGTCCTCACTAATTCTCCAATGGCGATTTTGGTTATTAAGAATAATTTGCAAAAGCCAGATGATAGGATAGCAGTCTTAGAACTCCAGAGCTGAGGCAACTTTCTAGATCAGCTAATGGAATTATTTCAATTTTCTGATGAGGGAATGAAAAGGAAAGGGCAAGATTGAATATGGATTCCTGCTATAAATGGATTCCATGCATTCCCAAAGCATAATTAGGCATAGAGATAGAGGAACTATTCAGAATATTTAGATTGATTAGTGGATTCCCATTTGGGGAATGTACATATGTCTTGAAAAATTAAGTTGATAAAGTCAGTAAAAACTCATTACAGATTACTTTAATAAAACCAACACTCAACTGAGACTCACCTAATTGACTGGAATTTTCATTGCACAAGGGAAAAAAGGACTGAGAAAGTTCTTGAACATTGAAACCAGAACAGTTATATGAAATTAGTAGTGTATTCAGAAGAAGGGTACAGAATTAGGAAAGTAGAAAATGCCAGTGATGATGAATACTGGCAACTGCCATTTTTCCTGTTGCATTTAGGCTGATGGTGTGCTACTGACCCACATCTGAGCACCAATGTGGTAGGCTGCCAGTGTCTAGCTAGATATTATATAACTTGTTTGGAAGACTCCCCACTTGCCAGATACCTCCGATCTATCCTTTATATTTACTACCCAGTGCTTCCCTCCTTTCCTCCAGCTTTCTTTTTTTAATGTATTTATTTATTTCAATTCATTTCAAGTAATAGTACATATATATATCCTCCAGCTTTCTTATGTAAGAGGAATTCTAAATTCTTTCTTCTGTAAGAGAAAGTTATGGTACTGTTCATCTATTTATTCAGTAAATGAATCTGAGGTCCTTCTATGCAATAAAAACTGTCAAGTCTTGAGGATGTAGCGGTATATAAGATGTAGACCCTGTTTTCAAGGACCTTGAATATATGGACAAGTAAATAAGCAAATATACTACAATGCAATAATTGGTAAAATAGAGGGAAATAGAAGTGCTAAGAAGCAGAGAGGAAAGGAATATATCTGGTCTTGGTGTGTGCAAGGTTTGAGAAGATGTCTCAGAAGTAATGTCCAGTAAGCTGAGACTTGAAATAAGAGAAAATGTTAAAACTAAATAACACGATTAATGAGGAAGATCTGATATTTTTCTCAACTCCATAGAATAAAGAATATCCTTTCTTTACAACAATTAGTAAAATATTTACAAAACAACCATGTACTAGACTGCAAAGATAATTTCAATAAATTTAGAAAATTTGAAATATTACAGCAAATATTTTCTTTTGATAATATGATAAAACTAGAAATAAATAACAAGAACAACAAAATTCAAGAAATAAGTTCTGAGGAAGAACTTATTTAATACTTGAATCAAAGAGGAAATGTAAACTCAAATTACATAATATTTAAAAATAATGATTTATACCATAATTTATAAGACCTATCTAACGTAATACTCAGAATGAGATTTATATTTAATATTTTATCATTAGACAATAAACTTTACTATAGGAAAGTAAAGGAATTACTAAAAATAAAGGCAAGGATTAATGAGTTAGAAAAATATATAGTTAAAAATAAGTATAATGGAAAACTAACCTTTTAGATAAAATAAGCTGCTATCTAATCAAGAAAGAAAAGGAAGAGATAACTATATAAAATAGGAAATTATTGGGTTGTTCATTTTTTTGTTGTTAAGTTTTTTAAGTTCTTTATATATCCTGGAGATCAGTGCTCTATCAGATGTGCATGTGGCAAAAATTTGTTCCCAGAATGTAGGCTCTCTGTTCACTTCATTGGTTGTTTCTTTTGCTGAGAAGAAGCTTTTTAGCTCAAATCCATCCTATTTCTTGACTCTTGATTTTACTTCTTGCACTATAGGAGCCTTGTTAAGGAAGTTAGGTTCTAATCCAACATGATGAAGATTTGAGCCTGTTTTTTCTTCTATTAGGCATAGGGTCTCTGGTCTAATTCCCAGGTCCTTGATCCACTTTGAGTTGAATTTTGTGCATGGTGAGAGATAGAGGTTTAGTTTCATTTTGCTACATATGGATTTCCAGTTTTCCCAGCACCATTTGTTGAAGAGGCTATCTTTTCTTCAGTGTACATGTTTGGCTCCTTTGCCTAATATAAGATAACTGTATTTAAGTGGGTTTGTCTCTGTGTCTTCTATTCTGTACCATTGGTCTACATGTCTATTTTGGTGCCAGTACCATGCTGTTTTTATTACGATAGCTTTGTAGTACAAGAAGCTGAACAGACACTTCTCAGAAGAAGATATATAGTTGATCAACAGACGTGAAAAAATGTACATCTCTAGCAATTAGAGAAAAGCAAATCAAAAGTAATCTAAGATTTCATATCATGCCAGTCAGAACTACAATTATCAAGAATACAAACAACAATAAGTGTTGGCAAGGTTGTGGGGGAAAAGGCACACTCATACATTGCTGGTGGGACTGCAAATTGGTACAACCAATCTGGAAAGCAGTATGGAGATTCCTTAGAAAACTTGGAATGGAACCACCATTTGACCCAGCTATCCCACTCCTTGGTCTATACCCAAAAGACTTAAAAACAGCATACTACAGTGATGCAGCCCCTTCAATGTTTATAGTAGCTCAATTCACAATAGCTAAACTTTGGAACCAGCCTAGATGCCCTTCAATAGATGAATGGATAAAGAAACTGTGATATATATACACAATGAAATATTACTCAGCAATAAAAGAGAATAAAATTATGGCATTTGCAGGTAAATGGATGTAGTTGGAGAATATCATGCTAAGTGAAGTAAGCCAATCTCAGAAAACAAATGCCAAATGTTCTCTCTGATAAGTGGATACTGATCCATAATGGGGGGACACAAGAAGAATGGAGGAACTTTGGTCAAAGGGTTAGGAGGGTGGAGAGGGCATGGGGACAGTAAAGATGGAGGAATGAGATGGACATCATAGCCCTAGCTTGATATATGACTGCATATATGATGTGACTCTACATCACATACAACCAGAGAAATGAAAATTGTGCTCCATCTGTGTACAATGAATCAAAATGCATTCTGCTATCATGTATACCTAAGTAGAATAAATAAATAAATAAATAAAATTTAAAAAAATAAAATAGGAAATGATAATGGAAAAGAAAAAAAGAAAAAGAGAAAAAGAAAGACTCATAAATACTACTTTGTTTTACTTAAACATTTGAAAACTAGATAAAGCAGTTATAAAAATATAATTTGCTGAAACTGACCCCAGAAGAGATTTTTTAAATGTTTGTATTAGTGCATTATAGTTATATACAATAGTGAGTTCATTTTGACATTCATAAATGAAGTTAACATAATTTGCTCCATTTCCATTCTCAGTAATTCTTTGTTCTCTTTCTCCTCCCTCCCCCGATCCCCTTCCTCTACTCTATTGGCCTTCCTTCTATTTATTTATTTTTTCAATTGGTGTATTATAGTTATACATAAAAGTGGAATTCACTTTTAATTTGGCCAATTTTTCGGTTCCTGCCTTTTTCATCACTCCTCCCTCCCCATTAATGCCCTTCCTCTATTGCACTGTTCTTCATCTCAGAAGAATTTTTAAAAAATCTATGTAGAATATTTCCCTAGAAGAAGCATATTTCTTCAAGGGTTACCTTTTTAGCATATATCACCATATTTTTCTCCTTAAACAAATTAATATGAAATATTTTAATAATAGATTTTTAGTAAGTTATAGCATTCTTGAATAAGTGGTACTTGGTCATAACTTCCTATTTTTAATGCCTTGAAGAATTATTTGCTGTATTGCATTTTCACACTCATTTTCCTAAGTGAGGCTTGTGTGCAGTTATATTCTGTATGCATATGTAATATATAATATTTTGTGAATTTTTGTATCATTGTTGTTTGTTTTATGATATAGAAGTTTTTTATACACTAGGTTCTGAAACAGGCAAAACAGATTAGAATTATCTGCTCTTTCAGTGTATACTAGAAGTCCTCTCTGAACCCTTCTGGACCTGAATATAATGGAAAAAATTATATGATCATCTGATGATATACTAAACAGAAATTTATAAAATTCAAACAAGATCTTGTTAAAATAATTGATAATATTTCACTGTGTACAAAAATATAATGGTATATTCTTGTATAATTACAACTGGTATCAGGAACAAGACAGGAATGTTCACATTAGCATTATCATACAACATTGGACTTGATGTAGATATTAAAGCAATTAGGCAAATAAATTCATTAGAAGTATAAAATTTAGAAAGGAAATGAGAATATTATAACCATTATGACACACTAGCCAGAATATTCAAGGGAACCACCTGGAAAATCTACTACAAGTATTAAGGAAATTCAGCAAACAAGTAAACTAAAAAAAATAATATTTAGAAATCAGTAACTTTCATTCATCCAAAATATAATGAAAAATAACTTATTCATAATAACAATAGAAAAATAATAGGATATTTATGGGTAAATGGGAAATATGGGAGAACACAAAAGATGATTTTTCCTAACGAAAAGATATTCCATGTTTTGGCATTTGAAAGTTCAGTTGCAGATAACTTTTAATCCTCTCATGAATTAACTTCGTAACTCTAATGTATTCCTGATAAATATATAAAATATTTAGTTGTTGAAAGAGATACAAACTTTAAGGTTAGGGAAGGGTTTAAATACTTTTTGTGGCCATTCATGGAAATGTATTGCCTATTCAGAAAATTAAATTTTTATTTTTGCAAATAACTTGTACCTAAATCTCTAAAGCCTGAATATTAACACACATTTTTGAGGGACCCGGAATTCTTACTAAGATAATTCCTCTTTTTTCTATCATCAGTCACATCTGATATACATTTAAAATTAGTTAGATTAAGTGAATTGTTACTCATCTTTCTGTGCAGTAATATATAAACTGAAGCTAATGTAAAAAATATAGGCCAAGCTTTCTGGAATTTTGAAGTCAGATTATATCTGTTCTTTAAATTATCTTGTTGATGATGAATTTTCATTAATAGGTGTTTTGTGTGTGTATATGTTGTATGTTCTGTTTCATGAATTTAAAAAGACACAGATCTTAGAATGTATAATTCATCCTCATTTAACAACATAAGTCAACAGAAAAAAATTATAGTGGCAGACTGGGGAATTTGCAGAAAAATAGTAAATCTCAGGTGTCCTCACACTTCAATTTTATTCAGTTAATTATTCCACTGTCTTTCTTAAATATCATGTAGAAACTCAAAGTCATGAAATATTTGCGTTAGTATTACATTTATTTGTATAGGGTTACTGGTTTTAATAAATCATAGATGGGATATAAAATTATTAGTAGTATGTGGAATTATGGATGATATTGACTTTTAACTTTTCAATTAAGTTTTTTTTTTTTTTTTTTTTTTTTGGTACCGGGGATTGAACTCACGGGCACTCGACCCCTGAGCCACATCCCCAGCCCTATTTTGTGTTTTATGTAGAGACAGGGTCTCACTGAGTTGCTTAGTGCCTCGCCATTGCTGAGGCTGGCTTTGAACTCGCGATTCTCCTGTCTCAGCCTCCCAAAGTGCTGGGATTACAAGCGTGAGC
>CM053417.1:112850958-112897847 GCA_028644305.1 Xerus rutilus
CAATTAAGTTTTAATAAAGTTCTCTACTTCCTATAATTTATTATTTTTCTGTTGGCTCAATTTGTCAACTATTGAATTTTTTCTCAGATGGATGAATGTTCTTGCCCATTTTCTTTGGAATTCAGTTTATCTGATCATCTAGTTTTTCCAGAAATTGGCAAATTTTCTCTTATCAATACAGTATGAGTCTTTCTTTTAAAGCAAGAATAAAAAGAACTAGAACTGTCAAAGTATTTATTATCTCTTCATACAACTAAAATCATGGAAAAGACAGTACAATGCCAAGTTAAAAGATCTTGTTTGATCCTTTACTCTGATACTTGTTTGAACGTGTAACTTCCTAAATACCTTTTAAGGTAAATAGAACACTTTGAGGTCTTTTCCCTTCCACAAGAGAAAAATGTTCTTTTCTCAAAGTGTATAAAGTGACTTCATGAAAGTATATGCCCATTCATTCATGTAGCCTCTCTGAAGATCAGTAAAATACAGTGTTATTCATTGTGCTCCTGGCACCATGTTAAAGCCTAGAGATAAAAAGGATAAATGAGACATGGTCCTGCCATAAAAGAATTTACAGTCTATCAAATGAAACAAATATATGCCAGGAGCTATATTTCAATCAGTGAAATTAGTAAATCTAGTCGAAATCAGTTAACCCCCACTCATCTATCCAATGCCTATTTAATAATTCTACTTTGATATTCTATGGGCATCTACACCAAACTGTTCTACCTGTAATATTTCCCATGGCAATGTTGGCTGGTAACTGCATCATTGTATTGGCAACACACACACACACAAAAGTTTTAACTTTTTAAAAATTCCATATCCAATGTCAGGAAAACTTATTGGCTGGACTTCAATAGACATGCAGCATAATCTGGCCCTTTCTCATCTTTCCAATACCAGGCACTGATCCCAATCTCTCTCCCCTCTCCCCTCTCCTCTCTCACTTGAATATCTTCAATAGTCTCCTGACTGGAATCTCTACACCCTCCCTTCCTTCCTGTGTCTATTATCAATAAAAAAGCAGCATTAACATTTTTTAAAATATAAATCATGTCATGTGACTTCTCTGTTCAAAACCTTACATGGTTCATATTTCACTTAGTGTATAAACTGGAATCCTTCCAATAGTCAACAAAGATCTACATCATCCATCCACCATAATTCATTTGACCTAGTCTCCTAATTTCCCCTTTACTATCTATACCAGACACACTGTCCTCTTTGTTGCTCTCACTTTAGAGTTTTTGCACTGTGTTCCCTCTGCTTGGAATATTCTTTACCAGATATCTATGTGCCTTTCTCCTTTCTATATAGTTATTATTTTAATATCATCTATTATAATGAGAACTACTCTAATCACATTGTTTAAAATTGTATCATTCTTCCATTTATATTTTCAAGCTCCCTGACATTGTCAGCTCTTTTTGCCATTTTGAACTCATCTTCTTCTAAGATATTGTATACTCTGATTATTTATTTATTTGTTAATTTTTACATTTTAAACTGTCTTTTTGTGTTCTTTTATTAATACATTATAGTTATTCATAATATTAGGGTTTATTTTGACACAATCATGCATGCATGCAATATAATTTGCTCCATTTCAGTCCCATGTACTTCTTTTTTCTCTTCCCTTCTCCTTCCTCCTATACCCTTCCTCTATGCTAGTTATCTTCCTTTTATTTATTTATTGTTTTTTTTCGATTGATTCTTTACAGATATACATAATGGTGAAATTCATTGTGTTGTATTTATATATCTACACAGCATAATTTGATTTCATTCTATATTTCTCCCTTTTCCAGACCTTCCTCCTTCCCTCTCTATCCTTTACCTCTATTCCACTGATCCTTCTGTTTTCATGGGATCATTCCTATTTCCCCCTTTATTGTGCTCTAGCTTCTACACATGAGAGAAAGCATTTGAACCTTGGTTTTCTGAAACTGGCTTATTTTTTTTAACATGATATTCTCCAGTTCCATAATTTACCAGCAAATGTCATGATTTCATTCTTCTTTATGGCTGAGGAATACTTTAGTGTATATATACCATATTTTTTTCCATTCATCTTTTGACAGGTACCTGGGCTGGTTGCATAACCTGGCTATTGTGAATTGCACTGCTATCACATTGATTTGCCTATGTCACTGTAGTATGCTGATTTTAGTTTTTTAAGATAAATATCAAGGAGTGGGATAACTGGTTCATATGGTGGTTTCATTCTTATTATTTTGAGGAATCTCCATACTGCTTTTCACTGTGGCTGTACTAATTTGCAGTCCCACCAACAAAGTATAAGTGTACCTTTCCCCCTATATCCTTGCCAACATTTATTATTAATTATATCTCTTTCTCTCTTTTTCTCTCTCTGTCTCTCTCTCTTTTTTGGTACTGAGTATTGAACTCAAGGGTACTTAACTACTGAGCCACATCCCTACCCCTTTTCTATATTTTATTTTGAAACAGAGTCTTGCTGAGGTGCTTAGGGCCTCACTAAGTTGCTGAGGCTGGCTTTGAACTCACAATCCTCCTGCCTTAACCTCCCAAGCCACTGGGATTATAGGTGTGTGCCACCATGCCCAACTATTATTGGTATTCTTGATGACTGCTGTTCTTACTGGAGTGAGATGAAATCTCAATGTAGTTTTTATTTACATTTCCCTGATTGCTGGGAATGCTGAACATATTTTCATATAATTCTTAGGCATTTTTATTTCTTCTTTTGAGAAATGTTATTTTAGTTCTTTTGCCTATTTGCTGATTGCAGTAGTTTGTGTGTGTGTATGTGTGTGAGTTTTTTAGCTCTTTATATATTCTGGATATTAATCCTCTATTGGAGGAGTAGCTGGCAAAGATTTTCAACCATTCTATAAGCATTCTCTTCATCCTCTTTATTGTTTCATTTGCTGTGTAGAAGCTTTTTGATTTGAGGTTCTCGCTCACTTGTTGATTCTTGATTTTATTTCTTGAGCTTTAGGTGTCATAAGGAAACCAGTGCCTGCACCAATATATTGGAGTTTTGATCCTGTGCTTTCTTCTAGCCATTGCAAAATTTCTATCCTAATTTCTTATGTCTTTTATCCATTTTGAGTTGACTTTTGTACAAAGTGAGGTAGGGATCTAGTTTTACACTTCTACATATGTATAGTCAACTTTCTAAGTACTATTGGTTAAGAAAGGCTTTTTCTCCCAGCAATATGTTTTGGAGAATTTCAGATGAATGCATCTATGTAGGTTTGTGTCTGAGTCTTCTATTCTAGTCCATTGGTCTTCATGTCTGTTTTGCTGCCAGTTTTATACTCTTATTGTTACTATAGCTCTGTAGCGTAATTTGAGATTAGGTATCCTGATACTTTCTGCATTGCTTTTCTTGTTGAGTATTGCTTTGGCAATTTTGGATCTATTATACTTCCAAATGAGTTTTAGGACTTACTTTCTAGTTCTGTAAAGAATGTCATTGATATTTTGATGGGGATTGCTTTGAATCTCTATGGTGCTTTTGGTAGTATGGCCATTCTGACAATATTAGTTCTGCCTATCCATGAACGTGGCAAGTCTTTCCATCTTTGAGATCTTCTTCAATTTTTTTCTTCAGTGTTCTATAGTTTTCATTGTAGAGATCATTCACCTGCTCAGACAGATTTATTCCCAAGTGTTTATTTTTTTAAAGGATATTATTAATGGGTAGTTTTCCTGATTTCTTTTCACCAGAGTCATTATTGGAGTATAGGAAAACTATTGATTTATAAACGTTGATCTTGTGTCCTGCTATTTTGCCAAGTATGTTCATTAGCTCTAGAAGTCTTCTGGTGAAATTTTGTGGGATCGTCTAGATATAGGATCATGCCATCAGCAAACAAGTTTTTTTTTTTTTTTTGGCACTGGGGATTGAACTCAGGGGCACTCGACCACTGAGCTACATCCCCAGCCTTATTTTGTGTTTTATGTATAGACAGGGTCTCACTGAGTTGCTTAGCACCTCGCTGTTGCTGAGGCTGGCTTTGAACTCGTAATTCTCCTATCTCAGCCTCCCAAAGTGCTGGGATGATAGATGTGTACCACCATGACCAGCTCAGATTATTTGACTTCTTTTTCTCATATTTTTATTCTTTTAATTTCTTTCTTTTTCCCTATTGCTTTGGCTACAGTTTCAAGAACTATATTGAATAGGAGTGGTGAGAGTGGACATCCTTGTCTTGTTCCTGATTTTAGAGGAAATGCTTTCAGTTTTTCCCTATTCAGAATGATGCTCACTTTGACTTTCTCATATACATCCTTTATGATGTTGAGGTAAATCCCTCTATCACTAGTTTCTCCAGTGTTTTAAACATGAATTGGTGCTAGATTTTGTGAATGATTTTTTCTGCATCTATGGAGATGATAATGTGATTCTTGTCCTTAATTCTATTTATATGGTGAGCTGCATTTATCAATTAGCATATGTTGAACCTACCTTGCATCCCTAGGATGAAGCACACTTGATCATTATATACTATTTACTTAATGTGCTTTTTAATATAGGCTGCCAATATTTTATTAAGCATTTTTGTATCAATATTCATCAGGTATATTGGTCTGTAGTTTTTTCCTTGATGTATCTTTGTCTAGTTTTGGTATTAGAGTGATTATGGCTTCATAGAATGAATTTGGGAGTGTTCCTTCCCTTTCTATTTCAAGGAATAGTTTGGGGAGAACTGACATTAGTTCTACTTTAAAGGTCTGGTAGAGCTCAGCTGAGAATTCATCTGCTCCTGGGCTTTTATTTTTGGAAGGCTTTTCATTTCTGCTTCAGTCTCATTGCCTGATATTGGTATGTTGAGGTTTTCCCTATCCTAATAGTTAAATTTCAGTAGGTCATATGGGTCCAGAAATTTGTCAATATCTTCTAGATTTTCAAATTTATTGGAGCATAAATTTTTAGAATAGTTTCTAATGATCCTCTGGATTTTAGAGGTGTCTGTGGTGATATGTCCTTTTTCATCTCTAATTTTTGTGATTTGAGTCTTCTCTCTCTCTCTCTCTCTCTCTCTCATTATTTTGGCTAAGGGTTTATCAATCTCTGTTATCTTTTTTATTCTCAATTTCATTAATTTCAACCCTCACAAATAGATAGGTGATCCATACATAAACTAAGAATTTTCAGAACTAAAGAGATTCTTAGTTTATGTTTGAATGACCTATCTATTTGTGAGAGAGGTTTGTTGAAATCACTAGTATTATTGATTGGGGTCTATTTGATTATTTATATTGAATAATTATTTTATTCAATTATTTTATGTATGTAGTTGCACTTAAATTTGGAGCATAAATACTTATAATCATTATGTCTTGTTGTATGATTTCCTAAACCAGTATGAAGTGACCTTCTTTGTCTCTTCTGACTACTTTTTGCTTGACGTCTACCTTATCAAATATGAAAGTAGCTTTTTTTCTTTCTCTGTATGATATATTTTTCTGTTCTTTTACCTTCAGCCTATGGATGTCTTTGCCTCTAAGATGAGTTGCTTGTAAACAACATATGATTGGGTCTTGTTTTAATTTCTTCTTACAATCTGTGTCTTTTTACTGGAAAATTCAGACCATTTATATTCAATATTTTAGAAAATTTTTATTTACAGCCATTTTGATTTATTTTAATGCTAATTTGGACATGATTATCCTTTAATTGACTATTTTTCTAGTGAGATTTGTCCATACACCAATATTTTTTTTTCATTTCTTCCATGTGAAATGTTTCATTGAGTATGTTTAATAGTGCTGGCTTAGTGGTTCTGAATTCTTTCAGTTTCTGCTCATCATGGAAGGTTTTTATTTCATGTACTATTCTTAAGGATAGTTTTGCTGGGTAC
The DNA here is from genome assembly GCA_028644305.1 of Xerus rutilus. Lineage (NCBI taxonomy): Eukaryota > Metazoa > Chordata > Mammalia > Rodentia > Sciuridae > Xerus > Xerus rutilus. The sequence goes on from CM053417.1 coordinate 112,856,817, forward strand.
AGCTATCTTTGTTGGCACCCATTATCTTTCAGAACTTGGTATATATTATTCCAAGCCTTCCTGGTTTTTAGAGTGTAGGATGAGAAATCATTAGAAATTCAAAGTGACTTATCTCTAAAGGTGACCTGCTATTTTTCTCTTGTGGCTTTTAATAATTTATTTTCATACTACATATCAAGAATTTTAATTATAATGTATCTTAGAGAGGATCTCTTTTGATCTTATATGTTTAGGGTTCTAAATGCATCTTGTATTTGGATTTCTATTTCATTCCTAAGATTTAGAAATTTTTTGATACTATTGCATTGAAAAGATTGTGCATTACTTCAGTTTGTCTTTCAGTGCCTTCTTCAATACCAATGATTTTTAGATTTGGTCTATTAATGTTATCCCATGTTTCTGGAATATTCTGGTCCTGGTTTCTTACCACCTTTTATTTATTGTTGACTTTATTCTTAAGATTATTTCCTTTGTCTTCAAGGCCTGAGAATCTGTTTTCAAAGTAGTATAATCTATTGTTGATACTTGCAACTGAGTTTTTTTTTTAATTACAGATTTATCATTTATTGGAAGATATAGAGAAGTTCTCAAGCCACATTAATTTATTGGAAGTTCAGTATCTTTTTTAATTTAATTTTTTATTTGCTATTTTATATATGTGTATATATATATAACAGTAGAGTGTTTTTGACATAGTATACATACATAGAATATAGCTTATTCTAATTAAGATTCCATTCTTGTGGTTGTACATGATGCGCAATTTCACTGGTGGTGTATTCACATATGAATACAGGAAAAATATGTCTGGATCATTCCACTGTCTTTATTCCCAACCTCCCTCCCTTCCCTTCATTCCCCTTTGTCTAATCCCCTGAAATTCTATTCTCCCCTCCCCTGCCTTGTTGTGTGTTAGCATCTGCATATCAAATAGAATATTCAACCTTTGTTTTTGGGGGGATTGGCTTATTTCAACTGAATTTTTAATTTGATTTATTCTTGCATTTCCAGGATTTCAATTTTACTCTTTTTCACAATCTCTATCTCTATTGAAATAATCTTTCATTTCCTATATTTTGTCTTCATTCATTCCTCACACCTTCTTTTAGCTTATTGAAATTTTTAACTATGAACTTTCTAAATTCTTTCTCCAATGTTTCCTTCACTGTTGTGTCAACTTCAACAGTTGTCAAAGTGTTGTGAGCTGCTTGAGGTGGTTTGTTCCCTTGGTTTTTCATATTATTTTTTAATGTCTACCCATTCACTGGGATGATTATTACTTCTTTTATGCAAGGAAATACTAAGTGAGCTTCTTTCTTTTAAGTGCCCCAGGGTGGGAAAATATCCACATATTGATACTCCCACTCAATGTGTATTCTGTGCTACACCCAGTATCAGCACCACTTTGAGAGAAGATACTAAAACCCTGTTAACTGCAATCACTTCTAAGCAAAGCCATTTACTAATAAGCCCTAGGAAAAAATTATGGAAAATGTTTCTCCAAAGTTCCTCTAATCCAGGTATAAAATTATAATAATGTTCTTGAATAGGTTGAGAAATTAGTTATTAGAGATAGTAAAATTATTATTACACTATGGGGATTGAAAATAAGGTAAGAGAAAAATGGGCAAAGGGAAAAGGAAAGAGAAAATATAGAAAAAATCATAAAAACTAAGATGAAAAGAAGAAAAAAATGGCAGGGGGGTGGATTTGAGGCAGAAGCAGGTGATGTAAGAGGGAAAAGAGATACTAGGAGGAGCACATGTAACCCTAAAGTAGGAAATAAAGATAGAATGATTCCAGTTACTGCTTTAAAACATTAGAAGAAATTAAATCGGGTTGAGGGTGGCAATGTCAAATAATAAAGGAACATCTATTAATTCAATATGAAAATATCTGTAAGATCAAAACTGACATTAGAGCAGTTTTGGATAATCCATGCTAAAGTGGGTAAGGACATTTCTTGAGTCTTCCTGATTTGAGTTTTATTAGGATTTGGGACCTTTAGAAGATGCCCACCACTCCTTGGCTTTACTCTGATTTTCCCTGGGTATGAGTAGTGATCAAACCAAGTCACCTCTGATATAATTCTGTGAGATGTTATTTGATCTTTCTTGTGTCTTGGTGCCTACTAGATTTCTGCTGGGTCAGAGGAGATGGTCCCTAATTGTCTGTTACTTAGCAGCCAGGTTATTTCCCTGTTAGTAGGTACAGTCTTGTGTGACATTCTGAAGAAAAGCTCCATGTATCCAGTGTGGTAAAGTCCAGTATGGGCTCCTCATCTATATTTTTGAGTGTACAGCATGTGGCAGTGTTAGGTAGATGTATTGCAGTCTGTTTGATGTGGCACTGGATGGCCTATGGGGAGTGAGGTTGTTGCCCCTTTGGAGTGCACAGGTTGCAGGTCATTGGGCTTATATCTGGGCATACTGGGTGGTGGCCGGTATATGTGGGATTCTCCTAAGTCCTTTGTGGGGTGTACTGCTGTTGTGCATGCACAATGTTCTCTGCTGGTTGCTTGGGGTTATGCTCAGGAAGTGCCTTCTTTGGGTCCAAGTGTCTGAATGAGAATTGAGTTAACTGGCAACTCTGGGACTTGTAGCTGGGACTCTTCTAGAGGTGCTGGGGCACAGGAGCTACTTTCCTAGTTGCTATAGTTTTCTTGCCAGCTGGCACTAGTTAGTCAGCCCAGAGGCCCAAGTCTGCATGATTAGAGAGTGCTACATCTGTTGGCTGTTTCTGTTGGATGCAGAGGCACAGGGTGCAGGGCTCAGAGCTGTGATTGACTGCTGCCAGATGCTGGGCACTCACTCTCCTATGCAGGGGCTTCTTTATAGCAATATAGAGCTTAGTGCCTGTCTACAAATATGGGTCCTATGAATGTAGGCTCTCTTGAGGTTGTCTGTGGCACAGAAGCCTCCACCTTGGCTGATGTAGATCACCAAGGTACTGGGGTATTTTCTGAACTCCTGTAGCTGAAAGTTGTGAATTCCTGAGCACCTGCTCCCCTCTGCTATGCTAGGCCTTCTATGTAGTGACAGTAAGTACTTGGCAGCTGTCTGAAACTGTGGGGCCTGTGAGTATAGGCTTTCTATGGGCAGTCTGGGGCACAGTAGTTTCCACCCTGGCAGCTGCAGATCACTGAGGTTTTACCAGTCACTGTGACGGGGTAGGATATCAATTAAATTTGGTTATTTGTTTGTATTATTTATTATATGTCTCCTCTTGCTGGAATTTAACTTAGAAGAATACAGAGATTTTTACTTTTTCCACAAATAAATCCCAGTGATACCTGGCATATAGTAGATAATCTATAAAGATTTGTCGGTAAGTTTGCACACTGAAATGATTTTGCAGAACCCAATTTAAAAAATAAATTCATTGAATGATCTATTTACTATATATAACAAATTTACCAAATTGTTTAAAAATATGTATAGGTGACAACAATTAATATTGGTTGGATTGTAGGGATCATGAAGACTATGAGAACCTAGCACTCCAGAGATCTGGGTTGTTATTCTCTTCTCTAGATTGTACAACCCATTCCTTCCAGCCCCATCTTGGAAAACAGTTGCCTGCATCTTGGAACACCTCCACCACCATCTTCGGTTACCTCCACCACCACCTCTGCCATCTTTAGCTGGGGCAGCCTCCACCTTGGGACACTGACTGGGGCCTGGAAGCCCAACATCAAGGTACCTACAGGCTTGATGCTATTGCTGCCACAAACTAGGGGCATAGCTGCTACCATCTAGGGACAAGAACCAAGTCCTGGGAAACCGTCACCAAGGTCCCTATGGGCCCAGTTGCACCAGAGGTATCTCTCCTCTGTGTACTAACAAACACAATCCTCTTATAGAGGCAACAGGGAGCCTGGAATGAGGTAACCTCTCTCTTTTTTCTCCTGCTAATAGCCAACTTCTTTTGATTACCCTTTCACTAGTCCTATAATCTAAAACATCTATATCTCCACATTCTATCTCATAAACATCATAGCCTACCCCCATCCAACATTAGAAATGGTAAACACTTGTGCAAACCTATAGGTTATCTGGTACAAGATAACCAAACTCATCATTTATGTTCATTGCAACAAAACTGTAAATGTCAAAATAGAAGCTAGTTGATTTGTGGTTACATATTGGTTGCATTGGGTGCTGAAAACATTGATATTTCCCTTAAAAATGAGGTATTGATAACCTGTAGGGATGCTATAGATTATACAGTAAAGCTGCAATATATCAGATCTGTATTGCAAGAGAGGAGGACACATAGACAACATGAAAAAGCAAGAGAGGAAAGTACCCCAAACAAACCAAGATACTACAACAATAGAATACATTGACAATGCAGTAGATGAATTGTCAGAGAAAGAGTTCAGAATGTACAAAATTAAAATAATCTGTGAAATAATGACTTAAGTGAGCAAATACAGGCAAAAACTGATCACTCTAACAAATAAGAGAGTAAATACAGGTTGCAAAAGACTACTTCAAGAAAGAGATAGAGATTCTGAAAAAAACAAACAAATCCTTGAAATGAAGGAAACAATAAACCAAATAAACTCAATAGAAAGCATCACCAATAGACTAGATCACTTGGAAGACAGAACCTCAAACAATGAAGATAAAATATACAATCTTGAAAATAAAGTTGACCACACACTGAAGATGGTAAGAAACCATGAACAGAACATCCAAGAATTATGGGATAACATCAAAAGATGAAACCTAAGATTTATCAGGATAGAGAAAGGCACAGAGATACAAACCAAAGCAATGCACAATCTATTCGATGAAATAATATCAGATTATTTCCCAAACATGAAGAATCAATTGGAAAACCAAACACAAGAGGCTTACAGGACACCAAATGTACAAAATTGCAACATATCTACACCAAGACACATTATAATGAAAATGCCTAGCATACAGAATAAGGATAGAATTTTAAAGGCTGCAAGACAGAGGAATCAGATTACATATAGGGGGAGACCAATTCACATCTCAGCAGATTTTTCAACCCACAACTTCAAAGCCAAGAGATCCTGGTACAGCATATTCCAAGCCCTGAAAGAAAATGGATGCCAACCAAGAATCTTATATCCAGCAAAATTAAGCTTCAGATTTGATGATGAAATAAAAACCTTGCATAATAAACAAAAGTTAAAAGAACTTGTAGCAAGAAAGCCTGCACTAGAGAACATTCTTGGCAAAATATTCTATGAGGAGGAAATGAAAAACAACAATGAAAATCTACAAAGAGAGGAATTACACTAAAAGAAAGTCCAATCAAAGGAGAAACCAAGTCAAGTTAAAAACTAAAAATAAACTGAAATGACCAGGAATACAAACCATGTCTCAATAATAACCCTAAATGTCAATGGCCCAAACTTATCAATTAAAAGAAATAAACTGGCAGATTGAATTTTTAAAAAAGACCCCAAAATATGCTGCTTTCAAGACTCATCTCATGGGAAAAGACATCCACAGACTGAAGGTGAAAGGATGGGGGAAAAACATATTACTCACATGGATCACGTAAAAAAGCAGAGTTTTCCATCCTTGTATCAGATAAAGTGGATTTCAAACCAATGTTAGTGAAAAGGTATAAAGAAGGTCATTTCATACTGCTTAAGGAAATCATATATCAACAAGACATAACATTCTTAAATATTTATGCCCAAATAATGGGGCGTCTATGTATATAAAGAAAACCCTTCTCAACTTCAAGAATTAGACCACAACACAATAATACTGGGTGACTTCAACACAGATTTCTCACCACTGGATATATCTTCCAAACAAAAAGTAAACAAAGAAATTATAGGATCAATAAAACAATTAATAATTTAGACTTAACAGACATATATGGAATATTCCATCCATCAACGAGCAAATACATGTTTTTCTCAGCAGCACATAGATCTTTCTCCAAAATAAATCATATGTTATTGCCACAAAGTAAGTCTTAGCAAATACAAAAAAAAACCCCAGAGATACTACTCTGCATTTGATCAGACCATAATTGAATGAAATTATAAATCAATGACAAATTAAATATAGAAGCTATGCCAACTGCTGGATACTAAAAAATATGCCATTGAATGGTGCATGGATAACAGAAGACATCAGAGAGTAGATAAAGAAATTCTTAGAGGTAAATGAAAACTCCAATACAACATATCAAAATCTCTGGGACACCATGAAGGCAGTACTAAGAGGAAAGCTCATTGCATTAAGCTCATTCATTAAAAGAATAAACTCAAAGCCCTAGAAAAAGAGTAAAAAATTAACACCAATAGAAGCAGAAGACAGGAAATAATTTAAATTAGGGCTGAAATCAATGAAATTGAAACAAAAGAAACAATTCAAAAAATTGGCAAAACAAAAAGCTGGTTCTTTGAAAAAATAAATAAAATTGACAAACACTTAGCCACCCTAATGAAAAGAAGGAGAAAACTCAAATTACTAAAATTTGTAATGAAAAAGGAAATATCATGACAGACAATATTGACATACATAAGATAGTTAGAAAATATTTTGAAAATTTATACTCCAGTAAATTAGAAAACCTTGAAGACACAGACAAATTTCTAGAGGCATATGACCTCCCCAAACTGAACCAGGAGGACATACACAACTTAAAACAGATCAATTTCAAGAAAGGAAATAGAAGACACCATCAAAAGCCTACCAAGCAAGAAAAGCTCAGGACCTGACAGATTCTCAGTCAAGTTCTACAAGACCTACAAAGAACAATTAATACCAATACTCCTCAAATTATTCCATGAAATAGAAAAGGAGGAAACCCTTCCAAACTCATTCTATGAGGCTAGTATTACCCTGATCTAGACAGAGACACATCAAAGAATGAAAATTTCATTTCAGAGACCAATATCTCTTATGAACATACATGCAAAAATTCTCAATAAAAATTTGGCAAATTGCATACAAAAACATATTTAAAAAATAGTGTACCATGATCAAATGGGGTTCATTCCAGGGATGCAAGGTTGATTAAACATATGGGAATCAAAAAACATAATCCTTCCTATCAATAGCCTTCAAATAAGAATCATATAGTTTTATCAGTTGATGACAGAGAAAACGTTTGACAAAATACAGCACCCTTTCATATTCAAAACAACAGAAAAACTGGGGATAGTAGGAACATACCTCAACATTGTAAAAGCTATCTATGCTAAATCCAAGGCCAACATCATCCTAAATGGAGAAAAATTGGAAGCATTTTCTCTAAAAATATGATCAAGGCAGGGATGCCCTCTTTCACCACTTTTATTCAACATAGTTCTTGAACTCTAGCCAGAGCAATTAGATGAAAGAAACTAAGAGGATACAAATAGGAAAAGAAGAACTCAAACTGTCATTATTTGCCAACAACATGGTAGTGTACTTAGAGGATCCAAAAAATTTCACCAGAAAATTTCTAGAATTAATAAATGAATTCAGCAAAGTAGCAGGATATAAAATCAATACCCATAAATAAAATGCATTTCTGTACATCAGTGATTAAGCCTCTGAAAAAGAATTTAGGAAAACTACCTTATCTACAATAGCCTCAAAAAAAATGAATAAGGTACTTGGGAATCAGTCTAACAAGAGAGGTGCAAGACATCTACAATGAAAACTACAGAACACTAAAGAAAGCAATTGAACAAGTCCTTAGAAGATGGAAAAATCTCCCATGCTCTTGGATAGGCAGAATCAATATTGTCAAAATGGCCATACTACACAAAGCACTATATAGATTCAATGCAATTCCAATTAAAATCCCAATATCATTCCCTATAGAAATAGAAAAAGAAATCATGAAATTCATTTGGAAAAATAAGAGACCCAGAATAGCCAAAGCAATCCTTAGCAAGAAGAGTAAAGCAGGAGGCATCAAAATTCCAGACCTTAAACTATACTACAAAACTGTGGTAACAAAAATGGCTGGTAATGGCACCAAAATAGACATGTAGACCAATGGTACAGAATAGAAGGCACAGAGACAAACCCATATAAATACAATTATCTCATCCTAGACAAAGTCACTAAAAACATACATTGGAGAAAAGATAGCCTCTTCAACAAATAGTGCTGGTAAACCCAGAAATCCATATGCATCAAAATGAAACTAAACCCCTATCACTGATCATGCACAAAATTCAACTCAAAGTGGATTAAGGACCTAGGAATTAGACCAGAGATCCTACACCTAATAGAGGAAAAAGTAGGCCCAAATCTTCATCATGTCAGATTAGGCCCCGACTTTCTTGACAAGACTTCTAAAGCACAAGAAATAAAATCAAGAATCATTAAATGGGATGAATCCAAACTAAAAAGCTACTTCTCAGCAAAAGAAACAAAGAAGTGAACAGACAGCCTACATTCTGGGAGCAAATTTTTGCCACACACACGTCAGAGCACTGAACTCCAGGATATATAAAGAACTCAAAAAACTTAACACCCAGAAAACAAACAGCCCAATCAATAAATGCACTAAGGAGCTAAAGAGACACTTCTCAGAAGAAATACAATCAGTTTACAAATATATGAAAAATGTTCAACATCTCTAGTAATTAGAGAAATGCAAATAAGAAGTACTCTAACATTTTATCTCACTCCAATCAGAATCGCAGTTCTCAAGAATACAAGCAACAGTAAGTGTTAATGAGGATGTGGGAGAAAAGGCACACTCATACATTGCTGGTGGGACTTCAAATTTGCACAACCACCATAGAAATCAGTATGGAGAATCCTTAGAAAACTTGGAATGGAACCACCATTTGACCCAGCTATCCTACTCCTTGGTTTATAACCAAAGACTTAAAAACAGCATTCTACAGATTGTGAGTTCAAAGACAGCCTCAGCAACGGTGAGGCAATAAGCAACACAGTGTGACCCTGCCTCTAAATAAAACACAAAAAGAGGGCTGGGGATGTCACTCAGTGGTTGAGAGCCCCTGAGTTCAATCCCTGGTACCAAAAAAAAAAAAAAAAAGCATACTACAGTAACACAGCCACTTCAATGTTTATAGCAGCACAATTCACAATTGCTAAACTGTGGAAGCAACCTAAATGCCCTTCAATAGATGAATGGATAAAGAAGGTATGTATACACAATGGAATATTAAAAGAGAATAAAAGTGCTGGGGTTGTGGCTCAGTGGTAGAGTGCTCACCACACGTGTGAAGCACTGGGTTCAATCCTCAGTACCACATAAAAATAATTAAATAAAATAAATGTATTTTGTCCATCTACAACTAAAAAAATATTTTAAAAGAAAAGAGAATAAAACTATGGCATTTGCAGGTAAATGGATGGAGTTGGAGAATATCATGCTAAGCAAAGTAAGCCAATCCCCAAAAAACAAAGGCCGAATGTTTTCTCTGATCAGTAGATATTGATCCATAATGGAGGCAGAGGTGGGGAACATAGGAGAAATGGAAGAACTTTGGAGAGGACACAGGGGAAGGAAGGGGGCATTGGGGTAGGGAAGATGGTAGAATAAGATGGACATCAGTACCCTAGGTACATGTATAAAGACACAAATGGTGTGACCCTACCTTGTATATAACCAGAGAAATGAAAAATTGTGCTTCATATGTGTACTATGAATCGAAATGCATTCTGCTGTGTTAAAAAAAAAGGTAGGGGCTGGGGTTGTGGCTCAGCAGTAGAGCACTCACCTAGTGCAGGTGAGGCACTCGGTTCAATCCTCAGCACCACATACAAATTAATAAATAAAAATAAAGTTATGATAAAAAAATCAAACTTTAAAAAAAAGGTAGGTTGAAGGGATTAGGCAACACATTCAATGACTGGCATGACTAAACTCAAGGACTATTATTTATTTGGACTAGATTCAAATTTTGAATATTCATTTGTTCTATCCTATTAAATAAAAGAGTTAACCTTTTCTGATTCTTGATTTTTTTCATCTTACAATGGCAAAAATTTAAACCCACTTGAGATGATGATGAGAAATTGAGAAAATGTGTATGGCAAGGGCAAAATATAAACATACTGATGGTCATTGTCTTTTAAGAGAAAGGTTCCTTTGAGCTGCTGCCTCTGTGATGAGATCAGTTCACTGAGTTTTTTGTCCTATTGGCTATGTAGAACTGCCAAGGTGAAAGAAGCTTAAAACATATAGACTATTTTACTTTGGAAAGGATTCAAAGCTACTCTAAAGAAAGAAAATAGATTTGTAAAGAAGGGATGGAGGGAAAAAGGGAAAGGGGGAAGAAAATCAGGTCTGGATTGTATTCCAGAGAGAGATTGTTAGAAATTTGGAAGAAGTCAGATTGGATGCATCTCTTAGGCATTGTTTTGTAGCCTTCAGTGGTGCAAGTGGATGCATGAAGAAATGGCAAAGGAAGAAGATACAGATTCTAAGGATTGTTGCTCCGTGTTAGGAATGCGATTCTCCTTCTGGAGTTTTTTAGAAAGAATGTAATAAAGAGTAAAGCTACAATTTAATTTTACAATATAGGACTTTGAATAAAACCATTTTATTGCCTGACCAGAAAGCAGCCTAATTTTTATAGGGACGTCATAAGGGCACTAAGCATGGAGCTTGATACAGCATAAGAAATTAAAATGGTAATTAAATAGTTTTATTGTATTTATACCTGATGAAGGGGAGATAAAGGAAAACTTCATGAAGAGTATACTCTTAAGCTGAATTTTGTAAGATGAGTAGTTGTTTTTTAGGCATTTAAGTAATGTGACTATGATCTCAAGCTTTAGAATCAGAAGGGCTGGAGTTTGAGGTCTACTTGAATTGTTTCTTGTATAACTTTGAATAAATTTATAATTTGTAATCTCTATGACTCAATTTCCTGTTAATGAGGATGACAGTATCTAATGTATAAGGAGGATTAATTTTGATAAGACATATAAGGCACCTAGATGAGAGATGAAATGCAATTAAGTTTATTTTGTGATAGTGTTGTTATATTATGAATATTGAGTTTGCACTTCTCAAGTCAAATGACATGTGAAAAAGAGGAGTCCCATTCTGGATACATTAATCATCATCATTATCATCATCAGTCATCATCTTCACACATCATTTCTTTGAGGGCTGATATTTTAACTTGGCAAGATTTGGCAATTAAGATTTGACAATTAATACTTCTATGATTGGAACAAAAATCTATGAACCCCTAGGTAGCCTTTGGCAGTTGAACTATAGTAATAAAACCATGATGTCTTTATTAAAAAGTGGCTTAAAATGTAATACAGCAAGAAAATTAATGTCATTTAGCTTCTCAGCTAGAATCAAAGACTCAAAATGATTTGGAATCAGAACACCCAGGATGCAAGGCCCAGAGGATTGGATTCTTTTCATGATCCTGGTTCTTTGAACAATTTACAGAACTTTCTTAAGAAACAGATAAATCAAAACAGAAGAAACAGGCAGGAGAAAGCCTAAAAAGACCTTGCCTTCACACAAAAGGAAAGGAATAAATCTGCTGAACTCAAGGTACCACTTAGAGTAGTACATATTATCTCCATATGCATTTCAGAACATAGTTCTGCAGATCTCAAAGTAAAATATTACTATATTGAGAAGTAGAGAAATTTAGCCAATGATGATGACTCTGGGTTTCTTTTACACTGCATATTGGATATTTATGTTTCCCATAAATACTCTAAAACTTTGATAGTTTTCAAGTTTTCAAAATATGCTTGTATTCTGCTCTATACTTTTATTGACTTGCTTGTTATTCATATCTCTTATTATAAGTTCTATGAGGATAAGGGCCTTTTCTGTCTTATTTACAACTATATCTTTAGTACCTGAAACAGTACTTGGTACAGATGCTCATACATATGTGTTGAATAAATAAGTGTCTAAATAACTACTAGAATAGGAATTCATTCATATATTACTGATAAAAAAATGTTTTCACAAGAGGTTCAGTGGTCTGTCCAAGGTCAGATGTTATGAATTACAGAACCAAGACGTGAGCACCAGTCATTTCTCCTGCCTTGCTTCCTCATGTTGAATGAATATGTCATTGAACAACCACTGTACATTAAATATTGTACCAAGGGAATTTGAAGGATACACAAAAATGTAAAGATATGAAATAGTCCTCAAGGTTCTTTCAGAATACACAACATGTATAGCTGAAAGGATTAAAATTTCACCAAATATTGCTTATTCTAGAGAAGTATGTCTCAACTGTGGAATTAAAGAGATGTGAAACTTAGAAAATGTGGAACTTAAAAATAATACCCATATCAGGGCCCTTCCTCAAACCAATTAAATCAGAATCTCTAGGAATGGGATCCAACTTTAGTATTTTGGGGGTGGGCAGTACTGGGGATTGAACTCAGTGGCACTCAACCACTAAACCACATCCTCAGCCCTATTTTGTATTTTATTTAGAGACAGGGTCTCACTGAGTTGCTTAGCACCTTGATGTTGCTGAGGCTGGCTTTGAACTCACAATCCTCCTGTCTCAGCCTCCTGAGTCCCTAGGATTACAGGCATGCATGACCACGCCTGGCTCAACTTTAGTATTTTTAAGTTCTCCATGTGACTAATGTACAACTATCTTTAAAAACAGTGCTTTACAGAAACAAAAATACCATGTGTTCTCACTCATATTTGGAAGCTAAAAGCATTTATTTTATAGAAATAGAGAATAGTGGTCACTAGAGACTAGGAAGAAGGTTAGATAATATGTACCACAATTCAGTTAAGAGGAATACATTCCTCTGTTCCACAGCACAGAAGTGTAACTATAGTTTACCATTTCTTATGTATTTTATAAAGAACTAGGAGATTTGGGGGCTGGGATTGTAGTTCAGTGGTAGAGTGCTTTCCTCACATGTGTGAGTCACTGGGTTTGATCCTCAGCACCACATAAAAATAAATAAATAAAGATGTTGTGTCCATCTACAACTAAAAAAATTTTTCAAAAAAGAATTAGAGGATTTGATAATTATATATTGTGTACATTTGTATTATTATTGCACTGAACTCCACAAGTATGTGTAATTATTCTATTATTTTTTTAAAAAAAGAGCTTCTGTTCTAGCACAGTGTGTCTCAAATTGTAATGTGCATATGAATCACCTGAGAATCTTGTTAAGTTACAGATTGTGATGCAGTAGATCTGGGGAAGGGCCTGAGATCCTGCTGTTCTAACAGGCTCCCAGATGATATCTGTATTGCTTGTCCATGGATCACACTTTGAATAGAATATCCCAGGGTATAAGTGATCTGGGTCAGAGAACATCTTTTATAGTTAGGCAATAAGTATGCAGAAAACACATCATAACACAGATGAATCCATGGCACAAACTTAATATTTAATAGTGAGTTTCCATTATATTTGTGAAAAATTGAAACTCAATGCAAGCAATTGAGCTCAGCATAAACATAATTCAGAAGTACTGGGACAATATGGAAGGAAACAAGAAAATATTCTAAGAACAGAGAATGAATACCAAACTATAGAAATATCCTTCTGTACCAATTTTAAGAATGGAACAAATCCAAAAGAGCAGCTGCAGAAGCTGACTTCAAATTTCTCCAGAAAACAGTGGCCATCAAAGAGTCAGATGGAGATTTTGTGCAGGTACTCTCAGTTTGGATTATTTTCATCAAGAATAACAGATTTCACAAGGGAATCTGATCTGGCCATCACCTTTCCCAATTTACAGCAGGAAGGAAATCAGGAATGGCCAAATGAAAATGAATTGAAGTCTGTTTCAGGTGTACTTGTCCAGAGTACAGAAGGGAGAATAGGAACTCACCACCATTAGGGTAGTAGAGAACCTTGGCAAGCACCCAGCTTCATATTTCACAGATGCTCCATCTGTGAAATGGAGGTTGGGTCTGACCTCACCTGATTGGTTTTTATACAGCTTCTCTTTATTTACAGAATGGAATTTCAAGATTATGGGATTTTTACTCAAGAAAGCAATTACTTTTATCTTTGGAAAAATTCCAAGTGTGGATAATCCCTGTTCAGTGTAGATATCACACCTGGCTTGTTTCTATCCAAACCACGCTCACTTTCCTCCATTTTGAATACTTGGAAAATCCAAGATACCTTGTCCTTCAACCCCAAATACTGTAATACCCATCCTGCTTAAGGCAGAGTTTAAATGTAAGTTTGCCAGAGGCAGACACTGAATTTGAAGAGTAAAAATGCATTAGTGATGTGAAAACATGCCCTCATCTGTGTAGAGAGAAACACTCAGGGAGAATATCTACCACAAGAACATCCAGATAACTCTCTGCCCTTATGTGTAACAATGCTCTGTTTCTGCTTAGACAAGAAAGCACTGGCTAGATAACAACCCTAAGAAAGTATGCTAAGCAAAGCCAGTTGAATATGTTCTAAATTAGTATCTGTCAGTTGGACTGCAATAACAAAATACCATAGATTGGGTGGCTTGAACAAAATGATTTTTCACAGTTCTAGAAAATGAAGCCTGAGATCAGGGTGACAGCAGGGTCAGGTTCTGGTGAGGGCTCCCCTCCTGATTTGTAGATGGCTGTCTTCTCACCATGTGCTCACAGGCGGAGCAGAAGAGAGAGCAATCAAACTCTCTGCTTTTCTTATAAGGACACTAATCCCATCATAAGGGCTCTACATTCTTGACTTCATATAAACCTAATTATATTTCAAAGGTTCAATCTCCAAATACCATCGCACTGGGAGAGGTGGTTAGGGCTTCAATATAGGATTTTTTGAAATGCTTTTATTAGTGTCTTATAGTTATATATAATAGTGGGATTCATTTTGACATAATCATACATGCATGGAATTTAATTTGTTCCATTTCAGTCCTGATTGCCTCCTGTTTTCCTTCCCTCCTCCCTCCTGCTGTTTCCCCTTCCTCTACTGGTCTTCCTTATATTTATAGTTTTTAATTGGTTTGTTATAGATATACATAAAGGTTGAATTCACTGTGGTATATTTATACATGTACATAGCATAATTTTTCAAATTCATCATTTCCTTGCTTTCCCTTCCTTCTTCCCTCCCTGCAGTCATCTTCCTCTTCTCCATAGATCTTCCTTGTATCCTTGTAAGATCTGACCTCCCATTTATTTCACCCTCATTTTCTCTAGCTTTCACATATGAAAGAAAACATTTAACTTTTGACTTTTTGAGTCTGGCTTATTTCACTTAGCATGATGTTCTCCAGTTTCATCCATTTATTGTCAAATGCCATAATTTCATTCTTAATGGCTAAGTAAAACTCCACTGTATGTGTGTGTATGAGTGTACCTTTTCCCAGGAATCCTCACCAGCATTTTTTAATTATTTTTATTCTTGATGATTACCATTCTAATTGGAGTGTATCTCAATGTAGCTTTGATTTGTATTTGCCTGATTGCCAGGAAGTTGAAGAAATTTCATATATTTTCAACATAAGAATTTTGAGGGGACATGAACCTTCAATCCACAGCAGTTAGTTTCTTTCTTTGGAGTTTTATGATTAAACAGACTTAGTTTTACTTTGGGGTACATGAATATAATAGCATAGTCTATGGTTAAGCTATATATATTACCATATAAAATCATATGATAATATCAGGCACAGTTTTTTTCTTCAAAATCTCTCACAAGTCAGATCCTTACATCAAAAAAATAATAATTGCTTCCTACCACAAGTTTGGAATTACAAGTTGTGGATAAAAATAATTTTCTGGAGTTATTTAAAAGCTCCTGCCTGAACTTTATTTATTAGCAAATTCTTCCCTCCTGAAATAGTACTAATACTTTCATAAACAATAAACGTCTTGATGTTATTCAAATTTATCAGAAGAGTAGTAGAGAATGTATTCATGTTAGTACAAAACTATCTTACAGATGATATACCTTATAGTGATATTATAATACTATGATACTACAATACCGTGATAGTTGAACTGTTTATACATACCTTCTGGAATATAGAGTATTACTAATGTCATTTTGTAGATAATAACAAAACAGCATATGACAAAATCCTTTTCCATCTTTCATGCAAGAACATACTTCTTAGCATCGAAATTCAAAAAATGATATACTTTTAAATTTTAGTTATGAATCATAAAAATGATTCCTCTATTGACTTATTCCACATTGTAAGTGGATATTGATGAAATTCTTAAAACAATGAAATCTAACATCAAAGAGCTTAAGTGCAGGTGCCAAGGCTGATCTTTCTCTAGCCGTACAAATACAGGCAAATGTAGGTCCCTCTGATTTCTCTTTTGGAATGCAAATGAAAATGAGACTCTAGTGTACTTGTGGGCAGTGGGGTAGAGATAGAGAGATTGTGATGAAATGGAAGAAAAAGCAATAGGCTGTATTTATAACAACAACAACAAAGCAATGCACACACTACATTTCTGGTTTTGGTCTATGTTAAATAAACTGCTACTACAATTCCTGAGTGGGTAGAAAGTACCTGGGATATACCCATTAGGTCTCAATCCCCAGGCTTCATTAGGGAGGAGGCTGGAAGAAGTGGTTGGAGACTCTCTCTAATAAGATAGAAGACTTCCCAAAGGTGAAAGGTACAAGGAACATTCTGATGCATTTTCCCTTCCTGCCATATTTACTTGAGTAACATGTCACTAAAGAACAAAAGAACATAAAGGAACAAGAATCTTGCTAATTAATTTCGGAACAGAACTTAATTTTCACACCATGAGGAAAAATTGATCCTTTTCTTATGTCTGCAACTCTGTTGAAGGTGTCCTATGTAGAAAATCAATTTTCTTGTCTCAAGTTGGTTTGCCTATTTAATTAACCTAGCAGCTTAATGGAGACAAACATGATTAAAACACAGTTTGAGGAAGCTTTCAAAATTATCATTTATTATATATAATAATAGTTCATCAAAAGTTTCCCTGTAGTAATCATGGTGTGTTTCAATTTTGTTTTCCTTGCTCCAATGTATTATTAGTTCTTGAAGGTGATTAGTACAGTAGTAGTGTGATAATCAGAAACTAGAGTATTCCTATTATACTTTAATATATGTAACACAATATTGGCTGGAATATTATGTTTCATATGACTCTGTAACTTGATTTTATTTAGTTTATCTAGAATTCTTTCATTAAACAATCATTCCATAATTGGTAATTGACTAATTAAAAATGATGATGAGTTTTAAAGATTGACTTTTAGGAAATCACTTTTTATATCTGCTTAACATTTTGTAGCTCTACCTATTATAGAACAAGCAGTCAAAATCCTTGATGAGGGTTAGGGAAGAAGACTTACACAAGTACAAGTACGTTTACTATCATTTTAGGCAGATCAGAGAAAATTTAAATAATAAGGGAGAAAGAAAACATATTATGTCTTAGACTTTATTTACTTTAAAAGTTGTTTTAATCTCAGCATTAAGAATAAATTTTATTTAAAGTTGTTTAAATATTTTCAAATTATTCATCAGTGAGCTTATTCTTGTTCTCCCGTAAGTTTTGCATTGTCAGAGTATAAAGCCATTACATACTGTTTTTACTTTTATAGCCATAATTTAATTTTAGTTATACAGGTAAATATATGTTTAAAGATCACCACCAGTTTTAATACTCTTAGAGTTCATAGATACACTGTAATGTACTTATTCATTCAACTATCAGTGGACATTTGGGTCGTGTTCAATTTTGGATATTGTAAATAATATAGCTCTGAATATTCATATACAAGTCCCTGTGTGGGCATATGTTTTAATTTCTCTTAAGTAAATACCAAGGAATGAGATCATTGTGTTATATGTTAAGTATATTTTTAACTTAATAACTGTCATATTATTTCAACTGGGCTTAAACATTTTGCATTCTGACCAGAAATACATGAGAACTCTGGTTGTTCCACATTTCCCCAAGATTAGATATAAAGTTTTTATAATTTCAGTCATTCTACTATGTATATACAGGTATCTCATTGTGATTTTATTTTATATAACTGTAATGATTAATTATGTTAAGTATCTTGTGCTTATTGGCTATTTGTTTTCTTTCTAGTGTCTGTTGAAATTTTGGGGGCAATTATTTTAGTGGTTCTTTTTGTTATCATTGAATTATGAGAGCTGTTTGTATATTTTGGGTATAAACTTTCTGTTCAGGTCTATGTCTTGCAAATATTTTCTCCAAGTCTATGACTTGCTTTTTTCTCCCTTTTATGTCAATTTAGTTTTAATAATATGATTTCTCATTTTTCTTCTATCATTTATTGTTTTTGGTGATCAGTCTGAGAAAACTGACCCAATGTCTCAATGATTTTCTCCAATGTTTTCTTTCATCATTTGTGTGTGTGTTTGTATTTGTGCATGTTTGTCTGTGTTGCTAG
This sequence comes from Xerus rutilus, assembly GCA_028644305.1. Classification (NCBI taxonomy): domain Eukaryota; kingdom Metazoa; phylum Chordata; class Mammalia; order Rodentia; family Sciuridae; genus Xerus; species Xerus rutilus. The sequence continues at coordinate 112,875,157 of CM053417.1, forward strand.
GGATTGAACATGGGGCTTGCATGCTAAGCACACACTCTTATTCCCAACCCCTCCAATGTGTTAAAAGTTTAATAATTCTAACCCCTATATTTAGATCTGTGGCTATTCAGAAATTAGTTCAAATATCATTTCCCCTGCAGTTCTTCCAGGAAGCATTCATCAAACTCTCCCTGTACAATATAATAACAACACATGTACAATTACCTCAGAATGCTTAATTATAATTATTTATTTAAATGTTCATTTTCCCCCACTAGACAGCAAACTTCAATATATAGTGATAAATCTTATCCATTTATGAATGTAAAATGTCTGGACCATGCCTAATATATTATGGACCTTTATTAAATATTTTAAATGATTGATAAATAAATTAATGCAAGTATATTGTGGATTTATTAAATTGTTTTTATGAAGTGCTTTTGTATCAACATTTCATTAAAATATCACAAGATATCTATGGAGAAGACATTGTGTTACTTTAATATTTATAAATTATTCTTCTCCATAGTCTAATGAAATAAGATCAAACTATTTAGCTTGACATTCAGAGGTGTCTATAACGTTTATATTCTGCTGTTCCCTTTCACATATCTAATGCAACAACTGAATGGGACAATTCATTGTTCTTCACCTGTTTCCTTAATTTCTGCTTCTTCGTGATCATTCAAATTGCCTCTTCTACCTTGAAATTCTCTCTACCTCATTTCTGCCTAAGAATATCATACCATCACAAAAGCTTCCACATTTATATATCTTCCCATTATCTTACCAGATAACTATGAATTCTCCTTCATCAACATAATCTCAAACCCCTGTTCATCTTTATCTTAAATAAAATATTTTTCCTTAGCTTGCCATCATTTTTCTATTAATACATATCTCCTGACTTACAGCATGTTCTTCTCTATCAGCAGGTTCTCATTGTTCTCCTGTTGCCCTTCCCTCCAAATTGTCTAGTTGGGCCTTATGTAGTCTTAGACTGAAAATTTTAAGTACTGAATTGCAATTGTGCCTCTGTTATGTACTGGAAATGGGGCTTGGGCCCTTAATTGGCTCCTTTGCAAAGCAGATAAAGTTTTGTCTGTCTTTGAAGATTCTGGAAATTAAATAATACAATCAATGCAAAAGTTATTTGCAAATTTAAGATGATATAAACATAGGAACCATTATAATCATTATTGAAATCAACCTTTAGCTGAAATCTATGCATCTCTCAGTCCAACCAATAAAGACAAATGCATTTATTTGGGAGGGACATTTTGGAGCAGGTGTGCATTTAACATTCTGTCAAAATGACCCCTGACTCCTGAGTCTTCCTGTGACCAAGGCAATCCTTGAACTTGTTCCTCTCTTGTTCCTTCTGCATTTTGCTTTGTGTTTAATTAGACACTTTTGGATCCCTCTGTGCACTATCCAACATCTGCTCATGCTTCCCCTTGTCAGGCTCTGTACAACTAATGTGAAAGGGAATGTTGACCTATTTTGCTTGATTTACTCATGTTTTTGGAGTTGTGAAAACCTGGCCTGAAGGTGGCTGTCACTGTCTTTTACAAGGTCCTGGAATACAGATGGCAGGGAGAGAAAGTAGAAGCCCAGAGTAAATAGTTACTTCACATTTTCAATACCATTAAGGGATTATGCCTCCTTGGGCAAAGCTATGAGGTTATTGCAACTGGGATGCCAAGTCTCCTCTGCTAATAGCCCCTCTCCACCTTTGTTAAACCCTCTCCTCAGGACGACATTACCATCAGTATTCTCTGTCATATATCTTCCTGCCCATCCCAATTATTTTCTCTTGAGCCCTCTGGACTGGTCTGAGATTCAGTCTGGCTCCCCGAATTAAGTTTACTTTCCTTAGTTCCTTTCACAGCAAGTTCAAGTGAGCTATTTAGTGATACAAAGAGAAGCTGCAGTTAAAACTGCAGCCTTTGGAGACTTTCTGACTTCAAATTCCAGCTCTGCCATACTTCCTTTCACAATTGCTAAAATTATTGAACTTCCTTTGCTTCTGTTTGTAAAACTATAAAATGGGCTACTGAGAGACACTTCCTCATTCATTGTTTGATAAAACAAGTTAAAGAATTAAATTAATCACATAAGGAATTCAGAAATAGTGCTTAGTACCAAATAAGCAGTCAATACAAGTACAGTATTTCATGCCAACTAAAGGAACCTAGAACAGAGCTGTAAATCACATGGCTGTGGACTCTGAAATATGTGGGTTCTCATTTAGTCTCTGCCACTTACTGGCTTCCCATGCAATCTAAGTTTAGATAATTAATCTCTACTGGCTTGAATTTCTTCATCAATGATAATAGTACTTTCACTAAATAGGATCATGTTAAATATTAAGTAACACGTATAAATCACTTTTAGCAGAGCTTGGTACATAATAAGCATGCAATTAAACTGGCTACTTTTATTTCTTAGACTATTGCAATTCCCTTCCCTCTCTATTTAGTCATGGTTTTCTAGAGCACAATCCAATTTTCTTCACTTATTTCAGAGGAATGGCTTTCAGGATGCATTTTAAAAGTCAGTTTAGAAGGAAGAAGAGCTATTTTTTGCATAGACTACATTTGTGGTACTTCTTAACTCACAGAGGATCAATGAAAGTATTGTGCAAAGAAGACAGTAAAGCTTTGGAACAGGCAAATAAATGGGTAGTTTTAATTAACCCAACACATGAAAGCCCTTTAATTAGTTCCAAAGCATATCTAGCTCACTCTGTGGGAAAACCATCCATCTAATAATGCACCAAGTCCAGCAAGCCCCAAGTGGACTGTTCCAAAAGCTGTGCTATCTTCTTGTTCTATTTTTTCCTTTAGGTTAATTACAAAAAGACAAGATAGTAAATTGAGAGTTGTGTTTTGTTTGTATCTATATTCAAAGTATTTTGCTTTGAAAAATGGCTCTGCTATGCACACACATATTTGTGCACACTGTCTAATTGTACTCAGAGGTTCTCATCTTTCTCTTGATAAATAACTTGTACCCCAAAGCAAAAGAATAGGAAATATAAGCCAATAAGAATATGAAGAATATATAGCCATCAGGAATGAAGAGGGGAGATATGAAGGCATCAACTAAGTACTCACATTTAATAGGGTTAGACAAGAAAGAATATTTATTATTATGGCTCAAATCAAGGCAGTATATGCCCTCTACCCTGCAGTCATCTCTTTTTCTACCCAAGTTAATTCATTAAACCATGGGCACAGCAAACAGTTTTCTATTTATCTTTACCTGCCTATGCCATTTAGATAGATCATAGAAATACCATCAGTTGTATAAAATCAATTTCTCATTAATATTCATATAATAAAAGTTGTTCAGGCCACAACTTTATTCATGCCATCATCAAAATTCTTCTTCATGTGAAAGTGAAGATTTAAATATTATGTTTGCAGAAACTGAACAACAAACACTATTTACAATACCCATTTAAGAAATGTGTGATTGGTATTGGAGTTTAGCATTAGAAAGGTAGAAGATAAGCAAGTAAGAAAGAAATTGCTTTTCAAACCGCCAAGCCAAAAGCCAATATTGAACTGAATTATCTTTGCCTGTTCGTTTTTTCCCTTTAAATCAGCATTTAATTTAACTAGCAAGGAATTTTTTAAGGTTAGAGTAATACTTGAGGCTATTTAGAACCACTCACTTAGGTGGGAAACACAGTTTTTCACTGGGTAGGACAAGAACTTTCTAGTTTTGTTTTTTAAACATACTAATTAAAAAGATAAATTCATCCTCTGAAAACTTATATCAGCAAAAGAAACAGTATAAGTTAGGATAATAATATAAATGACCTGGTTTGAGGTCCTGGACTTTTGAGATTTTGGCTGGAGGTAATACCATATTTCTTTACTTTGCTTGAACTAGCAGATATGAAAACTATACTTTTTTCCCCTGAAGAGATATCTTTTTTTAATTTAATACTTTTTAATTTCATATATAACTTCCAAAAATCTGTAGGGAGAGTTTACAGAGGTTTATATATAAAAATATCTCCTGCATTCTTTTTTTTGTTATTGTTACATATCCTTACATGCACATAATTTAACAATATATTTTGGCCAATATCACTCCCCAGCACTTCTGTGCACCCTATCCACCTCCCACTCCTTGGTCCCTTTCCTCTACTGATCTCCCTTTTGATTTTCCTGAGATCTGCCCCCATCTTTCTCTAAAAGAATTTCTATTGCTTAGAATATTTAGAATAGTCTTTGAAAGAGGTACATACTAGGCTGTGGATGTAAGAGCTTGCCAAGCATGCATGAGACCCTAGGTTCAATTAAAAAAAATAAGGACTTTTCCAAATATCTATATTGTCCTATTAGTTTATGAAAATCCATGACCCTCAATTTCCTTTTTCACAAAATGAAATCCACTTAATATCTCTGACTATACCACTAGTCTGTCTAAACTCCAGTTTTCCATCAAACAAAGCAAAGACATGTGAGCTCTGGTTAGGAGAAGGCTCTGGAAATTAGAGTAGAATGGCACTTTGTACACTGTTATAGGGAAATCTCACTAAAAGAATCTTGTTATAAGAATAGGAAGGGCTCATGCTGTTTTCCACAGAGGGTAAAGGAGGTCAGAAGTATAGATAAAATCTAGAAAGATTAGTGGCACCTCTGGAGAAGCAGAGTTCAATGTGAGTGGTCCACACCTGAATAGATCACTTATAGATTTATTCCCAGGAGCTACAAGGGTGGAGAAATATATTCTTCTTCCTCAACATCTTCTATTAATTTATATATTGAAAACTTAAAGCTTTACATATTTATGGGGTACAAAGTGATGTTATGATTTTTTTAAATGTGGAATGACTGAGTTGTGGAGAGTTGGAGAATATCATGCTAAGTAAAGTACACCAATCCCAAAAAACCAAAGGCTGAATGTTCTCTCTGATAAGTGGATGCTGATCCATAATAGAGGGGAGGCATGGGGAGAATGGAGGAACTTTGGTTGTGCAAAGGGGAGGGAGGAGAGGAAAAGGAGCATGGGGGTAGGAAAGATGGTGGAATGAGATGAACATCATTACCCTAGGTACATGTATGACTGCACATATGGTGCAACACTACATCGTGTACAACCAGAGAAATGAAAAATTATGCTGCATTTGCATGCAATGAATCAAAATGCATCATGCTGTCATATATACATAATTATAATAACTAACTAACTAAATAAATAAATATTTAAAAAATGTAGAATGGCCAAATCAAGCCAATCTAACCATGTTTACTTTACTGCTATTGTATTAGTCAGCTTTCCACTGTTCTAAAAATACCTAAGATAAATCAACTTAAAGAAAAGAAAGGTTTATTTTGGCTCACAGCTTCAGTGGTTTTCATTCATGGTAACTTGATCCTGTTGCTTTGGGCCTATGGCAGCACAATACATCATAGTGGGATCATGTGAAAGAGACCTGCTTATTCACATCATGATGGCTGGGACAGAAAGAGAAAGGAGAGGGCCACGGTCCCAATGTCCCCCTCAAGGGAACACCCTCAGTGACATAATTTCTTCCAACTAGGACCTGCTTCCTAAAGGTCCCACTACCTCCCAATAATGTCATGGTCTAGGGACCCAAAACCTTAACACATGGGCCTTTGGGAGACATTTCACATCCAAACTACTGCACCTGTTTTAAATATACCCAGGACCCATTCTCTTTCTCTAGAGATTTCCGGATCCACATGTTTTATTTTCCTCTAATTCTAGAAATTATTTAATATTTTTATCACTACTTCCTACCTTGCACTTTTCTTAGATCTTTCTATCCTGTATATGGTTTAATAATGGATTTTGTGGCAAAGATTCGTATTATCAGAATGTTCCCATTTCACTGATAGAGCTGTCATAGCATTCCTGGACCATGGCAATATTGTTAAAGGAACAGGGGAGAGCTCCCTAAGCCAAGGAGGAAAGGGAAGCACAAAAAAGCAAAATAACATTTCCACTATAATTCAAATTTGAGGGAAAATGATTGTCAAACCCAGCACCTGGTGAACTCTTATGCTTTTACTAAAAGACACAATATTCTTTTTTTCCATGGTGCAATTATATTACAACAATTACTGGCAAGATGATGTCAACTGAAACCTCTCTGGTGACATGACCTAATGGTCTCTAATAACCTAAGCTAATCTCTGAGTGCTTCTCAGGCCACTTAATCTTCTTTGCCTAGTTATTGTCCATTGCTCAGCCATTTAAAAATGTAATGAGAAGAAACCAGATATGTTGCCAGAAATTTATTTGCTTAAAACAACTCATATTTATCAGTACATTTCTATAGATTGGAATTCTGGCACAGCATGTCTGAGTACTCCATTTAGGGTCTCAATGCTGAAGTCAACCTCTCATCTGGAGTTTGAAATCCTCTTTCCAGCTTATTCCTATTATTGGTAGAATTCAGTTCCTTACAGTTATAGGACTGATGTACCTGTTCCTTTAATCACTGTTAGCCGGGAGTTTCCCTCAGTTCCTTAAGGTTTCCCACACTCCTTCTGTGGCCCTCCCCAACTTGAAGCAAAAGTTGAATGTTCCTTATACTTCATATCCCTCTGACTCTCTTTTCTTCCATCAGCCAGATAAATCTGTTTTTAAGGGCCCATATGATTACATCGGCCCATCCGAATAAACTATTTTAGGATCAACTATACCATATAACAATCATGAACATTGTATCTCATCAGATCATAGGTCCTAGGGGGAAAGGACTTAGAATCTTGATGGAAAAGGGCATGTGGAAATTCTGCTTACCATGGCAGAATAAGAATATGGAAAAGGACACCGGTTAGTCTTTCTTTGGAACCAAATAACTTTTAAGAGTCACTTTCTTAATATCCATGTAACAGAAAGTTTAAAGAGAGGAACAGTGGAATGAAATTGACCAAATTATGCTGTGTATATATATGAAGATACCACAGTGAATTTTACCTTTATTTATATGTATAAAGCACTCATTTAAAAAAACTATAAATAGAAGGAAGACCAATAGAGCAGAAGGAGACCAACAGGAGGGAGAAGTAAGGGTAAGAGGAAGCACTAGGGACTGAAGTGGAGCAAATTACATTCCATGCATGTATGATTATGTCAAAATAAATCCCAATATTATGTATAGCTATAATGCACTAATGAAACACATAAAAAAGAAACCTAAGCAAAATAAAAATAATTATTTGCTCTGTGGACATACAATAGCAAGAAATTCATGTGGCCATCATTGGATGATTTGTGAAAAAAATAATCATGATCAAACGCATATCACTGCACATTCTTACATGAATATTTATAGGAAGCTAATAGTTTAATGACATCAAGTGATAAAGGATATGATTCCTTTATAAATCTCATGAGTCAGCAGAGAAAGAACAGGCAGTCAGCACTGTTCTCTGCCCTCACTGAATCCAATGGCTAAGGAGCTAGATGATTCAATGATCATACCTGGTTGTACCTTAAAATGACTCTTTCCTGAAAAATTGTTTTAGACATGCCACTGGCACATCCAAAGTGGGTAGAGATGAACACTTATTTCTTTCAGTATTAGGAAGAGCAGATTCTCATTAGTAGAAGAACTGCCAGGCACCCAGCCCAGGCAGATAGGTTTATTGAGAGAAAAAGCCCATGGCCCTCTGTAAGTTACTGGCAGATAGGAGGTTCTCTTACTTAGGTAATTTCCTCCTCTGCCACAATTGACTTGCTTTATCTGGCCATTAGTATGCCCTTGAATATAGAACTTTTATAGGAATGTATTCTACAGTGCATAAAATGATTCTTGTGGAACCCAAGTTCCTATTCTATTAAAGTATTCCTGTGGAAGGGGAGCTGCCTGGAAGGGGAACTACTTTTTCTCCTAAATCTTTTAGTTCCTACCCAGAGTCAGAATGTACAATTTACTAGTCATGAATATGTATAATTTGGCCTGGGCTCTCCTAACTCATACAATAATGGAGCCATTAGGCATATGCTGGCTTCTCAGAGCCAAATGAACCAGAAAGAACATTTACAACAGACTTCAGTAATCATTTCAGTGGTCATTTCACACTGGCAGTCCTGGAGATTTAGACTCTCTCCCAGTTCTTGTCTAAATGGTCCAGATCAACATGTGAACACTTCCACAATTTGTTGGGTAATATTCTAATCTTCTCTTAATTGACTAGACATAAAAAGACCTAATCTGGCACTGCAAGACTATTATCAATAGCCAGTACATATTGAGGGCTTGCTATATATCAGGCATCACTCTAAGAGCTTTCTTTGTAAAGTTCCAATGAACTCCACAACACTAACAGACAAGTCCTGTCATGATCCTCATTTTACAGATGAGGCATCAAAGACATGTAAATAAAGCTAACATCATAGTTTGAACCCAGATGTCTTGTCTGAACCACTAAACTGTGTGGGATTTTATCTCACTTCTGATAATATAAGGAGGAAGGAAATCCTACCATATAGAATTCTGATCTTGAAAAAGAAGTCCTTTTTAAACCATTGCTTTTGAAAACACCACAGAGAAATGCAAACATTATTACAGCTGACCTTCAGTAGATCGGTTTAGTAAAATCATGTAGTATTTGGAAATTAGAGCTCAAATCAAAAGTTGTGCTTTCATAATAAAACAATGAGCAAAATCTTGGAACAAATACTTCACAAAAGAAGATAGCACAATGACTACTAAGCATAAGAAAAGGTGCATGCTTGACATTATTAGTCATCAGGGATATGTAAGTTAAAATCACAGTGAGCTCCCATTAAACATCATCTGAATGGCTAAAATAAAAATTTTAAAAATGACAATGAGTATCGGCCTTTATGTGGACCAATTTGAACATTGTTGGGAGAATATAAATTGTTTCAAGCACTTGGGAGAACTGTTAATATACACTGTAGCAAGCATATTCATACCCTATGGTCTAGTAATTCCACTTATAGATATACTCTCAAGACAAATAGTGCATATATCCATCAAAAGTATGTACTAATTTTTTATAGGAGATTTAAGACATAATAGCCAAAACCTGAAATTAATGCTCACCAAACAGAAGAATGAACAACAAAATGGAACAAATTAGTGCTATACAACTAACATGGTAACATACCACAGACATTAAATTTTGTAAAAGAAGCCTGTCATGAAAGAATATATACTGTAAAATTCCATTTTTGTGAAATTCAGGAGGAGGCAAAACTAATAGAAAGTTAAATGTCAGACTGGTGGTTACCTCTGAAGGGAAGTGTTGATTATGAAGTGGAAATAGGAGAATCTTTTGAGGGACTAAAAATATTGTCTTGATCTGCAATGTATATATAAGTAAAAAATTATGGACTACACAAAACATCTAGGGAATTATAAATATAAAATCATTATATATACACACACATATATATAACTGACAAGAAGGAAAATACTTGTGTGTTTTCTTTGGTATAGAACAAGACACCTTAGCTTGTATTCATTTTCTTTTCATTTGCTTGATATTGCATTCTCATGGTGCAAGCAATGTATTTGTTGAACAATTACTTTTCTTATGCATTTATCACATAATGTTAGGTATCTTCCAAACAAACATGGTAAGACTGCACATTTCCTTCCTTGATAATGCCTTCTATATAGTGTCTATCCTTGGTAAAGCAGTGGAGGTTCAAGGCTTGCTTTATCTTTTTTTAACCACAAATGCAAATCTTTATGGCAAGCAAACATTAAACTATTTAAAATGTACATCCATATCCTGTGGTTTGGGCTAGGTGTTACTATATGATTATGATGTAAAGAGAGAGAAACCATGCAGTAGTACAGAAAAAAGTTACAAAATATCCTTCCCATTAGGAATACCAATTGGATTATTAAATATGTGGAACTCATATATGAAATACACTTATTCTATACATCACTTAACAATTGTTTTACTATGAATGTTTTGATATCTGTTATGGAAATTTGTTATTACAAATATTCTCTCAAGTAATACAAGTTTTTAAAAAGTACATAAAGACATATTAAATATAAAAAGCAAATATAAGGCAAGCAAACAAATGGGAATTTATTTAAATAGGATTAAACTTTCCTCGGGCTAGACAAATTTGAATCCTTTTGGTAGGGTCTTTAGGCATTGAGAATTTAGAATCTTATAAAAACAATGCAAGGCTCAGAATTGTTAATGCTGGACAGCATTAAAGGAGTAGAAGTCGCAGAGACAGACACAGAGGCCCAAAACTGAGGAGCTGGCTTTAACAGTTTTCCTTGGGGCTCCCACACTGTCACTGAAATAAGAAAGAATTGTTCCTGGATTGAGAAAAATGAATAATTATAGGTCAGGAGGGATTTTTTTCCCTAAGGGTGTTAAGTTGCTTATTTTAATTAGTTAGATGTTGGAGATATTCTTGCCTCTGATATGTGATCTCCTTCAACAGGAAATTCTCAATCTTCCTCTAGTTACTTATTTGACAAATACATATTGAGAATCTATGCTGAGGTCGCAACATAGTGGGTCTTTGCCCTCCTAGCATATGTGGTCTACAGAGTCCTGTTTCTCAGAATCAGGGATGTGGTTCCATTAAGAATCTCCTGGGAAAGAAAGTTTTGGGTGACTCTGAAGAAGAATGGCAGGAATTTGGAGGAGAGATAAGGGAATTATCTCTTATAAAAGACATCATGTAAGATTTTACTTATAAAACATCACTCGAGACTCTACAGCAGCTTTTGGAGGTAGTTATTATAACAACTAACTTGACCAAGAGCACTTATAGCCAATAAGGAACTGTTATGGTTTAGATACTAGATGTCCCCCAAAAGCTTATGTTTGAAAAAATGAAAGAGATTTTAGAGGTGAAATGATTATATTATGAGAGTAATTAGTACATTAATCCCCTGAAAGGGATTAACTGGGCTGTAACTGTAGGCAGATAGGGTGTGGCTGAAGGTGGTGAGTCATTGGGGGCATTCCTTTGGGGTATATATTTTGTCCCTGAAGACTGGAGCATGTTCTTATATTTTCTCTCTCTCTCTCTCATCCCCTCTCTCTTCCCCTTCCTCCTTCTCCTTGCCCCTCCCTGTCTCTTCCTCCCCATTCCTGATCATCATGTTCTAAGTCGCTTTTCTCCACCACACACACTTCCGCCATGATATTTTGCTTCATCTCAGGCCCTGAGAAATGTAGCTGGCCATCTATGGACTAAGTTCTCTGAAGCTGTGAAATAAACTTTTCCTCCTCTAATTGTCCTTTCAGTCTTTTGGTCACAGTGGTAAAAAAGCTGACTAAAACAGTAACTCAGATCCAAGGATGTCTGAATCCTAGATATTTTATCTATATCAAAAAAATGTATTAGCATCTGTTTATTCATTCTACAAATGTTTATTGACTGCCTACTTTCTAAGAGGTATTATTCTAAGGATAATATGGTCTTCTAATTATTATGGAATATTTATTTCAAATTCTATTATTCTGTCATATATTTTTTAACATTGTAGATTTTATTGTTTGTCACAACAAAAATGGACTATAACACAGAGGGACTTAGATGTTTCTAGGAATCCATATTTCCACCAAACACTGTATGTAAAATGAATAAATATTATATCTCCCACTGTTATTCTGCTAATTATCAAATACACATAGGTAGGAATGTACCTGAATTCATAGTAGCTTTTTGTATTTGAAATTATATTTTGAATAAGTTGATACTAAACATAAAATTACTTTCATCTGGGAGACATAGTATGTTTTGATATTAAAAAGAAGGTATTCAAACTCAAAAGGAATGGAAATCAGTGGTCAATGATATGATAAAAATAATATTTCATTATTACCATTAGATACAAAAAGAACAAAATAAAATTCTTCATCAGTTAATAACTACATGTTTATTCTTTGAGTGAAATAGTATTTTGAAACTTGGTTTTCATATGAATTGTATAAATTATAAGGGAAGATCAAAATCTGTTTCATGAAAAATGTTAGTTGTAGAGGCAAAGAAAAATATTGTAAAAATATCTGGTTTCTTTGAAGATAGGCTAAAGTTATAACTTTAGGTTTTGGCGCTGTGTTGTGCTGTTTCATCTATACCCAGTCCAATTTTACTTTATCCTCCCACTGCCATCTTCCTATGGATCTTTGGCAAGCCTTCCTTTTCATATTCTTCCAAACATCAAAGAAACCACACAATGAGTAGCTTCTTTATGCTTTTACCTAATGCTGAAAATTCCGATTCAATGACTTCCTTCCATCTGAGATACAAATGGAAGTGTTCAAGAGTATTGTGATACTGAGATCCTATTCTTTCTTTGGTAAAACTTTCTCTAGGTACTCCTCTGTTATCCACAGAAAGTGATAATAGTATTTGCTATTATCTAAGTATTATAATAATTATAACAATTATAATATTTATATAATATATAATATAATATAATAATTATAATAGTATTTGGTTAAAAATATAAAGAACATAAAAGATATTTGAAGACTATAGATATTATTTAAAAATAAAGTATTATTAATAGTTAGCCTATCATCCCCAAGTGAGCATAGAAATTATGTATTTTTCTTCCAATGTTTTAAAGATTTTTTCCTTTGTTTTTGTGCATAGTTTTAATTTTTTATTTCTTGTTTTCAGAGCCACATAGAAATAGACATTTATGTACTTGAATATGTGCACTATTATAAATGTATTCCTTACATGAAACCCATGGGAGCAATTGTGCACTATAATTCAGAGTTTTTCAGATTTTATTAAGGTAATATGATAATATATACAATTTATTACATATTGCTTACTCCTAGTGGGGCTTAGGGAAGACCCTGTAATCAAACACATTAATATTTCCTTGGAAAACAGCATGAATATTCACACTAAATGGGATATGTGGAGCCTATAATTAGCCTCTCATCAGTTCAGAACAGGTTTTGTTGCCAAATAAGCTATGGAAAACCTTTTGGTTTTCAGAGATTTGGGGATTTCAGAAGTATGCATCAGGGATTTTGGACTTGTACATTTTCAGAAGTACTAAATGTTTGTTTCATATTAATCTCCACCCCCCATCTTACATACTTTTTGGTCATCCCTGTACCTCTGTTGGATGGGAGCTGCCCTTCTCTTTCTCTCTCTACCTCTCCCATAGTTCCCATAGATGGGAATCTGGGCAGCCAGGTACATATGAGTAACTCTCCCCACATGATAATAATTAACTTGTCCAGGGTAAACAGGGGACATAATCTAGGCTTATTATTCTGTTGTTCAAGGATCCAATCCAGGTTATCACATTACCATCAATTATTATCCCTTCTTAGGCTCCTTTTGGCTGTGACAGTTTCTCAAACTCTTTTTGATGTGCTTGACAATTATGAGGAGTACTTCTCAAGTATTTTGAACAATACCTCTCAACTGGGAACTGTTTAATGTTTTTATCATGACTAAACTGAGATTATTGGTTTTGGGGAGGAAGACCACAGAGGTAAAGTGTCATTCTTACCACGTTGTATTAAGGATCATATTATTGACATGATGTCACTGTTGATGTTAACCTTGATCCCCTGGGTGAGGTAGTGTTTGTCAGTTTCTCTACTGTAGAGTTACTTTTTTTCCCCCTGTCTATACTTTACTCTTTGGAAGGAAGTCATTATAGGAGGGCCTCACTTAAGTAGTGGGGAGTTGTGCTCTACCTCCTTGGAGGAAGAATATATACATAAACTATTTAGAATTCTTCTGCATGGGATGTGTTATTCTCCCAAATTATTGTAAACAATCATTTATTTGTATCAGTATGGATTCATGGATATTTATTTTATAATATGGGTTATAATCCCTAACTACTTTGTTATTTCAATAGTACCAGTTTCAGTCACTGGGAACACATTCAGCTCCTGTGTTACTTTGACATATATACTACTATCATGTTTTGGTTTTTGTTTGATTCAATCCCCATTAAACCAAGAAGACCAGGAGCAGTGATTCAATTTGGACATGAAGGGGGAAATCTTGCTTTCAATTAAAACTTAGATATTTGTTTCCCATAATCTGGGGATGGGAGATTCAAAACTCCTCTCTAGTAGTTATTTACAAAAGAAATAACAGGAGAATCACATCTCACATGATCTAATTCACATAAAGAACAAATGAACACTTCTCTGGAGGCCCTTAAAAGACCCGAGAGAAATTGCCTTGCTTTCTTATATTTTAAATTCATCTTATATCCTTATTATATAACCCATTTTCTTCTAAACAGTGACACAGTCTTCAGCCCTCATATTTCCCTTATTTGCTTATTTGGTGACATTTACTAACAAAAGAACATTCCTACTCATAAGCTACCACCTACATAGTCCCACAGACACACAGGTGTTATATAAACAGATCCTGCTGATGGATGGTGTCACTATTTGCTCCTATAAAACTCTTCACTAAATGATCTTCCTCCTCTTCTGTCTGCCACACTTGTGTAGTCCAATTCCATTTTTGTTGTCTATCTTCATTTTCTCAGTGGATACGACAGAGTTGATTTATAATGTTGCAGTTATTTACTTTCATTGTAATTCAAGAGATTCATTTAAATGCTAACCATGTGATATTTTTCTTTAACGAACTACTTAGAAACTATGTCTTTGTGAAACATTATACATTTTACAAAAAGATGTCTATGGAAGTGCTAGTGATTCCAGGAGGATTTGAGAAGCTTTATCCACTTCCCTGTCTTCTCAGGTTCAACTTGCCATAGGCAGTTTTGTCTTCTGCTACATAATTAATAGAACACATAATCTTTTAACACATTTCCTAAGCTTTAATATTCATTTTAATATCACACTGATTTGATTTAACCCATGTAAATTATTTATTCCAAATTCCATGCAAAAATATATTCAAACATAAAGATTAATTCACTTAATTAACCTTTTGATTAAAAAATAAGACCCCAGTACTTACTGTATGGATTTTCTCCTTGAAACAGACTGTAGAGAATTTAAACTTACAAGCTATATTTCAAGTGGTGACTAATTATGGTCAAATCTAAATAGTGGGGGAATTAAAAGAATTAACCTATGCACAATTGTGAGATCTCTTACCAAAAGCTTTGTTGAAAAATAAAGTTGCTAATTTTGTAAGGAGAGAACATTTCCACTCCTATCAGTCTTTAAATCATTTCTGCAGGGCCTCAGTGTTTATTTGGTAAGTCCAAATGATTTGGGCTGAAGTAGATAGTTTCATTTATTAACCCTATAAATATTTTTTTCTGTGCTGCTGGGTATCATCTCTGCTAGAAACAGCAGGGATTCAGAGATTAATGCTATATAATCACTTCCCTAAAGGTGAGGATTATATGGTAGAGAAACAAAGAGAAGTACAAAAATAAGAATAATATAAGGCAGAATGGGATAAGGGACCAAAAAGAAGAACTTAATATATCTACAGGAGGAAGACATTATTTCTGTCTGGGTTGAAAAATTCCTTACATTTCCTTATTTTTCTACTTCATTCCTGAGTATAATCAGCATTCCAGCATAACAGACCCACTTTTTTTTTTCTTTGCCCAAATAGTTAGTGCTTACTCATCTCTGTAGGGTTTCCCCTATCATTCCTGCTTAGTGTAAATCTATCTACTGTTAATACTTCAACTCAAATGTTGCTGCCTCAATTAAATCATTCATTATATTTACAAACTAAGTATTAACATACTAATCTTCCTTCTTTGATCTCCTGTAACATTTGTTTCTGGTCATATTTGATAAATATATTGTTCTATTTTTGTACTTCTCTGTTCCTATTAGGGTTTTATTGGAACACCCCTTGCTCATTTATTTACATATTGTCTGTAGCTGCCTTTGTGCTATAACTGCAGAGATGAGTAGTTATGACAGAGACTTTTATGACTTGCAAGCCTAAAATTTTTTTAATATTTTTTTAGTTGTAGATGGATACAATGTCTTTATTTTATGGCCTTGTATGTGGTGCTGAGGATCGAACCCAGGGCCTCACGCATGCGAGGCAAGTGCTCTACCGCTGAGCTACAATCCCAGCCCGCAAGCCTAAAATTTTTAATATTTGTCCCTTTGCAGATGATATTTGCTGACTCTTGTACTAGGTCTTAAATTCCTCATGGTAAAAAAAGAAACTGTTTCTGTCATTTTGACCTACTTATATAGTATATGAGGTGCACCTTGAATACTTATTGAATTAAAGTGAATAACTATGTGATTTAATGACAGCATCCATGGGGGAAAACACGAACCATTAAGAAGAATTGACAAGTGAAGAGGAGTTGTTGAATGGGAGATCAGGTCTTCTTCCCCCATAATCCATAGTGTATAATGAAAAAAGAAGATTCAACAATTGTAAGCCTAAATAAGTTGGTAAATGTCATGTCAAAGCAAATCTTTTCCTGAAACATTTTTAGAGCAAAACTGATTTTCCTATTAGGATATTAATATTCATGTCTATATATACCAATTATTAATTCCTTTAAGAAGCATTTCTTAGTCTCAAAGTTCACAGATTATATATTTAATAAATGCAGTCTTCCTTCATTAGAGCAACTGCACTCTTGGCATTTACAAGCTAATGTCAGTTCTGATAATTATTTCAATGATCTAAATAGTCACATTCAATTTATTTACATTCTATGTCAAATTTAAAAATAAATCAAATATCCAAAACCATGGTAGTGACTTCTACTTAGGGTCAAGATGAAGTAACAAGGATAAGGTTTATCCTTTATCATGAATCAACAACAACAACAAACAAACAAACAACAACAGCAAAAACCTCTCAATGAAATATATGGGAAAAAATGATTTCAAGTACTAGAAATTATGCAAAAAAGAATGATCCCTGAAAAATGGGAAACAAATGGCATTAGTCCTGCTATTGTTCCAGCTGACTGTATTGAGTATTTCTAGATGATGATGCAGGGAGGAGGAATCTAAGCAGCATCCAACCAACTCCCACAATTGAAGAGATTGATCCAAGGGTCCGGGGAAGCCACAGAAGCTAGAGTTCACAGGGAAGAGTATCAGAATGGAGAGGATTACAAAAAGAGTGAGAACTTTAGAGGTCTGCAAAGGATTCCTCTGAAGTAGTCAGCAAAGTACTAACAGCATGTGAAAAAAGGTTGGAGAAGGGCTGGGGAGATAGCTCAGTGGTAAAGCACCTGCCATAGCATGTATGAGGCCCTGAGTTCAGTCCCCATCACCACATTTAAAAACAACAACAACAACAATAAAGTGATATTTTAAAAAAAAGATTGGGGAAAATCACCAAAATGTAAAACAGTGTACTTGGAATTTTCACAGTGCTGAAAATAGTGCTTATATCCATAAGCCATATTGGAAAACCTGATCATTTGTTGGGCATTAAATAGAGTTCTCAAAAGGATCTTGCCCAGGTAACAAATATCAATGACAAGACAAAAAGGATCAGATTACTTCCAAGTAACAAGAGTCTCAGGACATTTCAGTAATTTTTATTCAAATAAAAATCCAATACCTAATAAGGTAAAAATCATAGTACCTGGAATGTAATAAAAATTTACCAGGGACACAAAAAAGCAACAAATTAATACATGAAATTAAGATTAAAATGAAAACAATTGAAGCCAACCCAGGACTGACACATGTATTAGAATAAGCAGACAAGGACATTACAACTCATCACCATATTCTTTACATATAGAAATCTAGGGAAAAGACTGAATAGGTTAAAAGGAGACATGGAAGACAGAAAGTCCCAAATCAGACTTCTACAGATAACATTTATAATGTCTGCAATGAAAAACACATTGGATTGGAATTAATCACAGATTAATTAATCACAGATTAGACATTGCAGAAGAAAATATTTGAAAATCAGACAATAGAAAGTAAAATGAAACATACAGAATGCTGTGGTTTGAATATTTTTGTCCCCTTCAAAATTCATGCTGAAACTTAATCCCCAGTGCAATGATACTGGGAGGTTTGTCCTCTGGAAGGTGATTGAGTTGTGAAGGCAGAATCCTCATGAATGAGATGAGGTGCCCTTAAAAAAGAACTTGATGAGAGAGGTTTGTTCTCTTTTGCCCTCGCATCCTCTGTCTGCTTTGTAGTGTTCTTACACTGTATGACAAGTAATATAAAATTAGTTTAAGGTAGATTGTCATACTTTAAAAATATATACTATAAAACCCTAAAGAAATCACAAAAATATTTATGTACAATAAGTCAACAAAGGATACATGCAATAATAAAAAGCATGATATCCAAAAGAAGGCCCAAATGAGGGGGAAAATTACACAGAACAGATGGGGAAAATAAGACAAATGGCAGATTTAAATGTAATGAGATCAATAATCATATTAAATGTAAATGGTCTAAACATACCAATAGAAAAAAAACCTTGGTGGGGCTAAAAGGCTGGTGGTTAGGTTCGTGATGTCAAAAAGGTGAGGTAACAGTTACAGTTTCCCGTTGATGCCAACCAAAGGCAATATACTATCCCTTGATTTATGTGGTTCAGATGGATATCACTCAATCTTTTTACTTCAGTAGTATCCCTGAATGGGGAAGCATGCTTCAGTGCTACGCTTCACTGCCCTTTGATGTATGAATTACAAATCAGTGTCTTTTCTGCTCCCAGTGCTTTGAGGAGGAGGCTTTCCATTGTTCCTCATTCCTCTAGTATTTGTTTCTTCCAACCCTGAGGTGGTGTCTATGGATCAAGCCTCTGGGCCCTCATCGCTACTTCCTTTAGGGTGATTTTTCCTCCAGTAGTTGACTTTGGCTAAATTTCTACCTACACAAAACTTTACATATAATCAATTGCTATATTCTGTTATGTCTACCTCCAAAATCAGTCTCAAGTCTATTCATTACTCTCCATTCCCACAGCCAATACCTTATTCAAGCTATTACTCCTTGTTTTGTTGTATTTTCCCAATTAGTCTTCCTGCATGCCCCAGTCCCTCTCCAATCTTATTCCACAAAGCAGTTAGTGTGACCCTTTTGAAAAGATAAATTGGATTATATTGCATTCCAATAATGAGAAAACTCAATCTTCCTACCAGGGCCTACAAGGCCCTCTGTGACCTGGTTGCCTTTATGTTGGCCACTTACTTCATTTGTCTTCTACCTCCAGCCACATATCTTACTATCCAATTTCCTAAGTTTACTGGCTCACTCCAACTTTCATTTTATAAACCAGCTCTTTCCCTCTCTGAGATCATCTTCTGCTACCTTTATCTAGGTGGCTCTTACTCAACCCATGGGAAAAATCTTTTCTGACTCCTGCACAAGCACCAATTTTGTTGTTGCTTTTGCCCATGGCACCCAGTACTTTTTAAATTTGCTCTTATTAGTTGTACATGACAGTAGAATGTATTTGACATACATATATGGAGTATTACTTCCCATTCTGGTTGTCCATGATGTGAAATTATATTGGTCATGTATTCATATATGTACTTGGAAAGTAACATCTGCTTCATTCCACTGTCTTTCCTATTCCCATTCTGCCTCCCTTCCCTTCATTCCTCTTTGTCTAATCCAAAGTACTTATATTATTCCCTACTCTCCCCCCTTATTGTAAGTTAGCATATGCATATGAGAGAAAACGTTTGGCCTTTGGGTTTTGGGGATTGGCTTATTTCTCTTAGCATGATAGTCTCCAGCTACATCCATTTACCAGCAAATGCCATCATTTCTCTTTATGGCTGAGTAATGTTCCATTGTGTATATGTACCACTTTTTCTTACCCATTCATCTGTTGAAGGGCATCTAGGCTGATACAATAGTTTAGCTATTTTGAATTGCTGTAAACATTGATGTGACTATGTCACTGTAGTATGGTGATTTTAAGTTCTTTGGGTATAAACCAAGGTGTGGATCAAATGGTGGTTCCATTCCAAGTTTTCTGAGGAATCTCCATACTGCTTTCCAGAGTGGTTGCATCAATTTTCAGTCCCACCAGTAATGTATAAGTGTACCTTTTAAATAATTGCTATTTGATGCTCAATATTTGTCTCTCCAATGAGATGTGAGTTCTTTTAGAGCTGGGAACATGTCTGTGTTACCCAAAACTATGTGCCGTGTATAAAGCACTATGGCTAGCTCTAGAAGTTTGGTTATAGAAGTTCATTAAACCTAAGATGCCAGTGATTGTAAGATGCACCATTATTTTATATAACATTGAGAAAAATATCTCTAATTAAACTTTAATTTGCCTTCAAATTTAAGATACAACCCAAACTCAGAGCTATGGAAAATATGAAAAAGTATGTCCTAGAATCCTAGATGTACTATAAATATTAAACTGGATAAATGAGTAAAGATCAATAAATTGATCTTTGCCTTTAGATCAATACTCATCCCAGTAGGACCAACAAGTAATCCTCCAACATGCCTAGATATAAGTCTGTCCAACAATGAATTTGTGGCCTAGACTGTCAAACCAGTCCCATTTCCCATACTACACTTGAAAGTTTGGAGTGTTTCATGTATGATCACTTCATAATTATGGACTGTAAAAATTATTTTAGACTCATCCTACAACCTCTATTATTTCTATATTTACAGAGAATATTTTCTATGGAGTTCTGCAAAAAGAGAAATGGCCATGTGCGGTGGCGCATGCCTGTAATCCCAGCACTTTGGGACACTGAGACAAGAGGATTGTGAGTTCAAAGCCAGCCTCAGCAAGGGCGAGGTGTTAAGCAACTCAGTGAGACCCTGTCTCTACATAAAACACAAAATAGGACTGGGGATGTGACTCAGTGGTTGAGTACCCCCGAGTTCATTCCTCAGTACTAAAAAAGAGAGAGAGAGAGAGAGAAATGCACGTATATGTTTTTTTAAATAGTTGTAGATGGACACAGTACCTTTATTTTTATGTGGCGCTGAGGATCGAACCCAGCACCTCACACGTGTGAGGCAAGCACTCACCACTGGGCCACGATCCCAGCCCCAACACATATGGTTTGGAACCAACAAAGGTCATGGGTAAAAGGCAATGGTCTTTTATGAACCAATTACAAAATTTAATTCCTTTTCTAGGGCTCTTTTAGTTAAGGTTACATACAGCAGGAAACTTTATTAGATGACAATTCTATTTCATATCTTCTTTCCAGTGTTAGAAAGTTGTTAATTACCCTTTTTATAAGACAGAGTTGTTCAGGAAATGAGCACAAAACAGCAGTGGGAAGCTAAAGATAATGGGTAGGGTTGTTCGAGGGAGAATTCACAACTGGATGGATAATGCACTGTGATCATTCAAAATAATGAAACATAATTTAAGAATATGGAAGGAATCTCTAGGTTACTAAATCCCTCCAGTCCCATCAGTCAACCCTTAAGTGTATAAACTGCAGCCATGAAGGATGTACATTTTAAAGGCAGAAGAAATAATAGTAACTATAAAATGACTAGAGTAGTATAATAAGAAAAAATTAGGGTTTAGGATCTAATTAAGTATGAATTCTGACTTTTGTGCTTATCATTTGCCTAGGGACTCAATTTGCTTGTCTAGAAAATGGGACCAATAATATCTATTTCTTTGTGTCAAGATGATTAAATAACATGAATTAAAAGTACTTAGAAGTAGTTCCTGTGGACTGGCAGGAGCTACAGAGGGCCCAGATCTGCCCTCAGGAAACTCCAAGGATGTCCAGCCAACAGGAGACCAGGGACTGCTAGCCGCTAGCCGCTGGGGAGCCCAGATTCAGGGTAAGAGTCTCTACAGAGACCCTAGCGCCAGCCAACCCTACCCAAGGGCAGCCTGGGCCTGCCCCAGTTCCACTCCAGAGTTCCTGTGGACCAACAGGAGCCACAGAGGGCCCTGATCCGCCCCCAGGAACCTCCACGGTTGTCCAGCTAAAGGGAGACCAGGGACTGCTACCTCTAGCCACTGGGGATCCCAAATTCAGGGCAAGAGTCACTCCAGAGACACCAGCTCAAGCCAACCCCGCCCAAGGGTGGCCTGGGTCCGCCCCAGTTCCACTCCAGAGTTCCTGTGGACCGGAAGGAGCCGCAGAGGGCCCAGATCCGCCCTTGGGAAACTCCATGGGTGTCCAGCCAATGGGAGACCAGGGGCTGCAAGCCATTAGCCACAGAGGAAGGCACACCCAGGGTAAGAGTGGCCTGCAGAGATCCCAGCCTGAAGAGGCCCCACCCAAGTGTGCTCTGGGCCTGCCTCAGTTCCGCTCCAGAGTTCCTGTGGTCAGGCAAGGCAGGAGGCCCAAAACCACCCTTAGGGAATTCCAGGGGTGCCAAATTGAAGGCAAACTAGAGCCTGCTAGCCTCCAGCCCCAGGGGAGCTCACACTCACTATAAGGGTCGCATACAGACTCTCCTGCTTGTGACCCTGCCTAAGTGAGACCTGGGACTGCCTCCAATTCCACTCCAGAGTTCCTGTTCACCAGCAGGAGTGCAAGAGAGGGGCAAAACAGCCCTCAGGGGCCACCTCAGGAGCCCAGCCAAGGCCACTCCCACTGCCCTCTAGAGGTACATCCACTACCTCCGCCACCAACTTTAGTGGCAGTGGTGCCCATCTGGGGACACTGGGGGAACAGAAGTAGCTCCAAGGTGAGACACAGGTAATCTGGAGTGTTAATAGAAGATTATAGGATAGAAGCCACAGTACCTCAGATTGGTATTGCAAGAAAGGAAGATACACAATCAACATGAAAAAACAAGGGAAGAAAGTGCCTCAAATAAACCTGGATA
>CM053417.1:112898347-112948973 GCA_028644305.1 Xerus rutilus
GGGAGGGGGCATGGGGACAGTAAAGGTGGTGGAATATGATGGCCATCATAGCCCTAACTCTATGTATGACTGCATATATGTTGTGATTGCATAAAACTTACAACTAGATAATTGATATGTTATTCTCTATCTATGTACAATGAATCAAATTGCACTCTGTTATCATGTAAGCCTAAATAGAACAAATAAATAAATTAAATATGGAAAAAAAAGAAATTGAAAAAAAATACTAAACACAGGAACTGAAACCCTATGAGAAGATATTCAAATATACAATGCAAACATTTTAATTTTTATTTGTTAATAGGTTTTTGGCACCAGAACCAGTCTCAGTTTACAAAATGATTTCACAAGTTTTCTATCTTTTGTTCTGTACTCCAAAACAGTTTAATGACCTTAATTGACCTAAGTGTTAACATTTTAAATATTCCTTGAGCATTTGGAAGAATACGTCTATAAAACTAGTTAAGACTAAGAATCTTTGAATGTGTAGGTCTATAAAAATATTCTTTATTAATTTTTTATTATTAGACTTTTAAGGTTTTCTACATATTTTGTATCAATTTTCATAATTTATGTTTTCCTAGAATATTTCCCATTTATTAAAATAAAGAATTGGGCTGGGGCTGTAGCTCAGTGTTAGAGCACTTGCCTAGCATGCGTGAGGCACTGGGTTCAATCCTCAGCACCACATACAAATAATAAATGAATAAAATAAAGATCCATCAACAACTAAAAAATTATATAAAAAAATAAAATAAAATAAATAATTAACTCATAAAAAGAAGTACTTAGAAGCATGGTTGGCATCTAGCACCAATAAACATCTACTTATTTTTATTGTGAAAAAAGAAGAAAAGGAAAATGCCTAAAGTGTGTGTGTTCTGTGTTTTTAAACACTATAGTGCAATGTTTTGTAGCCCCTCTATTGAAATATTGAAATGTAACCAGATTACAACTGTACAGTTCAGTGAATTATCACAAAATAAACACATTCATGTAGCCACCACTCAGGTCAAGAACATTACATACCCCCCCCCAAAGCCAACCCTCTATCATGTGCCTATCATTACTTTCCCTATTTCCCAGATCCAGCCTTGATTCTGGTTTGAGCACAATAGATTAATTTTGCTTGCTTTTTCAAAACTTCATAAGCATAAAATCATAGAGCATATTCTTTTGTGCTTGGTAATTTTTCCTCAGCACTAGATTGAGAGATTCATTTCTGTTGTTATGTGTGACTATAATTCTTCCATTTTAATTTCTGTCTTGCATTTTGTTGTATGAATAGGCCACAATCTATTTAAGCATTTTATTGTTGATCATTCAATCTGCTTTCCTTCAACCTTTCAATTGCTATGAATTGATGAAAATGATAGTTAAAAGGGCTATGAATGAGGAAATAAAGTGCAACAGGTTAAGTTAAAAATCTGCTGAAGAAGAATGTGTCTGTCAACAAATTGAGAGTTGTTGAAATTGAGAATGTGTTTGTCAACAAGTCTTTCACTAAGATTTCCTTAGTGAAATCCTCAGGAGCCATTATAAGGTATTGTTAATACAAAAAAGAAAGGGTAATCAGGCACGCATTGTCTTTTCATCAAAATGATGAATGAAGATGTCAACTGCACATAATATACAACAAATGCAATATACACAGCCAAAATATTGAGGAATTTCAGAGACTAGAAAATAACATTTCACAGTCAAGAGCTTCCGCCTCTAAGTAACATGGTAGGTACAATGTGATGGAACTTAAAATACTTATTTCTTCCTTTGAGAGGATTTAAATGGACTAGTGGACTGAATCTTGGTTCTTCCCTTCTGAGAAACATAACTCTAGGCAAATCACTTAATTTCTTTATGCTTGATTTTTCTCTGCTGATGAACTGGTATTGCAAAATAGTATTTCCCTTGTGTTTCCTGTGAGGTAATCATGTGAAAGGTTTTGCACAGTGGAAAGCATGAAGAAGGAGCTCGATAATCTTAACTCTGAAAGGTGATGTGGCACACTTATTAATCACACCAACTTGGTTCTAGATTGTTGGGGTTCAACGTCTAGTTCTGAATATCTTTCAGCAAGTTATTTAATCCATCTGTAATTTAATATGCTCATCCATAAAGTGCAGATAATAATAGTTCCTACTTCGTACTATTGATGTGGAGTTCAAATGAATGTTTAACCTGGTGCATAGTAAACATAGTGAAAACACTTCCTTGAACAACAAAATATAGAGTCACAGTTCTCAACCATGGTTACACAGTAGAATCACCAGGAAGGTTTAAAAAAATGATGATGCCTGGACATTCCTCCTAGATAGTTTGATTTCATTTTATTGTGATGGGGTTTGGAAAAACTTTGCAATCTCTGCTGATGATAATGTGCAGCAAAGGTTGAGACCCCTGCATTAGAGACCCTTCCTTAGCAAGCCAGTTAAACCCCAGCACTAATTCTCACTCTGAGTATCAGGAACCACTGACCATTCTTCTCTTACAGTACTTCAGCAGTAACTACCAAGAGTCTCTTCTGTGTAAGTCACTTGGGTCATGTAAAGTTGAACAAAACATGACCTTATCTGCAAGTAATTTGCAATATACTTGAAGTACATATGGACTCTGACCATTATGTTACAAATCAAAATGCAGTAGTTAAGATAAGACACAAAATGCCTTTAAAGCAAGGAAGAGGCCATTTCCACTTGATGGCAATTCACTAGGGCCTTGTGTAAGAAGTGGCATCTACTTCAAATGGATCTTGAAAAATGGAAAATGAATTCATCTTCATTGTCCTTAGCTTTTCCATCTCGAACAGGATTTCTGAGGTCTCTTCTGACAACAATAAAAAAAATCTAAGATTTTATGAGACCAGTTCATGTGCAATGTGGAAAATATTTTGGTATTCCAGTTTCTTTAAGGTATAGTCATTTTTGAAATGCAAACTTGTGTCTCCCCACCCTCAATTTTCGTTTTGTTGTAGGGTTTCTTTTAGGTGAGACTTGAAATATGATTTGCTTTGGGCATATCATTCAGTTAGCTTAGGTAGGAGTTCATGATATCTCAAATCCTGGATGAAGTCTAAAGCAATTCTTAGGTTCAAAGGTACAGGTAATCTTTAGTGATACCTTAAAATCACAGGAAAAACAAAAAACACACTCAGTTTTTTCTAGGTGAAGAAAAGCATGGCAATTTTCTGGCATTTGGGCTCCTGTGGAGGAGTACAGGGCTGTACCCTATAGGGCCCAGAGCTGCAGGAAACAGGCAAAATGAAAAGGCCTCTGGACATCATCAGAATTCAAAGGATAAGCTGTATCCAAACAAAATGGAAAAGCAAGAAAGTATAAT
Source organism: Xerus rutilus (assembly GCA_028644305.1). Classification (NCBI taxonomy): domain Eukaryota; kingdom Metazoa; phylum Chordata; class Mammalia; order Rodentia; family Sciuridae; genus Xerus; species Xerus rutilus. The sequence continues at coordinate 112,901,687 of CM053417.1, forward strand.
GGGTGCTTGCATCAGCACAATGAGAAACCTCCAAATCAGTTGTGACAGTGCTGAGGAAGCAAAGCTGAGATAAAAATAGCCCATCTGGATGCCCTCTTATCTAAACCATTATTTTATTTTGTTATTATTATTTCTTTGGTTAAAATACTCTATAAAATATCTATCAAAGAAAGTAGAATATAACAGGACTATCAGAGAAGTGAAACTTTATAAAATTGTTGCTATATTAAAATAGCATACTATACAAAGCCAGAATTCTTTATGGAAAAGAGTAGCTAATTAAGGAAAGATAGGTCCCTGGTTATGTGGGTTCTCTTATCTTTTGCATTTCCTAGAGAAGATTATATGGATAGTGATCAAAGATTAGACTATAGAGATGCATATTCATTGACTCATTTAATAAAAAAATACTTATTGAACATATACTATGGGCTAGGTAATGTTATAGAAAGTAAGCCAGATTAAATTCTTGCCTTCATGGAGCATATAGTCATGGTAAGGGAAACAGACAATGTTCAATAAATATAATCCATAACAGCCGGGCGCGGTGGCTCACGCTTGTAATCCCAGCACTTAGGGAGGCTGAGACAGGAGAATCGCGAGTTCAAACCCAGCCTCAGCAATGACGAGGCACTAAGCAACTCAGTGAGACCCTGTCTCTACATAAAACACAAAATAGGGCTGGGGATATGGCTCTGTGGTCGAGTGCCCCTGAGTTCAATCCCCAGTACCAAAAAAAAAAAAAAATCCATAACAGAGTTTTATAAAATCATGGTATTATTATAAGGTGATAAGTGATATGAGGAAACAAAGAAACAAAAAATGGAAAGTCAAGTTACATCAGGGTGTTGATGAGGTCCTGGGTAGGAATGATAATGGAAAAAATAGATTTAATTGAAATGGTGAGATCGAATAAATATTTGGAGAAGGCAGAGAAGTTAGTGATGTAAATACATGGGAGTATATCACTGCAGGCATAAACAGCCATTGCAATGTGCCAGAGATGGCAGCATGTACCTGGCCGAGTCAGGAAATAGCAAGGAGGTCAGTGTGGCTGGAGCAATGAGCAAGGGGTGGATTAATGGGAGCGGAGTTCAATAGGAAATAGGGGGCAGATGTGGATAGCATTGCTCACCATGCAAAAACTGTTTTTCACCCTGAGTGAGATGGGAATCCATGGGAAGACATTCAACAAAGATGTTAAACAGGTTTTTGTGGACTGCTGTTTTGAAAATACAATATGAAGGGCAAAATTGAATCAGGGGATCATCAGAAGAGTGTCATAATTATCACATGTGGTAGGGCAGAATTTTTATATCTCCCACCCCCATTGATATTCCCAGTCCCTGGTATACACATTCCTGCTAGTTATTCAAACACTAATCTAGTAACTTCTATGAAGGGGTTTTGCAGATATAATTATGATCCAAAATCAGTTGACATTAAAATATGGAGATTGTTAGGGAGGCCTGGTCAAATTAATGAGCCCTTTGAATGTGGATCTAGAGGAAGTGAAATATTTTAAATAGAAGGATTCAATGCATCATTGCACACTTGAAGATTGAGGGGACCACATATAAAGGATTGTGTAGGGGAGAGGATACACTGATAGAATACTTGGAGAATCCCAAAAAGTACATCCCTGGAACAAAAATGATCTTCACTGGCATTAAGAAAGTAGAAAGGGCAGACTTAATAGCTTACCTCAAAAAAGCTACTGATGAGTAAGAGCCACTGCCTTATTTATTACCAAACAGAAATGTCTCATGGCTTTTTTACGTGCTCCATAATTTAATTGATGTGATACACTAGAATTCAAATTATGAATGACTGACAAAATTATTTTTGTTGGACAATCCTGATTTAAGTAAAATTGACTTGTAGTTAAAATAATATTTTAGTTGTGCTCCCACTTCAGTAAATTCTATCACTTTTTCCCCTTTTTAAAGTTATGGTTGGACTTAATTAGTAATGTTCAGTATTTAACAAAAATGGTGAATGACATCTCAAAACTGTTTTTATATTTAGGTTTATATAGCTGATTATGAGAATATGTTTAAATATGGAGGAAATCCCTTCACTCAGGACCAAGCATGATTCGCATGTGTTTCAATTTGTGTTCATTAGCCTATTAAAGGCAATGGTTGAAGATAAGGAAAAAAAAAGAAGGATTGTGTAGCCTCTAGGAACTAAAGGCAGTCCCTGAATAAGAGCAGAAATAAAATGGAGGCCTCATCTCTACAGCTGAAAAAAGCTGAATTCTTCCAACAAGAATGATTTTGGAAGCATATTTTCCCCCTAGAACCTCCAAGAGAGAACAGCCCTGCTGACACTATAGTTTCAATTTGGACTCTGAGCAGAGAGCCCAATCATGCAATGCCAGACTTCTCACCTACAGAACTGTGAGCTAATAAATAAGTGTTGTTTTAAGATGCAAAGCTTGTTATACAGTCATAGGAAATTAACACATCAACTGAGAACTTACTAATATTTCATACTGTGCTATACTTATATTTACTTTAACCCATATCATAATGCCATTTAGATAAATGACTTTATTACAATACATATATACAAGCACATAATTCTCTCTAAAGAAAGATGCATGTTTAGTGTAAGGACATGTACAAAAAAGGAAAGACTACTCAATTGTTAGGGAATGCTCAGACTGATGTGCTTATCATCAGCATTCTGTTGCTTCCTGGGCTATGACAGATGTGTTATAAAGAGAGATAGACACTCAATAATTGCCTAACTGTAGCTTCTTCATGTTGAAAGTTTCTATGAAGAAACTTTCCCAAAGTGTTTGAGAAAGCTAAGCGGAAGAGGTGAAATTTTAAGAGTGGTTTGAGAATTAGGCAGAACGAATATCATCAGACTGTGTAGAGTATTCCAACCTTATTCCATGAAAACTAAATTTAGTGTTGGACATTTCCTTGAAAACACAATGGTGTTGGGGAATTTGTTTCTGAAGAAGAAACCCCATCTATTTTCAAGAAAATTTAGCTCAAATATTGCTTCCTCATGTCCTTCTTCCAGAAAGTTCTATACTGGACCAAGAATCTATCTTTAAGCACCCCTAACCCTTTATATCCAGCTCTATCACTATTTGTATCATTAACTTTTGCTTTGTAACAAACTACCCTAAGATTTAGTGGCTTAAAATAATAGTCATTTACTTGTTCACAATTCTATGGATCAATAATTTGGGCTGGGTTTCACTGGGATTGTTTCTGCTCCACAGGGTCATGGCTGGGCTCACTTATGTATTGTGGTCTATTGATGGATAATGGTCTCACCTATTTGGTGGTTAGCTGGCTGTTGCCTTGTTAACTTAAATAACAGGGCCATAAGTCTCTCTTCATTCAATTGGCTCATCTGGCCTTATTCATTGAGTGGTGGTCCTAAGATCCCAGGAGCAGCAGAAGAGAGCTAATTTCAATATGCAAGCATTTTTCAAGTTTCTGTTTATGTCAGACTTGCCATTGTCCTGTTGTACAAGGCAAGTCACATGGCCAAGATTGCAGTCAACACAGGTTGTGCCTATTATCCAAGGGTGTGACTAGAGGGAGAGATATTATTACAGCCATTTTTGTGAAAAATCTGCCATATTGCCCTTATTGCACTGAGTTGTAATTTCCTATTTCATATATATGTCAATCTTATTAAAGACAGAAGTCCTGCTACTTCTCATCTATATCCTGAGCATGTAACACAGTGCCTCACATTGTATTTCATGCTCCACACTAGTTCATTTTGTCCTAACTTTGTGTTGTTTACCCAAAAAAGCCACTTAGGCTGTATGAGCCAGAATTACCCATTTTAGTGAAATGGGAAGAGAAAGATTTCAAAATAATCCTGAATCTCAAAATGATATTCCCCAAAGACTTATGAGCCTTACTGGGATTTAAGAAGCAGCACAGCCTGGGTAACTTCTCCCACTGTCAGCTTCCCTGCAAAGGCTGCTAACAACATTCTTAAACTAAACTGCCAGTGGTGCTCTAGCTCTGTCCCAAGAGAATTGACACACGTCATCTCTTTGCATATTTTTATCCTATACTCACTATATCAACAATTCTTCAATTTTCTGTGGCTTGGAAAATGTCAGAAGGAAAAGTTTATGAAGTCTCCCACATATGCAGACATCTGGCTAAAGTAAGCAACCCACAGATCAATTTGTCAAAGCTCAGCTTTCTTCCTTTTCAATCTTTTATCCAAGAACCTCATAAAATCCCAATTATGTGCAAAACAAAATTGTTTTCAACCCCTTTTAGAAATATCAGTCTGACCCAACTAGGAAAGTCATTTAAATTAGCTGGGGGTATACCTGATAGAAAGAGCAATCATCCTTACGTTTCAGAGCTAAAATAGATATCCAAACAAATCCTTACTCAGAACTCCTGTAGGTATCAATTCCTACTGCTTTCATAGTTTGTCTTACTGCATTTTGTTTTAGAAGCATTCTGATGGGGAATAAAGCAAGGCCAAATGTGGCAGGACTATGGGCTGTCTTGTTTTAAATTCCAAGCTTGTCTTAGGTTTGGCAGCTGCTTTAAATGGTCCAGCTGGTCCCAGTTGACCAGATGGCTAAAAAGTAAGAGGAAATTTCCTTATGTAGAAAATAGGGCATCCCAGTTAATAACAGATAAGACAGTGCTTCTGTATTCTTGCTCCAAGGAGATAGTTATGGATCTTTCAGAGTCACCTGCACACCTGGGTCATCCCAGCTGTCTCCTACCAATGCTTTCTATCACCTCTACAGTTTCTAGACTGTAGTCACACATGAGAGCTCAAGACACACTTAGGAGTAGCTGCAAATCATTCAGCTCTAACAATCATGGAGTAAAGTAAAATAATTGTTTAACCTTGTTTGGATATTAAGCCTGCCTAATATCTCACAGCCTTCCATTCAGTTCATCCTAGGGGTCAGAAAAGCAACAATACACCCAAACTTGAGTCTGTCACTAAGGGTTTCATACTCCACACAATAAGAACACTACCAGCAGACCTGCTTCTTGGAGGTTGGCAGAGGTGTATGTTTAAAAAAAAATTTTATAGCTTCAAACAAGAATCTACCTATGAAACAGATTGTGTTGGTATTTGATTTTCTGTATTCAGGGAAGGGACTGAACTTCTAAAAAACAAACAAAGAACACAAAAAGCATTGGTTGGCAGGAAGAGAGGAAATTAACTTTGATTCAATAAACACAAGTTTCTTACTTGAGATGTGTTTAAAATTGGTGAATCATGCTGGAAACCTGCCCAGATTGTCTTCTAAAGAATCTTATAAGTGTACCCCAAATATTAAGAGTAGAAGGTTCTCATTGCCTGGAATGACCTTTACCTCTTCCTACTTCACCTAGTTAATATGCTGCATAGATTCAGCTCAGGCTCTCTCCTTCAGGCCATTTTCCTAACACTGCTCTGTCTCCCTCCTCCTCTTACTCTATCTCCTCCCTCCCTCCTTCATTCCTCCTTCTATTGCTCCCTCCTCCACTTAATATGTTAGGCATCCTCCTTAATATATCCTTATATTCCACATTTTTAAAATAATCAGCAATGCAAATGTCTGTCTCTGGCCTAACAGATTACAAACCCTGAGGGTAGGAAGAATGAATCACTAATTAAATAATGCTGATAATAGCACCTGAGTATAAGCATTTTCAATACTGTTCATTAATTCACTAACCAACACTTTAGTGAGCACCTACTATGACCCAGGTTTTGTACTAAGTAGTAGGTATGTACATATGAACAAAATCAATGAAGTCATTGCCCTCATAGAGATAAAAGTCTAAAATTAAGAATGCTTATTTCTAAGTGTAACCATACTTATTATATTTCTAACCATACGTATTATATTTCATACTTATTATTTCTAAGTGTAACCATACTTATTACACTTTCTAAGTGTAACCATACTTACACTTATTTCTAAATGTACCATACTTATTTCTAAGTATGGTAATAGGATATTTTTGTTGCCTCAGAATTTCTACTAAAGCCTTATGCTAAAGGGAGACTCTCCACATATGCATGCAGGATGCGGGACTTCCTAGAAGGGAGCACATACTAACTAGAGACTATTACACCTAGTACCTGTGTTATTACAGAAAACTAGACATTTGAAAAAAATTAATTGAAGTAATGGAATTTATGGGTGTTGACAGTACTATGGCATTCTTCCTAGAAGGGGAGAAGGTAGTTCACCCTACTCTTGTGAGAGAAGACACTGACTAGCATCTCCCCCATATGCCATATATTTGCTGAACTTCTGAAATTCCAATAAGCTGCCCCTGAATCATAGAGTGAAAGAGTTCTTGGGAGAGTCTCTCATGTGTCCTCAGCAGTTTGGGTTTTGTATGAAAATACAACACCAATCCTTGTTTCTTACCTGGATAAATTCTGAAGATAGTAGGTTACCTGGAATACCCAAGACAGTGGAGTGAAAGAAGAGAGAGCAATTGGTTAAGTTGTATGTGCACAGTTTAACAAGGCAAGAATTCATGAGTTCTTAGTGGGCCAAATAAATGGTGTGGAAGATAGCCAGATGTGAGGCATCTTTAAAGCATGTCATCTGAGAGGACTTCCTGCCTGATTAGGGTCCTAGGAGTAAGAGTTATATAGGATATATTGCTAGTCACATGAAACTTTCTTCTATCCTTCTCTTTACCCTCACCTCTCATCAATGATCAAGTCAGCAGCAGGAGTGGAGAAAAGGATTGGAAATGCAAGGGTAGGAACTGAAGGAACAGACAATATGCTCCACATTGCTGCACATTTTCAAGACAAAGATTGGGCCCAAGCTGGGGACAAAGGAGGGAAAGAGCATCGAAGTGACTATGAAACTGAAGTTTTGTTTCAGACTGATGATTTCTTAAAAATCTGATAATGGATTTTCCTGAAGTATTTGTCACCAATGCTTTAGCTGTCTATGGCAAAATACATGTTTATGCATTTTGGGTCTAATGGCATGGGATATAGTGAATGGAAATCTATGGATTCCTCAAATGTCCCCCAAGGGAAGACAAGTCAACTGAAGATGTTTAATGGCAGTGACTAGAGAAAATCATGGCTATTCCTTATTCAGACCCTCTGGAGCTTAACCCATTCAATAGATTGTATACCTATGAGAAACACATGCATGTGTATTATATATTTATGTGCATAAATATATAATACACATAAGTACATATAATAAGCTTTGGTACATTTCATTGGCAGCATGACTATCCCAAATAATGGACAACCTCAGAACATAAGGCCCTTCTTAAGAATTCTAATATAACCTCCTATCTCACAGAGCAGTCTTTTCTCCTACATTATGGACAGGAAACAGTTACAACAAAAAGAACCAGAAAGAGTTCAGTGCCTGCCATGTGAAAAACTTGGCTAAACAGTTTATAAAGGCAATGCTTCTTATTTCATTTAATTTTTGAAAGGGATAGATAATGATGTTCCTATTTTAGAAACGAAGAAACAGGCTGGGGAAAGTTGAGTGGAGTGAAAGAATCCAAGATTTAAATCCAGGCCTACCTATATTTAAAAATGTATCTCTGTGCATATATTCCAAACTTCCCAATGTCAGCTTAAGAATTTCAGGAAAGGGGGATCTGTTCCCTCAGAGAAATACCATTTCTTTATAGTATATGTCATATTATTATGAGACCTTTCCATATATCAAAACTGTTTTCCTGTAACATTTTATGCATGGATTCTGCTTTAGTTCTCCTTTATTATCTGCATGGTCTCACATGGGGAAACATGGCTATTAATGAACTTATTTATTTATCTGACAAATGCAGATTTATTTATCATCTAGTCTATGCCACATATTGTCCTAGGTACTGAATCTAACTCAATAAACAAGACAAAGTTCCTTCCTACATGGAACCTGCATCCTATTGGTCATCTTCCCATAGATATTCACTCTAATCATTCTCAGTTTCCTTTTTCTTCTCATTGAAGTTAAAAAATTTAAACACTACATATATCTTCTGGAGCATAATAAGACACACTCAAATATAAATGTATTTAAAATGATCATACTTACAAAATCAAAAACCCCTTTAAATACCTAAGACACTAAATAATGATTAATATACATCAGGTCGACTATTATTCTACTGTTGTGTATAACTAAAAATAAATAAATAAATAAATAAAAGCTTGTGGCAAAATAAATGATGCTCATGTGTTGGGTATATAGCCCAGTGGTAAAGTGCTTGCCTATCATGTGTGAGGCCCTGGGTTCAGTCCCTAGCACCACAGAAAATGGAAAAAGAAATGCTCATGAGAGACTTTATTAATGCCATGGGAAATAGCACATAGTATAGAACTGTATACACATTTTTCTTTGTGTACATATAAGCAGGTTTGCCCACAAATGCAAATAGAAAAAAATGACTGGAATTAAACACACCAAAGTCTTTAACAACAGTTATTTACTGGCTGGTTAACATTAATGATGTTTTCTATCTTTTCTATAATGAGAATGTCTTCCTTTTGAAGTGCAGTATGCATATCTACTCTGTACAGGGTATTATAGTAGGCCCTGGAACAATTGTATAATTAGCACAGTAAAGCATTTGGTCAGAGATTGCAGTGTTCATGAATTAAAATCGGTTTTTATATGTATATTTATGTATAAGTAAATATATGGTCAATTCTTTATTTTCCATGACTCACTTTTTATCCCATTTTGATTTCTCATCGTCATTTGTATGAGTCATATCTCACGGCCATTTGAGAGCCAACCTTGTTTAATAATAGCATAAGAAAAGTACATGTAGGAAGATAAACTAGTTGGTGGCAAAAGGATAACCACTACAAGTTCAAAGCCAAGTATAAAATGATTTTTATTACACCCTCTTTGAGTTTGTCTGAGTTCCTAATTGCCTCCACATAAAAAGATCACTGATCAGTATCTATTTATTTAGCAATAGTTTTGACTGTTGATGCAGAATCAAAATAGCTTCATAGACTGAATAACAAATTTATAAAAACTCAAGCTTTCATTTTGAAAATAAGTGACTCTCTTTTCATAACAATGGATAGTTGGAGGCTAAATGTCTTATGTTTTGACATTATCTGCTCATAATTGGTCACTAATACTTTGGCTGTCTATTAAATTATAAAATATATGTGCATCCTAAAGTTTAATGGCATGGAATGCAGTGATGACAGTAACTAATAGCTAGAGAGAAATAAACAAATGCACCTCTTTGGGAGGGAGAACAGAGTAGATTAGAATTTCTATTTGGTAAAATTGATCTGTGATTATGTAGCTGAAAGAAGATATTAGTATTTCTGACATCTGTACTCCAGTAGACATATGACACAAGTACATTATACTATTTGTTATTTAAAAGATAAAGTATCTGACACAGCTCTATTTGTTTTTCTATGAACATCTAAAACCTAATATTTATCTTTGGAGGTATGAGACTTAATAAGTTGTGTAACTATTTCCCCAGTATTTAGTACAACTCTGTTATATTCATGGACCTCTATATTGTCATCTTATGTTCCAAACATAGGCAATAATGTGGAACATGATCTAGCATTTCTCATCATGTCAGTTGCAGCACAAGTGAACATAAGCTTAAACCAGCAAAGATATGGGATTACATCTCAATTACTTTCTGGAACTGGATTTTGGAAAGACCACTCAACCAGTATGAAACAATGTATACTGAATGCTAAATCAAACTCATACTTCCAGATAATTCAAGCTAGTGGCTCAATGTACTCTGTAAAAGGAGGAAGCATGCATAGGCACACTTCAGGCGTCCTAGGGCATTTCACAAGTAGCACATTTATCATTACTTATTTAAGCAACATTTACAAATGCAGAAGGCCCACCTTACATAAAAATGGATCACATAGCCAGTTATGTATCATTGTTTGAGATGCTAAAAAATGTCTATTTGTTTTATATACACACATACTCATTGATATGGTTTTCTGGTATAAATTTCTAGGAGCTTAATTCAAGCTTTTATTACTGTAAATGATTTCACTGAGCATATGAATTACAATATCCTCACCAATAGTTGACAATATAGCATAAGTTACACCAATCCTACTCCAGTTCTTGGCTCATAAACATCTGAGGTCAAAAAAACTCAAGGTCTTTTAGAATTTCTAAGCCATGCCCCCCACTGCATTCCTCTTCTCTCTCAACTCTGATTCCTAACTAATTCGATTTTGAGAATTCTCCATATCCTCAGAGACCTGGTTCTCTCTAACTCAGTTCCTCATTCTCTTATTGCACTTGCATTTTCACCAGTGCTATAGGATTGTAAAATTTCTGTCCTCACAGAATTCACCAGCCCATAAGAACTTTGGTGAACCTCACAGGTCATTTGTTAAGTAAAATTCCTTACCTTTGGCAAAGAAGCCCTGGAACCTGAACTCTGGGTTGTCATTGTTAAGACTGTGGTGATGCCCAGTGCAACCCTGGCAGGGGCTGCATCCATGTTTATCCAAAAGGAGACCCAGGACAAAATGACTATCAACAGGCTGGGGATGTACATCTGGATCAAATAATATCCCATCTGGCGTTCTAGGTGAAACTTGACCTCGATGCAGGTGAACTTTCCTGAAAGGAGGACGTGATCATTTAAAATATAATTTGAATTTATCTTTCCCATTCCAATATCCTACTTTATCTTTAAAAATAATATTGCAGGCAGATTTGGAATATTGTACAAAATATTCACCCTATGTAACCAATTCATTTCCTCTCCAATTCAACCAGTAATTGAAATAATAATGAGAAGGAGTGATCTAAACAGTCACTGGACTAAAAACACAGGGCATATTTAATTTTTAAAATCTGTGCTTGCAGCTTGATTATTTTAGATAGAGCTTCAGAGTTTGCAAGACTGACATAAATTGACCAGGTTAAATAAAATATTCAAAATGTGTGGGGTTATAATATATAACATGTAACATATGTTATAGAACCTATAGCATAATATAGAACCCATAGGATATATATGTAATATATAATATATGCCATATAATATGTAATGGTTGAAACAATTTCCTCCTAAGCAGTAAAAGTATACCCAACAGTGTTTGATAACTGTGTATTTATTTTTATGTTATTAATGGCAAGATAAAAATATACATTTTTATAAACCATGTATAGTCTAGTCATTGTAAAAAATTCATAGATTTTGGGTAATTGTTTGAGGACCTTTTGGATATTCCTAGGAACTGTTTGTTGGTATTACTTTCTTATGAAAGAATACACGTAAATATATTAAAACTTCAACATATTATGAGGAGGTAAAGGTTCCTGCCTCTTCCTACTTTTTCACCTCTTTGATTTACTTGGAGTTAGAATCCCAGAAATTAGTTTGGCTTAGTCCACACAAATTATAAGTGATAAGGTTGAATTCTTCTTCATCAGGAAGAATACTGTGGAATCAGGTTTTAGTTACTTCATAGGAAGTCACTGTTGACTTCTGGAACAAGAGTTCATGGACCATTCTACTCAGCAAAGGACCTGGACCAGTCACTAAATAATCCATCATGTTTTGGTTACCTTTTTTTTTTTTTGGTACTAGGAATTGAACACAGGAGTACTTAACCACTGAGCTACAACCTCAGCCCTTTTTTATATTTTATTTAGAGATAGGGTCTCACTGAGTTGCTTAGAGCCTCACTAAGTTGCTGAGGCTAGCTTTGAACTCACACTCCTCCTCTCTCAGCCTTCTAAGCCACTGGGATCACAGATGTATGCCACCACACCTGGCCCTCTTGATTGCCTTTTTATAATCAGCCTCTGTGGCATCAATGCCCAGGATGTTCATAGGAAAAGCCATCAGCTTTACTAGGCAGGTATAAACTTCCAGGATATCAAATGCTTATTTGCTGCTACTACCTCAAATTCTCGCTGCACCCTCATCCCCAAATGTGCCTATCAGTATTACTGACAACATGTGACTTTAGAGCCAGTCCTATTCCCTCTGATTTTCATCCAAACTCCTATTACTGTCCCAGACTAAACAGCACAACAGCTCTATTTCTGTGTTTACAAACACCTATGTTATTATTCCTCTATTCCACTAAGGCAGGAAGGGCAAAATGATCTGTGAATCCAATGTCAAGAGTGTATGCCAGGAAGGGGCAAGATTTCATGTTTCCTGCACCACCAATTAGGTCTCGACCTACACCTTTCTTCAGACTCATCTGATAGATGTTCTGCAACAGAATAGCAAAAGATTCCAAATTTTCTTTCTCTAGACGTTTTAGAAAAATTATCTATTGTGTTCAGTGACCTATTCCAGAGGGTACAGGAATCTTATCTATTGATAAGTGTTTGAGCTCTATTATTTTGGTAAATATGTAGTGATTAAGGTGAAAATGATATATTCTCCAAGAAGGGAAAGGAGCCCACTTGGGCCTAGCAGCTGAGAGGAAACTTACCTGTGTTGTAGTGCTTTGTGCAGTAGCCAAGTTCCTTCTCTTCTTTCAAAATAAACTGGGGCAGGGTCAATCCTTCAGCAACTTGCACTGGACCATCACTTAACCACTCAAATATCAGGTCATTCATTGTGTACCCAACTGGAGTAAAGAATCACAGTGAAAAGCTGAATGAATCTTTTCATGGGAAGCTTGAAAGTCTAGCCATGTAAAGAAACAAACAAGGAAGTCATCTAAAGCAGACACATGCTCAGTCATTTCAAGAGCATTCTTAATAAGGGAGCTGCAATCACCACAACTACATGTCATTGGAACCAAAGAAATTGAAGACAACAAGCTATTTCTGGATGATTTTTTCTGTGTAATGAGAGAATGGAATCTATAAAGTCTATTTTCTTCTGCCTCTTTATTCACTAACACTTTCTGAAGAACAAACAAACAAACTTAAAAATCATTTGAAGATTGTCTTTACTTGAAAGAGATGTGTCTGGGGCAATCCAATAAAACAATCCAATTCATGGCTCTAGTCTTAGTATTCCAATTGAAACCACTCTTATTTTTTTAAAAATAAGAAGCAATTAATAATGGGACTGCATAAAACATTTCCACTGCAAACTTGGCCCCTTTTCTTAGGTCTATTATCTTTTCTTTCAAAAAACTTATGTTAAGTACTTATTATGGTCAACTCTCAGTTACCTCAGCAAGTAGGGAAGGCTATAGGCAGGTAACTGAAGAGAAAGTTGTGGGATATGCAATTTAAGAATATTCATTTTTGCCAATGTCTTGATAAATAGGCCTACTTATCACAGTTAATATGAAGCAAAATGGATTCCCTATTGTGTAAGGTTATATTGTTACATGACTGGAACCATCCAAAATAAGATAGGTAACAGTTCAGCAAACCAAAGTTAGCTTTTGTTCTCCATGTTCCTGCTAACCAGGCCATTATTTGTCAAGTGCCTCTGCACTTTTCTCCATTCTGGAATTGGCAGCTACTCTTTCATGCATTATTTCTCTACCTTTTGTTTGTGATATTTGAACTCTAAAAATGAAGGTGATGGGGACAAAGGATATTATGTGAAGTTTTGACTAGCCAATAACTTCAGCATGCTTATTAAGTTTATAGATTCTCATTCTTGTTTACTGAAAGATAGTGACTCACCAGAGCTCCCCAAAAATCAATGGCAAATTTAATTGGAATCTACTTTCCTCTTTTTTTGATTACCTTTTAAATTCAAAACCAAAATATAAAAACGCGGAAAGCAAGGAACTGCAAAGTGTATCCTGTATAAGCACTGATAGTTTATAAAGAGAATGGCTAATCATCTCTTCCACTGCAGTTCTGTGGGAATACAACCTGAGTGCCTCCAACACACACCTGGAGCTTACCAAATACCCCATGTTCCTATCATATGAGCTTTTTGATGCCTACCATAATAATTGTCCTTGTCAGCCCCTTGAGGCCTCAGCATAGAGCAGACAGAAGAGATAAAGAGATGAGGAAAGAGGAGGTAATATTGGGGTAGCAAAGTAAAAAGTAATTCCCACCCTTTGCTTCCACAGTTAGTAGTAAAAACCTTGCTGTTTCTTTGATTTCATTATATCTGGGTCCTGCAAAGACCAAACGTATTTACTTTTTGAAGCATTTTAAACTTTGAATGAGCTTCAGTTTGTAGCTATGTCAGCTGTTTTACAGAGAAAAGTGTCATTTTGAGGCAGGGGAGAATATGAAGTATTAGAAAAGAGACAAAGAAGGAATCATTATGTAAAAAAGTGTTTTTCTCAACCTTCTTTTTAAGAGAAGGGGAAATAGGGAAAAAATGAATACATAAAGCCTATTATAAATCAGAAATTCTCATTTTATCCCTGACAACTTCTTAAAACAAAGATGTTTCATTATTTTGTTTATTTCTGTAGGAAGTTTCAAGGGAAATCTACAGTGATTTTAAATGATCAGAAAGAAACTCTGTCACTGCTTCTTTTTTAATAATTGTTGATGTGTCTTTTTACACTTATTATTTTTTAAAACCAAGAAGTTAAAAGTCTTTTCTTGCTCCTGCCTCATTAAATCTCCTAACATTCCTGTAGGTCAATAGCACTTATTACTCTTTGCATTCTACAAACAGAGAAACTGACAGAGCAAGTCAGAAAAATTCTATGTCTCTTAACTAAAAAGCCCATTATCTTGGAGGCATCAGCAACTTATGGCTCATGTCAAAGATTTCAATGGCATCAGAGCTAGGGCATAAAGGGGACAAAGTTGATGTCACTTTCCTACTTTCTTCACCATGCCTTTTTGTATCCATTGCTTATCTGAGGAAGATACTTTTTCCCCTGTCTTTATCATCTAATCTCATGCCCCTTGTTCTTGCATCCTCCTCTGACTAAGGCCCCTGTGTCCAGTTCTGAAAGCAATCATCCCTTCCTGCCAGAATTCCCTTGAGAGTGATGGTCTATATGGGCATAAAATGGAAAGAAATACAATTTTCTGATTAGAGAGTAAATCATTATAAAAGTTGAATGAATAATAATCTTGATTTTCTCAGGAGACATTTTCGTTTCAAGGAAAAATTAACAAATCAGACTTTTTTTTGAAGGTCAAGTTAGTTGGCATTTTAGATTGAAAGGTTATCTGTGCTGTATTGATAATGAGCTTCTCCTATAAGTCATGTACACACATTTGCTCATCCTTTCTTTAGTACTAGGGGTGTTGGTAAGTACGTAGAGAATGAGTCTTACAGGTCTTTTCTCCTTAATGACACTAAAAGAACCAGGTCTTTGGTTAAAACAAGCAGGCATTCATTTCAATAATTGTGACTTACAACTCTCCAGCTGCATTGTACAGGTCTGTACATCCATTGGGAAGTTCTTCAAGTCCATGGGACATGATAAGGTCAAGGTGAGTCTTAGCAAAGAAAAAAATGTGAAAACCAGTTTTAAATCTGTGAGGTCTAATTCTTCAGAAACAAAAATGTATTTGGCATTTATCAAAATATATTGATTCAAATAATGAAAGTTCTCACTCATGGCACTAATTTCTGTTTTTCAAATGAAGAGTAGTCATTAGTATTTTTTTAGATATTATAGTATTTAATCATAACCCCTTACTGTCTATTTCCCCTCTTCCAGCCTTTGACTCTTTCTACTTTTCCATGTCCTCACCAATGATGCTGGTCTCAAGTTTACTCTATAATAAGCAAGAACACTCAGAAATGATATAACACAATGTGTTCTTACCCATACTGATATAAAAAAGACATAAGTTTTATACTGTTTTAGAATTATACCCTGGATACCTGGATATGTGGACTTTGCTTTAAGAACAAAAATGATGCGATAAGCATTAATTCACCTTCTAGAAAATGGGCAAATGATTAATTTCACAGACTTTTCATTTACTAATCCACATGGATGGGTTAAGAATATATTGTAGCATTCATTGTAGAGTTTTGACAGTTCTGGAGCTGGTAGTCCTTGAGCTAGAAAAATCCATTTGAAGATGGTAGTTTCCGTAGTTTTTGCTTCTCTGTACTTAATAAGGCTTACACTGTTCCCTTTCCCCTTCCCTCAGTTTTTCAGTGTTCCAGTCAACTCAGGCAGAGCCTTATATCAGAATTTTGGCTACCATCTCTTTCCCACCATTTCCCTTGTATTCCTCAAGCAGATGGGGTACACATCTTGCTCTGCTTTTCTCTCCAAGAAGGAAATTAAGATTGAGGATTATTAGATCTATTTTCTCTTCCCAATATTGCCTGCAACTATCTCAGCACCCTCAGGAAGATATTAAATTTGCTAAACATTTGTTTCCTCACCAAATGATGAGGTAGGATGATGCTTATTCCTGTTTTACTCTAATATTAGAATTCCTGTTATTCTCAAGTTCACTGTTCAGATATACTGCACAGTATTCTGAATGTAATTCCTGTTATCCTGTTCATTGTGTCTCAAATATCTTTAAATCCCAAAGCCTCAAAACTCTCCCTTGCACTTATGCTTATTTTCACCATCCTGGTTCCTCTCTCTGTCTCCTTCATTTTACATTCTATTTGAGCAAAAATAAAACAAAAAAAAATTGTGGCACACTTTTTAAAGAAAGAAAAGTTTTGGAATTTGAAGCAAGATTAGACAAAGAATCCATGCTGCTTCAAAGTCATTAAAATACAACAATGACTAGGAAAAGCAAGACACAACATAGTGCAATGTGATCACAATTATGCAAAAATCTGTTTTCAGTCTTGGATATAAACACATCACTACATTAAGAGTAGATATTTCTGGTTGGTGGAATGATTTACATTTTGTTTTTATTATTCATACTGTCTCTGATGACAAGTATAGTTATTTGAAACTATCCATAGAATCAATTTATTAGCTTTCTTGCCTTCATGTAATTAAATGTGCCTTTTTTTGGTAGCTGAAGGTAAAATTATGAAACTCTCTTCTATTAAGTGTTTTTGCTATTAATATTATTATTATTAAATATACAGTATTTCACCTTCATTGCTAAATAAATGAGCTATTTTCTATGAGCTCTTCTGAGAACCCAAACACCATGATTTTAGAGGGAAAAAAATGGTTTCATGTTCTCAACAAGTGACCTAAAACAACATTTGAGACAGAAAAAAAGAATCTTTGTTATTTGTGGAGTTCATTTGTAGATATAACTATGTAGATTATTATTTCTCCATGGCATGAACAATTAAATTTTTTTTGAAAACACTATTTTATTAAGATTAACAGAATGAACTCTTTAAAATAAAGGCAGAGTAAAAGAACCAAAATGAAAATCTCTAGCAAAAAATTTTTACTTTATTAAGGGGGAGAAAAAACTCAAAAAATCCATGGAGTTAGAATTATTACCATAATGAGAATCTATTTTTTTATTTTCTGTTTTTTAAAGAGGAAATATTTTCATCATACAAAAATACTTTGTTCCACAACTTGATTATTGTAAATAGTGCTACAAAAGGGTACACATCCTTAATTAGGAAGAAAAATTTTTATTTGAGATACACTGCACAGTATGCTGAATATAATAAATTATAGAGTACATTTCAAAATTGCTAAGAATAAATTTCAAATGTGGTCTCCAAAGAAAATAAATATTTGAGGTGATGGATAAGTTAATAGGCTTGATTTAATTATTCCACATTGTATTCATAAATCATAACATCAGTATGTACCCTGTTTTTAAAAAACTATAACTTGTCAATTTACAAAGGAACAAATAAACATACTAAATATGTCCATCATGTGAAAATAATAAGATAGTGTATGGACAATTAAGTAAATCTAAATGAGGAAATGTGGAAATTTCATTATAATTTTTAAAAGCTTATCTTTGAGAAATTAGAAAGTAATATTGGTGGATATAAATACAGCTTAAAAGAAAACGCAGCATGGAATTCAACTATTTATTTTTGCTATTAGAAACAACTCAACCTAAATAGTACTAATCATAGGCTTGCTGCCTTTGATTGTTTTGCAAAGTGAACATTCTCATTTATTCAGGAAGCAAAGGTCTCACACGCAATAATTCCTGTCTTTGTGGCAGATGTAAAAATTCTACAGGGATCCAGTATTTTGGGGTTCAAATTATTAACCCCACTGAGAGAAATTCCTCACAGGTATGAAACTTTTCCTAAATCTTCTCTCAGCTGAGAACTCAGTGGGTATTTTTTTCATCCTTATTTTTCTGCTTTTTCCTTTCTAGATAGGTTTTGTTGGAATCCATTGGGTGCCAATAATGAGAAGAATTAGCAGCTCCACAGTTAAATATCATCAGCTGAGCAAATTGGAAGAAACTATAAGGACCTAATCAGTCCTGCATGAGCCTCAGAGTCCATATCTATGACATCTAGCTGACCACACATCCAAAGGTCTAAAATCTAGGTTTTCCCTTTACTTGTTTTTCCTTTGAAGTATACATTAAATATATTAAAACTATATAAATCTTAAGTTATAATGTGATGACGTTTTACATCTATGTCCACCCAGGTAATATCCGCAGAGTGATCCAGATTTGTAATATTCCCATCACTCTAGAATATTCCATTTTACTCTTTCCAGTCCAAAACCCCCAAACTACCACCCCATTTGGTTTTTTTGAAAGCCATTTCATGATTTTTTTAAAAAAAAATGTGAGCTTGGGGGGAAAAATATGATACTGTTTTGTACGGATATGCAGAAATCACACCAAATAAGACTGATGTGTACAACAATATACTAAAATGTGAACAATTTTTATCTCCTTTTATCTTGCTCTTCACTCATTTTTGGTGGTATCACAGAATTAAGTATTTTAATTGAAAAGCCAGTATTCTCCTTAATTTGCCTGGAAATTCAGACTTCTCACTGGCAGATACTGCCTAAAGCATATCAAATTTCTTCTCTTCTTCTCCACGATCTGAAATATTAAGGCCATTGCACCTGAAGGCAGTGAGCTGAGGCCACCCTCTTCCTTTTGATTTTGTTAAAGAACTCATTTCCTGAAGCATTATTGCTCATTCTCCTACTGTCAACGCAGCTGACATACGTGCATTTGGGGCACTCTGTTCCTGTTTGCACAGGGAAGGAATACAGTTCTCTTAAGGAGGCCCTGCTTTTTTACTGAAAGTAAGAAGGCCAAGCCTGCATTTAGATTTTAAAAGTAAAAAAAACAAATCAAAATGCAGAAAGTCAGTTTTCCCAAATCTTACTTTTCCCGCTCTTTCTTTTCCTTACTTCTCTCCTTGTCAGTTTACCTCTCATAAAACCATCTCTTAGGTTTATACCTCATTTAAAGCTTAAATTACTGATAGATGTTGACATTATAAATGGTTTCAGCTATCTTTATACTGTTTTAAATCAAATATTATAATTTTCATATTTTTATTTGCTTATTATCTTTTTCCCCTACTACAATACATGATCCATGAAGGCTGGGACTCTCTCTTTTTTGCCATCTAAAACCATGTCTGGCACAGAGTATGTATTCAATAAATATTTGTTGAAAAAATTAATGAATCAGCATCCTGAAACCCTGTGGGAACATTCCAGGCTTTTAGTCTATAGGAAAGGGAAAAAACAAAGGATTTAGAAGGGAAGAGGCTGTTCATTGGAGTTGACAGGGTGTTGCCAAATTACAAGACTGGTAAAGCTTGCCTAGGCTCCTCTGTAAGTTGCTACCAGATTCTCACTGAAAATAAGGCAAATCGACCTGAAGAAAAGCCAGGAAGCACAGTCCACCTGTCTTTCAGCCTTACACAGGCATCTGGGTTCATAACCAGGGTTATTCTCACATTGCTAGAAGGATGTAAATTAACCATTTATCATTACCATTCTAATACTAAGACACTCAGTATTAGAATTGGGAGTCTAATTCCAGTGAGATTCTTGAAGGAAAAATACTGTTTGAAGAGAAAATGAATTTTCAGGTATATATACAAATTTTAATGAGTGATCTGCTTGCCTAAAGCAAAGATTGTTAATGGGATATTTGGGGAGTGTTCATTCTAGTAGTTATAATAGACTTTCTTGTTTGGAGAGGAAGGACAAAAGGATGTTTCTGTGTTTTTCAAGAGCAAGGTATATTGCTGTTATTCCTGTGTTGGGGACCACATTTTACACACTATGCAGGACACAGTGTGCAAACAGTGTTACATGGATACGTAAGAATGCATAGAACCTATGGTATTTCTTTAGCATTAAAATACTTAGGAAAAATGAAAGTAAAGTAATGATAATGATAGTATTATTAATCATAACTCTCTGAACATCTGCTATGGTTTAAGCACTCATGATTTTATAATCATGGAGTACCATCACACAAGGCAGACAGTATTAGCTCCATTTTTCAGATAAGATTATTGAAACTCACAGAAGTTAAGCCACTTTCCCCAAATCACAAAATCAGTAAGTGACCAAAGATAGACTTGGACTCAACTTTAGTTGATACTAAATTCCACTTATTTCTCATTCTACTGAAGTTTTTTCTTAGGAAAAGTGCTTGTTACCAGTTTATCATCCTTTGTGACACCAGCAGAGTTAGTCATAGACACCTCAGTTGTTTTGTACCTGCTGAGGGATACCTCTTTCATTTTTTCAGGAATCCATAATTCTAATGACTTATCTTTTTAACAATTTCCTCAGCCTTCTTTAGTTGTTTGAGTTCCTGGGTGGTAGACTCAGCTTACCCATAAAGAATTATTTGATCTTGAGTAAATCACTGGCTGCCACCCATACCCATACCTGCATTCTGCTCAAAGTTTCTATGATTCTAAACTTTAAATGAAGGTGACTAGCTTGAAATATTTCATCTTATAGATGAATATATTCTCTTGAATATGATGAAAGCTTTAAGTGCAAGTAATAACACTTCTTAAAATAGGAAGTTCCTGGCAATCTGGGCAGGTAGGTGAGTTAGTTATTGCCCACACAGGGCTTTGTCATCCTAGATCATAACCTAGTCTTTTCTTGAGAACATAAGGCCTTACTCCATAATGTAGATCTGTTGAATCTTTCCTCCTAATTGTACCTTGAAATTTTTGAACCCTGTGACATTCTAATATCAGGTTTGACAGGATGTATCAAGAGTGAACAAGAGTGTCATCTTAACTCACCTAGGCCTTAAGTGAAATTAACCTGGGGGCAAGTTAGAAGTCATGTTAAAAGTGCATCATTAATATAACCCACACGTGAAGAAAGGGAGGAAGGAAAGACTTAGGGAATTAGTGGGAAAAATACACTGCTAGGCTGGTTGTCTGATCAAAACATCCTTTAGCATAGTAGGTTTCAATCTTTGATTGGCATAAACATCACCTGAGGGGACTTTGTAGGAATACAGATTCTCAGGCAGTATTGATAAGCAACCTAGGTGACACCAAAGCTGGTGTTCTGGAGCACACTTTAAGTAGCACTACTTAACAAGAAAGATACAAAAAAAAAAGAATCAGTACTTCACCATGTCCTAAGGGTTGATTTTACTGTTGATGTGATAGACTAAAAGGAGAAGGTTTGGAAAAGGAAATAGGAAAAAAGATTGAGAAAGAGGTGTGCAATTTTTCAGTAGCATTAGCACTCTACTTGGGAAATGGTGCTTTCAACTAGACACCAGGACAAGGCAGTTAGCCTGAAGTAGGCTGCTAAGTGATTGGACTAGGGTAATAAAATAAGGGTGCTGGTCTAGGGTCTCAGTCACAATGGAGAGGCATGGTGATAAAATCAGGGCAGTGAAGCCAAAGTTGTACTGGCAACCAAGCGTATGGCAGATGCAACTAGAAGAGTGGGAGAGCTGCTAAGAGGGATGAGGGGATGGACAGTTGCTAGGTAAAGTAGAGGAAAGGCCAAGAACAGTTCCACATAACACACATTAATATGCAAAGACCAAAAGTGGCAGAAGAATTCTTACTTAGGGTAGTGGAAGTATATCAAGTCACTCTCTCTGATCCCTGGAAAATCAGCCACTGGGATATTTTCAAAAAAAGTTAGGCAAGTGGCTGGAACATGCATTGGATAAACAGCAACAAAAATTTTTACAAAAGTTAATAGTACTACTCATGAAGGAAGAGAGAATGTAGGAAAGACACATGCTAGGTCATCAGGAGGGACTGATGTTAAGTATGACTCCTCCTGTGTTGTAACTCAGTAGTTCCATTCAGCAATATTTTGGCAAATATTTATTGGGCTCTGTGTATCATCAGATACTTGAAATATGACAGTATTTTTTCTTGAAGGAAATCACACTTTAATGTCAGATAGATAGATATAAATATCTCAATAACTGAGAATTTATTCTTAAACCCTTCAAAGTTTTTTTCCAACTTCCCCATTTAAAGAATTCCCTTTGATAATGTAAATCAGAAATACCTAACCTGAATCAAGTGTGGGGCCTATAATTATTCCTTTGAGGTCTTAGATAAGTGGTCACACTGATTCCGTAGAGCAGGTAACCTATTCTTACAGACCTGAGACGGCACTTTGGGTCTATCAGAAAACCATGCCTAGAAATAATCATTTCATGCTCCTGAATCAAAATCAAGGTACATACACAAGGATCTTGATTCACAGAGAACAAAAATACTTGGTACAATTTTTGCCAGGCAGGAAAGAAATTAAATTTTAAAACTCATTCTGAAAGCCCTGTAATGAGATGACTGCTTCAAACTCATCATGTAAAGCATAGAGATTATCCTGTCCACTCCATTCCTGAGCAAGTCTCGTGGTCCATGGACAGGTACACATATGGCTGCACTTGATAAGGCTTTCCACATAAGCTAAGTCTGAAAATTTCATGGTGTGTAAATCGATAGGAGTACCAAAAAGATCTTAGTATGCCCTTACTCGAACCCTCCCAACTCCTTAGCTGTTACAGATAGGCAACTAATTGACATTTGGCTAAAGGTTCCCCAAGACTATTAAGATGCAAAACTAGGAAGAGAATAATGTTTTAAATACTTTTAGTCATTTCCTCCTTTGTGTAACTCAGTTGATAGACTCCCTGATTCCCTACCCATATTTTCAAGGACAGACTTTGATTCTGAAAATTATCAAAAAAAGGATGAAACTAGATAGAAAACAGAGCTCAGAATAGTGTGACTGGACACCAGAGATACACTATTTTTTAATATTGTCTAAGGCTGGATCAAAGCCCCACGTTGATCCTAAGCTGTATGTTTAGATTCTTTCCTCTCGGTTAATTCCAAATAAGCACTTTTGCTGTTTTTCCCTGTTGACCTTGGATATGAGGAGATGAATGGCAACACGGCCTGGCTCATCAGCTGTTCTACTCTCCCCCACTAAAATCTCAGTGGCTGACGAGGAAGGTCCATGTTTACCAAACATTGTAAAGGCATCA
The DNA here is from genome assembly GCA_028644305.1 of Xerus rutilus. Classification (NCBI taxonomy): domain Eukaryota; kingdom Metazoa; phylum Chordata; class Mammalia; order Rodentia; family Sciuridae; genus Xerus; species Xerus rutilus. The sequence continues at coordinate 112,924,959 of CM053417.1, forward strand.
TAGAAAATACCCATATGCATTGAGCAATACTAGCTGGGAAGGACAAAAATATAATATCTGCTCCCATCTGTGTGTGGTCCCTTCAGAAAATGTGCACACATATGGTTGGCCCATGTTAATTAAGTCCAAATATGGATTGGATTCAACTTGGAGAGCAACTGATAAATCTGCAGCTAAAACTTTTCCAAATGCTTAAATATTTCCTGCATAGAAATGTTTCAAAGGTGTTGAATAGGAGAGGGCTAAATTGGGCACCACCAGAAAAAAGCTCAAATTATCACAGTTAAATAGTCAATACTGAACACGTTTTAAATTTCAAAGTCATTTCACATCTATTGAGTATTTATTTATATACTCAAACATTTGTGAAGATAACATTTTATTATTAACCTGCATATTAAAATAATGAAAACTGACTTGACTTTTGTCACTCTGTGTCTAATATTATAGCTATTTAACAGTGCCACTGAGGTGAAGAAAGAGAAAAGTGTGGTTTAGCAGTTTTTTTAACATTTCATTTAGGATTATCTTACTTTTGGCAAGAGGGAAAAGAGAAGAGGTGCCAGCATTCCTGGGAACTGCAAATATGGATTTGAGAAAACCAAAGTAACTTTGTTCCTGTCAACAGCTGAGAAGAAAATTGCATATGTTACTTGGATAGTATTTAGCTACATTGTAACTTCTACTGTAGTAACTGGAGGAGAGTTGCTGGCCAGTATTTATGTTGGCAAGAGTTGGAGAAAGAATAGAGTTCTGGTCAGATGGTAGAATGGTTCATTCTCAATTAGATAACATTTTAAAAGCAAGTATAATTCCTCAGTTTACTCTTAATAAGCAACTAAAATGGGAGATACATTTATACATACATTATCTCAAAAGAGATGCAACTATCTCTTCTTTTATGAGTTATTTGCCTCCCGAAAGGAGGAGACCTAGGACAAGGAGAATATCCATATGCTTTGTATTAAATGGAAGGTGAGTGGAGCCTGGATTTACAGGTGCTATTTAAATGAATGTATATATACCGGTTAGGGAGGGTGGGAAGACCTGTCTCCTCACTTTCTCTCCCTTTTCCTATAGCCAACTCAGAGGTGACCAAGACATTCATTGAACATTTTATATGACTCTAGAACTGGAAAAACAACTGTAGCTCAAAGAAAGGTTAAATGACTTCTTTTCATTGCTTAGTAATATTGGATTTGAATCCAAATCCTCCTGACCCTTAGAATTGACATCTGCCTCACCTCAATAGCATTCTGTCTTTAATCCCCTCTTTTATGTTTTGCTTTCTATCTTTTATATGAGCACTCAAATTTTGAAATATATTCCTACTAAAATAACATATCAAATGAAATTTTTATTTCATTGTCCTTTGAAAGAACTGATTGATCAGCTATGGGATAACTTTGCTCTGAAAGTGTCACATGTGGAACTTCACATAATTATATATGCACTTAATTATCTGCCTTTCAATAACTGTCCAATAATCAATGTTGTTCCCTCCACAATACAGATGTTGGTTTGTAATTTTCTTTTTCTTTTTTTTTTTTGGTACTGGGTATTGAACTCAGGGGTACTCCACCACTGAGTCACATCCCCAGCCCTATTTTGTGTTTTATGTAGAGACAGGGTCTCACTGAGTTGCTTAGCGCCTCGCCATTGCTGAGGCTGGCTTTGAACTCGCGATTCTCCTGTCTCAGCCTCCCTAAGTGCTGGGATTACAGGCTTGAGCCACTGCACCCAGCTTGGTTTGTAATTTTAAATGCCATAAGCAAGGAGAAAGTTGTTGGTCAGACTACTGAGCTTTGCAGATGGACAAATTTTTCCCATTTTAAAATGAATTGCCATTCCTTTGGAGTATATGCTATGAGAAGACAGTAAAGTAATTCATGGGTCTCATAAGAGCCACAGTGATATTATGCATGTTTGTTTTGGGATGAATGCCATCCAGCAAGTCTTTCAAAAGCAGAAGTGTGGGCCATGAATAAGCCCATGTGAACATAAGTTAAGCAACCTTACAAGGATCTCTGATTTTTCCTTTGTCTTCTTGCACAAGAAAATTTAGGTAATAAGTAATAGTAAACTAGCCCTTCACCTCTGCTGGCTCAAATAGGCCACATGATTCCCTTAGCTTACATATCCACTCAATTATTGAATCAATCAACCATCCCTGTATAATTGTCTAAAAGTATATGAATCTATAATTCATTAACATATTTAAAATAATAGCTCATGAATACTCTTTATAAATGAACGAGAGGGTACAAATGGATCTAGTTTGTGATTTTGAAATTTCTCATTAAGGAGCTCAGTACTATTGGTCATTGTGTAACCTATATGTTGAATGTTTTAAAGCCACCTCTTATTCTGGTAGTCCATGCTTCCTTTTTCACTCCCATATCCAGTTCCTATGTTCAGGAGTTGGATAATGAATTTGGAAAAGAAGGGTTCCAAGATCCAAAAGTATTTGTAGATGGACATCTTGAAGTTCAGAATCTCCTCTTGCTGGTTCCAAGCTCTAAGGGACATGAAGAACCATTCTTATTTACTCATCAGGAAGGAATTTTGTGGTTTGGGAGAGGGAGGTCATGTTAGGTTATAGACTTATGATAGAGCTAGAAGGAACACTAGAATGTCCTTCTGGTTCAGCCATATTTTATAGAGGAAACTGAGACAAAATGATCACTGATGGGGCTGGAGAGGCTGTTCTGTGATCCTGAAAGAAACAGTAAATGGTAGAAAGAAGTGTAGAGCTCACATTGCCCTGGGCTACCATCTTGCTATTCTGTCTCTGCACCATCATGTGAAGAGCAAACTCTGTTGCATGCTAATGCAATGGAAAGTTACTTCCAAAAAGAGGGCAATATTGCTATTCCTAGTCCAGTCAGGGAAATAGTGAAAATTACTAGTTGTGCCAGCTTCAATGTATTTCATTGAATGATTTCCTTCTTTTCCTTCTAGCTAGGATAATATCCTTACTGTTAAGTTTAAAACAATATTATACCCCATAGTGTAGTGTATCAGTATTTATGAATCCAATAAGGAGCTTAACTGAGATTTACAGCCCATTATAATAATCTGTTAGGTACACAACACATTTTCTAGACTTTAATAATTTTACCCTTAGCTGCACTATTTTCAAGGCCCCCCATCTAATATTACCCACTCTGCACCACGTAGCTCAGCTTCTACTGAATCCACCAGCATATGTGCATGCCAACTCCTCCCACCATCCCAACCTTACTCCCCTCTAAGGAGAATGGAATGATTGTGGTTTCCATGGCATTTCCCAGCACTTCCCTGAAGACTTGCTGCTTAATTCTGATGTGGGCGCTTATGTTACAGTCATTAATTACTGCATTAAGTCAAGTCACAAAACTAATGAGGATTTAGACAAAGAGTTAGAAAATGAGAATGCAATTTTTCCTGTATTATAAGCTATAAAGATAAACATGGTCCATATATTCAGAGATAAGAAATCACAGCTTTTTATAGCTGTCTTGCAGCAGAAAATACAGGCTTCTGTGTCTCATCAAAAAGATAATCAAAACATCACCATTGGTAACATTTAGGCAGGCTTCACTTCACTGTACATTTTATTTTCAGCTCTGACATCTAAATAAAGAGTGTTCTTTTTTCTTATGGCATAAAAATCATTCTATAACTAAAACTAGAACCTTTTGAAGTTCTTGCATCAGACAGTAGGATGAGTCAAGAATGAGAGCCACATGGGAAAAGTTGGCCTTTATGTGTATGGATAAAGTTAGTCTTAGGATTGTTTGGGGAGCATGGTTGGGTGTCTGTCTGGAAATCTACACTCCACTTACTCTCAGTGGTACCTATAAATCTTTCATCAGAGTGAAGTCCCCATGAGTTTTGTATTACAACTCAGGCACTCCTGGGAAGGGTATAAGACTGAATCACTAACACTTGGAATCATGAACTGAATCAAAAGGATTAACAAGCAAATCACCTCCAATGCCATAAAGAAATAGATCAGTTAAAGGTTGATAATGATGTAAGCAAATGCCTTGTTGATATGGGGTGCTTTTGTGGAGGATCAATTCCATTATTTATGAGTTTGGGAGCTCCCTACAATTGGCGGGTAGCATGAGGCATGTGGGCACTTGGTCAGTCAAATAAGACATTGAAAACAAACAATATTTCCTTGACAATTTCACCTCAGGCATAACCATTCTGGAGCCATACAACAAACCTAGAAGCACAGCTATTAACAGTTGGAGGGCATAGCCACTTTAGCAATGATAGAGGACTTTCCCCCTTAAACAACAAACAAAAGAGCTTAAATACTCCAATGCATAAAATACGTGTGCAGTTTTAGGTAGGTTCAAAGACCCATGGAGTTTTCACCTAGCATCAAATAAAGCACTCCTCCTACTTTGTAGCTTTATACTCAAAGTGTGTGTCCATATCATCCTTTAAATTTTGAGATTTTGGGGAACTATCTTGATCACTTTACTCTGTCTTAGAATCTGAAACAGCACAATCATTAAATTTCAAGAAAATATTAAGAGCACTGGTGTAGATGGCAGTGCAACTTTTGAGTGTGCATATATCATGTATTATGCTCTACTATGCTCATAACCAAATTATCTCTTTTTCTGAGCTAAGAGATCATATTTCCCTAAATCATAAAGCTAGCATAGAGGCCAGATTCTCAAGCTTGAGAGTATTTGACTTTAAAGCTCATGTTTATGATAATATTGGAAGTAATCAGGACAGCATTCAAAACCATATGGTCTTCCATCTAGAGACAATAGCCAGGACCAGGAAGACCATCCCCAAGGTCCCTGCAGACCTGGTTACACCAGAAGTATTGGTAACCTGCAGGGACACTACAAGATTATATGGTAGAAACTGTAATAACTCAAATCGGCACTGCTAGAGGGGAAGACACATGAACAACATGAAAAAACAGGGAATAAAATGCCCTAAACAAACCAAGATGCTATAAAAATAGAATCAATTGACATCACAGTAGATGAAATGTCAGAGAAGGATTTAAGAATGTACATAATTAAAATGATCTGTGAAGCACAGAATAATATAAGAGAGCAATTACAGGCAAAAAAATTGATCAATACAACAAAGAGATAAGAGAGCAAATACAGGGAGCAAAAGATTACTTCAAGAAAGAGATAATGACTCTGAAAAAAAACCCAAGCATAAATCCTTGAAATGAAAGAAACAATAACCCAAATAAAAAATTCAATAGAAAGCATCACAAACAGACTAGATAATTTGGAAGACAGAACTTCATACAATGAAGACAAAATATATAATCTTGAAAATAAAGTTAACTGCACAATGAAGATAGTAAGAAACCATGAATAGAACATCCAGGAATTATGGAATAACATGAAAAGACCAAATCTAAGAATTATTGGGATAGAGGAAGGTACAAACCAAAGGAATGAACAATCTCTTCAATGAAATAATATCAGATTATTACCCAAACATGAAAATGAGTTATAAAATCAAATACAAGAGGCTTACAGGACACCAAATGTACAAAACTACAACAGAACCACACCAAGGTACATTATAATGAAAATGCCTAATATACACAATAAGGATAGAATTTTAAAAGCTGCAAGAGAGAAGGTTCACATTACATACAGGGGGAAACCAATTTTGATTTTAGCAGATTTCTCAACCTAGATTTTTAAAGCCAGGAGATCCTGGAACATCATATACCAAGCTCTGAAAGAAAATGGATGCCAACCAAGAATCTTATATCCAGCAAAATTAAGCTTCAGATTTGATGATGAAATAAAAATGTTCCATGATAAAAAAAAAGTTAAAAGAATTTACAGCAAGGAAGCCTGCACTAGAGGGTGTTCTTAGCAAAATATTCCATGAGGAGGAAATGAAAAACAACAATGAAAATCGGCAAAGGGAGCAACTACACTAAAGGAAGAGCCAACCAAAGGAGAAACCAAGTCAAGTCAAAAGCCAAAAATAAACTAAAATGAGTGAGAATACAAACCATATTTCAATAATAACCCTGAACATTAATGGCCTAAACTCATTAATTAAAAGACATAGACTGACAAATTGTATTTAAAAAAAGATTGAAATTGTGGAAATTCACACTGATGTTGACTCAGGGATATGCCTACAATGGATAAAAGGACTGTTAGGAACATCAGATGAACATAAAGATTGGTTATTGTGCTATCCAATGAATTCCTTATTCCTCTATAGCTATATAAGTAAGGCAATTATTTTTCTCTCTTCTTTCAAAATTTTTTCTGTTTTTAGTTTTCTGTAATTTGGATAGGAAATGACTAGGTATTACTTTATTTATTCACCTATTTATATTTGGTACTTATCCTACTTGATATTCTCTCAAAATCTGTGCTTTTTATCTCCTCTTAGTTTTTGGAAAATTTTTAGATATTTTTACTTCAAATATTTTTTCTGTTCTGTTTTCCTTTCTTCTTTATGTATTCTAATTATGCATGCTTTATTCTTTGATGTCCCACAGTTCTTGGGTTGCTTTTATTTCCTTTGTATTTTTGTTTGGGAAATTTTTAATTAACTTATCATCAAGATCATGGTTTGTTTCCTTGGCCATAATTTAATTGATGGCATCAGAAGGCATTCTTCCTTTCTATTTCAGCATGTTTGATTTCTAGAACTTTGTTTTGATTCTTAAAGTTTCCATTTTCTCTAACATATAAGTTTTTGCATGCTGTATGCTTTTTTCCCATTAGAGTATTTAACATATTAATCATAATTATTTTAGTTTTTTTAACTTGGCAATTCAAACATGTATGATATGTTTGAGCCTGATTTTTATCTTCAGACTACATTTTAGTGTGTCTTCTGGCCTGTCTTGTAATTTTTTGTTGAAATTCAGACATTTTATTGAATGATAAAAAATGAGGTAAATAGGCCACTGATAGGAGTATTTATTTTATCTGGTAAGGGCTTGTCTGGTGTTTAATGCTTGCTTACAGCTAAAGGTACCAGAGGCTTTAAGTTTTCATCCTCTACTTTTTTTTCTCTCTCACTGTTTGAGTTTTCTTAAACACTACTTCAGGGAGAAAGAATCTGTATATTACAACTCTTTCAGCTGTAACTGATTATATTATACCAGATCCTTGCTGTTGTGCAGGTCAGATATGGGACAAAGGAGTTTCTTCTAATCTTATCAATCTTTAAATGAGTCTATGTCTGAGGACTACAACTTTCACAAGTATTTCATCAATGTGTACCACCCCCACTGGCACCCTTACTCCCTTCTTTGACTGTAGTGTTCTCAATATTTTTCTTTGAAACTTTGTCCTTAATTGACTTTGTTTTTAATCTACAACCTAATCCTATCAGAGACATGAGGTCTTTCTGGAATCTTCAGTGGGAAACTGGTGGGCTATCTGGAAGGAAAACTGTGGAACTATGAAGGTTTCCCTAAGTCTACAGGACCCCAAGGTTTCCTTAGTCTCAAATTAGCCCACATTCGGTCTCCAGCCATTTTTCAAGATTATATATACCAGTTGACAGCTCTAGTAGTACATGGGTCCAAGAAATGTAACTTGATTTTCAGACATTTTTGTTACTGTAAGGATAAGATTGATGACTTTTGATTACTTAACATATCAGAAATGAAACATGAAGTCAGTTTCTTAATTTTAAAACAATATTTTGAAAACTTGTTTAATTTTATTCATTCTTTCCATTTCTGTATTCTTTTTTCCATCTCTGATTTTTTTTTCATTTCATCATCCATTTTATTTGGGAAAGGCTTTTGTTGAATATAGACAAACAATGTGATTAATTCTAAAAAAAAGAATGTACTGACTTAGAATATACATTATTGTCATTTTATTTATAGAAAAATTGAGTTGTTCTTCCAAGTCTGCTGATACCATAAATACAATGATTAATCAATGAAAAAAACCCATATGGTTCAGAGTAGAGGTCCCAAATGGTGCAATAAGCTGAATATTACCAGATGAGTATCTTGGTAGATATTCATCAAGGTATATAACACACTGTAAGTCAACAGCATAGTTTTGGTGACCAAATATGTCTACTAATGCTGATGGAGCAAAAATTTTTGAAAGCAAAAATATTGAGGGAATCTGTTCATCCTGAAAATGGTGTCCATTGGTTTGCCATCATAACAGATGGAGGAAAAAGTGACTGATTTAAGATTCCACACATGGAATTTGTTATATAATGAAGACTTTCTTCACAATATGCTGTCCTCACTATTCTTTAGAGACATCAAACTTACTGTTGGAAATAAGTCTCAAATCAACTCTTCATAGTTTAGTATGAATTTATGCCAAAGCATTCCTCTCTTGGGGTATTTGCATTTGTAAACCTAGGTGTGCAGGGAAATTCCTTCCTAATGGAACTTCAGCAAGGTCTTTTTAGCACCTTTAAGATATCAACTATACACAGCCCATTTGGCTTTAAACTTTAATTTAAACCTTTGAAAGTTCAGGTGGGCATATATGAACACTACTCTTTGGCCTCTAGGTAAATTGAGTTCAATGACTCAAATACAAGTCTTAGTACTGACTCCAAAATTCTAGCAATATTTGTATCACACAATTCATTTATGAAGTTAGAACCACTTTTCTTTTCCTGGTTCCCTATTCATTCCTATTACTTAATTTATCATGTATCCATCTGCCTTGTTAAACTGGAGTCCTTCCTGGCCAAGGACTCCATCTTACTTAGTGCTGGATCTCTAGGCCTAGCATAGTTTTGGCTCATTGAAAACCTTTTTGGGCAAATAATTAGATTCCTACAGTTCAAATTTGCCAAGGGTATATTTCTTTAAAGTGACATCTCCAGATCTCCTTCAGCAAGGATTTTTCCTCAGATTTCAATGTATACTCACAATGAAGGAAAAGTCTAAACCAGCCTGCCATAGGACAAACCCCACCCAATCCAAGCAATTTTAGGATATTTTAGAGCCTGTAGTTTACTACACTTGACAATCAGAGATAACAAAAATGACTCTGATGTAAGTCTGAGGAGCATTATATCTTTCACTGTTCTAGAATAGAAATGCCTTCATAGTATAGAAGGAAAACAACAATAACCTGGTTTTATTTCAACAGCACACAACACCAGATATTTACTGAAGAAAACACCACCCAAAGCCCAGGGGATTAGCTGAAGCAGCTGATACCCCGTGCTGCTTTTTATAACTCTCTTTCCCAGCACCATGCTCTACATATGTCCTATTTCATCAGGTCACATCAACTTAGGTCATGCCCAATACTGCATCTTATACCAAATAAATACATCACCATGTAGAAATATTCTTTCCTTGAAAATTAAGTGGATATTGAGAGAAGTTTTCTGTTTCTTTGTACAAGTAGTTGGCCTTGCTACATTTTATAAGTAAGCATCCCTTTTCAGTCCACAAGACATTGGGGCTATTGGTACTAATAAGCTGTCAAAGTATTAGGTATAAGAATGGAACATGCAATAGAGAACCAAATTACATATAGAGTGGTTGAGTGTGGTGATGATGGTGTTAAGTCTGTAAACTTGCTAAAATTATTTGCAAGAATCCTAGTTGTCCACTTTTCTGGGGGGTGGGCAATGAAATTGGAGAGAAAAGGCTATTCTATACAGGACCTTTAAATGCCAATATTTATTCAATGTACCAAATATATCTCATATATAGTACATTGTCTTAGCCCTTTGGAAGATGTTAAAGAAAGATGAAATCCAAGTATCTCAAAACGTTACTGTTTAAAAAGAATGTTGATTTTAAATACAGATAGCCATCATTTATGGAACATGTAGTCTGTGTCAGATATTATGACAAGTAGATTTTAAATATATTAGGAGTTGGCAAACTATAGCCAAAGGACCAAATCCAGTCTACCACCTGTTTTGTAAATAAAAGTTTACTGAAACAAAGCATGCCCAATTGTTTGTATATTGTATATGGGTGCTTTTGAACTAAATGACAGAGGTGAGTAGTTGTGACAGAGGTCATTTAGAGTGCAAAATTTCAAATACTCAATCTATCCCTTTAAAGAAAATATTTGCTGTCTACAGTGACTTTTATTCTCACAAGAATACTCAGAGATAAATAGAGTGTGTCTCATTTTATGATTAAGGTAACTAAGCATTATAGGTCATGTAGCTTAGTAAGTGCCAAAGCTTGAGTTTGAGTCTAGATTTGTCTGATTCCAAAATTCCATGTTCTTATGCTATACTTATTTTTTTTTTTTTTTGTGGTACTGAGGATTGAACTCAGGGGCACTTGACCACTGAGCCACATCCCCAGCCCTATTTTGTGTTTTATGTAGAGACAGGGTCTCACTGAGTTGCTTAGCGCCTCGCCATTGCTGAGGCTGGCTTTGAACTCGCGATTCTCCTGCTTCAGCCTCCCTAAGTGCTGGGATTACAGGCTTGAGCCACCGCGCCCGGCTTATGCTATACTTATTTAATGTGCAGCAATAACCAAAATATAAGGTAGGAAGAAAGAAGATCCTTACAGAGCCACAGAGAAACTACTATTATAATTCAGAAAAAGAGTATATTATTTTGAGCCTGGAGTGATGAAGATTCTGGAGAAGATTATATTTGAATACAAAATGAATATAAAAAATGAGTCTCAAGAATCTTCTGTCCCAAGTCCAAACCCAAGAAAAGTTAAGAGATTAGGGTCATATGTTTAGTTAGAAGCAGAGATTGGAATAAAGTCTCTGCTTACCCAGACCAAAAGATGCTGTTAACTATGCTGAGCCATTGAGGGGGTTTTGTGTGTAATTAAATGACAGAATTATTGAAATGGAAATTCAGACATTATGCTCAATGGCAATTCAACTGACAGAGTTATTATTTATTTATTTATTTATTTATTTATTTATTTATTTATTGGTACTGAGGATTGAATCCAGGGGCACTTTACAATTGAGCTATATCCCCAATCCTCTTTTTGCTTATTTTTAAATTTTGAAAGTCTCACTGATTTGCTGAGAGTTTTGCTAAGTTGCTGACACTGGCCTCAAACTTGGAATCCTTTGCCACAGCCTCCTGAGTCACTGGGATTACAGGCATGTACCACCTTACCTGACTGTAATTCCTTTTTCAAGGCCATCAAAAGTACATTTTTTCAGGTATTTACACAATACCATCACCCACCCACAAAACTACAAAATACATTTGGGTTGTGGAGAATTACATTTGTGAGATTATAGGAATGTCTTATTCTCTCCACCAACTTTAAGATTCAGCTGATAAACCAAAGAACTCAAATTTGAAGTCATAATACATCCTACCCTGAAGAATCAGGCAGCTCTAAGCCAGAAGAGAAATAGAAAAGTGAACATGGGTGGCCAATGGAGACTTACCTGATACTGTAGAGTACTTTGCCATTTTTTGAAATCCGTAGCAATTTGTTGTCAGTGGTGACATCATGGAAGTTGGCACCCTTCTCATTGGCAAAGAACAAATCTGGTTTCCAAATGGAGTCTAGCATAGATGGGTCCAAGTCCAGGGAATCATCTGGGTACTCACTGTATGCCAGTCGTGAATCATTCCACTGTTGTCTCAGAAAAATATTCACTCGGTAGTCCTACAGAAATGTCATGCACAAAAGCTCCTTATTGTCCATCCTGGCATAAGAAGTCTACTTATATTTCCCTCTCAGTCATCTCTCTGGTTTTATAAAGTGTTGGTTGCTGAGTAAACCAGACTGAGTATACCTTGGTCAAAATAAACCACTTAGCTCTAGTAGGATTGGAGCCAGAGGGGAGGAAGACAGAAGATGCAGTCAAACCACAACACAAATAGAGCAGGTTGGCTTGGTTGAATTTTTCTGCTTAAATTATTATTTCTGGTGTGAAATAATACTAACTCAAGTTGATTTTGCAATAGAAAAGGGTAACAAGTACAGAAGTCTGTGATAGCATATTGTTAAATAAAACTGATTCGTTTTTCCAAATCATAAATGAGACCATATCTAGTCTCTTTATGCTTGATGTTCTGGGCAAAAAAAAGCCATTCTGTGATTTTGGAGGGGAAAACTTGCAAAACTTGGAGATGATGGCCTAATATTTTAAAAGATCATCAACATACAAATGAATTGCTTCATGATGACAAAAATAATTCTCTCACAACTACTTACTTTCAAAATTCTTAGATATTTTATCATTTTCTGTGAATGCATACATTACAGCAGCCAACTTGATGCTTCATCTAGAGATCTTTTTTATGTTTTCCCAATTTTAACACTTTCTTGACAAAGGTGTTCTGCCTTGTGGGAACCTCGGGTATAACCCTAGCATTCTTGATCTGGGAACTTCCTTGTATACTAATGAATTAGCTTGGGACAGTGACTGCTATCCTGGGAAATTCTACCCTTAAGTTCTTTAGGTTCATGGAAACATTGCTTCATCTGATAATCTGGACCTTGACTGGGGCTTCATCAGTATTCACTAGTCAAGCAGGACTATGATTTCAGAGCTAATAGTTGTTCATTCTTGCCATTTGTGGTTATTTAAGGTGATTTACCACCACTATCTCCATTTCCACATATTTGGCATGTAGTTTTTCGTCATTGTTTATCCTACTTTAATGTTGAATAATTTGTCCTGGTTTGCCTGAGAACTTCCCAGTTTGGGCCCTGAAAATCTCATGCCCAGAGCATTCCCTCAGTCCCAAACCATTCCCAAGGGCAGTTGGTCATTGTACCAAGTATCATGGAGACCACCTAGGGGTAGCTAGTTTTGATTAATTCCCTCAGGGCCAAAAGAAAAATAAGTTTTAAAGATCCGTGTATATGGAAAAGGGCTTCAATCCAGTCCTTTCTACGTATTTACTAAACTACCCAAATTCCAATGACTTTGTTTTCAATGCAGTCTCCTAATAATCTGCTCATAAAGCATTTTAGAAGTGGCAGTTCTTGGGGAAAGTGCACAATGTGGGCTTAAAAAGGCAAATGATCAAATAGTTAATAACCACTGAATATCAGTGATGAAAAATATAGATCATTTTGAAAGGCTGTGTTATTAAAAGAAAATAACCTTGAGGTTTTCCACTGTATAAAATGAGGACATTCAGACTTGGAAAGTTTTAGTAGATGTCTTTTATTTAGGATTATATCAGGCCTGCACAGTAAATTCTGAAACCCAAGCAGGTGCTGTTGTGGGCCTACCTAGGTTTCCATCCCAACCCAATTACTCCCCCACTGAACAGACCATGGGAATGGCAAAACCTCAAAGTTCTCATCACAAATTTCTAGAACTATCCCAAGACACCAGGTAGTTGTGACTGGAAAGAGATTAATATCAGGTCAGTGTCTCCTTGGGAATAGGAGTGACTGGAAGCTTTGTAGTTTTGTGTGAGTAGTGAGTAAAATATGATTTGTGAAAATAAAAGAAGTGGCTATTAAAAATATAATAACCTAATTTATATGTAAGTATATACTAGATGTATCAGCTGTGAGATTTTCTTAATGTTTCCTGAGGAGGGAAATGCAGCTTGTCCAGTATTTGACATCCATTCCCTTTTATTTACCTAGAGTAAGAACAAGCAAAATTATTTAGGAGGAACCTGTATGCTTGATTCAACAGGAAATAGAGAAAAAAATCCCCTCCTTTAGCCAATTCTTGAGGTACTGTAAATATGGGAAGTAATGATAACTGAACATAACAGAAGTGAGTATATTAAATATCTTAAACTATTGGCAGGCCAGAGAACCCCACCTCCCATCTAGGAAGTAGTCCTAGGATGGAAGATGCTATGAGAAACTAGATAGAGAGCAGAGTACTGGGCAGTAAAATCATCAAGAGAACCTCCATGTAATTCTCCTAAGTCTAGGAGACTCTAGAAATTACTACATTAGTGACATGTATCCTGAAAACAGTGACCTTTAAGAAAATATCTCAATAAAGATTTTCACAGCTAATATACATCTTTTTAGAAAGTCTTCTCCATGAATGTTCTCCACTGTTTCCTGATTTTGTTTTGAATTTTATATATAGAAAATGATGGAATAGTTTCTCCCAATATGAGAACTTCAAAAAGAGAAATGAGCCTATTACATCACAGTAAAATCATTAAATGTCTAAAGGTTAATTTAAGATAAATTAATCCATTATTTGTAAGCAAAGATAAGTATAAAACTTAGAGGAGAAAATATATTCTATGCTACAATTATAGTGATTATATGAAATAAGACATTTGCCAGACGATTTGAATTTAAGTATTCATTCCTTTCAGTGTAGATAATTAAAATCTGTCCATAATTTTGTTTATAATGATATACATTATTCTAAAATAAATAGCAACCCTTAAATATCTTAAAAATGTAAAAAGACACAAAAAGATATACAGAAGTAGATAACCAAAGAAAAGATTTTCTGAAGCTGTGCCTATGTAATTCTTCTATTTCACTGTCATTTTCGATATGGGCAAAAATTGGACATCTGAGATTTATCTATGCATCACTTCTGTTTATTTATGGATAGGTTCATTCCCTTGTGATATTCCAAACCACAGGAGAATAGTCATATTGTTCTGTAGTCTTTCTTTGTCTTTATTTTTTCTGTAAGGTTTAACAAAATATTAAAATGGAAGTAAATATTGAGAAACATGTTTAAATGCAGACAGAACTTTCTTTTGCACTGCCTTCTCTCTCCAGGGACAGATTCTACTTCAAATAAATGACATGTTTTCTTGTACTAAAATTTGTTTCCCTATGATTGACTATCTGGGTATTAGATTAGGTAATGGAAACACTCAAATTATATTCTTTTTTTCATTTATTCAAAAGCTATGTATAAGTCACATAATCTTTATTCTTAACACAGATAATGTGAGTACCTACATTCTGTATTATTATTTAGTGTCAAATTTAAAATTCTCAAGTTTTTCTCTTTCAGTTGCCTCCTAATGCTATGTCTACTCCTTAAAGATTATTTCTTTAAATTGAATTATTTTGACACTATTGTATTTAGTTTAGTATTTTCACATAATACTCCTATTAAAACTTACCATTAGCCTTTTATTATTTTGTATGTGTGCATTACTCTATCTAATTATGTTATAAAGGTATCAAAGACAAAGATTTTTTGGGGAGGGAGCTACTGGGGATTGAACCCAGGAGTGCTTAACGACTGAGCCACATCCCCAGTCCTTTTTTATTTTTTATTTTGAGACAGGGTCTTGGCTAAGTTGCTGAGGGCCTCACTAAGTTGCCTAAGCTGGCTTTGAACTTGTGATCCTCCTGTCTCAGCCTCCAAAGCCACTGGGATTACAGGCATGCACCACCATGTTGGGCAAGGGTATTCTTTTTTGATTCCCCACTGTGCTTATGTGGCACTTTAGATTTAACTCTGCCTACACTGCAGTAAAGCTTTCGTAACCTTAAGACACTACTAGCTTTAATATGAGAAGTTGAATTTAAAATTATGGGGGGTGTTGTTTTATGATGAATTTTTACAGTTAATATTTGATATTGCATTGATAATTTAGAGACCAAGGGCACCTCATATATCAAATTAACAACATGCCAGGTTTGTGGTATTTCTTTGATTCTTCCTTAAGAAGTCACAAAAGGAAATATACCAATCTGTTTTTCCTGATCGGTTAGTATCGTCTTATGGCTTGCTTTTGTAACTGTAGAATGAAAGGAAACTCTTAGTGTTGTTTCAGTGGTTATAATACAACACATATTCTAAAAGGGAGCTGTCTACAATTTTATCTGAGTTCTTTAGGAATGTGATTTCAGATCAGAGGTAAATAATTCTTCACCCTGCAGTAGCAGCCAGCAGAGAATGGGAACTTAGGGACAGAGTTCATGGGGGAGGGGAGCAGAATTATATTCTAGAGATGTTCTCTGAGACCCATTTATATACTTTTGGTTCTCTCTGGAAATATTCTCTGAGAGGACACATTTATACACTTTCAGCTCTCCCTTCCATCTGGTAAGTAAGTAGAGAGTCAGGATCTGCTGCTGTGGCCTAGGTAGTGTTCCCACATCCACAATCACTCACTGTCCACCCGCTTCCCTCCAAGAAGTCATTTGGAAGCTAAGGAGAGAGCATTTCATCTCTAATTTCTGATGACCTAGCTATGGGAAGAGCTGCATATAGATGATGCTAAACACCCTTTACTGACATGATTAATATTCTCAAACTATTTACATCAGGAAATAGTGGATTGCAAATATATACCCTATCCTATAAATTCACTTGCCATCAGCAACTAAAGAACAGGGGGACAGAGAGAAAAGAAAATGGTAAACTGACACTCCAAAAAGAGAATATATCCTATCTCATTATATATC
This sequence comes from Xerus rutilus, assembly GCA_028644305.1. Taxonomy (NCBI): domain Eukaryota; kingdom Metazoa; phylum Chordata; class Mammalia; order Rodentia; family Sciuridae; genus Xerus; species Xerus rutilus. The sequence goes on from CM053417.1 coordinate 112,941,259, forward strand.
CTTTACTAGTCTTCTAAGTCTTTGGGACCACATAAAATTTGTTCCACTGAATAATCTTAACATAGGGTCAAATAACAATGACCACCAACTGTGTCTCTTAACAAAAACAGTATTTTCAAATATTGTATATCATTGTGATGATCCATAAATATTCCTTAGGGTTCTACAAATGTGTTGTCTTGTGATTACACATCTCCAACACTCATGCAGCAAAGAAGTGAGAATTTTTATTGGTTGTGTAAGTAAGCCAGTACTTTTGGGGCAGGCAGTATCAACAATAAATTAGTGAGATTTTGTTAATCATAAGAGGGACAGATTATATAGCCCTAAAAGAAAAACCACAATGAGTTATTGAAACAAATTACTACCTCTTCTTTAGAAACAACACCCCAAACTAAATCCTTCAATAATGCTGTTTGGGTCATGAAGTGAAAGTGAGGTGTTAGGGAAGAGAGGAAATTCAACATGTTTAGAAACTCAAAATTCTGAAGCGTTCTTAGAAAAATTCTACAGAAAATGTAGAGAAAGCAAAACTATTATACCCCCAAAATAGCACCAATCAATGACTTTATCACTGCATAGAAGCTGAAGTTTCTGACTCCACCTAAAAGTGGTTCAGGAAAGAAGCTGATTCTCTTTAATTTTTTGACCACAATTTCTAAGTCAAATTTTGTTAACCATAAGTACATTCATGGATGGCAGAATCTTAAGATTGTTTATAAAGGAAGCTTTGGGTGTTGTAACACTCTGTAAGGGCGCAACGGACTAATAGGTGTGTCCTCTCAAAATTCATTGTTGAAATCCTAACCTCCAATGTGAGGGTATTAGGAGGTAGAAACTTCTGGAAGTAATTTTGTCACGAAGGTAGAACTTCATGATTGGAATCAATGCTCCCTTAAGAGGGACCCCAGAATATGTTCTTTCTACCATAAAAGGATACAAGGAGAAATCAACTGTCTTTAACCTTAAGCAACCCCTCCTCAGAACCTAACTATAGTGGCACCCAGATCTCGGACTTCCAACCTCCAAAACTGAGAAACTAATTTCCATTGTTTGTAAGCAACCCAATCTATGATACTTGATTACAGCAGCCAGACCTAGTTAAGATAGCGTGCATCAGGTGACTTCCCAAGGAGGACTTTACTTATCTTGGAAAACCAGACCCTTCTCTAGTATATCAATTGTCACATTCTTGTATGCATCTGAATAGTGCCTATTTAAATATCAATGCCTTAAATTTGGGGTTGGAAATTGGCCCCAGACTGTTTTTTTAGAAATAAAGTTTAGTGGAGCACAGCCATATGCATTTGCTTACTATTGTTTTATTTTTCTTAATTTTTATTGGTTCTTTTTGGTTTATGGCTATTTTCATGCCATAAACAGAATTGAGTAGTTATGACACAGACTGTCTGACTCTCAAAATCTTAAGTATTTACTGTCTGGCCTTTTACAGAAAAAGTTTACCAATGCCTACTGTAGGTGGTATGAGAATTTTGTCTTTGCCATAAGCATGATAGAATTTCAAAAAAAACATATTTGTAGTTTAACACCAAAGCCATAATTGAAGAAAATAAAATATAGTTTCAAAGCCAAATTAAACTTGTCATTACATCAAAAGCTAAGAAGTAAAGTAAAAGAAGCACAATATACATTACTTTTCTAAACATGCAATTCAATCTATCTTACACAGCAGAATAAACAGGCTGTTGATGTTATCCTTGAGCAACAGTTTCCAAGTTGTTTCATAGGAAATATGACAAAGGACACCTATTAAGTGTCCAGGAAGTACCTAAGCAGCCCATTTATGAACACCTTCACTTACTCTTAAAGATGCAGAAAAACAGGGTATCAGTGACTTCCATTTTCATCTCTTTAAATGTTTAGCTTATCCTTGCATTAATGAACATTAAAAAGGTGCAAATTTATATTTTTGATTGAGAGTAAGATGCAATGAGGAGATTTAATCAAAGCAGCTTAGGAGTCTTAATTAATGCAATCAGCATTAGGCCGTGCAAGTATCGTCATTGAATGCCATCGTGTAAAGTTGGTGAGAGTGATTTTGGCTACTAGAAGCTTTGTCTCTCTCTTATAAGAATGAAAACAAGAAAGGAGAGACGGAAACTGAATGCCAAGACCAGAGGTGGATTATTGTTTCTATGTTTAGCATTTCTTGTGAGTCATTTAATAACCCTATCAAAATAGTCTTGTTTAGGTAAAATTCTTAATGTACTATATATCCTGTCAAAGTCCCAGAAATATTGTTTGTGGATAATATTGTTTCAGGGTATTAAAATAGGTAGTGGAGATGCATTATATTTAATTTTGCCAGTGAAAAGGAGTGGTAAAAGGTCAATTAATTCTTTCTGGCATCCAGGATACCACAAGTACAATAATTTATTTAACATGATCCTAGTAACCTAAAAGAGAAAATTCATAAAAACATAGGAACCATACTTTTCACTTTTCAATGCCATTATGTTCATTAATTTACTTCTTGAGTATTTCTAAAACATCAGCCACCACAATTCTTGGTCAATTTCAAACAATATTTTATTTGGGTTTCATCCAATAATATGAGTACATAATTTATGTAGCATGAAAATTAGAACCAACTGATTGATTAAGGATTTAAAACAAATTGTCTGGATACCAAGAAAATATTTCACTCAAAATGCAAACTCCATACTACAATCTAGTACTGTGTGGGATAAAACTAAAGATCCAATAGGCAATATGACCATGATGTTTATTTATAAGCCATATTGGTGGATTTTATAGTATTTGAAATCTGTTTCAGATACATGAAAGATATTTGCACATACCCTATGATGAGCTTTTCATTAGTTTTATGTTTAGATTTTATTTAAAAATCCATACATATGATGCAATTGCTATAAACTTGGTACTACTTTACATTGTCAACAAAATTGTATGTGTATGAGTGTGCGTGTTTGTAAATTCAGCCTCATGGTTTATATTTTAAATATACACCATAAGTAGGCTTGGCTATGTCAAAGCTTCCATTATATGTAAAAAAGTGGTAATAACAAATGGCTCTCAAACTTTGAAATGTATACTTATGAAACATTGGAAATGCATATATTTAAATATTCTTATCTATACACCACACTTATTGCTAATAATTCTACCAAAAAACTAACCAGACATCAAATGTTTCCAAAATTTCTCTGATATTATGGATATAATATCACTGAATTTTAAATAATGACAATTTGACATATGATTTTCCAAAATGAAGGAGTATAAATTATTGCTTTTCCAAACTGAGCAAGTTGGAAATTGGCACTCAGTAAATGTCACACAAATATGCAACAGAGCCCTTTGGTCTCATATCCCATTCCTTCACACAATGGCTTCAATGCTCAGTCCCACTCACCATTGTAGTTTCTGCTATTGACCCAAAGCTGTTGATAAATATGTTGCAGGTAACATTTACAGGAGGCCCTGCAAGTTGAACAATAGAAAATTTGACAGGTTGTGTTCATGGCATAATTGAGTCACGTTTTTGTCTTGCCTGTGGCATTGTAGCACTTACCATGGTAGTTTCTGTGACTGATCCAAAACTGTTGATAAAAATATTGCAAGTAACGTTTACTGGAGGACCTGCAGAATGCAATAAGAATATTGCAAGAGATATTGAAGCAAAAATACGGCTCTGTCAACATCTATGCAAATGGCTAGAAACATAAATAAAACTAAAATGATGGTGAGATTGAAAAACATTACCTACAGATAGGTACAAAATGATAACATTCCTAGTAGTATTTTGGCTAATGATGGTTAAGCAATGGTAACTTACCCTGAAGAGTTTTGAATTTGGAAAATATAAGACTATTTAACTGAATTCATTGGTATAAATTGATATTGCAGTAATCCTTTGGTTTGGTAAGTGGTTTTCTTTGACCTTAGGATCATCAACATTGTGGGCATCAACAGTGGGTGCCTCATGAAGATGAAATAGCCTGGGTCATGAAGTCAAAATGGACCTGCATTTTGGATTATGGATGAGTCAGAATCATCCACTTCCTTTTGCATGACACCCTTTAAATCGATGTTACTTTTGTCTCTTGACACCTCTGAATTTACCCTTTTTCTTCTTTATATATTCTGACCCCTGATGAAAAATGATGTACAGAAACAAAAAGCAAAGAAATTTAACTTTTCTTAAGACAAATGCAAATAGCAATGTCATTTGGTGTCCATACTGTTGTCTGAGTAAATGTGGTGTAAAGCAAAGATTACCGCATCTTAGATGAGCTTTGAACAAAATGAGTCCCCTTATATCTCCAGAGACACTGGGACTAGGCTGACCCCAGCTTTCTTTTCCCCTAGCCTTTTGCCAACAGACAAATCACTGATGATTCCCTACTTCATACTTTCCTGGGTAATTGTTTGTTTCCTTCATGGAGTTTCCTCTTAATGCTTTCTGAGATAAGAAAATACTGCCATGAACATCTATTCACTCATTGCTTTCCCCTGCGGAAATTTTTCTCTTCCCACAATGAAATCTCAGCAGTCCAGCAGCCCAGTGCAAGCAACACCCTAGTTTGTTCTGTCTCAAACAACTGTAGGATCTGAATGAAGAGGAGTTTGACTTGAGGGCTCCCTCAAATACTGGTGATAAAAACACAAGTTGTGGATGCATTTTAAAACTCTACAAATCCAATTTGGGTTGTTGAAATGAGGAAAGAAAACTTAGGGTAAAAGAATTACATACATCCCCAGGCAAGATCTTTTGGTTAAAAAAAAGGAGTATTTGTAAAAGAGATGTAAGTTGTTTTTCTTTGTAACATATCTAATTGGTCTCTTTTTAATAAAAATTTGTGTTTAAAAAATATTTGCAGGCATAGAACCATAGGCACCACATTATCAAAGTAATTTTCAGTTAACAGTTTTGAAATACTCCAGGTCTTTTAGTTTAGCATCTGCCAAGATGAGTTCTCCATGGTCACTTCCTACTCTACTTGATTTTGTTTTTGTCTTTTGATTACTCAAAACAAAACAAAACAAAAATGAGTCTTTCTCTTTCTTGGCCATATATTCTATTCTATAACAAATTCATTTTTCTTCCAGTAAGAAATAAATTGGGCAAGGTAGGGGCAAGTCATGAGAAATTGTGTATTCACTTATCTCTCTCCCTCCACAAAGAGATCTTTCCTTTTAGATTATCCAATTCAGGCTGTAAATTTTTTACAAATTCATATGTGCAAGATAGAACATGAATGATGGGGAAGAATCAGGGAAAAAATGTCATTCTAGCATTCTTTTCCAATTCATTTTGGAATATCATGTTTTTATTGGTGCATATCAATTATACAGAATAGTGGGTTTCATTGTGGCATATTGGTACAGGCATATAACAATTTGATCAATTTTACCTCAGTATCTCCCCTTAATGCCCCCTCTTCCCTCTCTCTGTACCCCTTCTTCTACCTTATTAGTCTCCCTTTCTACTTTTATGGTATCCCACCCCCCTCTCTCTCTCTTCCCAACTAGCTTCCATATATAAGAAAAAACATTCTACTTTTCTTTTAGATTCTGGCTCACTTCACTTAACTTGACATCACATTTTAACAGGAGGAATGTGAAAATTTAAACCTCAGTTGTCTTGTTTTGCACATTATCTGTTTGTCTGGTCTACCCAAATATTAGAAGAATTTACAAGGCTGAGTCATTCCATCCTTTATTTGTTATTGTCTTTGCTGGCAAATGGCAGTGTAAGTATATTGCTGTATCTCGATATATTTTAAGCTATCATATATTGACACACTGTGCTAAGAAGATTAAAAAATTATCTAGTTTAATTGTCACCAAGGAGGAATTTTTACTGCTCTAGTAAATGTTTACAGATGATGAAACTGGTCAGAGAGGTTAGGTTACTTGATTAAAGTTACACATCAGGAATTAAGAAACCTGAGACTCAACATCTTGTCATTCTGGTTCCAAAAAACCTAAACTTTTGCCCACTTTGCTACACTGCCTTCATGATGCAATGTCCTCTCTCCCTGCTATTTACAATACTTCCTGTTATTTGACATTGGATTATGTATTTCTTGATTCCTTACATTTGTCCTCTTCAGCTTTGAGCATTTTTTAAAAAATATTTTTTAGTTGTAGGTGGACACAATATCTTTATTGATTTATTTTTATGTGGTGCTGAGGATTGAACCCAGTGCCTCACGCATGTGAAGCAAGTGCTCTACCACTGAGCCACAATCCCAGCCCCTTGAGCATTTTATTTCAAGGTTCATTTGCACTTATGTATAAAACTTTGGAAAGAAAAAGAGTGAACTATTTTTTTCAGCAAGCTATTTTTAAATTAAGGGATAAACACATACATATATTAAGAACTGACACACATTAAAACCTCACTGTGTGCCAATGAGTGCTTTACTTCATTCCTCAATAATTAGGTGGTATCATGACCTGTATTTTATAGACAAAAAATACTAAGGCATAAAGTTGATTAGCTAATTTTCTCTAGATCACAGAGTTTGTAAAGTTTCTGAGGCCAATAGAATTATCCTAATGATAGAATGTGCCTAAATATGGGATTTGACCTGCAAGTTCTTTGGGTTGAATTATAGAATTATGTGGGAGGTTTTTCTCTTTCAAGATTTACATTGATATGTGCCAATATAACATCTGTGTTTTAGCCTAATAATCTGCTCAGGTGTTCTGACTGACAAGATGTTCTTAGATGTGACCACCAGTGAATGAATGTGTTCCGTAAATGTAGGAAAATGCAGTTTATACTAGTTAACCTCATTTAATTGATCTAATAACAAAGTGATGATATTTCAAAATAAATCAAATGAGAATCTGGGAAAAAGAATGATGTAGACATATAATCTCTCATATCACCATCCTCCCCTTTCTTTTTTACTTCCTTGTCTCCTCTCTCTCTTCTCTCCTTCCTCCTTCCCTTTTTCTCTTGCTCTCATTGTTCCTTTTTGCTCTTATGAGATAGAGCAATCTGGCCATAACTCACTTGAAAGGGGCTATGTTAAATCTATATAATGCTTTGGCTAGTATTTATACCTTAACAATATTGTCTTCCTATGCATAAGCATCTTTCCAATTTTTTATGTCTTCATTAATTTTTTAGCAGTGTTTTCTAGTCAGTGTACAGATATTTCACCTCCTTGATCCAAGTTATTCCTAGGTATTGTATTATTTCAGATACTATTGTAAATGGAATTTTTAATATTTTCTTTTTAGATTGTTGGTTGCAATTTATAAAAATACAACTTATTTTTGTGTGGCAACCTTATATGCTGCAAATTTGCTGAACTCATTTATTAGCTCTAGTAGCTTTAAATTCTTTGGGATTCTTTCTTTTATTTTGTTTTCCTTTTTTTTCTTTTCAGTACTGGGGGCAAACCCAGGGACACTGTACCACTGAGCTACATTCCAAGCCCTTTTTTTAAAATACTTTTTTAGACTTAAAAACAGCACACTACAGTAAAGCAGCCACTTCAATGTTTATAGCAGTACAATTCACAATTGCAAAACTGTGGAAGCAACCCAGATGTCCTTCAATAGATGAATGGATAAAGAAACTGTGGTACATATACACAATGGAATATTATTCAGCAATAAGAGAGAATAAAATTATGGCATTTGCAGGCAAATGGATGGAACTGGAAAGCATTATGCTAAGTGAAGTAAGCCAATCCCAAAAAACCAAATGC
>CM053417.1:112949473-112969969 GCA_028644305.1 Xerus rutilus
AATCTGCTTATAATTTTGTGCAAAGTTAGAAAAATTATGATTGTAACAATTTTTTTCTATTTGCCTCAACAAATGTTTTCAGTGAATAGTGTGTACAGCTTCTGATAATTTGTTTTTTTCTGTTATGTTTGCCAACATGTATTAAAATGCAACTTTTGGGAAAAAAATAAAATAATAAAAAAAAAAATAAAATAAAATACTTTTTTAGTTGTAGATGACACAATACCTTTATTTATTTTTACGTGGTGCTGAGGATTGTACTCAGTGCCTCGTGCATTTGAGGCAAGCGCTCTACCACTGTGCTACAATCCCAGCACCCAAGCCCTTTTTTATTTTTATTTTTTTTCATTTTGAGGCAGGGTCTGGCTAAGTTGGTAAGGTGGGCCTTGAACTTGCAATCCTCCTGCTTCTGCTTCCCAAGTAGTTCTCTGGGGCTTTCTATATACCCGACCATGCCATATAGGAATAGGGATATTTTTACTTTCTCACGAATTTGGATATCTTATATTGCTTTTTTTATCTAGTTGTTCTGGATAAAACTTCCAATACAACATTGAACAGCAGTAGTGAAAGGCATCCTTGTCTCGTTCTGCTCTTAGAGGGGGAAAGCTTTGATTCTTTTGCATTGTGTAATGCCTCTTGTAGATGGCTTATAGTTGAGTCATGTTGTTAACTCTGTGTTTTCATAAATGGCCTCTATCATGTTGAAGTTCCTTTCTCTTAATGTTTTTCTGAGTGTTTTGGGGGTTTTGTCATGAAAGGATGTTGGATTTTGAAAATGCTTCTTCTGAATCAACTGAGATGATCATGTGGGTTTTTCCCTTTATTCTATTAATATGATGTGTTACTGTGTTTTGATTAGTTTTCCTATTTTGAACCACCTTGGCATTCCTGACATTTCTCAGTTGATCATGGTGTGCTATTGGATATAACTTGCTAATATTTTATGAGACTCTTTGCATATGTCTTCATAAGGTATATTATTCAGTGATCTTTTCTTTTAGGGGTCTTTTATCTGGCATTGGTATATGGCCTTACAAAATGAGTTAGGAAGTCTTCCTTCAATGTGTATTTGTGGAATAATTTGAGAAGTGTTTGGTAGAACTCAACAGACAAGCCACCTGGTCCTGAACTTTCCTTTGTTAGAAGATTTTTTATTGCTGCTTTAATCTCTTAGTTATTATACATTTATTCAGATTTCCTATTCTTTCTTCAGTTAGGTAATTAGTGTGTATCTAGGTATTTTTTGTTTCAACCAGGTTATCTAATTTTTTCATAATCTTTTACAATCCATTTTCTTTCTGTAAGTACAGTTACAATTTCATTTTCTTATTTGAATTACTTATCTTTTATCAGTTAATAAATATTTCAGTTTTATTATCTTTGAAAAAAACAAATTTTGGTTTTGTTATTCTCCAGTTCTTCTTCTAGTCTCTATTCTTCTCCACTCTAATCTTAATTCTTTACTTGTGCAAGCCTTGGGTTTAGTTTGCTATTCTTTTTCTAGTTCCTTGAGGTCTAAAAGTAGGTTATTGATGTGAGGTCTTTTTTTCTTTTTTAATATGTGTTTACATTATAAACTTCCCACTAAACACTACCTTCACTGCATCTTATTGGTTTTGGTATATTGTATTGTTTTTTAATATATCTCTGATTTCCCTTGTGCTTTATTTTTTGATCCATAGGTTAAGAGGGTGTTTATTTCCTAATATTTGTGAATTTTGGAGTTTTCCTTCCTTACTCATTTATAGCTTTTTCCACTATGGTTGGAAAAGATACTATTTATGATAGCAGTCTTTTAAAATTTATTGAGATTGTTTTGTGGCCAAATGTATGGTCTATCCTGGAAAATGTTCCACGTGTACTTGAGAAGAATGTATAGTGTGATGTTGGTGGTAGACTGTTCTACATATGTTGTTTAGGTGCAGTTGGTTTATATTGTTCATGTCCTCTATTTCATTACTAATCTTTCTCTGTATGTTCTATTCACTATTGAAAATGGTGTATTGAAGTATCCAACTATTATTATACAAGTGCTTATTTTTCCCATTAAATTTGTCAATGTCTGTCTCATATATTTTGAAGTTCTGTTGCAGGTAATTAGAATATTTAGCCTGTGGAGTTTGGGGCATAAATTAATACTAACATTCGAGGTAATGAGCCACTCAGTATATAGATAGAGTAGGAAGTAAAATCCTGCATTTAATCATTCTGTTAGGTTTCCTCATCAGGTGGGAATAATTAGAAATTGGATTGGTGTTGCTTCAAAAAGAAGGAACAATCCTATTTAATCCTTTAAATAGGATTAGTTCTGTGGTGGTCAGTGTCATGATTAAGAATATTTATATAAAGATTAATACTGAAATACATAGTTACTTATGTTTAGAATTGTATCTTGTGCTACATGTGATGGCACATGCCTTTAATCCCAGGAGGTCAGGAGGCTGAGGCAGCAGGATCACAAATTCAAAGCCAGCCTCAGCAACTTAGCAAGGCCCTAAGCAACTTAGCAAGACCCTGTATCTAAATAAAAAATAAAAGGGGCTGGGGATGTGGCTGAGTGGTTAAGCACCCCTAGGTTCAATCCTTAGAACAAAAAAAAAAGACTATCTTTTTTATGAGTTGGCCCTTTTATGTCATTGTCTTTTTAAATATTGCACTTATATGTTAGTCATAGTGACTATATAATCTCGGCAATGTATATATACATGTATTCATATGGAATATATATGTGTGTGTATTAACCAAATCTTCCTAACTTTGTGATAAGTATTATTTTTTCAAAAGCTTTATGATAGATATTGCTTAAAAATAAGCATCAGGAAAGAATAGGAAATCCTATGTAAGCCCAATATAAGAAGTAATTAATGGTTAGATTTGACCCAGGTATTTTCCACATCATTTTTAGGTGAAAGACTACTGTAGCGAAAAGAACAATCCTTGAGTTCCAAGATGAAAGTATTATGTTTTTCTCTTGCCACAAATAGACAAGAATGGCATTTTCATTTTGCATTTTATTTCTTATAAATAATTTAATATGTCTTCGAGTATCACTATTGCTTTAGTGTGGGGCCCTTGGATGGAAAAGAAATACTAAATATATGTGTTTCATTCATACAAAATTAAATTTCCTTTGAAATAAGATTTTTGTATAGTGGAAGGATCCTTGCCATTAACTCAAGAGATGAAGGGAAAATTAAAGCACACAGATGAAGCAAGTAGATGTAGAATTAAGTGTTAGAGCTTTGATAGCTGAACATGAGTAAGCACTTTTTATTATAATGGTTTTCTGTGTTGCATAATGTGTTTGTACTCATGAAATAAAAGAGTCTTGGTAGATGGAAGGATTTCAAGTGGAGGGAATGGCTTTTCATGATAGCAGTCACTTGGGGGATGACATCTAATCTGCAAGAATGACAAACTTTTACAACTTTAAATGTCATGATAATAATTAAAAATGGGCACATTTTGATCTTGAAAATTCACCACAAACAAAATATAAAGCATTGATTCCTCTGCCCAATGTGTGGTCAAAGTGGATTTGCTAGTCCTACTGCATTCAGTTTGCTGATACCCAGGTATGCACAAAGTGCCAGGTATTCAGAGGTAAACAAATTAAACATTTACTGATTCCCACAGCTTGGTTATATAGTTTAGAAATCCATTTTCTTTGGATCAGCCATGTTGATATCTGTGAGGAAATTGCCACGCAACATGATTAATTAACATCTAAGGTAGCTTAATTATCAAGAACCAAAGCACAATTTCTGTGAGTTCTTCCCACTCATGGCTACCAGTTGGCATCTGCTCCCTACAAAGTGATACTGGGTGGACAGAAAGGAACATGACATAGATTCATGTCAGGGAATCTTGAAAATGCTAGCAAGTTTCTATCTTTACGTGCTGTGGATTTATCCATGATTTAAAGAGAAGGGATAGGACAGGGTATGTAATCTCATATAGGGTGGTCACTTTTAAGAGAAAAAGTGAATGCTATTAATTACAGAGGAACATCAAGCATAAACCAAGACTGTTCTGAGAGAACCTGTCTTATCTGTAATGCTAGCTCTGACTATCACTACCTGTGGGCTACAAACAGCTTGCAGAAACTCTAAACCTCAATTCTTCTTTAGAACAGGATTAATGATGGTTACTTTGATAGTAATTGTGAGAATTAGTAGTAATGTATGGAAAGGATATAATATTTGTTTAATAAATTATTTGCTATTATTTATAGTAATGGTAGTCATTGATATTCAATCATACTATTATTAGAAGTTCCTTGGGTAGTCAAAATATACCTATCTGGAACATTCATATCAAACTCATTTTTTTTTTTGGTACTGGAGATTGAACTCAGGGGCACTCGACCACTGAGCCACGTCCCCAGCCCTATTTTGTGTTTTATGTAGAGACAGGGTCTCACTGAGTTGCTTAGCACCTCGCCATTGCTGAGGCTGGCTTTGAACTCGCGATTCTCCTGTCTCAGCCTCCCTAAGTGCTGGGATTACAGGCTTGCACCACCGTGCCTGGCTCAAACTCATTTTAATATAGAGTAAACTGAAATCTTGAGACTTAAATTTAAATCTAACATCCTCTTAGGGTAGTCTTTCTTGAAAAAATGCCCATCTCATCTAATTTTCTCCTATGTATAAACCCTATGTGTTTTCCAGTTCTACAGAATTTCTTGGCAGGACTCAACCACTTTTTATCACTTTCTTGCTTCTAGGAATTATATATAAACATTTTTCATGTTTGGAAAACCCATGTAGGCACCGTGAGTTTCAGATGATTGCTGCTACTTTCTTTGTTTAGAATATGGTTTTTCAGTCTTGGGACAATTGGCACGTGGAGTTTGATTATTATTTTTTGTGAGGAGTTGTTCTGTGTGTTGTAGAATGCTTAACAACATCCCTAGTCTCTCTATATACTAAGCACTGATAGCACCCCACTCCCCACAGCCCCTCTTATGACAAAAATGTGCTTGAGTATTGTCCAATATCCCATGGGGGGCAAAATCACCTCATTGAGAACTACTAAATTAAAAAAAGAAGGTAAAATGTCAGGATGAATAAAATATTATTCATCAAAATTACATTTTATGTAATAGCTAAGTGAGCTATAGATTATACTGTTTCCCTAAACCAATGCTAGTATCATATTAAAACATTTCTCAGTCATATGACTTACAGATGAGAAAGTCTCATATTTCAACAGTGTGGATTTTAAATATTTAAACATACTTTTTAGGAAAACATGGCAGTGTTATGGAACTTATGCTTCTTTGTTGGGTTTATTCATCAAGGAATTAAATGAGCAAGAATTTGTTAAATTATGTGTATTTCTGAATTACAAATCTTCATTACATCACCAAATATTTATTGAGAACCCATTATTTGTCTTTATATTAGGTATACTACTAAGCATTCTTCATAATTAGATGGTGAATTGTGGAGCTAAATAAAAGAAAATCAAGCATTAAGGAAAAGACAAAAACAATTTGCTGAAAAGCTCTTGAGTTGTTCTACAAGAAATGTCCAATGAAACAAAAAGTGTGTGCCCAACCAAGCATCCCAGGGCATTTTGTTATTATTGTTATTGTTCATTGCAAAATAGTAGTGACCTTAAAGTGCATGTTTCTGTTTTGGGAAGTTCAGGGCACTTTGCTTGTTGTAAAAAAGGTTTATTTCATATTTTAAAGATCTCAGAGACTAAATGGAATCCTCAAATAGAGAATAATTTGTAAATGTAATCTATGTATATTTCTATTTGTGCTATAATAAAATGTCATCAGATGGAGAGCTGCTGGAAAACATGAGATTCTTTCTATCTTGGAATTTCTGCAGATAATAAATAAAGATCCATTTACCCTTAGAAGAAGAAAAATTTAAATGCCATTGGAAATTAGTTTTGAAATAAAGAGACATAAGAATTTCTCATGAACCTGAATGACATCTTCTTTCATTTTAGGAAGTAACAAAAAATAGAATTAAAGACGACTTTCTCTTGTTAATTGAATCCTCTACTACTTTGCAAAATGAATAGCAAGTTCATCAACTTGTTAGATCCTGACAAATTGAAAATAGATTTTTTGCATCAATGATTTTTAAAAGAAGAAACTGCTGTGATTGGGGTTATAATAATGGAATTGGTAGATGGATCTACATATACATATTTGTTTCCATGTTTGATTCATCTCATACGTCAAAGTCAAATGACAGTGAATTTCTTCATGAGTCTCCCCATCTGAATATCAACTTTCTTTGCATTTCCATAGTCTCAGAACCCTTACCATGTTGTTTTAAAGTCAATTTTTTATATTTGTCTAATCGTTTTTTAAAATATTTTTTAGTTATACATAGACACATGTATCTTTACATGTGTAAAGATGTAAAGATAACATGTATCTTTATTTTGTTTATTTATTTGTATGTGGTGCTGAGGATCGAATGCCTCACAGGTGCGAGGCAAGTGCTCTGCCTGTGAGCCACAACCTCAGCCCTGTTTAATTGTTTTTAGTATGCTCTAGATGGTGCATGGTTTTTATCTGACATACTGTTATGTTCCCCTGGGCACTCATTATAGTATTGAGCTCATACTAGGTGTTCAATAAATGCATACTGAATGTTATTGATGGAAAGATAAACCAGTTGTATAAGGAAATGTCAGTGGCATCTCAAGAAATCTGATTCAGAACAGCTTTCAATATAAGGCTTTTTAACTCCATCAGTTGTCTTCCATCCATTTAGCTTCAAGGAGTAGTTCACACAAAAGATAATTTATAGATCTGGAGGTATAGCTAAGTGATGGAGTGATTGCTTAGCATACATGGAAAGGCCTAGGTTCAATCCCCAGCACCAAAAAAGCATAATTCTCTTAAATTTAAATCAAATGTCTTATTTAAGGCTTTGAGCTCAGAGATGAATTCTGCTTGTTATCTCTTCAGAACACTCAACACAATGAAGAAATTATGACAAAAATGTGACAGTCACCAATGAGCAGCAGCATAGCATTGTACTTCTTTGAAACCACTACTGAGCTGCCCTGTTTGAGGTGGGGATCAGGAAACTTCTTGACTATTGCCCTCCCTTCTGACGTCATCCCTCCCCAGTGCAGCATGGGATAACGGAAAAAGTAATAAACTGGGTTTAAATCCTGGCTCTGTTATGTACTATGTGTGATCCCATGTAGGCTATTTAATTACTATGGACTCAATTTTCTTGTTTATGGAAGATGAAATATTTTCACCTAACTCTCAGGTTCAATGAGAGAACTAAAATGAGGTAAACTTATGAAATTCCAGCTATTTCTTTTCTCTTGCCATTTCCTTCTATCAAGGAAAGGTCTTCTTCCAAAATCTCAAGATTTTTCTTTTTTGTATAACCAGCTGTACTTTCTCAAGCATCATATTTCTGCCTTCCATTTTATTACTTTCATCCCTATTCACAGTGGTAAATAAAATACCTGTATTTTAAAAGTACAAATAAACTCCAGGAAAATATGTTCCCTCTTTATTGGAGAAGGATTGTATTATTAAATCTAACAATCATAAGTGTAGGGAAAAATATGCTTCAGTGGAAAACTATGCATTGTCTATATAGCACACTCTCTCATGTTACCTGACCCTGATTCTATGGAGCTATTATACAACTATGTAAATTATATAACTGATAATAATTCAAAATACATTTTTCTTATACACCTGAAAATTCTGTCCTATAGACATTCAAGTGATTTCCTTCTTCCATTGTGGAAGAAGCTTGTTCTGTCTACATTTCCACATTCATTTCAATATCCTTGATCTATAATTATGTCTGTTTCTTGGAGTTTCTCTTGAACTAGTTATTACATTTGCTTAGTTCCCACATTGAGTAATGAGTTAAATAAAATCCATGTATTAATTTTATATCTGTATGAGATATGTTATATATTAATTTTATATCTAATTTTACCTTATTTAGGAACATGTATCTTTAAGGTAAAGTTTTTTTAAGAGATTTTTTTCTTTACCCCTTGGAAGTCTTAGGCTCTGAGCCAGGGTTTAGAAGCTTGGAGACCTACATTCTGTTAAAGACCATCACATTGCCGTGCAACCCAGCACTTTCTATTTAGCTGTCAAAAGAGATCTTAAAGCACCATGTCTGCCAATGAACAGTACCTAAGCTCTCATTTCCCTCCTCTGTTCTTCTGTGGCTTCCACAAATGGGGACTCATTTTCTCCTTAGGCATTCTGCACCATTTCTCTGAGGGTGAGAAGGTCACCACTGTACTGTTAGGAAACAGGTTTTCTGTGTCAGCAACATAACTAAAAATAGAAGCTAGAGTTCCTGATATGTACTCTTCCCTACTAACAACTAGGACAGCTGTCCCTCTCTTATAAAGGGAAACCCTGGACTCCTGGTGCTTGTTGTATTTACAAGTGCTCATCTTTGACTGATAGGCCCCCTGCACTTATGCAGCATAGTACTTGCACGTCTTATTTCATGTTACACTATGCATCTTTGTAATTCAGTGTAATTAAAAGGGCATTTATGGGGCTCCTTTTGAATTTGGTATGCTCACTTAGTTTGAGTTCCCTTTAAGTTAAGGATTCAGGTGAAATCAATTTATTAGGGATGTGAATAATACACTGGATGGGAAGTAGGAAAGTGTAAGAGAGTAAAGAAGGCAGACAAGCAAAGGTGAGTCAATAAGTTCATTATTCTCTGATGGCAAAGCTTTATCCATGAGAACCTCTGGAAGCAAGTATAGGAACACTTCTGAACTGTTTTGCCCAAGGGGAGAAGGAGCTTGGGTGGTTTACATCAATTCTCATTAGTCATTGGATGAAAGTTCTCTCAGGAGGCATTCATTCATCTTCACTTCTGGTGTGCCACAAGGGTGGGCAAAATGGCTTGGGTCAGAGAAAGCCTTCAAGCAAAGAAATGCAGCTGCTGCCGTTTGGAAATCAGGTTGTGCATTAATGTGCTAAGGAATTGAGAATGTTGGTGAAATGCTGACACTGGTGCCTTATAAGCTCCAGGGAATAAAAAAAATAATCCCTGCATTTAATAAATTCATAATCTGTCATGGCAGAAAGACATGGATTAGACTAACTACAGTGTAATGAGATAATATGGATAATGTTTTAAGGGAATAAACTAGAGGAAGCAATGAATTGTGCAGGTGAAAGGGACCAGAGAGGAGAGATTTCTTGCAGGGGGTTAATGTATCTTTTTATATGTAGAAGAGGAGGAAGATATGGTTATATTTTACATTGAGTATGTATCACCAGCCAAAATGTAAACAGAAATTGAAGGGTGAACATGCATTATTGCTCTTTCTTTTATGTTCTCCATCATATTCCAAAGTCCCCCAATTTTGCATTATTAAATATTTTAAAGTGATGAAGAAACTGATCTGTATCTGGATTTCATCTATATCTGATGAAGAAACTGGATCTATATCTGATATCATATATTTCTACCTCCATCTCAGTGTGACAGATCTCTGAACTAAACAGAGCAGTCCCTTCAAGAGTGAAGAAGTCATGTGACCTTATCTCATTCATCATAGTTACATACACACTTGAAGTGGAGGAGGTCATTCTCCTACTAGATACCATCACTTCTTGTGGGCTAATGGTAATGGGCAGTGATGTCACCTATGACCTCAAGAGATTTATAATTTGAAAATATGAGAGTTTTGATGTTTTGCCAAAGAAACAGAATGGAGTCTTTATCCATGATTCTTTCATACTAGATACTAAATTTGTTGAGGCTTTAAGAAAGATATCTAGGGCTGGGGCTGTGGCTCAGTGGCAGAGCGCTTGCCTCACATGCGTGAGGCACTGGGTTCGATCCTCAGCACCACATAAAAATAAATAAATAAAGATATTGCATCCATCTACGACCAAAAAAATATTTAAAAAAAAAAGAAAGATATCTAATTTCTTATGTTGTGACAGATGCAATAGAGCAGAATGGTAGAAAAGGAAGACCTTTGGTGAGAAATAGCCTCATAATTCCAAAAGCCTCAGGTAACAAAGGTAGGAAGTCTACCAAGCCAAAAGACAAGAATCATCCTAAGAGTCTTCTCTTTAGAGAATAACCTGGGCTGATACACACCTCTTGAAACGTTCACATCTAGTTGTGGGTCATGAATTTGCATGCACAGATACTGGTAGTTGCCTGGGCCATTGTAAAAAATAGTATAGTTGTTGAGTATGTGGCCTCCAGCATCACACTACATAGATTTGACCCAGCTGCTCTACCTCTCACAGCTGTGCAAGATATAAAGATTCTGAGTAGTTAGTTTCTGAATCTGTAACATGGGGATTAGAACAGTTGTACTTATTAGTTTTATGAGGAACAAATGAAAGCATGCATATAACATGCTTAATATGTTGCCTGGTACACTTTGAGGCACATGTTGTCTTTGTGAAACCCACCCATACTCCAAATCCTCACTCATTTTCCACCTTTTCCTTATACATCAACTGTTATCAACTTCCCTTAGTCATACCATCTAGTCTCCATGACAATTCCATACATAGCTGCAATGATTATATACACAAAAGTTGGCGTGTGTTGTTCAGACTTATTTTCTGTCCTTTATTTCATTTGCTCAGGAAGATGATGCATTGCTGGAGGATAAGAATTATCTTTCACTGCTTCTAGAAGTTCCCAAAGTACCTGTAAGTTAGGAATATTATAAGTGCCTCTTCCAAATATTTTGTGATCAATTTGTACCTTACTACAAAGTTCAATTGACTTTGTACGCAAGCTGCCTCTGCTTCATGAAAGTCCAAGTAAATTCAGAGAGCAGTCTTCTTAATTCTGAAAGAATGCTATACCAGCAAGCCCTCAGAACCTTCTTTTCCCTGTCACTGAACAAGGTTGATCCCTGTATATATGTTGCAAACTAATAAAAAAGAATAAAATTATAGACTTCAGATCTCAGAGTTATAGTTTTTTCTCATTATGTCAAATGAGTGAGATTATCAAATGAAAACATTTCCATAGCCCAGGCCATAAATTCCAATGGGAAGTATACTAAAGGACCAGATCAAATGCCATATGGAGGGGCATGCTTTTGCCCTTACATCATAGTCAGCATTTTCATGGGATATGTTTAAATACATCACATATTTGGACTGAAAAGGGATGTAAAACTGATTACAAAATGCCATTAGTGAGAGGCAAAAATCACAGAATGCATAACCCATGAAGGCAGCAGTCTCTATATTCCTTCTTTCCTCAACTACTAGCTATCCTCCCCCACTCCCATCTCCACCTTCTAATATACAGGCTAGTTGTAATACATCACAAGCAGAAAGCTGTTGGGTGATTGGGGGGAAATCAGCTTTGCTTGTTCGTTTAATTATTCATCAAATATTTATGGAAGATTAATCATGTGCTCAAATCTGAGGATGTAAAGTTGAATAATAAACATATCCCGAGGCAAAACAGTCCAAAGGCCCTTACAGGCCTCCAGATTCACAAGCCCCTAGCATGGCTGCGTAATTAATAAATGAATACAAATCTAACTCATGAGCTTGGTATACAACAACACAAATCTTTAAGGCCTTTACTATACCACTAATGGTAATAAGGGAGACTTCATGGAAACAAAAGCCAGTTCTGTATGCTTACTAGCTGTATGACCATGAACAAAAACTCTCACTCTCCATTTACTTAGCTGTAATATAAGGATAAATGTAACATACATGTACTTTTCTGTAAGGTTATTAGAAGGATTAAATTAGTTAATATGCAAAGTTCTTAGAAAAATGCTCTCAACACATAGTATGAGCTCAATTAATACAAACTAACATTGTTAATATTAACTATTTCTGGGACCCTACAATGAAAATTGTGTAAAATACATGCATAGGTATAGTGAGGAATAAAGAGCTGGTTAAGAAGGCAATTAGTGGATAACTTGGACACTGAGTCTCTTTACCTCCCTTCATCTTTTGTGTAATAATTGCGCACAGTACCTTCTGGATTTTAGGTCTTCTGCTTGAACACCTAAAGTAGGTGTTCAAGAGTTATTTTAGGTCTTCTGCTTGAACACCTAAAATACAAAAAAACTTCCAAATTTATAAGCCAACTGAGAAGTAATTTTAATAGGAAAAACTCTCTGTTTTTTTGTATATTTAAAATCTTAAGTGCTTTCTGAATGACAGAGGAGAAAGGTACCAAAACATTAGAAGCCTGGTGGTCTTTGCTAGATTCATGGTGACTGCACCAAGAACTAGCCTATGCTTGTGGTCTCTCTATGGCAGATGACAGAGTACTACTTTACCAAGTGAAGAGAGGCCATTAGATGTGAAATTATACTAGTTACCTTGCAAACTTATTATTAGAGTGAGGAAATGGTATTTCTCCTCCCTGCAAGCGTAATTGCTCCATCTAAATTATTCATGATCCTTTCAGTCCCTTCAAGAACTTTACTCCATCAATTGTCCTCTCTCTTCTACAGTATGTTCAATCTCTTTTTCCTGTATTCCACAAACCCACTCTTGTTTCCTTAAAATTGTGATCTAATATGCAATCTTCTCTTCCCCTTTGGTTCCAATCAAATGAGATTCTACACACTTATTTTCCTCCACTTTCTCAAATTTGATTTATTCTACAACCAATTCAATCTTGGCTTTTGCCTCACTATTCTAGAGAAGTTGTTCTTGCAAAAGTAAAACTGTCCCACTGGCTAAGTGCAAAAACCTCCTTATTTGATTCTTTCTACTCAACATTCCTGCTACATTTGACGTGGTTGGTTTCCTCATCCTCAAAACTTTCCCTTCCATTAACAGTAATGACTATGTCTTTTTCTGGTTTTCCTCTGATTATCCAAACTCTCCTCTATATTCCTTGTTGAGTCTTTTTCTCCCTCCTACTTCTTCAATGTTTATGTGCATAGAAATCTTGTATGTATCCCTCTTTTCTATTCATCATACACTTTCTTACTGAGTGATTTTAATTAAAATATTGTCATTGTCAGATGACTTCCTTTCTTATGTTTCTAGTCCCAGCATCTCTTCTTGGCTCAAGATTAACATTTTCAACTGCAGATTATACATCTTTATCTGGATTTGTGGTAGTTTCCCAAACGCAACATGTACAAAACTAAACTCATTATCTTCCTCTCCCAGCATCCTCCTCCTATTTATGTCCCAAGTGAACAAAATCACACTCTGTTCAACTACTCACACTGGAAACCTGAATCAAATATTGCTCTTTCTCATATACCCCCCATACCTTTTATGATGCAATTTGACCTTAAAATTAAATCTTGTGAATCTAGCTCCTTTCTAATGCCACTACCACTGCCTAAGCCCTAAACTTCATCATCTTTCTCTTGTGGGTAATTATCATGGCACTCTGGTCACTTAGTTTTCTAGTATATCCTTTGAAAAGCATCCTGAATCCTCTCTTAGAAATCACACCTAATGCTTTTTTTCTGCTTAAAAACCTTGTTTGCCTCTACATTTTCTGTGGCTAAATCTGTTTTAATACTCTCCTTTACACTCTATCCTTAATGAAATTTACTCCCTAGCCTCATCCTCTGACTTCCCCCTTACTTCCTGTAAGTATACTCATATTTTGTTATCCCCCAAACTAGTCATGTTTTTTTCACACATGAAAGTTTCCTACCTGAAGTTTCTTTGCCCCTTCATAAAATACCCACATATCTCTTAAGATCCAATTCAAGCACCACCTCTTTTGTAGAGCATGGAGCTCTTTTTCTCCTCGTGGACTGAGCTCTCACATATCAAGAACTCCCCAGAGAAGATAATAACTATTAGTGGATGCCTTATTTGGGCTTTTTGGACCTTTGTAAAGACTTCTGATTCATTGACTCATCATCAGGGAAAATCATCCATCTTGAGAATCCTGTTTGATTTTTTATAAAGTTGGTAGATGAGGCTCAAAAGGAGAATTTTAGAGGAGGTTCAATCACAAGCTCACTGGTTGGAAGGAAGTAAGGACTATAACCATGAAGTGAACCTGATTTTTTTTAATAATCAGAAATTACAGACAATTCAGGTATATCCAATATTAACAATGAGTATTATTGGATACCTTTAATTTTATTTACAAAACAGTGCAGACACTGAGTAGGAGAGATATCTTAAACCAATGAATTGTATTTGGATAAGTTAGAAGCCACCATCCATCCCTGTTCACTACTAGGTGTGAGAAATGAAACCTTTTATAAATGAGACATTAATCCTGAAATAGTGGTGAAGTAGAAGGAAGCAGGACAGTAAGGATTTAGGTGCTGTAAAATTAATCATCCTTTACTTGGTGCCTAGCACAGTGCCATATGCATAATAAATGCTTTGTATATATTGATATGTGGGTGAACCCACTCACTCAACACAAACATTTATTAGGTTTCTAGGTAAATAGGAAGTGTACAAAAACCTGGAGCTTTGAAGATAAATAGATTCAACCTATAATATAAAGGTGAATTACTATGTTAAAATACATTCAATAAAGTATTGCAGATTGAGAATAAGTATTATCATTCTTTAATGACTTACATTTCTCTCCATCCTAGGCTTTATGTATCTGAAAGATAATATTTTTCTAAGTTCTGTTTGGCAGCAAAATAACTTTTCCTTTCCCCCAAATGACAGAAATGGTAAAGAAAATTCCAGCTGTTTTCTATTCAGAGAAATGTGGTAAGGAGCCAAATGAGATAACTTGTAGGCAAGCACTTCATGCATTTTAAATGAATCAAAAATGCTGGCAGACAGTGATTTAGTGTTATAGTTCAATTACTAATATCTGAGTTTGCATTAGTACAGATTCTGGGATTAAAGATTGGTAGTATCAGTTTTTATTTAATAAATGTTCATTGGCTGCCTGTCTATTATCAAGTGTTGAAGGTATGATGGAGAATGAAGTAAGCCCAGTCCTGGCCTGCTAATGTGGAACTGAATGAGACAGCAAAGGAAGTGACCACAGGATAGACTCTAAACTGAGCATATAGAAAAGAATGGATTTGGTAGTTTAATAGAAGCTTTCTAAAGAAAATTATAGTGAAGCTGAGGTCTGGAGGATGATCCACAAAGATTCCTCTACCCAAGCTACAGTACTTATAACTATACATTAGCCCCTCTTACATGAGCTCAATGGGGTAGATATTGTGCTCTTCATTCCTTGGGTGACATCTCTGCTTGCTTTTTTGTGCATTCAGATAAAGATATAGCAATCAGGATTCAACCAGTAGGCTGGTAAAAAGGCAGGCCTGGTGAAGGTAAATACAAGCACAAAGTACCAGAAGCAAAGGGTTAGAGAAGAAAAGTTTGAGGCTGGAACATAGAGTGGGAGGGCATGGCTAGAGATGTGGAATTAAAATGTTGAAATGGGCAACACTGATGTTCTATTCAGGTTTCTTGGATCCCATTTATTAGTTTTGCCTCTCACCTCGGTATTCATTTGTTTCCAGTAGCCAGAACCTGTGATCTTTCACAAATGACTTTCCTGGGGCTACTAGAGCTAACTTGGCCAACATGGGAAGTTATAGAAGTATCTGAGATACTCCTACATCCACCCACATATACCCTGAGATCAGTTCTTTATCAAGAACTGACACAGAATACAAAAATCCTGCTCTAGTTTCTAGTTAGGGATACTCTAATGTGTAGCTTACACTTTAGAGTTCCCCTGAGGGACCCAGGGAGCCTACCCTCTATTGGACCTTTTTTGAGATTGCATCATTACCTGGCTTTTCCTTCTTCCTTATCTGATTTCTTCACTCTCTTATATGTCTCTCTTGATTGCTTATCCTTAGCATATCAGTTGTACATAAGGCCTGCTTCTTGGAAGTCCAACCTCAGACAAACATAGCAAAAAACCCAACCATGAAGACCATTATAAGCCATGTGCAGGTGCATGAACTTTATCCAAAAGTGAAGAGAAGTCCAGAAAGACATTTAAGTGTCACAAGAGGCCTAGAACATCAAGAATACTAGGATTTTGAGCTTTTCACCTATTAGTGACAACTCTGGCTTGCTTTTTTGGCATTCAGATAAAGATATAGCCAATCAAGCATCCCAGAGCAGGTGCACTACATATTTTCTTTAGAAAAAGTACAGGAGTTTCTTTCTGATTTTAGGTTAGGTTTTGGATCTATTTGTTATACATTCTATTTCTTTGTCATCATTGCCCCTGTCACATCACCCCTCAGAAGTCAATAACTTTTTTCCAAAGATGTCATTATGCAATTTATACGGCCTGTTGAATGATGTGACTGATGGATACTTTTAATTAATATCCTGAATTGCGGGGCTGGGGTTGTGGCGCAGTGGTAGCGTGCTCGCCTAGCACGCGTGAGGCACTGGGTTCGATCCTCAGCACCACGTAAAAATAAAATAAAGATATTCTGTCTGCCTACAACTAAAAAATAAATATTTTCAAAAAAAAAATCCTGAATTGCTATGCTTTATTGTTGAAGCAGATAATTTATTCTGGCATTTATATGAAAAGTTGGATACTGAGGGGATGCCTATTGACTTGACAATTTATGCACTGCTTATAATGATATATAGTGTTAGCACATAGTCCAGATTCTTATAAAATTATATTCTTTGAATCCACGGTGGAACAAGAGAGGCAAATAATTCTATCATGGAAGCTTCAACATGCCCATCCACTTCCACTGAGCTCCACAAAGTTCCCTTCACCCAAACTACAGTGCTTTAAACTATACATTAGCACCTCTTAAATGAACTCAGTGGGGTGGGGGCTGTGCTATGGAAGACTCTTCACTTAGAAGACGCTCTTTGCAAACTCATTTTCAAAAGTAGGCAGGATATAAAATGAGTGTGTAATTATCCTATTTGCTGAATCTAATTGACAAGTAGAAGTGTGGAATTTTCTGTTTAACATAAATGTATCCTCTTGCTCAAGAAATTTTTATTTAATGGGCTTCAGGATATTTACCCCAAGTGTGAAGTTCATACATTTTGCTGAAAGTGCTGCATGTTATAAAATTGGTTGGCACTGGTGAAACTATAGAACAGGAAATCACTGGTTGTGTTTTATGTGGGGATATTTTCTCAGAATATTTGTATAAAGGATGTGTATAAATGAGTCATATGTGCACAATAAACAAATATGAATCTTAGAAATATAGGTGCTTGGGGGAAATAAAAGGAACATATATCCCAGACTGTGGGTAATTCCTCCTATTTTGGGGATAGATAGAGAAAAAATGTCTGATAATATAGAATAGTTTGATATGGATCTGGTTAAATATGTCCCTGGTTACAGAGTGGTCACTAATTCCAAGAAATAGAATGGGGAATACTCCAAATAAAATAAATACCAAATAGTATAGCAATCCTGTTGCTAACAACTGACCTCAAATTTTAGAGAGAATAATTAGCATTTATCTATAAAAAAGAAATCCTCTGAAAAAAAGGTGAAAGCTTTGGGGCCCAGACTTCCTATTAATAAGGCATGTGTAACATTTTCTTTCAAACGGGGATGATCTCTTAAATTTTTATATTTCAGGAGGACATTTGTATATTTTATTTCAAAAGAAAATCTCAGAATTCTGGGGGAAATGCTATTTCCTTATTCATAGTTCATAGCATGTATAACTAAAGATTCAGAAAAATCACCTTTCTGTCCCCCAATATCTAATGTCATCACTTTTCCCTTGGAAATGAAGAAGCCAAAATATCAGAAGCAAATCATAACTGGGATTCTGAATCCAGAACCCATGCTTACAAATCAAAAGTTGAAGACAGAGTAAGCAAATGGTGTGCATGCCAAATGACTTCTTCATAGTTGATTTTTATTCAGTGCCTCTTCTGGATCTGGTGTATCTAAGACTGGCAACCCTCAATCACCAGAAAAATTTAATCAGTGTTACAATATCTGTGGATTGCACAGTGGAATACAAGCAATGCTAATGTCATTACTGTGGGCACATTGAAGCAATGTTTTAAATAAAGGATTAAAAGAATAGAATAGGATGTTGTGCTAAAAGCTAAAGGCACAGAAAACCTATTCAGTGAAATAATGGAATATTTCCCAAACCTTGGTAAAGAAATAGACATCCAGATACAGGAGCCATTTAGAACCCCAAATAGACATGCCCAGAAAAGAAACTCTCCACAACATATTAAACTGCCAATAGTATAGAACAGAGAAAGAATATTTGAAGCTTCAAGAGAAAAGTGTCAAGTAACTTATAAAAGGCAAACTCATCAGAATAACAGCAAATTTCTCAGCAAATATCTAAAGGCCATGAGGACATGGAATGATGTATATCAAGCCCTGAAAGAAAAAAAAATGCTAACCTACATTACTATATTGGCAAAATTATTCTTCATAAATGAAGGAGAGATAAAGACCTTCCAATATTGGCATAATCTAAAGGAATTCATGACTCCCTAAACCAGCACTACAGAAGATACTTAGAGGAAGCAAGATAAACAAAATCATGAGAGCACAAGAAAGAATAAATCTCACTAAAAGAGTACATAAAAATGAGAATTAAGAAAGAATCAAACATTATTAATTCAGTAAACCACCAAACACCTAAGATGAATAAGGGAGAAAGGAGCAAACAGATTATTCAAAACATTGTGAAGAAAAACAAAATGACAGAAACTAGTACATACTTTTCAGTAATAACCCTGAATGTAAATGGTCTTAATTCTCCCATTAGAAGACATAAATTAGCTGCTTGGGTTAAAAAACAAGACCTGAAAATTTGCTGTCTGCAAGAAACTCTTCACCAGCAAAGACATACAAAGAAAGTGAAAGCATGGAACATAATATTCCAAGCAAATGGAATCCAAAAGCAAGTAGACACAACTATTCCCACATTCAACAAAATAGCCTTTAAGCCAAAATAAGTCAGAAAAGACAAAGAAGATTATTACATATTGATAAAGGGAGCAATACATCAAGAAGATGTTACAATAATAAATATATATGCACTGAGCATTGGAGAACCAACTTTATAAAGCTAGCACCACAGGACATAAAGGAAGAGACTGGCCCTGATCCAGTAATGGTGGGTGTCTTCAAGACTCCACTCTCACCAGACCAAAAAAATCAACAAAGAATCATCACTAATAAATTATACTATATTTCAAATGGACTTAACAGACACCTACAGAATATTCCATCCAACAGCAGAATATATATTCCTTTTATGAGCTCATGAAATATTCTCCAAAATAAGTAATGTTTTAGCCCACAAATCAAGTCTTAGCAAATACAAAAAAAATGAAATAACTTCTTACATCTGATCAGACCATAATGGGATGACACTGCAAATCAACAATGAAGAGAAACTACAGAAATTACCTAAAAATATGGATATTAAACAATGAACTTTTGAATGAACAGTGGGTCACTGAATAAATTGAAGGAAAATTGGAAATTAGAATTAAATCAAAATGGAAACACAGCATACCAGAACCTATGAGATACAGAAAAAGCGATACTAAGAGGGGAGTTTTTAGCTGAGTGCCTACATTAAAAAAAACATCTCAAGGGCTGTGGCATAGCTCAGTGGTAGAACACTCGCAAATGTGAGGCACTGGGTTCAATCTTCAGCACCACATAAAAATAAATAAAGATATTGTGTCCATCTACAACTAAAAATATGTATCTATTTTTAAAAAAGATCTCAAACAAAATAACCTAATGATAACTCCTCAAGGGCTTATAAAATCCAGAACAAACCCAAAACCAGTAGAAGGAAAGAAAGAATAAAGATCAAAGCAGAAATAAATAAAATAGAAACTAAATGAACAACACAAGGATCTGTGAAACTAAGAGTTGATTCTTTAAAAGAGAAACAAAGTTGGCAAACCCCCCAAAAGAGAGAGAAGATCCAATTGAATAAAATTACAGATAAAAAGAGGATATTGCAAGAGATACCACTGAAATCCACAGGATCATTAGGGAATACTTTGAAAAAATTATATGACAATAAATTGTAAGCACTAGAAGAAATGGACAAATTTTAGACACATTACCAACCCAAATTAAATCAAGAGGTTATTTTTAAAAAACAAATACATTTATAACAAACAATAAGATTGAAGCAGTAATAAAAAGTCTCTCTCTCTCTTTTTATTTTTATTTTTTGGTACTGGAGATTGAACTCAGGGGCCCAGCCCTATTTTGTGTTTTATGTAGAGACAGAGTCTCACTGAGTTGCTTAGTGCCTTGCCATTGCTGAGGCTGGCTTTGAACTCGCGATTCTCCTGTCTCAGCCTCCCTAAGTGCTGGGATTACAGGCTTGCACCACCGTGCCCAGCCTCAGAAGAACATATACAATCCATCAACAGACATATGAAAAAATGTTCAACATTTCTAGCAATGAGAGAAATGCAAATCAAAACTACCCTAAGATTTCATCTCACGCCAGTCAGAATGGCAACTATCAAGAATACAAACAATAAGTGTTGGTGAGGTTGTGGGGAAAAAGGCACGCTCATACATTGCTGGTGGAACTGCAAATTGGTACAAC
>CM053417.1:112975814-113015773 GCA_028644305.1 Xerus rutilus
GGTACTGGAGATTGAACTCAGGGGTACTCGACCACTGAGCCACATCTCCAGCCCTATTTTGTGTTTTATGTAGAGACAGGGTCTCACTGAGTTGCTTAGCGCCTCGCCATTGCTGAGGTTGGCTTTGAACTCGCGATTCTCCTGTCTCAGCCTCCCTAAGTGCTGGGATTACAGGCTTGAGCCACCGCGCCCGGCTCTGTTTTATCATTTCTTTGTGGTGAAAACAAGATCTTCAGGTGGCTCTGAAGCAGTTCTGAAAAACATGCTTTGAGAGAAATACATCTGGTTGATCACTAATTTATTTTCATATTAAATTGTAAAATCTTCAATTTGTCATACTTCATACAAAGCCCATCTAGTAAAATCAGAGTTAATTCAAAGTAACAAATAGAATACAAGGAATCCATTGTGAGAATTGTAAAGTATGGTTATCAATTATACTGAATCACATTTGTAAAATTTTTATTCTTTTTGTGATGATAGCAGAATCCATTTTGATATAATTATAGAGGCATGGAATATATCTTGTTCCAATTAGGACCCCAGTCTTGTGGATGTACATGATGGTGGGATTTACTGTGATACATTCATATATGTGCGCAGGAAAGTTAGGTCAGATACTTTCCACTGTCTTACCTTTTTCTATCTCTGTCCCTTCCCTTCGTTCCCCTTTGTCTAATCCACTGAATTTCTATTCTTTCCCTCTCCCACACCAATTACTGTGAGTCAGCATCCACATATCAGAGAAAACACTCAACCTTTGGTTTGGGGGCAATTGGCTTATTTCACTGAGCATAATACTCTCCAGACCCATCCATTTACTGGCAAATGTCATAAAGTCATTCTTCTTAATGTCTGAGTAATACTCCATTGTGTATATATACTCCATTGTGTATATAATTTAACTTGAGTTGTTACAGTGTGGTTTGCCAAATGTATACATCACTCACAGTTTAGAGACCCTGGGGTTCAAAGAAAAATTAACAGATCTCTTTTGAATACATTTATAAAAGAGGAGGCAAAGGTTTTTTTGCCTTTCCTAAAAAAATGTTTTGCCTCCTCTTTCCTACTTTTTCTAAGAGAATGCCTGATAAAAGAAGTTTGGACAGGCTTGTTAGACATGAAGTAGTTGTTAGGAATCAACATCTTGAAGAATTTAGTGTAAAAGAACCAGAAGATAGATTATATTATCTTCTATGTATACTTGGGATTTTAAAATGAAAGAAAAATTGTGTGGTCAAGTGGTTCTGAGATTTCTCTATAGTAGCAGAATTGCTACAATAAGTAGCTGTGATTCAAATGCCATAATCATACCAGCCACCATTTCCTAAAAATGGGCCTACTCTGTTCTTGGTCTCCATGCCCTTCTAACCCCCACCCCACCCAAACTTGTCTCCTTATAACACTTCCAGTGCTACATAGAACAAAATAGCATGGCCAGAAGAATATATCTCAGAGATACTGATCTAAAAAGACTTGGCATTTTAAATCTTGTATTAAAATCTAAGCCCACAACATATCCCATCATGAGGAGTCTGCAGGGAATAGCTGTAAGGACAATCCAATCAATATTAGCAAGCATACTAAACCAGATAGAAAGGAAACTATGTCAATTTCATATAATGCACAAGAAGATAGATCTCTCTCACACTTTCTCTCTCCCTCACCTTTTCCCCATCCTCCTCTCTACCTCTTTTTTTCTTTCTTCCTCTCTCCCTCCTTTCTCTCCCTCCAGCCTCTGAACCTCCTTTCTCTCTCTCTCGCTCTCTCTCTCTCTCTCTCTCTCTCACACACACACACACACACACACACACACTCTCATATATTTGTTGATTACGCCTCTTCCAGTTTTCTGTTTCAGAGACAGAACTATTACATTACATTATAGTCTCTCTTCTCTACTTTTGGATGTAGCATTTGTCTATTGGAGTAATTATCCCTTTCTCACTTCCCTTTTTTCTCAGACTGATAAAGGAAGGCTCACTAAACTTGTCATTGGTTTTAGAAATATCTCCTTAACCACCCAAAGATTGAGAAGTGAATTTGCTAATAAGCTGATATTTTTGCTGGTTATCTTCCATTTCACCACCCCAGAAACACTCTCATGTTTTCTCTATTCTTTGTATCCTGAGAAGCTGATCATCAGGATTTGCATCAATGGCCTTTCTTGCCACTAGGTGAATTTATTCAATGAAAGACTCACACAGGAGAATGCAAAGCAGGAAGAAAGCGAGGTCAGGATATTTATTCCCTGGCTTTCTCCATGCTAGGACAGCACAGATTGACCACATTGTTCCCCAATTCCATTGAGTGGCTTCAGTAGGTTCTAGTAACTACTCCCTCCCTTGCTTCTTCAGAACTATTGATAGTCCCAGAGTACTCTACCTTTGGGGATTGGTTTTCCTAAAACCTCTCATACCCAGTTGGAATGTGCCATCTCATTTCTGCAAAGATAGTAGATGATTCAGCAAATTATATTCCAGTATTTATTGAGGTGCGATAATAGTAGTAAAAACTGATATTTAAATTTTCAATTTCTGTTTAGCACTGTATACCTAGCACCTAATATGTTCCTTGGCACATAGCAACTACTCACTATTTATTGAAGGAATGAACAAATGAACTATGTGTGTTGTCTCAAATACAATGATGTAAAACCTTTATGTGAAAGTTTTTGTACACATGAATGCTCAATTGACAAATTTATCTATTGCTTTCACAGTACATAGGCAAAAGTGACTTTTTCCCCCTCAAGAAAATATGTCACTCCCATCAGAAAAAAAGAATTAGAAAACAAGACTTGTCCAGTCACATACAAGATAATTACCTATGGGCTTTCAATATTTTTATTCAATCCAAGATTTGTTTTGTCCTTTTAGATGAATGTGTTCATAAAACAGAGCCACCATTTGGTATACTTATGTTCATAATTGAATGGTGGGTACATTAGCCATGGGTTAGTCAGAATCCAGCTTCCTTGTTGTGTTTGCTTTATGACTATCTCAGTTGAGTAGATGGACTAGACTCCAAGAAGGTAACCTAGTGACTTTGTTCTTAAATGTGCAGCATGCTTCAGTATATCACTTAAAGAACTATTGCCTTTTGCTTGCATTCTTCCTGTAGAGGCTTTCACATGACTAAAAGTGACTATAATCAGTCTCTACTCACTTCCCTCTCAGGGAAGAAGTCAGTGACCAAATGCAGCATGCTCCAGTTAGGACAGCCTCTTGGGTGTTAACTCCAAGAGGATCTCACAAGGCTTCTAAATACCTTTTATGAGGCTTGATCACATATGTTTTCATAAGTATTTTTTTTTGTCCTGGAGATTGAACCCAGGGACACTTAACCACTGAGCCACATCCCCAGACCTTTTTTGTATGTTATTTAGAGACAGGGTCTCACTGAGTTGCTAAGTTGCTGAGGCTGTCTTTGAACTTGTGATCCTCCTGCCTCAGCCTCCTAAGCTGCTGGAATTTCAGGCATGCACCACCACCCCCAGCTCCATAAGTATTTTTAAGATCCTATTCCAAATATTACCTGATTCAACACACCAAGAAAAAAATATTCAATACCATTGAGAACAAACAAATGACTATCTTTTCTCATTCTAAACCCAATTGCTCCAACTGAACACATTATATTATCCAGTCACTAAGTACAAGGTTACCCTGATATTGATGCCATTATCTTTTTTTAAAATGATATCTCAGATTATCAGCAAAATGGGCTAAACTTTTATTCAGGACAAGAAGGAAGAGCAAGCTCTATTGAACTCAGGACAAAATGTTTAGGCTCTTTCAATAATGAAAATTAAAGATTATAGGTTTACCCAGAATCAGTCAATGAGTAATGCAATACTTTCTCAAAGATTATATTCTTCCATTTTGGGTGCTTCTAACCTGCCACATCATAAAGATCAAATGCCCTTTTTAAAATACTTATTCTAAAATAGGAAGTTAATTCATTAATTTTGTATAATAAGCCTTGAAACGACAGTAACTGGAGAAGAAGATACATAAAAATGAAAACCATACTATATTCAGTTAAATTTAGGGTTCCCCTTTCTAGGGACAAGTGAAATTTATCTATATCTTTTATGTTGCTTAATTTTAAATTAATCCAACGAATTAATCCAGAATAGAATTTGAATAGAGAAAGATAATTCCTTCCCACAAATGAATCCCTCTTTTTTTCACATTTAGGAATATGAATTAACCATGTTGAATTGAAAATTTTTCCCCTGAACTAATAAAAAGAAAACCACCTGAGATACATGGAATCTACATTATGGCTCCTCTGTTAAGAATATAATATGTAAGAATTTTCTGATTCATTT
This sequence comes from Xerus rutilus, assembly GCA_028644305.1. Lineage (NCBI taxonomy): Eukaryota > Metazoa > Chordata > Mammalia > Rodentia > Sciuridae > Xerus > Xerus rutilus. The sequence continues at coordinate 112,980,151 of CM053417.1, forward strand.
CTTTCCATTTAAAAACTCAAACAAATATGAGGACCCAATCACTATGAAGGATAAGCTTAAGCAATGCATCATGTTATTTATAAAAGAAAAATGGTAGAGTGGTAATAATAATTCACACTATTTATAATAATCATAAAAGAAAAAAATCATTCATGTTCATGATCTCATTTGATCCTCAGAACAACCCACATAAAGCAGGAAAAGGCAGAAGAAAATTTGAGGTATGGATAGGTGTGAAGACACCTTTTCTCAAAAGTGACTAAATACAGAAATGAATATGAGTCTTTTGGATCCAAGTCTAGAGTTATTTCCACTGTAGTACCCTGGCACCATGAAATGGAAGACATACAAACCTATTGGAATATGCTTTTCCAGAGTTCAATAGAATTTTTTTAAAAAATTTTTTAGTTGTTGATGGACCTTTATTTTATTCATTTATTTATATGCAGTGCTGAGGATTGAACCCAGTGCCTCACACATGCGAGGCAAGTGCTCTACCACTGAGCCACAATCACAGCCCCTCAATAGAATTTTGTTGATACTTTCTTCTTGATACCACCTCAACTCTCTGACAAGTATCTGTGGGCTTGTGGTTGGAGCCTAGTATCTTCAAATGTATTGACTGGTGTTCATGTAACACATAAACTGTAATGGAGGACTTTGGATGTTCAAAAATCTTTATCATAACACTCTTGGACAAAACTGTTATATATAAACTTTCCTTGTTTCTCTCAGTCTTTCCTTTCAGTGACATTTCCCACCATTTTTATCTCCTATCATCTTGTTCTAAAATGTCTAGATTCCACGTACTCTTCCTTAACTTCAGACTAGAAATAATGGGGAATGTTTTACATCAGAAAATCAAGCTCCCTAGAATGAAGAGAACTTTGGGCAATGTTAGGTAATTGATGTGTTATAAATGGGTTATGTAAAAAAAAATACAGAGACAGTGACTGATTAGGCTCATTGTCTTTCCATCATATGGTTTTAATATGAGATGAAACTTCAATGCAAGGACAGAAACAACAGCACTGTAATTATAGCCATGAGGGTAGCAAGCTAGTTTAGCAAGTATATTGGGCAGGGAATTTCAAACAGGCTTCTGGGATATTTGGGGGGGGCACATGCATATTATTGTGCTTTAGGTGACACTGACTTTAATCTGCAATGATGGGTCCTGCTACCCAAGAGAGGACTTTCCTTGACTCTGCTTCTCTGTTTAAGTACTTAGCAGCTAATTCTCTTTCTGAATTGAAAGTATGCTCGATAATCCAAGTTCAAGGAACATGCAGAGAGAAGTAATTTTTTTTCCTATCCTTGTCTCAGAGGTCGCCAATGTGTACCTTTCACAGATAGTCTAATGCATGTACAAACATAGTATATATATGTATATATGCAGACATACTATCTATACATATTCTTCCATATTATATGTACTTTGGAAGGCAGATATATAAGCATTCTATATGTACTTTGCAAGATAATTTGTAAAGAGTTATCCCAAAATAAATTCATTCTTCTTTCAATCATGAAATTTTATTTCCTCTTTCTTTTTTCTCATCTTCTAGTTTCTTCAACAAACAGTCCCACTGATAGCTATCACCTTGTATTCAGCCAAGAATAATTTTTCCCTATTGTAAATGTTGACTCTTGCAATTAGGCTTAGTTCTAGGACTATTGAAATGGATGTTATTATCATAATCAAAAGATAAAGTCTCAAAAATCATATGCTGTGTTTATAACCTTTAAAATTTTCACAATTGACAAATCTCTCAGGCTTGACTTTTTAAAATTTATTTATTCCGATTAGGTGTACATGACAGCAGAATGCATTTTGATTCATTGTACACAAATGAAGCACAACTTTTCTTTTGACCCCCATTATGGATCAGCATCCGCTTATCAGAGAGAACATTCAGCCTTTGGTTTTTTGGGTTTTGCTTACTTCTGTTAGCATGATATTCTCCAACTCCATCCATTTATCAGGCTTGACATTTATAAACATCTGAAAACCCATTTTTCTTTATAGTTCTAAACAATGACTCTACTATGTTTCAACATTGGCTTTGTTTCATTGTATTTTTCCCCATCTCAGTAGTTAAGAGGAAATTTACCTCAAGCCTGTTGGTTAATTAAGGGAGATCCAGAATAGGAATTCTCCTATGAGGAAGGCAACTATACAATGGATTGTCCAGATAATTCCATAACGCCCATCAAGTGATTTATAATTAAGCCAGTTGTTTACTTCAGTTTCTAATAAAACCACAATATCAATATGACCATTGCTTTACCCTTTCAGGTGCCTGAGGATTTCTACTACATTCTGCCTCAAGTCTAATGCTTCAGATTCTCATTCTGTTCCTCTTTCTTTTTTTTCTTTTTTTTTTTTTTTTTGGTACTGGGGATTGAATCCAGGGGTACTTGACCACTGAGCCACATCCCCAGCCCTATTTTGTGTTTTATGTAGAGACAGGGTCTCACTGAGTTGCTTAGCGCCTCGCCATTGCTGAGGCTGGCTTTGAACTCGCAATTCTCCTGCTTCAGCCTCCCTAAGTGCTGGGATTACAGGCTTGAGCCACCGCGCCTGGCTCCTCTTTCTTTTTTAAAAAAGAATTTTCCATATTTTCTTGGTGCATTTTAGTTGTACATAGTCATGGCATTTGTTGTTACATATTCATACATACACACAATATAACAATAAAATTTGGCCAATATCATTCTCCAGTATTTCACTCTTACTTTCCCTTTATTCCTTTCCTCTACTCTATTCTGCTGATCTCCTTTCAATTTTCATGAGATATCCCCACACACTTTTTTTTTCTTTTTCCTCTTAGCTTCCACTTTGTCTATTTCTCTTTCATAGGATCTTTTGTAATGTCTGATGCCCACATCCATCAGAATGAAGAAATAAATGGTCACTCTGGGATTGCATTATCATAAAAGAAGCATCCTTCCCAAGTGTCCCTGCTAGACATGTGCTCAAGCACCCGCTACAGGGGTTGATATTCACATTTGAACCTAAGCTCCACTTAGCTACAGAAAAAAAGAATTGTCAAGGGGCAAAACCTGAAAATCTCTGGTTCCATGGAAGAGAATCTAGTTCTACTTATATCTGAAAAACTTCTTGAGATACTAATTCATTGGAGATTGCTGTGAACCATATTGCATGCAAATGTTGGTTTTAATGTCACACATAATACTTTCAGACTTAGGTCTCTAGATGTAGAAAAAAAATAGTTTGCATGGCATGCTCAAAGAAGTGGAGTAAATAATTATCTCCTGGTATTATCTATTCTAGGTCCTAACCCCAAAACAATACCATAGTGAATCATATTTATTCACATTGGGATGAAATTCAGAATGTAAGTCTAAGTTAATTTTATTTTCAAAGAAAATTTCATTAAAATAGATGAAGCTTTGTTTCAAAAAGAGAGAAACAGAGCTAATGCATTTTTTCCAGGTTTGAGCATTTCAATTGAAAGCTTAATGTTTAAAGTGACATTTTCGAGATGTAATAATACTGACAAAGGAACATCTGATAGGATGATGGAATAACACCATGATAAATCAACTGAAACCAGACAAATCACCCAAGAGGGGAAAGAGGCTTCTCTGTTGATATAGAATCAACATTTACCATGGGTTTTAGAACTGGGTAATTGTGAGCAGACATAGCTGCATTTTTATCTGAACTGGGAATTGTGAAAATTTATGTTCTGATTTATGTTAAGATTTGATCCATGTCTCTATGGATCTTATAGATGGAATTCAATTGACAACTCTGACTCATGACTTTGTTTATACACTTATGCTTCAGCACATCAAAAAAATATTTTTTCCTATAGTTTCTAAGAATGTCTCTCAATTACAGAGCCTAAGTCTGAATCATTTCTGGTTTCTTTTTCTAGCTTACCTCCATCTTCCTTCATGTATATATGCCCATTATGACATCTTTCAAAGCCCGTAAGGATATAGAATAGACACATAATATTTTACTGACTTGAAAGTATGCAGAAAAATTATTTCCAATAAGAAAAACTATACATATGCATTTACTTCTCTCTTTCCAAGGCATGGCAGCAAGGAAAACAGAAATATGCTAATATTTAATAAGACTTCTGAAATATTCATTCTCTTTACATCAACAGTCAATATTTGGCTCTTGCTTTTATTCGCATTGTCAAATTTGGCCTTAAGTCTACTTATTAATCATTGTTGTTGTAAACATTGTCATTATCATGCTTATTGTTATCATAGCCAATTTGCTTTGGGGGCATTTATGGGGAGAGTACTACTATTCTAGATACAATTACATTTACATTTAAATGCATTTACATTTACTAATCACTCTTCTCCTTACTATATAAAATTTGTCATTTATACATTGCTAAATAATTGTGGTATGATAGTGTTCTTCCAAGCCTCTGCTTCAAGTTCCCTATTATCTCTGACTTTTCTTTCTCTTCAATTTAGCTAAGATCATTTTTGTTCACCTGTAAGACTACTGCCAAATTTCTTACCCTCCACTTCTACTACAACTAATTGGAAGCATTAATCTTCATAACTGATCTGTATTTCACTCTCTTTTTTGGTCCTTATTTGCTCATTCTGGAGAAAAAGATGGCTTCTTTCCCTTACACCACCAATATTCCACGTGCATGTATATAAAAATAAGGAATTTCCCTGTCCTCTCAAATACAGTGTAGGGTGGATTTATAAAACTTAAATATGTAAAATGACCATATTAGACATATAAAGTTCCATAGGAATACCAAGCAAAGAAATCCATTTTACTCTAAAATAATGGGGAATCTCTTACATTGGAAAATCAAATTCCCCAGAATGAAGAAAACTTTGAGAAATATTAGAAAATTAATGTGATATGAATGGGCTATATAAATAAAGTTTATGAAGGAATAGCAGTGTGCATTAAAGTGAAAAATTAAAGGGACAGGGAGATAAAAATTCAGTGAAGTTCATTAATTTTAGAATCTTAAGTGATATCTACCTAATTTGTCTTTTATGATCATTAAAATATTCTATAGTTAGGCCTTTATGTAGTAGAGCAAAACTGTGGCCATGCTTTGCTAAACCTGACCTCTTTCTTATTCATTTATCCTTTAGAAGCATGATAAATGTCATTTCCAAAGGGTGACATCCCCAGAATAGTCAGAAAAAAAACTAGGAATAATGGCTCATTCTTTGGCCATGTAAAGTAGCAATGGCAACATGGGTATTTGTTTTATAACCCTTTGTACTTTTCTGCACTTTTGAAAAATTATTTCTTTATAGCAATGAGTAATAACTGCTATCAAACAAAAATGCTCATAAACTTGAACAATTTGCTGTCTCTAGACCTTATGTATGAAGATTTTCATAAATAGCTTAATAAGAAATTATCTCTTGGGGCTGGGATTGTGGCTCAGCGGTAGAGCGCTTGCCTCGCATGCGTGAGGCCCTGGGTTCGATCCTCAGCACCACATACAAAGCAATAAAATAAAGACATTGTGTCCATCAACAACTAAAAAAAAAAGGAATTATCCCTTTGTTTCTTGGAATCCTGTAGTATTTTATGTATACTTCCTGAGAGTACTAAACTATTTCTATTTAATACTATAGTATCCATGTAACATCTTCTCTTGCCGCACCCTGAAATTTTTGACTGGAGCACACAAACCTGTTTCATCTTTCATCTTTCCAAAGTACCCAGCCATTAGTTCAGACTCAAAAGGTATTGAATAAATGTGTGAATGAACAGTCTCATTGAAAGCTGATTCTTGGCTTGTTACTTATATAATTTTATTCCAAATATTGACTTCCAAAGCAATGACCACAAAGTTACAGGAAATGGGATGAACTTGAAGTTTTTTTCAGGAAAATTAAGCTCTAAACTTAGTTCAGTTTTCTCTCTTGGAAATCTCTAAAATCAAAAGCACTTGTTTTGCCAAAATTCTGACATATCTTTATGAAATGTGCCCTGAACTGGGTATATTCAGAGGTGTAGCACTTAAAAAAGAAATGAATTTAGAATTTAGTTCTCATGTTTATATTTGCCAATAACAAAAATTAATCAAAACCCAAGGAAAGCAGTGAAATTAAGTTAATATTAAAAACCAAAGTGATGCATGAATTACTGCATATCTAGAATATTATAGGTTTATACTTTTATAAAATATTATAAATGCTTCATAACACATTATGCTAAATTCAACTAAATTCAACTAAATGACAATTGCCATTTAAAATATGCATTTAAAAACAAAAGCAGCAAAATTATTTTTTATTAATAATTGGTCCTTATTACATTTTCTTATTCAGAGCAAAAATGAACCAAATTGATAAAACAGTATCTACAGACTTTTAACTACATTTTTGTAATATTGAACAAAACCAGAAAACTTCCATTTGCTTCTAATTGAACAAAGAAATTATCTACAATCTTTGACATGTGCATTTACAATTCTATAATATTTGCTAATTCTGGATAAATAATTTCAAATAAGAAATTAGAATATTTAAACAAGTGGGAATCAAAAATTTCTGATGTATTAAATTAGAGCCTCTTCTAACAAAGCCTAAAAACTTTAAAAAGGCTTGAAAGCATGTAAAATGGCATACTTTATCTGAGATTTAAACTTCACTTTGATGTTGATATTTAAAACCAAAACGATATATTTTGTTGTAACCATTGAATCTGTAATGCATCCTGGTAGGTGTTTATATAAGTCAAGTCAATCATTTGCTCTTATATTCACTTCCAGCCACATTCCCACTTAAGACAAAATAGAGACTGTGGCAATAATCTCTACCAATAGTGTTATTTTTGGAGTGAAGCACAAACAAGGAAAGTTTATAAGCATGGCAAATGACAAATAAAATTTAAGATATTTAAATGACTAATTTTTAAAATTCCAAAATAAAATGAATACCATACTTGTTGCTTCTGTTTTTTAATAAAAAGCCTGAAAATATTTTCTTGAGTAAACTATTCAAATACCTGAGGTTTCTCAAAGCCTTAACATAAATTTAAGTGGGACCTACCTTTAAAATTTGGCCTGATTCTTGCATCATATCCTGATGTCCTGCCCATTAATTTGTCCAAGAAATCTGAAGGAGATAGGGTCTGCGAAGGTTGTTTTCCAGACCTGGAGTCATGGTCTTTGCAGAAAGCCGCCCTAAACACAGCATTAACTCTTTTAGGAACAATTCTATTCTCAGCTGCTGAGAACTAATACAGAATGTTTGTATCACATTTTGGTGAAGATATTCGAGATACCAGTAAGAAAATTAGAAAAACATAAACTCTCAGATCAACTTCTGAACTGGTAGATGGCCTAAAGTTAACTTTACATGATGAGAAGCAGAAATCCATACCTCTCAAGTTTCCAAACTTCAATCATAAAATGCTTCAGAAGACAATGTACATAGATTTAGGTTGTAGATTTTATGAATATTTAGTCAAAGCTATTTATTTGTAGAATTATCAGGGAAGTGAAAATGATAATTTTTGAAATTCATGTGATGACTAAAATCATTTTCCCATGCTTTTAAAAATTTGTTCCATCATTGAAGCCCTAAATATAAATCCTCTAACTTTCATAAGAAATGTAAGATAGGCTGAATAAACACTGCAATTAATTATCATATTGCTTATTTTCTCACCTGCTAGATTTTATTACAGTTATTAGTATTTTCCAATGTGATATATAAAAGAAAACCTTCATTTGGAATTTTAACTTCATTTAAAAATAGGTCAATGATTATATCTGTTACTTACATTAATTTATCAGTTGTTATTTTTATATGAACATTTAAATTGTCAACTCTCTAAAATATTAATGAAAAAACACTTCTAAGTCATTTTGTCTTTTTCAATATCAAAAGAACTAAAAGTTGAATGGAAAATCTCTCATATTTTCATGTCCATGTTAAAAGTAATAAAGAGCTTATAAGAAGAGAATATTTGGTTTGTAACAAAATAAATTCTTTTAAAATACATAGTGGTTGACTGAATATGTTGATTTCTTCACCAAAGTATGTATTTTAACAGTCTTGTCAATTCTATCACTTAAGAAAATAAAACACATTCTTGCCAGTTTTTCAAAGAAGAGGCATTGAATTTAAGTGCAAAGATGATATAAGCATTTGGTACGAGTTAAAATTGATACAATCATCCAGAAATACTCACATTCCCATATGCAGATTCATCTGATTAATCAAGTATTATTTGATTATGATGGTGGTGGTAGTGATGAAAATGATGATGAAGATGATGATGATGATGATGATTCTAATAAAACCCAGCCTACAATTTTTCTTAATCATAGTAGAAGGTGTGAACCTGAAAGGAACATAGTGGGTTGTCCCAGTATTCATAGCATTATTTCTATGTGTTCCATTTCTCTTGGTTCTGTGAAAAAATACCATAAAATGTGGTGAAAATTAAAGGTAGAATTCTACACTTTGTTGTAAGAGCATCTCCTATTTCTATCTTATCTTAGACTCTGCCATTAAATGGCTATTTCATTTACTGGCAATAAAATTCATATTTTGAGATGTCAATTGATTTGACAATTAGTAAATTATGTAGAAAATGAAAGCATGAATATAATAATTTCTCACTTATTTTAACTATGCACACTCCACTCATCATGCAGACATACATACAAAGATGTCATATTAATTAAATTTTGGTAGGCAATCAATTTTCAACTAGACTAAATGGTAAAATTGTGGTAAAAAGAGATATTTGATGTTTCAAGAAAATTCCTGAATTGCAGTTCTCAGAGTATGCTTCAAGTTGATGAAATATAATAGAAGTCCCAAGTTGGCTTAGAATTAGGGTTCTTATATGTTTTTATATAAAATGAACACACTCCCAACAAATTAATCCAATCACTTCCACCATATGAAAAACATTGTGCCCAGTAATCCTTGTAAATGACTTCCAGAAGAATTAGAAAGCAAAAATATCAACCTTATACAGAAATGTAAAGAGCATGCAACTCAGCAGACTACGTTAATATCACATTGGCTGTGAATATGTGTGTTGAAATGCAAAGTGCAGCTATGCAACATAAAACTTGCTTTTGTGAAAATTTACCACCCTCCCACCATAATTAAGCCTTTTAAATGAACAAAAGAAATCTAACTCTCCTCTATAAAATTAAAATAATATGATCCAAGGAACAGGAAAAAATAGATAATTGTATGACACTTTCTCTTTCAAACAGTTTCATGTGGAAAATACCAGCATGCAAAGTCGTTCCACCTACCTGAAGTGGTTTGTCTCTAAGAAAAATGCAAACAAGGCTGTCAAAATGTTCACTAGCTGCCGGTTCATTCCTGTTTCTGTGATGCTTGTGGAAAATATCCCGAAATGATTCCAGAAAGAAGCTAGGACAAAGTATCTATTTATTGTCCAGATTCAAAATCTAGCAGGAATCTAGTTTCTTTGAAAATCAAAAAGAGATTAGGGTTTGTACAGTTTTCTGAGAAAAAACAAAAAGTGCCAGTCCTGGGCATCATGGTCAGGTCAAACCGAGGCTCAGGACCATCAGTTAGCCCAGGAAAGACAAAGCCTCAGAACTGATGAATCCCCCAGCTGCTTTTCCTGAATAATAAAAATGCTGCTACCTTAATCGCATCACCATGCAAGGGGGGCTGGTGACAATGCCATGCTGGAAGTCGAGTTGCTGTGGCTTTTGTTTTATATCCTTTCTGTTTAACAAAGCCCTTTCCTCTGGAAAATGTTCTCTTTTAAAAAGAAGTTGTAAATGAAGGAGAAGAAAGGACTCTATGCTCTGGAGTGTTTGAGGGGAAGAGGGAGAAATTGCTGAGATCCTGTGCTGGAATGAGGGCTATAGAAAAAGACGGAGACGTGATCTTACCCAGCCTATAAATTTCAGCACTCGGACAGCTCCTAGCTCTGAAGTGCGCATGTTTCCTTTTTCAGTAGCTTGGGGCGGGGGTCGGGGAGAGGCATTCATGAGGGGTCGTCCCTGCTGTTCAAAGGCAAAGAGTGACCATTCAGCGAGGGGGTACCAAAGTGAGCGAGATTGCGATAAGGAGAGTGCAGAGGTCAGGGGAGACAGAGAGGGTGAGGGAGGCTGGGGTCTGAGCTTCCTGCCTGTGGGTGGGCGGGACGGGAGTTTGAAGCAGAAAAGAGAAGAAAATAAGGTTTAGACATGGGGAAAGAAAATTAGGGAAACAGAACAGGATTTGAAGTACTAAAATTATAATAAGGGTGTGAGTAGTTCACTTCTTATCAGTGGAAACCAGAGGCAAAAGTGAAGCCCTGTGCTGAAGAGGAGGGGACATTTCCTTGGTATAGAGAAGCCCGTGTACAGAAAAAGGTTCATAACAGTCGATAATTTAATTTAGAAGTCCTAAATGCCTTCCTCGCCTCTTGAATGTTTTCATTTTATTTTAACCGCCTGTTCCCAAAGGATCAGTCTACCTCTCTACTAGGGAAAGCCCCTTCCACTGGGCTTTCTTTAATGACTCAAAATCCTTGGGCATCCTCTTAAGTCACAGATTTATAGAGAAGGGAAAAAAGATAATGGGCCAGCAGGGGGCAGTAGCAATCTTTTCCTGCCTCTAGTTAAAGGTTAGAACACGGCTCCACGTTAGAAACGAAGCAAAAAAAAAAAAAAAAAAAAAGCTAGAGAGGGATCTTTAGTTTCATCTGCCCATTCCAGATGTTAATTTCCAGGAAGGAGGTCATGTGGTGAAGTGTAAGTTTTCACCTATATTTGCTAGAGACTAAAAATAACAAAAGTTTGTAAATCCTGTAGGAAAGCATGAAAGTTAACCCTGCTACCACAAATTAAATTTACAAATTTTATCATTAAGAACAAGAGAAAGGGTAGATAATTCAATTCAGCTTTTGGAATGGGGGAATGCAAAAAATGAATGTCCTACCGTGAGTTGGGTGAGTAACTTACTTTTTGTCTCATTAGTCACTTTGGGCTTCACCAGACGACTTGATTTTAAAACAAAATAATATAATTAATTTTTAGTCCATAATGACTAACTTGTCCTTGGATCAATTTTAAAAATCATAGCAGAGAAGCAAAGAATTCTATGATTCTAAGAAGTAGAGTCTCAGGGAAAATGCAAGTTATTTTCACCTTTTAATGTTAATATAAATCACCTAAAGATCCTATTGAAATGCAAATTCTGATACAATAGATCTGCTTTGGGACCTGATTTCTGCATTTCTTACAAGTTTTTAGCCAAAGTTGATGCTGCAGGTCCACAGATCACACTTTGAATAGCAAGGGTGTATATGCCCTTTCACCAGATTTCTATGTCACCAAGACAGAATATTGGAACTTCTTTTTAGATGAAATGCAGCAGCCCAAGCATTCTGCCTACATACAAAATCAGTTCTTTGGATTTGTTTCTTAACTCTCTGTGTCTAGAAAAATCCATTCAAGGGTTGGAGTTGTGGCTCAGTGGTGGAACATTTGCCTGGCATGTGTGAAGCACTGGGTTCGATTCTCAGCACCAATATAAGTAAATAAAAGCCCATTGACAACTAAAAAATATTTAACAAAGAAAAGAAAAGAAAAAGCTATTCAATTTAAAAGAAAAACAGTATGGTCTAGTGTGAGACATCCTTGAACTAAAGCTTCAAATCTGTTCACTTCCAAATTCATTCACATGGAAACTCTAAACCTGGTTTTATCCCTGCAGTCCTGACCCAAAAAGTTAAATCAATTCCTGGAAATATATTTCTTCAATTAGTGTGCTATATGGAAAAATCACACACGATTTTTTGTGCTCAATATTTTTTCCAAAAGAAAATATAGATGTAAATGAAGAAAAAAATGATTTATCCCAGATTTAAGAATTTAATGATGCTTAAAGTAATACATTCTTTTTGAATAAATTTCTTTCAACAACAGCCATGTTATTAAGCAGGAACAGGGAAACTTGTGACAAAGGGAAACTCTGACTAGCAGCATGAAATCACGGCATTATGTTTTTAGAGTTGGAGAGGACTTTAGAGAGGATCTAGTCTTGTTTCCTCCTTTTCTCATCTCTCCTCAATTTGGATTCCAGCCCTGTCAATACACAGAAACAGTTCTCATTAAGTCTGCCAGTGAATTCCTTATAACTGAGGCCAAAGGATATTCTTCTGTTCTCATCTTACTTGACATCTCCATGGTACCTAATGTCATTGGCCTCTTCCTCCTTCTTGAAGTATGTCTCACTTGTGACACAGTGAACTCCTAGTTTGCCTCCTATTCTGTCTCCTTGGCAGGCATATCCTCTCTACCTGGCCTATAAAAGTTGGATTTCCTGAAGGCTATATTCTAGACCCTCTCTTCTTATACTACACTCTCAGATAATAATACCATAATATAATTTCTATTGTTTTTTATGATGATGAACCACAGATACATATTTCTATCCAGATCTATTTATCCAACTGTTTCCTAATTCCTGTTGCATGTCTCAAAATCTCCTTAAACTCCTCATATCAAATCCAAACTCAAGATAATTCCTCTAAATCCTGATCTTATTCTACTGTACCTGTTTGTCAGCAAGCAATAGCCAAGGTAGCAACTCTGAGGCTCCCTATGCATCACTACCCATATCCAATTCTTCACCAAGCCCTGTTGATTTTATCTCCCAAATATATCTCAAGTCTGTCCACTTTTCTGCATCTCATCCTCCATGACCCCAGTTGAGATATTTTATCTATTACCTGTACTGCTACAATAGTCACCTTACTAGTCTACATGAACCAATAGCCTGCCCTCTTCCACCTATTCTATTTACTGCAACCAGAAATATTGTTCAAAATCAGAACCTGATTGTCACATTCCTTGGTCAATACCATGGATCTCCATTTATCTTTGAATAGAACAAGGAAACTACTTAATATGACCTAAAAGTCTTACATGGTCTGGTCTATGCCTACATTCTCCCTCATCTTATCCCCTATTTATCTCATTCCTTTCCCTCTGACCATACTGGGGTTTTTAGTTTCTTATACTTTCTGTGTTGCTTAATTACATGGAGTACTCATGCTTTTCATCTTTTTCTGATCAGCACCAGCTTATTTTTTAAATCTCTACTCAATAGTACTCAATTGATAATGAGCTTTGCAGTACACAGGGATAGCAGATCATTTGGTCTACCATTGTACCTCCATATACTCAGTGATAATAACAATAATCATAATGGTACTATGGTCACTAAGAGGTAATTTTAAATATATACCCAAAGTGATGCTTAAACAAATTAAAATAAGTAAATATGTATAGTTCACAAATAATTCTGTCAGAAATGTATTATTATGGAATTAATGTTAAGACTACAATTAGGAAAGAAAACTAAGTTCTATGGCTCAGTAGTCTACTGGATGAAATGAAATTCAAAGTCAGAACTATGAATCTGATGTACTTCATTCCAGTTTTACCTCTAACACTCATTGGTTATATGACCTTGGATAAGTCATTTAATCCCTCTGAGCCTCATTCTTATAATATGTAAAATGCATATAATATTGTTACATCAAATATTTCTATATAGAACACTTTTGCAAGTCACATGAAATCATAGCTGAACAAGTGCTTTGGCTCTTAATCTCAGTTCCTGGCATCTACTGGATGTTAAAATTTATGTTTTGACTTTGTTCCTTGGATAATTCCACTTTCAAGGACAGTAATTCTCAGGAGCTTTGAAAAGGTCTTATTTGCAATGCAATGAAATCCTGAAGTCTAATCCTTCTATGCTTCTAACTCACCAAATTACAACTGGTTGAAGCATGTGGCACCCTCATTTTGTATTCTTCTTATCAGAAAAATGAGATTTTGACTCATCCTATGACATTATAAGGATCAGCACACAATATTTGGCCTATATGATGCTAAACATTAAAAAATTTTAAATAGATATGAACATATAGAAACATTTCTTATGAACATCAGTATCATCAACTGATAATTAAGTTTTTGTAATCTCTAATAATTACATAATACTTCACAGTTTTCAAAATACCCACATCATGTGGCAGAACAATAATTGATATCTATATATTTTTCCAATGAGAAATCTAAAGTTCAAATAAGTTTATTAATTTTCCCTAGTCTACATGATTAAGTGACAAAGTCATACTTTCTATATTTACTACCAAAGGTAACAGAATTATTTCTCATCATGTGTGATTGATGTTATTTTTCAAGTCACTGGAAGCCTACTGTATGCTCACAACTTGTTTTAATAAGCATGTTCTGATTCCATTGCAATAAATGCCCTTTTTCAATGGCATTTTGGTCACCATTATAGTAAGATACACATACACAAAATACACAAATATGATGAATAGAAAACCCATATTAAAATCTCAAAGTCAATTTCCTGAAGGAAATAATAGAAAGATATGTAATATATCAATATCCTGCATCAGGACTCCCAGTGAACTCTTGTGAATCTCAGTACAAAGAGATGGTCCTCCTCAAATATGGCCATTGTTCCCTCTACTTGAAAAAATGAAGTAGAGGTTAAGAATGGACTATTAATTTGCTATTGACACCCCCTGAGTGTTTGAGGCAAATTAGAGAGGGCAAGAAGTTGTTTTACCAAATCCTTAGTTGCTAGGGAATGCTTCCTCACAAAGAACAATAAAGCCAATTTCAACTAGATAAAATGAACCTCTTGAATTATAAGATTTATTTGCCTCAAAGAGACCCCCTTTTAACTATTAGACCACAGATTAGAACAGATTTCCAGATGAGAAAACCCTAAGATGTGAGGATATGTGGTCATTATATCTATTAACCCATGAAACTTGTTAGATCAATATTTGTGATTTCCATTTCTTAACTATATATAATATTGTGTATTGATAGAAGAGAGATGATAAATTGGAGGAATTGGTTTACATATCAACAAAGACTGGGAAATCCCACAACTGGCAACAGGCCCTCTGAAAGCTGGAGACCCTGGGATGACAGTAGCCTGACTCAGTTCAAGTCTGATAGGCTCAGAACCAGGGAAGCCAATGATTTAACTCTTAGTTCCAAACTGAAGGACTGAAAACCCACCAGACCACTGATGTGATTTCTTTAGTTCACGGACAGAAGAGTGTCCCAGCTCCAGGAGAGAGACAAATCTTTGTCTTCCTTTTTGTCCTATCTTAGTCCCCAGCTGATTGTATGTTGCCTGCCCCTTTGAGGGCATATTTTCCCCACTTGGTCCACTGACTCACACATGACTCTCCTCCAGAAATACCCTCACAGACACATCAAGAAATGATGCTTTTTATATGTTCTCTAGGTTTTCCATACCAGTCAACTTGACACCTAAAATTAATTATCACTAATACCTTAGGGATAAAGTTTAGAGTCTGTCTCTTCAAACTGAGGACTCTGAGCTACCATTGCATAGCCCATACTGACTCTTGACTTTCATGGCCACTCTCTGGCCTATATGTTCTTTATTTCCTTATAATCACTCGTATTGGAAATAAGACACACAATAGAGCCCACTTTCTGTTTGATTAGATAAATTGCTAGGGAAACAGGAATGAAGAAAGGAAAGTGAAAAACAAAGCATAGTTCCTGCATGTTGACTTGTTCAGGATGCCACAAGCATTAGTACTAATTAATTAAAGGCTGCTTTAATAGCCAGCACCCACAGAGCAAGAATGCCTAAAGAGCTGATGTCACTCTGTATTCATTCTCCCTCATTTTCAGAAATACAGTTTGCTTCCCTCCTCTTTATTTTGTGGAATGCATAGAGACACCTGCTAGTAGAAAGGCAAGCTTCAAGGCTATGAAGCCTAAATGTGAAATAACTGCTCTTTCAGGCTCCATGCAGACAACTGGATGTCTGTCCAGAGCATTTCTGGATTAAATTACTCGGAAGTCATTTTAGGATTAGAACTCTTCTGCTTATTAGCGTTCAGTGTTCACAGACCACAAATGTGTCCAATGCTTGAAATAATTTGTTTCTAGCAATGATTCATGGCAAGTGATTGCTTCTCTATTGGCTAGTGTGAGAAATGCAGCATTTCTTTTCATAAACAATAAGAGAGCAAACAATAATTTGGAGGATAAATTAAATATATCACCATTTGAATATGTTAGAAGAATTTCACCTTTGCTACAATTCTAAAGATAAAATAATGAATATAATAAGA
This sequence comes from Xerus rutilus, assembly GCA_028644305.1. Taxonomy (NCBI): domain Eukaryota; kingdom Metazoa; phylum Chordata; class Mammalia; order Rodentia; family Sciuridae; genus Xerus; species Xerus rutilus. Next base: position 112,996,310 of record CM053417.1, read on the forward strand.
ATGATTGTTGCAGTATCACTTGTCTTAGAATCTTCTAAGTTTGTTTCTGCCACTGACATGAAAATTTCCTTAGCTTTACCTTCATTACGTAATGCTGAAAAATTCTTTTGGGGAGTTCTCAGATTTTAAACTTTTGTTGCTGACTTTATTAATATCCACCCCACATACACAGGCACATCCCATAAAACGCCTCCTCTGAATTGTCTTGCTTGAATTCACAGAATACTGAAAAGAAACTGATTTGAGAAAGAGTTATTTGAACTTGAACAATAATAATAATTTTGTATTAGCCAGTAAGCTAGCAGTTGATAATCGAAATGGAATTATGTTCATTATAGTCAATGATGACACTTATTATTATTGTGGATCATGATATAGATGCTAACTGGCTAATGCGTTTGTAACCAACAGTCCTGCCAATCACTCAGTCAACAAATATTAATCATTTGCTATATGCACAGTACTATATATTTCTCTGAAGATGAGACAAATTAATATATTATTTCTGTCTGCTAAAGACTTACAATCTCCATGCAAAGATAAGAAAAATAAATATTATAGAAATGAGGCTCTCAGCCAAGATATCGTCTGGGGAGATTAGCTTACTAATACTCAAGAAGTTTCAAAATGGAACATTCACCTATGTACTCTTTGTAGTCTAAATTCTGGTTCTTAGCTTGGCAGGTTTGCAAAATTAATCTTTTTAGTCCTTCAAATATATTACTAATCAGGAATGTGACATACTAACTCTATAATGCCCAAAAGCCTGACATATAAGCTAGAATGAAATAGCTATTGGGCTGCCAAGTAACTCATGTAAGCCTGGGCAGTGTGTAAGCTTCTGAGGGTACACTGGGAAGGCAGCATGACAAATACGACTTTAGAATCTGACTTTATGGTTGAAATGTGAAAAAGTTGAGTGGGATCTATACCAAACTAATGGAGTAATCTCCAGCTTCATAATATCTGTTCCAAGAAATAAATACTTATGTGTTCCCATTACTCATTGCTTAGACTAGGATTTGATTTATTTCTCAGACTAATATTTTCTATTCTGCATTTCTGGTCAACCCCACTGCTAATTGACATATTAATTGTGTTTCAAACATGGTTCATTAAAAATATTACACACTTATAAGATTATAAAAGTGGAATATATGTAAATTATATAAGAATAATAAAATGAATTTCATGTAACTACAAATAGCGTAAGACACAGAAAATTTCCAACACATCTGAAGACCCCTGAACACTAATCCATTATTACATGTTGTTTGTTAAATTCTATCCTAAATATTTTCTTATTATTGTCTTTTTTTGCTTTTTTGTTTTAACAAACACACAGAAATATTGGAAAATAAAATGCTCTAATATCAACATAGCATATTACAACATATATTTGAAAAGTCACTACAAAGAGATACAATGTTTTCTAATCAAAAAAGACTTGACTGTTGTTCTGATAATGCATGGCTATGTAATAAATAATCTAAAATTTTACTGGTTTAAAACAATAATATATTAATATCTTTCAGTCTGGTAAGTTAAGTGGGTTCATCCAGACACTTGTGTTTAGGTTCTGTCGACCTGATATATGGAAACTAAGATTTGCATTATCTTAAATTTCAACTGGGCCAGACTTTCATGATGACTTGCTTACATGACTAGTATTGGATACTGGATGGAGGCTCAGCTGGGATAGTTAACCAGAAGACCTACACGTAGTTTTCCATGAAATATGGGCTTCTTATACCATGGTGGTTCAGCTCTAAGAAGGTATATCCCAACAGTAAACACCCCAAAAGAATGAGAACAATGTTGTCACAGGGCTTATTATAACATTATCTTGGGAGTGAAACTCAATTTTACTGCATTTTCCTGGATATATGTGACTAGCTCAGCTTTATTATAGGAGGGGACACTTCTAGAGTATGAATAGAAGGTAGGTTCTGTTGGGCAGTGGTCTTTAAAGATTGGTTATGACAGCTACATAATAGGATTGCCAGTACTAATATTTGCAGAGTGTTGTATCATCTCCTAATTCAAGTAGTAAAGAACATAAGATTGACTGCAAAACCTCTCACTTAAGAACACCTCAAATTTACAGATAAAAGTATGTAATGTTTTTATTAGTGAATTATAGTTATACATAATATTGGGGTTCATTTTGACATAATACATACATGGAATATATTGGAATATATGCAATGTAATTTTCTCCCTTCTCTCCCCTCCTCCCTCCTCCTGTTCCCCTTCTTGTACTCTATTGATCTTCCATCAGTTTATTTGCAGTTTTTAAATTAATGATTTATAGATAATGATTATAATGATTATAATGATTTATATTAAGGTAAAATTCACTCTGGCATATTCATATATATGTATAATATAGTTTGGCCAATTTCATTCCAATGTTCCTCTGTTTTCCCATCCCTCCTCTCTCCCCCTTAATGCCTTTTCTCTGCTCCACCAATCTCCCTTCTATTTTTTTGGTATTCTACCTTTCCCCTTATTTTACTCTAGCTTCTACATATGAGAAAAACATTCAACATTTGACCTTATAAGTCTGGCTTATTTCACTTGTCATGTTGTTCTCTAGCTCCATCCATTTACCAGCAAATGCTATACTTTCATTCTTCTTTATGGCTGAGTAAAACTCCATTGTGTGTGTTTGTACATTGTGTGTGTGTGTATGTATGTATGTGTGTATATATATATATATATATATATACATATATATATGTATATTTACACATACATATATATATATCCCATTTTCTGTTTTTATTCATCAGTTGTCTGGTTTTATAACTTGACTATTGTGATTTATGCTGCTATAAAAACTGATGTGCCTATATCACTATAGTATGCCAATTCTAGATCTTTAGGATAAACACCAAGGAGTGGAATAGATTTACAAAGACAATACTATGAGACAACAATTAGACAACTGAATTGTCAGGATTAAGAAGAGAGCTGAAAGGTAGTGAAATGATTTCAATATACTGAGGGACTATAACTGCCAACCTAGGAATATGCATCTGTGAAGTTCTTTTAAAAAACAGAAATGAGTGAAATAAATGTACTTCTAGACAAACAAAACTGAAAATGTTTACTAAAAATAGAACTTCAAAAAAAATGAATAAAAGGCACTGGGGCTGTATCTTAGTGGCTAAAAGATTATTTTAAGAAAAAGATAACTGCCCCCAGAAGAAAAGTGTGAGATGAAAAAACAAGTGGTGAGCATTGAAACTGCTATACAAATGTGTAAACATAAATACAATTTAAATAAACATTAATGATATATATTAATTTCAAATAAGAAATAGGTTTTAAGGTTAAGAAAATCTTAGTAGGGAGACCCAGAAATTATACCCAGATCAATGTGATTAAAGTTATACTATGACACTACATTGGAATGGAGCAGAAAGAAAAAACAAGGAAAGGAAGATGAGTAGAGAAAGAAAAAATGAAGTAAAAACATAGGAGGACATTCTGAGTTTTAAGTGCTAGAAAAAAATGTTGAACAGGATTTACATTTTAAACTGGAGAATCAAACAGTGTATCTCTCTCCCTAACTCCCTAACTCCAGGCCTGTCTGGTATTGATCCACTTCAATACTATCACTTTAAAAAGATGTCTCCCAATAGAGGAAAACATGTTCTCAGAGACAAGATGCTAGAATTATTTTATACTTTATATAAGAATGTTAAAGAATAATGTAACTGTTGTCTTCAAGAGTATAAACTTTATTTTCTAAAATATGCCAAACAGTATTTCTTCATCTACTTTCAGGACAGCCATATAGGGGCCATAGGTCTAAGTTACATAAATGGTGAGAATTCTAAGTTACACAAATGGTTGATTGTTGGACAGACAAAGAAGAAATTGGTGGAATCTCCATCAGCAGAACTTTTTAAAAAACATGCATTCTTTTCTTAAACTCATTCATCCACCTCCAGGCCTATCTTGCTATGACACATGGTATTAACTAAAAATTTGGAAGGTGTATATTCAAGTTCTACCTCCCCCATTTTCTATCTTACAAATTACTCCAGCTCTGTGAACTCTAATCTTCTCTTCAATGGAATTAGAGATAATATCTTTTTGTTACCATGCCATGTTGTAGCAAGCATCCAATGACATGGGTTAAAGGGCTGTATAAACTTTAGGGACTCTAATAAATGTAAGCTGTTATTCTTCAATAAATGTATTATCATGATCACATGAGGTTATTTATATACTAGTTTCCTTAATCATTTCCTTAATTCTAAGTATATGATTATAAATTTTATTCAAAATTTCACATTAATTTAGGAAACTTGAAAAAAAGATGTATTTTTGATGATGATGAATAGTGCATGTAAAATACATGTGAATGAAGAAAACACAGTCCTCTTATTTTTCAAATGGGCAATTATTATATGAGACTCTGAAAGGAAACCTAATTCAACTTTTAAGTTAATCATTTAATAATTCAAAGTATTTTAAATAGCCATGCTAAAGGACTTGGATAAATTGCTAAATATGAGTAGAGCAGAGAGTTCCATTGACACAAAGAAAGTTCTCCTTGACAGAAAAACATTTCTTGAAGAAGTTGGGGGTGGTTTAACATAATCACATGACTGAGTCTGTGAAAATATTGAGTTATGTTTGTTTCTCCACCAACTCCCAAACATAATCAACTAAGAGGCTGAAACAGTTGAGCAAACCATTTATCTTTCTCCTTTTAAGGAAAGCTATTTTTTGTTAGTTTGCAATGCCTTGAAGATAAGGCCAAATAATATTGCAAAACTAAATCAGTTTTTAACTAAATAGTACATAAATTTAGTTGTACAAACTTCCATAATTTAATTAGAAAATAAACATTTCTACTTATTTATAAGGTGTCATAAAGAAAAGATGAATGATTCTCCATGTCATGTCTACAAAGTTGCATTGACACAGGTAAGAATGGAAATTGAAATATGAACACATGATAACAAATCAGTTTCTCGGGTCTCCAGAAACTACTTAAATATTAAAATAAAAGGATGTAATGTTTTGTTATCTGTTATCTAACTTCCTTCTATACCCCTCCTTCCACACTTCCCAGCTTCTAATAATCACTATTATATATCACAATGAAAAGAGATAGAAGTAATAAGTAAAAATAATGTTCAACACAATAGAGGGGAAACTATAGTTTATGACATCCTATTATATATTTTATGAATAACTAGAATAGAGGAACTTAAATTCTCCAAACATAAAGTAATGATAAGGAGCTGGAAATGTTAATTACTCTTTGATCAGTACATATACTATACACATGTTGAAATATCACAATGTATCCCATAAATTTGTCTAATTAAAATTATAATTAAGAACAGAATGCCATTATTTCTCATTTGATATGAAAACAATTGTACTGTGAACTTCAGACTCCTTGATTCTGTCAAGTTGAATCAACCCATTATGCCTAGGGGCATATCTTTTCACCATGGAGTTCCAATTCCTTGTACCAGGATGGCATACTCCTTCTACTATTCAGATCAAACAGTCCATTCTCTTCCCAATATCTTCTTATTACCCAAGGCCCATACCTCTTATGTACCCTATTGGTGGTTGTTTTCCCTGCTAGATTCCCTCCATATCACTCATGCTACTCTATACCTCTGGAGCCTGATGTTAATGTTCTACACAAATAGGCTTCACTGACATCTGGCTTCCACTTGAGTTTGACTAATAATAAGAAGCACCAGCAAAAGAGTCGGAAAGTAGGAAAGTTGGCGTATTTTTTTTTTACCAGCTATCTCCCACTTGAGCAGAATTGTGATGGTAGCTTTGTTCTGATACCACCGGTTACTGGTGACAAGTTCTGCTTCTTCACATGTCCAAGTTTAACATTAGAGAAGCATGCCAAGGTAAACATATAAAACAGGGTTTGTTTTAAAAAGGGGTAGCATAGGCTTCTCCCAGGAGGGAGAAGTGGGCCATAGCTGGTATCCTGGTATCCCGAGAAGTGAGTGTGTTCTGCCCTTTTTATATGTCTTAGGCTTCCTTTGTTCTCCTGCTGTCTTCCCTTTCTCTGTCTCCTTCCTGCATATGTGACTAGGCCCAGGAGATGATTGGTGGGATGGACAAAAGGTGAGAAGCAGATGGACAGGAGGGTACAAGATGAGTGATCTGGGCAGGAAAGGGGCATAATTAACAACTCCCTGTAGGGAGGGACAATCCCTAGGACAGATTACTTTAGCAACAGGTTGGAGCAGGGGCAGGTTTTCTTGATAATGGTGGAGGAAGGGCTCTGAAGGCATTAGCATTTAAATCCCTCCATTCTCTGGATCTGACCCTTGCCAATCTGCTTGTCTAATTCTGGCTTCAATTCTTCTGTTGAAGGCCACAGTTCCTGGCAGGTAACTTTCTCTTATAGCTATAGCTTTTTCTAGTTTCTAGTAATGGCTTTCCACTTTTGTGCTTTCAGAGTAGAATGGTAACAGCTACCTGCTATTGTGGGCACTTGGGTGTTTTACCATACCTATTGGCTTTCCCTTTAATTCAGATCACAAGTCTTTGTAAATAATCCCTTTGGTAAGCCTTCTATAATTACTACGTTTCAGTGGGGCTGCTTCTAGCCAGGACACTTTTCCATATTAGCCTGCTATTGCCCATAGTATCATGTTTAAATTCCTCTTTCTGATCTTTAACTCCTTTTGCTATTCTCCTTCACTTCCTCTTTTGCAAGCTGTGAACCAACATTATTTTTTGACTTTGCACTGTACTTTAAACTTGCATACATTTATTTACTTAGATGTAAGGCACATTGCATCTAAAGATGACACACAAATCCATTCTTCACACTTCTTATAGTTTCCAAGTCAGGAAAAGGCAATAGTTAGGAGCTGCATTTGGAATTTTAATTCATCATTTCTTAATTTGCTTCTCTTTTTTTACAAATTTTCTTAATTTCTTTCAACTTTAATGCATACCTTCATCACTATTTTTCTCCTGCTCCATTCTTAAAAATCTTTAAGTCCCAAGCTTCCTTTATAACACTACTAAACTAAATCCTTGATGACAAATCAAAAGATGTTTTGAGTTTATGAATCTTAAAATCCTTTGCTTCCTCAATATAACAAAGTCTGGATCTTCTACCCTCCAGAGCATAATACAGAGCTCATTTATTTATTTATTTTTGCTGATTTGAAAAAAAGGAGGTCAATTTTCTTATAAAGTACTCTTGTGTTTACTTAAACTAAACATTGTTTGTTCTATTACTGTATTAAGAATATACAAATGAAGGATGCTTAAGAGTGATATAGTACATAAGATTATTTTTGGTACTGGGGATTTAATTGAGGGCTACTCAACCACTGAGCCACATCCTCAGCCCTATTTTTTGTATTTTTATTTAGAGACAGAGTCTCACTGAGTTGCTTAGCACATTGCCATTACTGAGGCTGCCTTTGAACTTGCAATTCTCCTGTCTCAGCCTCCCCAAGTGCTGGGATTATAGGCATGCATCACCGTGCCCAGCTAGTACATAAGACTTTTGAAACAGAGAATACAAAGATAAGATTAGAATGGATTTTTAGAACCAGCTTCTACTTAAGTTTTTTTAAAATATATTTTAGTTATACATGGATACAGTGTCTTTATTTTGTTTATTTATTTTTATGTGGTGGTGAGGATTGAACCCAGTGCCTCACACATGCGAGGCAAGTGCTCTGCCACTGAGCCACAACCTCAGCTCCTCTACTTTTTTTAAAAAAAATTTTTAGTTGTACATAGACACAATATCTTTGTTTTAAACAGTCATTTATTTTTATGTGGTGTTAAGGATCAAACACAGTGCCTCACATGTGCTAGGTAGGAGCTCTACCACTGAGCTACAACCCCAGCCCCTCTACTTAGGTTTTATACTGCAGTAATGTCTCCTTTTATATACTCAGGGGCCACTTTGGGTTCTTCAAGATAAGGCCAGAACACATTCAATACATGATGAAAGACAAAGGGAGGACTTCTTTGCTTATAACAAAAAGCAATTTTATTTTACTAGTGATAAGTTTAAGAGGAACCACCATACATCCCTCTTTAGAGAATAGTGAGAGAAGTGATGGATAATAGCCCCAGTGAGATCTGGTAAATGGGTGACTCATATTAGACATTCTGAGGACTCTCCAATTGTGAAGATCATAGTGTTTGTTTCTGGTGTTGTCTTTGCAACAGCCTGTAGTAGAGTCATCATGAACTCTGGATTTGGAAATCTTTAGGTTTAAATCCTGATTTTGCCATTTATTAGGACCAGGTATCCTGGACTGAACCAATGACAGAATCAGGTTTAAGGGCATTCTAGATTTGGTGGCCTTGAAAACTATTTATTCATTCAACAAATATCTTACTGAGTACCTACTCTGTTCTAGTCCCCATTCTAGGCATGGTGGGTATTAAAATGGAAATAATAGGAACTCCCTAACACCATAGGATTTACTATAACTTTGCAGACTGGCCTTCTCTCCAGCCATCAACTGACCCTAAAAGGGCTAGATGGCATATTGCCCCTCCTGTGTCCATAGGCAATCATGCAAAATGCACTAATTAAATGTCTCCATAATGACTCTGTGCTTTAGGAATGGCCTGATGCCAATGCCTTGAAAAGTCTGCTCCAAATGCCACTCTTATCCTGAAGCTAATGGATAAAGTGACCACAGCATATGCTTAGAATTGATTGTTTTCTTTAGATTTAATCAAGCACTCCTCTCTTCCTCCTTTGAAAATGTTAATGCTTTCTTTCTACTATAGCCACTATACCTTAACAGAAAAGAATTAAATTTTCCCTTTTGACTTTTAATTATCCTCTGACAGCTTTGAGAAATGGCATGAGTAACACAAATCAGAAATGCCAGTTGGCTTTGGAATGTATCCCATGTGCTTTTGAAACAGATTTTCTGAGTTATGTTTTGAACAAATGTTAACGTTAATTTGTGTTTCCTTAACAGACACCAACAGATGAGCAGAAAAGGAAAGAGGTCCTTCACAAATGTAATGGTGTGACAGGAGAATTTTCCAGGATGGACAATACCATGAAGATAATTGGTAAGTGAATAAAAAGAATAGAGTGTTTAATACTTCTTAAAAATGTCTTTCCAGGTAATATATGCTAAGGTATATCAAATATTTCCCCAACTGAGGTCCCATCTATATCAATGTTTCTCAAAGTATCTGTGGGGAAAAGGTAAGGTTTTTTTTAAATAAAATTTCTAATCTACAAGTTTCTAGGGACTAATTCTCATTTTCTGTACTTTTTTCATAACAGACCAGTAATAAACAACCAGCACTGGTCTGTGAACCACATTTTGAGTAGCCATGCTCAACATAAATAATGATCACCCTTTAAGTGTCAGAGAACATGATAAACATTTTATAAATATCATGATTTAATCTTCACAACAATCCTATGAGGAAATTCATTTGTTTTACAGATGAAAAAAGGTGAGACTTAGTTTAGATAATTTGCTGAGAGTCACAAAATTAGTTAGTGGTAGTGCATTTTATACTGACTCAAATCATCCTCCATCATATTTTAAGGATCAGAAAATAGCAAGATTGAATAGTTCAAAATGTGCAGAATTATTGACAAAAGAATGAATGACATCAGGCAGAATCAAATCTGATAGTGCAAGTTCACAAACTAATGCTAGAAGCAAAAGGCCAGAAGAGCCTGATCAAGTGTGGGTCAGGAACTAGGTAACTGAAGATAAGAAACTAGATTGAGTGATAGACCATAGAGTATGCTATGTGAGCAACTACTCCAATACAAGAGTTTGCTTTTGCTAAGTGTCGTTTCTACCTAAAGCTATGTTATATTAATAACTGTTACCTGATTTTTCCACCACCTTCCAATCTATTGTCTGGGGCTCACTATACCTCAGTGATACTGATATGCTTAAGGTAATAGGGTCATTGATATCTAACCATAAAGCTTTATTATCCTTGGCAATGGAGGAATATATTCTTTGGAAACATTTGAAGTTCACTTGAAGGTTCTTTACCCTCAGGGAGACCAAATAATGTATTGTCCAGAGTCCCTAAATTTAGACTTGGCATCTCTTTATCAGAACCTCCTCTTCACAGGGAAACATTCTGTGAAGCCAGTGGACCTAGGAGGGGGTCATAACATGATTTGTAAGCCATTTTCAGGGAGAAAAGAGGACTTCTGCAAGGGAATTAGCTCATAAGGATACCCACTGGAAACATGTGGCATCTTAGGGATGAATCAGTCCCCAAAGGGTAGGGGCAATGAATTCTAATAATGGAAATTCACATTGGAATTCAAAGTAGGGGGGAAATACAGGGTAGAAAATGATACAGGAGAAACTAAAAATGTGCACTATGAAAGCAGAGATGCTAGACAAATAGAACAACCCAAGGAAAAAGTGTCTTTGAGCAGGGAGAGGTTGGCAGATGTAGTGGACAAGGCCAAAAGCATGTGCAGACATGAGATGTGGCACAAGATCAAATAACACATTCAAATTATATAAATTTGAATATATATACCTGCACAGACCATAAGAAATTGGTCACCCATATTCACACCATCCAAAGACGATCATTTGAATATGTTTTCTATGCATTATTTGACTTACTTTGAGAGGGAAAAAAGTATAACCAAGTTGGTTTCCTGAGTGTGTTCTGAGTAGTATGTGTGTTAGAGAGCAGGGGGATCTTGAAGCAGAGACACTGAAAATAAGGACAGTTAATTCTGTTCTGAAAAATAGGGGTAATGTTGCAGAGAGCCAAGTCATCATGGGATTTCTGACCCAGAGATAACTTCGAGATCATCCAGTTGGTGGTAACAGAACTGTATTGGTCCAGCACAGATGCCTCAAGGGTTGTCTGGGGGAATAATTGGGTGTACAGCCAAGTGATCGGGGTTATAGGTCCTCTAACCTAGCTTCAACCCAGCAACTCTGCTTTAGTTTATATATTTCTTTCTGGGTAAGATTTCATTTGAAGAATGGGATCTGTTTCTTTTAAAAGAGGACAATACAAAATATTGAAAGTCATTGCTCTAACCCCACGTAATCACTTTGCAGATATGGAAACTGAAGTTCTGAGAGATGAAAGAACATTTAGAAAATTCTGTGGCCAGTTATGTAAGCTATATGTTGCATTCTTAATTCCCTATCCTATCTCTGACTTTTCTCTCAAATAACTTGTATTCTTCTTTAGAATAGGCCTCCTCTTATTCAGAAAATGTCTGGTGTTGTCTCAAGACTATACAGCAATAGGATAATCAACCATTCCTGGTTTTCCAAGGCTGAGACATTGCCTTTGGGTAGAGGACTTTGAGTGCTAAAATTAAGAAAGTCCCAGACAAACCAGGATGTTTGGTTACCCTATCAGGAAGCCCCCATTCCCAGAACTTTCCTTAGTAACAACTCTGTTTTTGTTGATGGAATGCTGGGTAGGTTTCTGCCTCATTTCAGCTCTCTGACTCACAGAGTCCTTCCAATGTTAGAGCCTAATATTTGAGACTGACTTTCTAATTTCTGTTTCCTAACTCCACAGTTTCTGATTCATACCTTTATAGACATATCATATCTGCTTATTTCTGTCCATTATGAACAACACCCTCTATCCGGCCTTGATTTCTTTCATTCTGGGATCTAATCACGTGGAGTCTTTGAAGGTATCACTGTCACTTCCCATCCATGTGAATTACAGTAATTGCTGATTACCTTATGAATCAATCCGTCCCAACTTCTAGAACATTCTGGAAGCTCCTAGACTTTAATTCAGACTTTTATCAGGGATTATTTTTTATCATCATTATGCTTCACTGCCAAAAGTTTTGGAAAACATCATGTCTTGGCTGCTGGAAGTGAACTATATATTATATGATCTATGCAGTCTGTGAACTGAGTATCCCAACCTAATAGATTAGCAGGGGATACTTTCAATATTCTACTTATCAAAGACTTGGAAAGAATCTCTTTGGACCACTGGTGATCGCTGTATCTAAATTATTCTCATAGTTTCATTTTATCGTAAGACTTGATGCATCTCATTCAAAGAGGGGTTTATTAGGTAACCTGTGCATGGGATTTAAGTATCTCATTGGACAAAACCTCTGCCAAAGTGCTCCTGTAACTTCACTCAGCATTTGGCCTATGTGGAGGGTCTGGTAGCCTTTGCTCTGATCATCTGCCCACTCAAATCTATTCTAGGATTACTTCACAGATTCTGATCTTAACTATTTTTCAGAGTTCCAGATGTATTCTCTTTCAAAAACAAAAACAAAAGTGCTGCTTGGCTCAACTCTATGTCTCTCTTGCTTTCTCCAGCCACAGACCTAAGTGCTCAAGGGATGTGATTAGAGACAAAATGGCATTGAAATTCATGCCACACAGCATTCAAGTTCAGCTATCATGTAAAAGATCATGGTGCTTTTGTTCTTTTTCAGAAAACACTCAGTTTTATTTGTGGGGTGCTTTTGTTTTTGTTTCTTTAAAGGGAAAAACATTACTTATTCCCAAACTTGTGAATAGGGAGCTGGACATCAATGATGTGTAAACATACTGTGGGGAAGAAAATAGGTTAATTAGCATGTTTCCTATAATTATTACATCAGTGGAAGAAAGGCATAGGGGGAAGGGTCCTGATAGTTTTGAAGCTGAATTTAGGACTGTAGCTTATAACCTATTCTCTTGGGACTCATCAGATACCAGCATCTTTTACTGTGGATGAGGAAATTGAAAGACAAAGAAATCAAAGTAGTGGTTCTCCACTCTGAATGCATATTAAATCCATCTGGAAATGTTAAAACAAAGAGGTGTCTGTAACCCATCCTCAAAGCCTATCTGATTGGTCTGGATGTAGTATGACATCAATGGTTTTTTAAAGCCTCTCTCATGGTTTTTAGGTATAGTTGAAATTCAGAATCCCTATTTTAAATTTCAGTGGCAGAGTGGGGAATAGAACAAGGTCATGTGAATCTGGAACAGAGTATATGCTGTCACCTTGCAGAATGCTGGCTGTTGGCATCTATGAGTACTGAAGTTGAGCCAAAGCCACATTGAAGAAGGAAAGTGTCACAGCCAGTGATCATTTGAGTAAAAGGGAGAATGCTAGTCTCTTCTCAATCAAGTGCAAGCATTTCCCGGGAAACAGGCCACACAAGGACATGCTGACCTACTACATATTTCAACTTGGATTTCACTAGGATCTTCCTGATTCTGGTACCCTCTGGAAAGAGAAACAAATCATTTAGCAAATGAAGTGGCAGCAGAGCTCCTTCAGGAGATAGACACTTGGAATCCTCTTCTTCCCTCAGAGGACTGAAGGAATGAGAACATTCTTGCCAGTTCTTTAAGTCAGTAGGTCACTCCTTAAGTCTCTCCTTTGCCACCCTACCATTTTTTTCCTTTGTAGACAGTAAGCATCACTGAAGAAACTGCCTTATTCTGCAGCGTGCCTTAGAGCCTAATATAGTGCTGCACATACAGGCAATCCTCATTATTCAAAGACTCCATGTTTGCAAATTCACCTACTTGCTGAAATTTACTTGTAACCTCAAAATCAATGCTCAGCATTGTTGTAGTCTTTGATAGACTTGTGCAGAGGAGCAAAAAATTTTGTCTCTTGATGTGGATGCACACTCCCAGCTGAGGTTTAACGAAGTTACACTACCATCCAGTTTCAGTTCTCAGACTATAAACAAGTGTTCTTTTTGCAGTCTACTTGATGACATTTTTTCTTCATTTTTTTGTGCTCTTCATTGGTAATTTAGCTGTTTATAATGGATGGCTCCCAAGTGTAGTGATAAAGTGATGTCTAGTGTTCCTCCATGCAAGAAGGCTGTGATGTTCCTTATGGAGAAGATATGTATATTAGATAAAGCATGAGTATTGCTGACCATGGATTTAATGTAAATAAATCAACAGTGTGTGTGTGTGTGTGTATATATATATATAATAAAATGTTTTTAATAGAAACATACATTGATAAGTTGATGAAAATAATTCTTGTGACTAATCTTGAATTTCCCCTAGGAGCCATGATTTAGTATACTATAATTTAGTGTTCATGTTGACTTTATAGAACATAATCTCCACAATAATAATGAGAATTGACTGTATATAATAGGTGCTCAATTGGTGCTTATTAAGTAAATGAGAAAGTGAATGTATTTCTATGTATCCAGATTTTAATGTGTATTTTTATTAGATTCTGTGGTGGTAATGGGGCCTCAAATATACAAATAATAATTAACCTTTATTGGGTGACAACTGATCCAGGTACTTTTTGCATGTCTATTTTAATTTAATCTTCACCACAGTTGTATGATATGAACACTTATCTTCTTCATTGGACAGAGAAGTTAACTGAGACCCAAAGAGTGAAGGAACTTGCTCAAAGTCCCTCAGATAGAAAGTGGAAATACACATTTGATACAGGAAGTGGGGCTACTATTATGGGCTACACTGTATCCCCCAAATTCATAAGTTGAAGTCTTAACCCCCAGTACATTAGAATGTGACTGTATTTGGACATAGAATTCTCAATGAATTAATTAAGAATAAATAAACTCATTAGAGTGAGCCTTAGTCCAATATGACAATGTCCTTATAGTAAGATATATTCCATGTTTGTATAAATATATCAAAATAGATTCTACTGTCATGTATAACTAAAAAGAATGAATAAGAGAATAAGAGATCAGGACACAGAAGACACACAGAGAAGACCATATGAAGAAGACACAGGGAGAAGAAGGCCATCTGCAAGCCACGCAGAAAGGTCTCAAAAGAAATTAATCTTCTTGACAGCTTGGTCTCAGACTTCTGGCCTCCAGAACTGTGAAGGAAAACATTTCTATTGTGTAAGCCACCTAGACTGTGGTACTTTGCTATGGCCATCTGAGCAAACTCACATAATTATAGTTGAGATACTAGCTGATAAATAAAGCATGGCCCCAGCCTTCAAATCTCTCAGGCTCTAGCCACTTGTCATAATCCACTAGAGACAGTGTTCTCTAGGGAGGGAGCAATATAATTACAAATAAGGCTATGACTAAATTTGGAACTCTGTAAGAGCCTACAAGGATGGAGTAAGTGGGAAAATGTGCTAGATGTTGGGCCAGAGCCAAGTGGAGCATAAAGGTGGCCAAGCCAAAAGAAAGCACTGGGAGGGGTGCCAACTACAAAATTATAAGCAAATCAAGGAGTAGTTGTGCTGGATGAGAAGAAAGCCAAATAATCCAGACAAGGAAGAGGACCAGATCACAAAGGAAAATGTTTAAAAAGCAAAGCCCCAAGGTTTAAGATAATAGCAAAAGGATGATGAGGACTGGTTTCTTGATTGTAGCCCAGCTAAACTCAACTTGCCATAATATATAGCATTTAAAAGCTTAGACCCACTTTCCTTTTAGTTTCCTTTAGCTAGATAAAAAAAACAGTACTGGAATTGAATTCTGACATCCCCATCAAACTATGGTTCAGTGCCAGAGACTATCATGCTAAGTGAAAGAAGCCAGTCCCCAAAAGTCAAAAGTAAAATATTTTCTCTGATATATGGAAACTAATTCAAAATAAGATAGATAAATAAAAAAAGAATAGAAGAAATATCAGTGGAGAATATCAAGGGGAAGAGAGGAGAGATGGGATAGGGAAAGACAGTGGAATGAATCTGACATAACCTTCCTATGTACATATATGAATATACCACGGTGAATCTCAGCATCATGTACACCCACAAGACATTAATTTAAAAAAAAAACTCTAAGTAAATAGCAGAAGGGTCAGTAGAGTAGAGGGAAGAGAACAGGGGTTGAGAGGATGGGAGGGCTGAATTAGAACAAATCATATTCTATGCTTTTATAAGTATGTCAAAATGAGTCCTACTGTTATGTATAACTAAAAAGAACCAATAAAAATATGGTTCATTGGCAAGTTGGTCATAACTGTGTCATGTTGGGTTCTTCAGAAGCAGCTGCTTGGGGAAGATTCTGGAATATAGTAGTCTTTAAGTTGAATGACAGGATAAATCCTTATTTGCTACCTTTGCAAAAGCATTCTTGGCAACTTTTGGCATACTTTATTTCTTTATATACATATACTTTCTTTTTTATTATATAAAATCATTTTATCAGTTTAAACCCTATTGGGTTACTGATTGAAGTTGTGTGTGTGTGTGTATATATAATATATTATACACACACACACACATATATGTCTCGCATTTTATTATATTAAGACTTTCTATCAAGGAGTATATTATGTCTCTACAGGTCTTGTTTTATGAGCCTCAACAAAAATTATAGCTCTCTAAATTAATCTTATACTTTCCTTGTTGAATTTTTTCCTTTTTATTTTATAGTTTTGTTTTTATTTTTTAATATTTATTTTTTAGTTGTAGGTGGACACAATATCTTTATTTTATTTTTATGTGGTGCTGAGGATCAAACCCAGTGCCTCACACATGCTAGGTGAGCACTCTACCACTGAGCCGTAACTCCAGCCCCTTGTTTTTATTTTTAATGGAATATATGTGTATGTTTTCTGTGTTCATTTCTACCTTATTTTTACTAATAAGTTTATTTTCAAAATATTTTTCTTGGTAACCAGCACCTTACTAAATGATTTTACCTTTCATCTCATACTTTATTGAACTTTATGTTAGGATTTTTAGGAAACCATGGAATCATTTCCAAATGAGGACAATATGACTCTCCTCCAATATTTACTTAACTACTCTTTAGGGATCATCACATTAACTAGAACTCTAATGAAATTAAATAATAATGTCTCTTCCTTGAGTGAGCCTAAGCCATTGGTCAATACTCATTGTACATTGGAATCCTAATTGTAACCACAAGTAATTTATGTGTGATACATAATCCATCTTGCAGTGTGTCTTATCCCAGGATGATATCTGTGTAATTGATAGAGCACCTTCATGAGTAGAGTCATGTGGAATCAGGGGAATTTTAGGGGCCTTTTTTTGACAGATTTGTTCTGTTCTTTGTAATTTATGATGTCGAGGCGAGGGGACAGTGAATGGGCTAAAGTGCATCTCAGGGATCAATAGTTCTATTTATTTTTAGTGATTGTTGCAACATTTTTAAATCTAAGAAAATTTAGCTTTTTAAAGTTTGGGTCTCATCCAAATATACCTTTTTAAAAACAGAATGAAATGAAAATAGTCCCAGCAACATGTCACGTACCTGGATGGGAAGGTGAAAGCCACTCCCTCACTGTCCCCAATGATTGTGCTATAGGCTTGAGGCACAGATGTTGTTTGTAAAGCCCAGGACTACATCTTGCACCTTTCTCTGTCTGCAAGGGCAAAACTTGCTTCACATAACTAAGCCTACATTGGATCCACACACTGAGAATTATAAAAGACTACACAGAGCTATTTTGTCCTCTTTCTCTTATGAGGAATTCCTTTTTATGCTTAAGAAATAAGTAGCTAGGGTAATTAGTTCTATCTTTGCCTTTTTGCTTTCTCATTTTAAAATCACCATGAAAGCTCAGAGAAACTAAGATAAATTTGCCCTGGTTATCAGATGATTTCTCTCCTCTACCTTGACCTCTCATAATACTCTTTACATCATTTTTCCATGTATTACAAGTATATATTTGAGTGCCTTGAAATCTAAGCTCTGTATAGTAAGCAGCCCATACTTTATTTTTCTTTTGTGTGCTAACAGCTGTAATAATTATCCACCTGTAATTAACCCAATCTATCAGATGCACAATGTTTGGTAGCCTTTCAAAGCTTTTTGCTTTTTTTCCTAGCTGATTCTAGCTACAATGGCATGGGACTAGACTAAATTTAACATGTGTACAATGAAAAGATTTTGCCTCATTTTTCCAGGACTTTGATGCACCAGTATTTTGAACCAGCCAGGCTGTGATAGCTCAAGTTGCCTAGTAACCAGACAAGGACCAGCACCAGAGTGGAACCAACAGAAGCCACATTCCTTAATAAAGAAAGCAACAGTGAGAGAACCAGCAAGTCTAGGGTCACAGTTGGTCTGGGTCTTCACACCTTTGGGGAAAAGACTGACATACCTTTTGTTTAAACTGCTCAAATCCTCCGACTGTAAAATGGGCCTGACATTTGCCAGTGGGTACCTCTGGCACATATTGTGAGTTATTAAGGAATCCAGAAAACTGTTTGAATCTTTCAGAATAAAAGCACTTGGAAAATATGTAGGATTTATAATAATTTGAGGTTAACATAAAGAAAATGTTGGAAAGCAGAATCAACTAAATCACTGATTTCCAAGATTTAAAGTCTCTGCTTGCATTGTAACTAAGATGGTTGGGTTTATTTAATTATCTCAAGGACAGAAGTGGAAATAAATGCACTGAAAACCATGGAAAATGTATTATGGTATTAAAAATAATCTTATGATTTTTGAGATCAATCAACATGTGGGGGGATTTTCTCAGCACTAGCTTGGCTAATATTTCTTAGAGAAATCTGTTGACTCTGGAAATTGGAACTCAAGATACAAGCTAGACTATTAGCTTGGTGAGTAGTCTTAGAATAATGGAATGACTTAATTTAGGTTGCAGATACTTCTCTTGATGCCAATGTGGAATTTTAGGCTCACCTGAGCCAAAATATCTTAACTAGGGTTCAAGTCCCCCACCCACAAGTACAATCTGTGCATATTTTCCCTCACCACTACCCCATGCAGACTTTGGTTTTTGCCCATGTTGGTTCATTTCTTTCCACACCTTGAAATACAATGAATTCTCAGTTACAAACATGAACTCACAAGTTTCTGCCTTAAAACAAAGTTTTTTTTCATAGTTGCCTTGGGTGATCTGAAATAAAATTATCCTGAAACTCCTCAGCTCAGGTATACCTTTGCAAAATGGACTCTTTTATTTTCCAGGCCCATAGTAATCATAAAGTCCCCAAGGCATCTATCATCAGGCATAGAGAAGAAATGTTTTTGAATCCTTTCTTTTCTGCTTTTTGTGCAGATTTAAGGAAAATTACTTCATCTTTCTCCATCTTAGATTTTCATCTATAAAACAAATACTAATATACCCAAAGGTTTTATATATATATATATTGAAAGACCCCTTCCCCTCCTCCACCTCCTAATCAGCTAGCCAGGCCTTGCTCAGAAAACCTTGGGCCCCGATACTAAGTAACCAAGGGTGGGACGGAAAGTGCCAGATAGAGGGAAAATCCCATATCAGGTCTTCCTGCCGGGGGGGCACTGACCTCCTTCCCTCATTTAAATACACCAATAAAATCCCTGTAACTATGCATCTGCTTCTGTAACCCTGCTTCTGCCACCCTGACCCTATAAAAAGAAATGCTTTCCCCTGCCCGGCACGCTCAGTCTACGGAGGGCTGAAGCGTCCGCAGGCGCCTGTGTGAACAATAAAGCTGCCTTGTGCTTTTGCATCCTGTGGTTCCGGACTGGTCACTGTGCGGGGGCCTCCCCTC
>CM053417.1:113016273-113049096 GCA_028644305.1 Xerus rutilus
CCCTGCTTCTGCCACCCTGACCCTATAAAAAGAAATGCTTTCCCCTGCCCGGCACGCTCAGTCTACGGAGGGCTGAAGCGTCCGCAGGCGCCTGTGTGAACAATAAAGCTGCCTTGTGCTTTTGCATCCTGTGGTTCCGGACTGGTCACTGTGCGGGGGCCTCCCCTCAGGACGAAGGACTCTGGTTCGGGGTCTTTCAATATGTACATATATATATATATATACACACACACACACACATTTCTACCTGTATTCTTATATGTGTATATATGTATAAGGAGATATATATGATATATGTAATATGTACATATGTGTATATATATATATACACATATGTATACATAGTGGGTAATACACCTCATAAGTGCTCAAAGTGCAATAAACTTCCAATTGATAGAGTTCTCTCCCACTCTCTTTTTCTGTCACCTTTCTAGTTCTCATACTAATCATGACAGCTGTTCTAGAGTAGACTGTATCCCCTAATGAAACGGATGTTTTTCTTTGTGTGGGATTTAAAACCAAGTCAAAAAGAAAAACATAGTGTCCATTAGCTTGCATCATATTTTGGCAATGTTTAGAGAATTCAGTTATTTTATTCCTCCACCCACATGTTGAGATCATTCATTAATCAAAAAGATAAAAAGTATGATTATTAAATAAGGCAAAGAACCTTCCTGTTTTTTAAAGGATGTATGTCTTGGTTCTTGCTTAAAGGGATACGTTTTCATGGTTTTATATTGAATGTATTTTTAAAGTGGTGTCACCTAACAAAAGAGAAAAACATCAAAAACCATAATCCTAGAAAGAGAAACCACCTTACACTGAAAACTCTCAAGGGCTACTGGGCCATTTGTGCTGCTTCTCTGAGAATTAGGGAGCTCATTGTATAGAGACATGTGATTGCCTTGGCTAAATCTGATCCACCAGCAAGGACTCTGAAAGACATTCATTTAATCACTTGTCCTGAAGCTGCCACTGAAATTGCAGCCCTCTGAAGTGACACAGGAAACCCAGTCCCTGCACTTAACGTGGAAGATGAAAGGAGGCATTATACAAAGCGTTGATTAAAGGCCAGGTGCTGCAGCAGGCCTTGCCCTCAGAACATCAGGGGATTTCTAAATGCTGCCCTGACCCACATTCATTTTTCTCAAACACAGTAACTGCTGGAAATTCCACCCAGTTTCTCTGCAAAACCCATTTGGGTGCTTCTATGGGGCAGATTATTCCCAGTATCCAATAACTCCAATGATGGGCACTTTGGAGATTTTCTCTTTTCTAAAAAGAAGAAGACAAACGTCTCTGCTACTTTCATTTTGGTTTGCTCAGGATTTTCCCAGTTTAAGCAGTGAAAATCCCTAGTTCTGGTAAAGCCCTCAGTTCAGAGCAAACATAAAACTGCTGTCTTAAAAATATAGCCAGGGTTGGGGTTATGGCTCAGTGGTAGAGCACTTGCCTAGCATGTGTGAGGCACTGGGTTTGATCCTCAGCACCACATAAAAATAAATAAATAAAACAAAGTTATTGTGTCCATCTGTAACTAAAAAATAAAATAAAATATAGCCAGGAGTGGGAACTTCCACAAGACCACCAATTTCTGTAAATAGGACAGGACTTAGATTAATTCAATGTAGAAAAAGCTAGAAAAACCAGTTTTCTGGTCAACCCACAATTTTAATGCCATTCAAGGTGCATTCTTTCTTCTCCAATTCAATGCTTATAATTATTTTTGAGGTAGGAACCCCTTTGGAAAGCTGATAAAAGCTGTGGAAACTCTTCCTAGAAAAATCTATGCACATCCAGGTTATATACATAGAGAAAACAAATATACTAACCAAAGATTATGGTTTGATAAATTTTTACAAACTGAACACACCCATATCAATAGCATCTAGATGAAAAATAAAATATTACCAGCATCTCAATAGGACCTTTCTTACCCTTACGTCACTAGCTCACCAAGAATAAATGCTACCTAAACTTCTAAGACCTCAGATAAGTTTTGCCTACTTTTGAATTTCATATAAGTGAAATCATATAGGATGTACACTTTTATGTTCAACTTCTTAAATTCAACGTTAGCTTGTGAGAGTAAATGGTCATATTATTATGTATAGTTTCAGTTCATTAATCCCTTTGTATATTACATTGTATGAATATGCCACATTTTATTTATCCATTCTATTATTAATGGACATTTGGGTAGTTTTCTTCTTTTTGACTTCTGGGCCTTCTTTGTTTTTCTTTTTATTTTAAATTTTGGGCTACTATGAACATTATTACTATAAAATATTTCATGCTTCTCTTTTAGTGAATGTATATATACATTTCTGTTGTAAATAAGTCAAGGAGTAGAATGACTGGGTCTAGAATATGCATATCTTCAGCCTTAGCAGACACTGTTTTTTATTTAATTTAGATTTAAATTTACATACAATAAAATTCATTTTGTTCTAGTGTACAGTTCTGTGAATAGCTTTTTAAAAAATTATCTTTTTCATTTAGCATATTTGATATTCAATTGTGTTACTTGTAGATCCTTAGATCCTTTTTATCACTGAACAGCATCGCATGGTACAGATGTGTCACAATTTTCAATTTATTTATCCATTGAAAGACATTTGAATTTTTCCCACTTCAAAGCTGATATAAACATTCACATATAAGTTTTTTTAATATTTAGTTTTCTTTAGGAGCTATGATTAGAATGTATGTGGTCCCCTTATGTTGAAAGCTATGACCCAATGTGAAAGTATTAAGGGGTAGGCCCTTTTGGAAGCAGTTAAGGCATGAGAGTCCCACCCTCATGAATGGTATAAGTAATTGTTATGGTTTGAATATGATGCATGTCATGAAAAACTTATGTGTTAGGCAATGTAGGAATGTTCAGAGATGAAATGATTATATCATGAGAGATGTAACCTAATCAGTGAATTAATCCATTTGCTAGATTAATCATTTGAATGGAATACTGGGTGATAGCAGTAGGCAGATGGGTTATAGCTGGAGGAAAGACAACACTGGGGACATGTCCTCCAGGAAATATATTTTTTATTTACTTTTTTCCTACATTTTTTGTTGGTGCATTATATTGTACATAATGATGGGATTTGTTGTTGCATATTCGTATATACACACAATATACACAATATACTTTGGCCAGTATCACCCCACAATACTTCTCCCACCCCCTAGCCTCCTTGGTATCTTTCCTCTACTGATTTCCCTTTCATTTTCATGAGATCTGTCCCCACCATTCTTTTCCTTTTTCCTCTCTAGCTTCTATATATGAAAGAAAACACACAACCCTCAACCTTCTAAGTTTGACTTATTTTTTGTAGCATAATGGTCTCTAGTCCCAACCATTTTCCTGCAAATGACATAATTTTATTTTTATTTATGGCTGAATCAAACTCCATTGTATACATATACCACATTTTCTTTATCCATTTATCTGTTGATGGACACCTAGGCAGGTTCCATAGTTTGGCTATTGTGAATTGTGCTGCTATAAACATGGGTATGCATTTATTACTGTAGTATGATGACCTTAATTCTTCAGGGTAAATACTGAGGAGCGGTATAGCTGAGTCATATGGTGGTTCCATGCCTCGTCTTTTGAGGAACAGCCATGTTGATTTCCATAGTGGTTGTACCAATTTACAATATCACCAACAGTGTAAAACTGTTCCTTTTCCCCCACATCCTCTCCAGTATTTATTATTGTTTGTAATTTTGATGACTGCCATTCTGACAGTTGTGAGATGAAATCTATATAGTTTTGATTTGTGTTCCCCTAATTGCTAGTGATGTCTAATATTTTTCATGTATTTGTTGACCATTTGTATTTATTCTTTTGAGAAGTATCTGTTTAATTCATTTGCCCATTTATTAATTGGGTTATTTGATTTTTTGCAACTTTCTCAATAGGACCTCTAAAGCTCAGGAAATAATACCAAGAGTTTATAAATGGAATGGTATCAAATTAAAAAGCCTCTGGAAAGAAAATGAAAGATTTAGGAATGTGAAGAGAGAACCTACAGCATGGGAGGAAAATCTTTGATAGCTACTCTTCTGATACAGGATTAAAATCTAGAATATATAAAGAAATCAAAAAGCTTTATGGGAAGTACATTTTGTCCCTGACCTCTTACTCTCTTTCCTTGCTTTCTGGTGCCATAAACTGAGCAGCTATTTTCTACCACAGCCTACCAGCATAATGTTCTGCCTTACCTCAGGCGCAGAGCAATGGAACCAGTCAGTTCAACATGGACTGAAACCTCTGAAACTGTGAGACCAAAATAAAAATTTCCTAAGCTGGGCATGGTGGCTCACACTTGTAGTCCTAGCACTTTGGGAAACTGAGACAGGACAATCACAAGTTCAAAGCCAACCTCAGCAATGATGAGGTGCTAAGCAACTCAGTGAGATCCTGTCTCTACATAAAACACAAAATAGGGCTGGGGATGTGGCTCAGTGGTTGAGTACTCCTGAGTTCAATCCCCAGTACCAAAAAAAACCCCAAAAAACAAAAATAAAATAAAAATTTCCTTCTTTTACTGGATAATGTCAAGTATTTGAGTTTATAGCAATAAAAAGCTGACTAACACACTAACTGTAGTTATCTTAATGTTTTTATTAGTGCATTATATTTATACATAATATTGGGGTTCATTTTGATATAATCATACATGCATGGAATATAATTTGCTCCATTTAGGTCCATAGAGCTTCTTTTTGCTCTCCCCTCCCCACTTTCCTTGTACTCCTTCTTTTGTTCTATTGGTCTTCCTTCTATTTATTTATTGTTCTTTAAATTGGTACTTTATAGGTATACATAAAGGTGGAATTCACTGTGGCATATTCATATATATACATAGTATCATTTAGTCAATTTCATTCTGCAGTTCCTCCCTTTTCCTGTCTCTCCCCCTTAATCCCCTTCCTCTACATCATTGATCTCTCTTGTATTTTTGTGGAATTCCCCTCCCCCTCCCTTTCCCCCTTATTTTGCTCTAGTTTTCACACATGAGAAAAACATTCGACATCTGTCTAGAATCAACAGCCAGGACCAGGAAGATAATTCCCATGGTCCCTGCAGGCCCAGTTATACCAGAGGTAAGGTATTGGTAACTTGCAGGGACACTAAAAGATTATAGTGTAGAAATTAATACCTCAGGTCAGCATTGCTAGAGAGGAAGACACATGAACAACATAAAAAAACAAGGGAAGAAAATGCTCCAAACCAACCAAGATGCTACAACAATAGAATCCATTGAAAGCATGGTAGATAAAAATGTCAGAGAAGGAGTTCAGAATGCACATAATTAAAATAATCTGTGAAACACTGAATAATATAAGAGAGCAAATGCAGGCAACCATTGATCACTCAAAGAAAGAAATAAAAGAGCAAATACAGGGAGCAAAAGATTACTTCAAGAAAGAAACAGAGACTTTGAAAAAGAACCAAGCATAAATCCTTGAAATGAAGGAAATAATAAGCCAAATAAAAAATTCAATAGAAAGCATTACTAATAGACTAAAGAACTTGGAAGACAGAACCTCAGACAATAAAGACAAAATATATAATCTTGAAAATAAAGTTGACCACACAATGAAGATGGTAAGAAAATATGAACAGAATATCCAGGAACTATGGGATAACATGAAAAGACCAAATCTAAGAATTATTGGGATAGAGGAAGGCACAGAGGTACAAACCAAAGGAAGGCACAATCTCTTCAATGAAATAATATCAGAAAATTTCCCAAACATGAAGAATGAATTGTAAAATCAAATACAAGAGACTTAAAGGGCACCAAATGTACAAAACTACAACAGATCCACACCAAGGCACATTATAATGAAAATGCCTAACATACACAATAAGGATAGAATTTTAAAAGCTGCAAGAGAGAAGGCTCATATTACATACAGGGGAAAAGCAATTAGGATTTCAGCAGATTTCTCAACCCAGACCCTCAAAGCCAGGAGATCCTGGAACATCATATACCAAGCTCTGAAAGAAAATAGATGCCAACCAAGAATCTTACATCCAACAAAATTAAGCTTCAGATTTGATGATGAAATAAAAACCTTCCATGATAAACAAAAGTTAAAAGAATTTACAGCAAGAAAGCCTGCACCAGAGAGCATTCTTGGCAAAATATTCCACAAGGAGGAAATGAAAAAACAACAATGAAAATCAGCAAATGGAGGAACTACACTAACGAAAAAAGCAACCGAAGGAGAAACCAAGTCAAGTTTAAACCCAAAAATCAACTATAATGAATGATACTGCAAGCCATATTTCTATAATAACTCTGAACATTAATAGCCTAAACTCATCAATTAAAGGACATAGACTGACAGATTAAATGTAAAAAAGACTCAAATTGTGGAAGTCACGTGGATGTTGGCTCAGGGCTATGCCTACAATGGAGAAAAGGACTGTGTTAGGTACATCAGCTGAACATAAAGATTGGTTATTGTGCTATCCAATGAATTTCTTATCCTTATTCCTCTATAGCTGTATAAGTAAGGCAATTATTTTTCTTTCTTCTTTCAAAATTTTTTCTTTGTTTTTAGTTTTCTGTAATTTGGATATGATATGACTAGATATTACTTTATTTATTCACCTATTTATATTTGGTACTTATCCTACTTGATATTCTCTCAAAATCTGTGCTTTTTGTCTCATCTTAGTTTTTGAAAAATTTTCAGATATTTTTACTTCAAATATTTTTTCTGCTCTGTTTTCCTTTCTTCTTTTTGTATTCTAATTATGCATGCTTTATTCTTTGATATTGTCCCACAGTTCTTGGGTTGCTTTTATTTTTTTGGATTTTGTTTGGGAAAATTTTAATTAACTTATCATCAAGATTATGGTTTCTTTCCTTGGCCATAATTTAATTGATGGCATCAGAAGGCATTCTTTCCTTCTTTCTATTTCAACATGTTTAATTTCTAGAATTTTGTTTTGATTCTTAAAGCATCCATTTTCCCTAACATAGTTTTTAAGTTTTTGCATGCTGTATACTTTTTCCCATTAGAGTGTTTAACATATTAATCATAATTACTTTAGTTTTTTTTAACTTGGCAACTCAAACATGCATGATATGTTTGAGTCTGATTTTTATCTTCAGACTACATTTTAGCAGTCTACTGGCCTTTCTTGTAATTTTTTGTTGAAAGCCAGATATATTTTATTGAATAATAAAAAATAAGGTTAGTAGGCCACTGATAGGAGTATTTATTTTATCTGGTGAGGACTTGTCTGGTGTTTAATGCTTGCTTGCAGGTAAAGGTACCAGAGGCTCTAAGTTTTCATCCTCTACTTTTTTTTATCTCACTGTTTGAGTTTTCTTAAACACTACTTCAAGGAGAAAGAATCTGTGTGTTACAACTCTTTCAGCTGTAACTGATTGTATTATACCAGATCCTTGCTGTTGTGCAGGTCAGATATGGAAAAAATGAGTTTTTTCTAATCTTACCAATATTTAAGTGGGTCTATGTCTGAGGAGTACAACTTTCACAAGTGTTTCATCAACGTGTACCTTCCCCACTCACACCATTACTCCCGTCTCTGACTGCAATATTCCCAATGTTTTTCTTTGAAACTTTGTCCTTAATTGACTTTAATTTTAATTCACAACCTAATCCTATCAGAGATATGAGGTCTTTTTGGAATCTACAGTATGACACTGGTAGGGTATCTGGAAGGAAAATTGTGGAACTGTGAGGGTTTCCCTAAGTCTACAGGACCCCAAGTTTTCTTTAATCTCCAATTAGCTCATATTCAGTCTCCAGCCATTCTTCAAGATTATATATACCAGTTGACAGCTCTAGCAGTACATTATTGGGTTCAAGAAATGTAATTTGATTTTCAGACATTTCTGTTACTGTAAGGATAAGATTGATGACTTTTGATTACTTAACATACCAGAGATGAAACATGAAGTCAGTTTCTTAATTTTAAAACAATGTTTAAAAACTTGATTTTATTCATTCTTTTCATTTCTATACTCTTTTTTCCTTCTCTGATTTTCTTTCCATTTTATCATCCATTTTATTTGGGAAATACTTTTGTTGAATACAGAGAACCAATGTGATTAATTCTATTTCATGTTTTTAATCTTATTCCTACATCTTCTGTAGACTGTTTTTAATTTCTTTATATAGAATAATTTATATAATTTTTATATATTTAGTAGTTTTATATATTGAATAGTTTATAGTTTATCAGATCAACAAAAAAGTATGAAAATTTCCAAGAATAATTATCCTGCTTATGCTATCTTAAATTTTCAGACAATCAATATGCAGAAAAAATTTAAATTTTAATATTTCTTAATATATACTTCTCAGCAATAATTTTATTTTGAAAATAATTTCAAATATAATTATTTTTGGATAACTACTAATTAAAACAATTTTATTTAATGTAATAAATAAATATGCTAAAATTTAAAAATAAAAATGTTCAATTTCTGACTTTCTGAGTCTGGCTTATTTCACTTAGCATGATGTTCTCAAGTTCCATCCTTTTACCAGCAAATGACATAATTTCATTCTTTATCACTAACACAGTGACTTTATAAAAGGGCTCAAGGGAACTAGCCCTTTTGTCCTTTGATCCTTTCCACCATGTGAGGACAATGTTAGTACCCTCCAGAGGATGCAGCATCAAGGTGTCATCTCGGAAGCAGAAAACATGCCATCACCAGACACTCAAAGTGCCAGCATCTTGATCTTGGACTTTCTAGCCACCAGAACTCTGAGAAATACATTTCTGTGTTTTATAAATCATCCAATCTTGGGCATTTTGTTATAGCAGCAAGAACAGACTAAGACAAAGATAATCACTTTAAAATGTTGGTTCAATTAGTATTTAACTTTAAAGGAAACTGCGAAATTATTTTCCAGAATGACTGTACCATTTTGAATTCCCATAGTAGTATATGAAATCTTTAGTTGCTCTGCATCTTAGCATTTCTTATGTCAGGTTTTTTATAAACCATTCTTATAAATATGTAGTGATATTATATTTCCTATGATTAATAATGTTGAATATACTTTCATGAGTTCGCTTACCATCCTCAAAAAATTACTGTAAGTACTCTGTCCAAGGTTTTTAGTTGTAATTAGTGGAAAGATAAGATGAAGTGTGCTTATTCCATCTCAGCCAGATCCAGAAGTCAATACCTTTAGAATTGGATTTTCATATATTCCTCCGAGAATGTTCTTTCTATTGGTCACATAGACAGTAGAGAAAATAAATTGACAGCATGAGCACATTAAATGATACGAATACATCTCAATGACACTCAAGGATACCTCATGTCCTTTCAATCATGTCTCCTGTTTCGTTGAGAGCCTTTTGTAGAATAAGCTCCTGCAAAACTCAAGTGGGCAAAAGAATTTGTGTTAATTGAAAATCTAGCTTATTCCTGTTTTCTGACTTTCCAATTGGCTTCCTAAGGGGACAAATTCACCCATTATCCTTGGGTGATGATATTTCAAGCAGCTATCATAGAAAGTAACTGGATCTGCTTGAGTGCTTTTTCTTTTCCACAGTTTACTATAATGACCTCAGGTTTGATTTGACCTAGTAGTTCTCAAGGTAAGAAAACAAGCTTTTCTTAAAGTACATATACTTCCTTGAAGTGTACATAGTCTTCCTTAACAACACAATTGGTAGGTATGTGTCATGATGATCAGCTTTGAAAACATATTTGTCAAACTAGAGCTGGTCTCAAAACACAATATTTCTTGTATAGCCAGAGCTTAGATCTTAAGATGCCTAGGTCTTGACATCCATCCTCACTTATTAGGCAGGATTATTTGAACCTACATTGAGACTTCTAGAAGGATGTCAGGTGTTTTGAATGGCTCCATTAACTCATTCAGTGCCATACAGAACAGTAACAAAGTGTGGCTTGCATGCTTACAGCATTCAGCATCACGTGAGAGGTTGCTAGAAATCCTGATGCCTAGACAATGCCTTCTGAATCATTCTCTGGGGCTAGGTAGGGGAATTTTGTGTCTTAATAAAACTTCCAAGAGATATGTATGCATTTTGAACTTTAAGAGCCAATGATTAGTAATTTGTACTTACCACAAAACTGAATTAAAGATTGGGAAGAGGAAATGAACTACTTCTCCCAATATTCTCAAATTTATGTTGAGTGTTGAACTATTATCCTTTTAAATATAAAACTACAAGGAAGGTTACAGGGAACTGTAGGAAATCTACAAAATGAAGAACCAAGGTGGCTTTAGTAATGGTAGTGAACAAAACAGCCAGCTTTCAAGAGAGTGTGTGGCCCTCCTTTTGCAATTACAGGTAGTAAAATAATATTACAAAGTATAGGCTAAAATATAAGCCTATTTTTGAACTAGTTTAATGGATATACACACTAAAGTAATTTTTAGATTAAGAAAACATTTTCCCACACTTAATGTTTTCAAAATACCATTTGAAAACCATGAGAACAAAGCAAAACTCTTTGTAGTATGTTTCCCTCTAGAAAAATATTATATTCTGATCAAATATTGTGGCTAATTGAGCATATTGTATAGTAATTCTGATTATAATCTCAGTCTAGAGCCTACTTAGACGAATTTTGAAACCTGAAATCAGATGAGGGAGACTGGCAAAAAAGACAAGCAGTCTCTCAAATTGATCTTGAATTGGTCAGATGCTGTTAATAAATATTTATTGGGTACTTATTATGTGTGCAGTGTGTGCTACATTCTGAAGTTGGCTATCATTATACCAATTTGGAAGTATGATAAGCTAGCTTTTTAAAATGTCCACCAAAAACCATAAGGGCAATAGAAGGTGATAAAGTTTTGTTCTTTTTCCTGTACTTTCCATCCACTCCTTTCCAACCTCCCCACCTCTTATCAAGGTGTATTTTCTTGCACAGGAAGCTGTTACTACTGATATAGCATCAGGGGCATAGAATTTTCATTATTTCTTTATTTCATCCAGCCATGAAAATTCTCTGATGCATCACCTCCTCCCTGGGTTATTACCAACAACATGAATTTTGCAAGCTGATGAACTGATATCTGATGTACAAACTAGGGAATGGGAGTGAGGTAAAGGAGCTTATTATACAAAAGGAATTTATTTTTGGAGAATTCTCTGTCTTTGCTGTCCAAACTTTAAGCAAAAGATGCATATCATATTGCACTTTTAACCTTTTCCAATTAATTTCTCTATGAAAAAACTTCATTAGTTGTTGCATCTTATCTCTTGGTCCTGAGACTGGAGCCTGGGTGCATCACTAATTTTAGTCTCCCTTTATGCCACCCCCACTTTTGCTGACTTCACTTGTTTACTCTAGAGAACAAATAATGTTGGCCATTTAAACAGAACTGCTGAGATATTTGTCACATTTCACATACCACCCCTGGAGGAATGATAGTTGACTACCCATTTTCCTACAACTTGAATCCCAGGCAGATGAGAAGCCTGAGATGAGGTGGAGGTTTTTTGAAAAGAGAGGATACTGATGGGTTACCTGAACACTGCCCCTATCAAGGAACACCTAAGAAAGTCAAAATCAGAACACGGGAATGTTTGGATGAAAGACTAGATGCTAGATGCTTGGGACCCCTTGACTTCTCACACTCCCTCTAGTCCTATTTTCTTATGTTTGGAAAGACATTGTGGTATTTTTCAGAAAGAAGAAGTAACTGATCACTTTAGATAAGCAAAATGGTTTTTCTTTGGTTTTCAAAGGGCTTTGTTCATTTTCCTTTGTTAAAAACCCAGGTATATGTCCCACGTTCTGGTCCAGCACTGTTCTAATGTCCTGATTAGCAGTGGCTCCTGTTAATCAAGGATTTGTAAAGTCCATTTGCATGCATTAATTCATACTGGGATAGGACCCAACTCTACATGACTTAGACCAACATTTGACTTTCTAACACTTATGAAATTAAGGACCCTTGTATACCATCAGAGAAAACCCCAAATCACCATATAATTTCACCTATGTTGCTAATATTCATTGAGAAAATATTTGAAATAGCATGAAAAACTAAGTATAGATTCAAAAATAATTTAAATGACCTTGTGTTTGATTAATCACAACACCTACAGACATTTAAAAATAGAAGTATGTGGAAGATCTATTTTTATTCAGTATGCAGTCAATACTTGGGAATCAAAGGGATTAAAGATCCCTTTTGCACAGCACTTAGAGTTCCTAAGTACCTATGATGTACAGACTTGAAACCAATGACGTAGATAATGAATGATATTGTATTAGTCAGGGTTCTCTAAAGGAACAGAACCAACAGGAGGCATGATTATAAAAAGGTGATTTATTAGATTGGCTTACACAACCAGAAGTCCTCTAGAGGAAGTTCTCTAGAGGAACAGAACCAATAGGAGATATGAGTATAAAAAGGTGATTTGTTAGATTGGCTTACACAACCAGAAGCTGGATAGTCCACAATGGCTGTCTGCAGGCTGGAGAGCTTGAGGAACCAGTAGCTGTGCAGTCCAAGAGGCTGAAGCCTCAGAACAAGAGGAATCACTGATGCTACCCTAGTCCAAGACTGAAGGCTTATGGAAACTCCCTGGAGAATCATTGACAGAGTCTGCTTTGGAAGAATGAAGGATTGAGAATTAGATATCCTCAGGTGATTGCAGTAGCCATCAAGAACCCATTCAGGAAAAATCAGGCTTGCATCTGCATCTTCTTTCTTGTTCTTTTATTCCATCCAAGACTATTGCACAGTGCTGCCCACGCTTAGGGATGGTCTCCACTTCAGTTCACTATCCCAGATGCCAATCATTCCTAGACACACCCTCATTGACACACCCAGAAACCTCTTAATCAACAGTATCTCTTAATCCAATAAAGTTGATGATTCAAATTAACCATTACAAGCCAGGCACAGTGGCACAGGCCTGTAATCCCTGCATTTTGGGAGGCTGAGACAGGAGAATAGTGAGTTCAAAGCCAGCCTCATCAACAGTGAGGCACTAAGCAACTCAATGAGATCCTGTCTCTACATAAAACACAAAACAGGACTGGGGATGTGGCTCAGTGGTTGAGTGCCCCTAAGTTCAATCCCCAGTACCAAAAAAAAACCACAACAAATTAACCATTATAGATATCAAATAAAACAATGAACCTGAACTTATTAGTAAAACATAGGAAAGTAGGTCTCTTGTTGAGGCTACAATTATAATTACTTTGGTAAATGGGAAATTATTTTGTGATCATTCTTGTTACTGTTATGTGAATCTCTGTT
Source organism: Xerus rutilus (assembly GCA_028644305.1). Lineage (NCBI taxonomy): Eukaryota > Metazoa > Chordata > Mammalia > Rodentia > Sciuridae > Xerus > Xerus rutilus. The sequence goes on from CM053417.1 coordinate 113,029,549, forward strand.
GAATTTAAGGGTACTCATTGTGTTTGGGCCAACAAACTGTATTAGTAGAACAATCAGATAAAATATCTTCTTTATAAGTAAATTTTAGCTAATGGTGTTTGAAAGATGATTTTTATCTTCAGCAATTCAGGATTGCAGACCATGTCAATTTTTGTGGTTTTGAGATTCAACATTACTAGGATGTATAGATGTATCCAAAGTGGCCTGGGCATGGATGGAAAGCAACTTGAATCCTCCTGCCATATCACTTCTTGTGTTAATGGATGATGACCACCCATCAAATAAAGGAAACACCCTATTGAAATGGGGATGTTACCTCCTAACAAAACCATCCTATGGCTAAGAGCTGGATATTTCTCCAACTTCCTGTTAAACTTCTAATACCCACTTAGTATCTCTTAAAAATTATGATGGGGTTTCAAGTAACATTAAATGGAATTTTGGCCAAAGGATAAAACATCACCTGAATCTTGGCTCAGCTCCTCTCTTCTACTTGAAGTCCTTGAAAGTACTGTACCTACAATGGACATTGGCAAGGGGGAAAGTGTATTATTTCTTTTCAGTGAGTCTGTATTTGAAATTCCAATGCAAGCTTTCTGTGCAACCTGACAGAATCCAGGGCTTGGAGCCAAGAGAGGAAGGAGAGCTCATCTTGCCCCAAAACCCAAACCCCGCTTTCAAAATTTCATCACCCCTATGTCAGCTTCATTAAGAATCTGAGGCCAGGGTTTAGAACATTCAAATACATGTGTAATAGGAAAGAAGGGAAGGAAGTCAGAGTCCAAGTCCAGATTCTGAGCCATGGAGGCAAGAGAAACAGAAAACGACATTTGTGTATTTGACCCTCTAACCACGAAGGGTCGTATGCTTTAGTACTAGAACCTGTACTCATATTAGCCACACCTGCTTTGGGAAAGGACATAGAAAATAGGTGAGAAGAAGATGGACGCTTCCTTCCTCTATAGTACTCATCTAACTCATTCTAGATGGTCATTTCCCACTTATGTATTCTACCATGGAGAACATACATCTTTGGAAAACTTCATAAATATTTTTTAACACATGAAATCCTGTTTGCAATCTTGTCAGTTAGGCTGAACATATATGCATGGAAACAGTCTTTGACTTCCTAAAGCAGAAGAATAATCAGGCTGATGCTGCACTAGATGAGTTAAATGAGCTGAAATATGAAGTCTGACAAATTTGTTAATAGCATTTCCTTTAACCAAGAGGATCAACAAAATCCATAGGAAGTAAATTTTTGCTTCATTTCCTACTGCTGTTATTGACAGAATTATAGAGATTTTTACAGAAAGCCAGTGAATTGCTTGCTTATATAAAGAGTGGATATATAAGTAGTACTTAAATCTAAAGAGAAGAAGTTCTAGAAGAGTGCTACCCAGTAATCAGCACTGTCTGGTATGGTAGTCATCATACCAGATTATTACATACATATGCATACATACATAGGATTATTGAGCATTTAAAATATGGCAATATGAGGAATTGAATTTCTAATTTTAATTTTAAATAATTGAAATGTTAATAGTCACATATGTCTTTTGATTACCAATATTGGACGGCACAGTTCTAGAAAAACTGTTTCATTCATGGATGTTATATTTTTATTAAACATATCATAGGGATAAAAGAATTTACCATATACCATTTAAATAAGAGTAAAATAATCCCTGTACCTCACAACTGCCTAACAGAATATTTCCTAAACCTTTGAAGTTCTCCAAGTACCTCTGCCTGATCCCTTTGTACCTCACCCCACCCTCAGAAGTAACCACCTTCTTTTTTTTTTTTTTTAATGTGGTGCTGAGGATCGAACCCAGTGCCTCCTGTGTGCTAGGCGAGCATGCTACCACTGCGCCATAACCCCAGCCCAGTAACCACCTTCTCTTTAAAAAATTTTTCTAATTAGTTATACATGACAGCAAAATGCATTTTGACACATTGTACACAAATGGAGCACACTTCTCCTTCCTCTGGCTGTACATAGTGCAGAGTCACACCGGTCATGCAATCATATATGTATGTAGGGTAATTCACCATTCCTTTATTTCATTATATACTTTTATCAAAATTTGTATGCATTCCTAAACAAAATTTTATTTTGCTTCACATGTTTTTTGTTTTGTTTCATTCCGTTTGAGACATGGTCTCACTAATTTGCCCAATCTGACCATGAACTTGCCACACTCCTGCTTCAGCCTCCCAAGTAGCTGGGATTACAGGCATGAGCCACTGTACCAAACTCCTCATAGACATCTGATAAATATAATTATATTGTATGCATTCTTTGGTGAGTGCACGAATTTTTTTATTTGACACAGCAATGCCAAATTTTTTCCCAAGTTGTTGTACTAATTTATATGCCTCCCAATAGATCAAAGAATGTTTAGTCCCCCACATTCTAGCAATAATCATTCTTGTCAGACTTTTAAATTTTTGTTTATGTGGTAGACTGGTAGACATAGAATGTCATCACTTTGAATCCTTAACTAACACCTCCAGATTATTTCTGGGCATAGGGACCTTTTTATTCATATATCTCTTCTTTTGAAATGCCTGCTTTGTGTTTCTTTTTGCATGGATTTGTGGGATATTTCCATATATGATTCTTCCCCATTATCTACTGGGGATATGTTTCAAGACCTCTACAGGATGCCTGAAACAACAGATAATACCATACTGTATATGTCTTTTTCTATACAAATATAACTATGGTAAGGTATAATTTATAAATCATATAAATTAAGAGATTAATGATAAGTTATAACAAAATAGAAGTGCATATATATTGTATGTATATATCTTTACACATAATATATGTAAAGCACATATAGTACCAATTATAATAAATACTGTAATTAAAGTGAATGTGATCTCTCTCTCAAAATGTTGCATTATTCTGTAACTTGCCCTTCTTGTGATGATGTGAAATGATACAATATATATGTGACTAGCTAAACTGAGGGGACTAACATAGGCATTATGGCATAGCATTAGGCTACTACCTAAGGGTTATATGAATACTGCAATAAAATTTCAGTTGATCTGATTATGGAGACAGCTACTAAGTAACAAATGGGTATCATACAGAGTATGAGTATGGTGGACAAAGAGATGATTCATGACCCAAATGGGACAGAGTAGGATAGTATGAGTGATCATCATATTACTCAAAATGGTGTATAAGCTATAGGTTCTGAATTGCTTATTTCTAGAATTTCCCATTTAATATATTTGGAGCATGATTATAAAACAAACTGTAGAAAGTGAAGCTTCATAAAAGAGGAGATTACTGTATTCTGGATACTACTTCTTTGCCAGTTATAGGTACTGCAAATATCTTCTCTTTTATTATAGCTGATCTTTTACTTTTTATGGCCTAGTTATGGAACAGAAATTCTTAATTTTAATGTACTTAAATTTGGTGTGAGTTTCATTTCTTATTACTTGTCATCTTTTTTGAGAAATACTCTCTAACCAAGGATTGTATACCTATTCTTCTATATTATCTTATTTATATTTTAGCTTTCCTTTTGTCTTAAAGTCCTTTAGCAATCTGTAATTGATTTTTGTGTATGGTATGAGGATAAAAGTTCATCTCTTTCCATAGGGATAACTATTCATCCAGTATTAGTAATCAAATAGATGGGTTATTACTCACTGAATTCCTATGCCAACTCTGTATATGTGGTCAAAATTCCAGGCCCTCTCTTTTCATGTGTCTTTCATCTCTTTTCATATTTTAATGCATCTTTTCTTACATGCATATATGGGAACAATTCCAGGCCCTCTCTTTTGTTCCAATAGTCTGCCTGATCCTGAGACAACAATGTCCTAATTACTATAATGTTGAAGCAAAAGAACCACACAAAAGACCAACTAATATGTGCTTCCCTTTGCATAATACTCAAAACAGAATGTTCCACATCCTCTCCAATTAAGCAGAGATAAGAGCAGGTGATGAAATCAGAGAAGTACAAGGGGGACAGGTAATGGATTGAGATGGAAGCCACTAGAATGTTTTCAGCAGAGGAACAACATGACCTGACTCAGATCTTTAACATGTCATACTGGATATTTGTTGAGACTAGACCTGTGTGAAGCAGGAGTGGAAGCTGAAGACCAGTTATGAGGCCAATATAGATGAGAAGATGGCAGATGGGACCACAGTGGTGGCAGAAGAGATGGTGACATGTGCTCAGATTCCAGGTATGTTGCAAAGATAATGATCATATTTTCTGATGAAACCGTTGTGAGGTGTTAAGAGAATAGATGCATCAAAATAAGAGGAGTTGTAAGACTTATGCATTAAGATGAACTCAGAGGACATTATGCCAAGTGAAATAAGTCAGACACAGAAAGAAAAATGTTGCATAATGACACTTATACATGGAATCTAAGAAAAAGTCAAATACATAGAAGCAGTAGAAGAGTGGTTATAAGAGGTAGGGATGAAACAAGGGGGTAGAATGGGGAGATTAAGTCAAAAGATACAAAGTTGCAGTTTGTAAAATGAATAAATCTAGAGAACTAATGTACATAATTAGGGTTATAGTTAAAAATATTGTATTGCCTACTGGAACTATACAAAGATTTTAAGTGTTTTCATCAAAAAGAGTAACTGAGATGATAAATATGTTAATTTATTTGACTGTAGTACCCACTTCACTAGTATTAAGTCTATTGAAACATCTTGTAGAGATTAAACATACATAATAAAAAACAATAACACATTAATATTTCTGGCTGAGCAATTATAAGAACAGATTACACAGTGTAAATAAAGCACATATATGTTGTATATATATGTTTATGTGTAATATGTGTAAAGCACACACGTATGCATACACAGAGTGCCTAGTACAGGTTAGGTGCATGATATGTGTATTTATTTAATAAATAGTGCCTTTCATTCTTGTTGAGTTGTGTATATAAAAGACAGTCTAGCATGGACTTTAATATTATATAGTTCTTTAAATTTATATAGTTCTTTAATATTATATAGTTCTTTAAAACTAGAGATAAACTCATGCTTAGGTAAAGATTCTGGCTTATGCTTGCCTGATAATGAATTGGAAATGGAAGAAGGTCTGCAAAAGAGTGATGTCTACAGCCTTGTTAGGCAATGGGTACACACTAATAGGGATATCTATCCTGGGAAATAATCAGAGAAAACAAAGTAGCTGTAACAATGTGGATTCCAAAAGGACAATATTTTTAAAACAAGCCCTACTTGCACATGAGCCTAAAGGTGAATATTTACAGTAGAAAGCTTTGAGATATTTGTGTTATCTAGGTATAAACAGAACATTTGAGCTCCTTGGAAGAAAGCTTAGGTATTTATCAAAATGAACATTATTCTCTGCTGCTGCTGACCAGTGAAATGCTTTCCAAATGCTGCTCTAATTGCATCATCCCTTAAGATGGATGGCTTGATATGACCTTATTGATCACATGCTTTTTAGAGACAACAGACTCCATCACCAACATGATATAGTATCTCTCTATATATTTGAGTAACAAAACCAATACCAGGAATTTGGTTTCAGGTTAACATTATCAACATGAAATTAATCTCTGTGGTTGCTACAAAAGCGGTGCTTTCTCCTTCTCTCAGTTCACAATGGATGTCTAATCAAAGACTTTACCAACAGCCGCATCCCTCCATGTCACTCTCATACCTGCTCAACCTACATCACTCATATCCCTAAAGACTCATAAAACTCCCAATGGCTCAGGATGCTGAATGAAGCAGGGGCACAGTGAGTTCAAAGCTAACCTCAGCAAAAGGGAGTTGCTAAGCAACTCAGTGAGACCCTGTCTCTACATAAAACACAAACTAGGGCTGGGGATGTGGCTCAGTGGTCGAGTGCCCCTGAGTTCAATCCCTGGTACCAAAATTAAAAATGACTCATAAAACTATGCTCCAATTCTACTAATCATTTGGTTGGGATCATTGTTAATATAAGGTCAGCAACATTCAGTGTTCTCAACTTGGTGATTTTTTAAGATTACAAAGAAAATCTAGGACACTAACCAGCAGTAAACTGAGTAGGTTGAAGTGAAACTCTTCCTTAAGGCAACGCAAAGCATGTAAGAGATGCCTTAATGTGATTTAAAGATCATTTTCTATTTGCATTATTAGTTGAGTACAGCAGCTATTTTCATATAACCATGACTTTGCTTTTGAAAATTGTAAAATTTGTGAAAGGTAGACCAAGGCACAAAATAAAGTATCTCTCTTATCACTCACACTCTTTTTTATGTAGTAAGACATCATTGAGTTCTAATTCATAACAAGGCAATTGTGCCAAACACCCACCATTAGGTTTATTACCATAGGGAGACAGTTGAAAGCCAGTGGTTTTAGAGACAGCAAAGGCCCAAAGATCACTTCTAGGTCACAATTTAGTTGTAAGAGATGAATACTATAGTTGGATAATAGGAGTTAACATTTATCATACAGCATAAACTGTGTTACATGTAGCATCTCATTTAATCTTTACTACAACCCTATTAAATAGGATATTGTTTCTAATCATCATTTTGCAGATAAAGAACTTAAAAATAGGTTAAGTGACTGGACTAAGTCAATAGGTAGTAAGTGGTGCAGCCAGGATCTTGAAAAATACAGGTCATCCTTTTACAGAATCTACATCTCATCCTCTGCATTTTTCTGCTATTCTGATGTCTAAGTAGGAAAACCAGCTCTGTTTGTTATAGTAACAAAGAACAAATGACAGGAGAAGTTCTTATTTTGTGACGTGGTCCATCAGTATACCACCAAATTTTAAAAGTGAGAGCCTTTAGGTAATGGATCTTTAAGACACTTTCAGATATCTCTTTCACTTAGGAAGAGATATTTGAAAGTTGCCCTCCAGTCTCACAAATATTTCTGTGTGCTTCAAACCTAAATGTATTATATTTAGAAGAGTACCAAAGAACTCATAGAGTTGTGATTCTATAATGGCAAACTAGATGGCATAGTTTGAATTTTAGTGGTACATATTTAGCTGCTCTAAGACTAAGTTTGTTCTACTGAAAGGGAAATAATAATAATATCTACCTCACAGTGTCTATGTGAAAATTAAATATTCTATGGAAACTGAAATGCTTAACTTTATGCCTAGCACATAAAGAATGCTCTATAATGACAACAATAATAATTATAGTGATGATGATGGTGATGATGATGATAACAAAACCCTCTCTGCTTTTAACATGTTCAATCTTAGGACCTTCTATTTTTAAGACATCTATTCAAGTTCTTCTATATTTAATGTGTGTAAATATATTTATAATTAGAAACACTCATATACTAGTGAGCTCTTATGTGGATCTATTACTAGTTTTTATAGGCTTCTTCTTTGCTATCCAAAACCTTTAAGAACACAGAAAAACTATATCTGTTATCCTTTAATTAGGGTCATCTTGAAATAAGTTGGGTAAGAAGATTTTTGCTTAGGTGACAGTTTCCCAAACTCCATGCCTTGCATTGCTCAAGGATTTGAATTTGCAGAACCTGATTCTGAACATTCCTACGAACATATTAGAACATCCTAGATATGAAAGTAATAGTATGATAATGTTGCTTATAAATGGAACACCTCACCTAATTCATTGTGCATACTATACACAAATCTACTTCCAGTACAGAATCTAGTGTAACCAGACACAGTGAATTTCAATAAATAATTGCTTAGGCATTCTTACCTAAATGAATTTATAATTGTGTTCATTGAGCATAGTTGTTATTTGTGATCAATTATGAGACATCAAGGAAGGCTTCTTCAGATTCTGGAATTCCATTCACTATCATAGGAAGTTATCTGTTTTTAGAATGCCAGTTGGGAGTCAAAGCACACTCTAAAAAATCTGGGATGTATATACCAAATTGTTAGTACTGTTTACCATTGTGTATATATATAAGCATTTTAATTGTATCCAATTCTATAAAATGGAAACATTTAGTTGAATTTTTTTAACTTTCCAAAGCAATATTTACAGTGCAGTCTTAGTTATGAGAGTGGGCTAAAACATACACTTATAAATAGGACTAAATTTCATTGAACTGGAAGAAAATTTCACCACTAGAGGTGTCTGTGTGTATGCACATGTGTATATGTGTGTTGTTTATATGCTCATACATCATAATCACTCTTCAGGCTCTGAAGTGATGATGGAATTTGTATGACTCTCATGGAATTCATTTGCAGAGACACAGTGAATGAAAATCTCTTCATATCAACATATAATTGGCTTATTAGAATATCTAGTGAAGAGAAGTAGTAAAGCTCTAATATTAGTAATGAAGATTGGGTGATTTTCTATCTTCCATTCTTTTTTTCAACACAGACATCCTTTCCTTGGCCAGCAAACATCTATTGTAAAAATGTGAAAGAACTCAAGGACAGGCATCTGGATTTTCACTCTAAATTTCCAGTTTGCATGCAATGCCAGCTACCGATATCAAGTACTCATCCTCATCTTATGACTTGACATTGACCTCAGTGAGATAAACCATCAGGTGCGGGCCCAGTATTGACTTATTCCTGGCTTTGAAGTGTGCAGTAAATACCAAGGGCTTAGTGAAGGCTGAGAGAGGCCACCCAGGCACTAATTAGGTCAGTGAGTGAAAAGTGGAATCCAGTAACATAGATCAGAAATAAAGCCAGAAGATCCACCAAAAAACTAGTCTAGAAGCAAAAAGAAAAAATATCCTACATCTGCAATATTAAATCTGCGTCAGTTAAGCAAGGTTTTAAATGATGATCCCTCGGTGATGATGTGAAAAATGAGAGAGAACTGCCTCTGCTATTTGGTACTTGGCACATTTCCTATTCTAAGCACTCCAGAAATCTCTGGAAGATAAATGAAATAATGAATGTGAATGTTCAAAGCCCAGTTTAGTGTTTTACTCCGGCACTTACATGCTCTCGCTCTCTTTTTCTCCCCTCTACTGATATTCTCTCCTCCCCTCATTCATGTGATAGAATGCATAGCCATACCATGACTTGACTTCTGAGTTAATATCATCTCTATTCCACAAATCAGCCCAAATGGAATCAAATTTCATTAGTACCAGTTCCAAATAATTACTGTTCTACCTCCTTGCAAAATTACTGGAGCAAACTTAAAAAAATGAAAATTCTTAGATGTGTGAACACAGGCTACTTGAAAGGAATTTTAAAGTATAGTCATAAATCATATAAAGATGAGACTATAGCAAATAAAATGGTATGAAGTGAAATAATTACTATAATTGACAAATTTAGCCAGGAGCTTCCTGGCAGGCAAGAAAATTAGGGAAACATAAATTATAAAACTGTCACCAACTAAAAGGAGAAACTATCATTTTTCAAACCAAGACTTATATTGTTTGGCATATATTAGGTGCTCAATAAACATTTGTCAGATGACTACAAAATGTAATCATTTTGGTGGCGAAATTAAAATTATCTCCACACATAACCACACTCACACAAATAAGTTCAAGTCTGCATAAGAGTTTTTACCCAACTAGCAATAAAAATGGGGCTATTTCAACTATGTCACTATACAAAATATAAATGTCTTTTTGTAGGATTCTGACACAAACCAAGACATCACATTTGACAGTAGTTCAGGGAAGATATTTATTGTACTTAGGACTCTTTTGGCTGCATTTAACAGAAATAGATTCAAGTAGATCCAAGTGAATATAAGCAAAAAGTCATCATTTATTATTAAGATATAATAACATGGACCTCAATGTCATTGGAAATGGATTAGAATGAGGACTTAGGACACTGCCTGCACTTTGTCCACTTTTCATCTCTGCATCACTCTACAAATTTTTATTACTAAGTTTCTTTTTCTCTCCTTTCTTCTCTCTCCCTTCTGGGCTTCTGTGATTTCCAACTCACATTGTGAAAAATAGGTTTGTACCACCACTCATGGATTTATATTGTTTCCTTTTAAGTTCACAGTCCTGATAGAAACTGGAATCTCAATCTCAATTCCAAATTTTCAGGGAAAGCCTTCTATTTCACCCAGTCTGCATTACAAGTTCAAGTCTGGACCAATCAACTCTGCATGAGAAGCTAAGGCCATATCACAGAAAATGGCTGCCAGGGGTGTGTGTCTTACCATTTCAGTGACAGTGAAGTTATGTCCTGAAGAAGGATTCTACTGCAGCCAACACAACATTATTTCAATTCATTGCTTTCAGGGAATCTAAGACTTAACATAAGGCTGAAATTGTTGGCAGATAACCTAGATTGTCTCTTGCAAGTAAAACCTTTCTTAACCAAGACGTTAGCCAAAGCAGCTATCAGTTCAAAAATAAGCCTTCTAATAATATCTGTAATGTAGTTATTTTATGCTGTTGGCACTCATGACACACATGCCTTCAGATGACTATATGAAAAAGTTAAGCATTTTTTTCTTTTTTTATTCTTTTTTAGATATACATGACAGTGGAGTATATTTTGACATATTTATCCTTATTGTTATTCTTACCTAGATAAAACATTCCTGCCTTTAAACAGAAGTGGCCCCAGATGGACCTGGGCAATAAGTGCAAGTTTTTCTCAGGAAAGAAGTTAAACTCTGCTCAATGGCCTGGATGAGAATTCAGGGATCCCGTTCAACTAACCAGATTAACCAATCACAGGATATAGAAGAGATAATTTTGACTTAGAAATTATAATAAGAAATGTTAGGATTGACTTTCAAGACTACTATAGCACCATTCTGGCACAAAGGGATCTTTTGGCCACAAGTGTGGGAGAAAATACACCAGATGACATCAGATTCACAAATTATATTTCCCTTGAAAACATTCAAGAGATTGATCAGCTTGTCATGACCATAAGAGGGTGGCTGCCTACAGAAGGTTTCTCAGGACAGGAATGAGTCCCCTATCCCCTGCATTAAACAACTGCAGCTGGTCCATTCTTAACATGGGTAATATGGATTTTTCAGGAAGGTATTAAACTTACTTCTGTGTCTCTTTTCCACTTTCTTCACAACCAAGACAAATTGGAAAGCATGACTAGAACAAAAGGCACATTTATGTTTTGGGAGAATAGAAGGCAATATAATAATTTGTTGCATTGTTCAATTCCCACTACATATATAAAATCTCCAAAAATGTCTCATTCTTGGTTTGTTGTAGTGAATTTCGAAAAAACATAAGGCACAATAATGCACATTTCTTCTTTACCCACTAGCCAGGAGACAGGCTGAGACCTAGCAGCCCTTGGAGGAAGAATATTTAATAGTATCAGAATGATATCTTCTTTTTTTTTTTTTAGCACCAGGGATTGACCTCAGGGGCACTCGACCACTGAGCCACATCTCCAGCCCTATTTTGTGTTTTATGTAGAGACAGGGTCTCACTGAGTTGCTTAGCACCTCTCCCTTGCTGAGGCTGGCTTTGAACTCACGATTCTCCTGTCTCAGCCTCCCTAAGTGCTGGGATTACAGGCTTGTGCCACGGCGCCTGGCTCAGAATGACATCTTTGACAGATGGATCTTCTATCTCTGAGACTACAATAATCTAACTTTACAGAACAACCAGCACCACTAGACTGGGACTTGAGCCACCTTATTGCATTCTGAAAAAAAAATGGAGGAACAAAAAGAACAGCTTTACAATCATAGTCAGGAAACATGCCAATAAGACAATGGTTGGAGAGCACTTGGCAGTCTTAAGGGAAACACCAGCTGAATCCAATATGTTCATTACACAATGCAAGCAAAGTCTGAGCAAGTAGAAGACCAGCTGAAACAAATGTAGTCGGAAAGGAGTAATAAAAAAATCATAAAATGGAGCAAATGTGGTTAAAAATCACTAATAAAAAATCAGTCAGGAAACTTGGGGATTTCTTTGCTCTGTGGACCAAATAAAAGGGATAGGAATATACTCAAAGTGTGGTCCCTGGAGCAGCAGGATCAGTCTGGAAATTTTTAAGAAGTTTTATTAGTGCTATACATAACAGTGGAGTTCATTTTCACATATTCATATATGCATGAAATATAATTGTCCCATTACAATCCTCAGTATTTCCAGTTCCTCCCCCTTCTTCCTCCCCCTGCTCCCTTTCCTCTACTCTACTTGTCTTCCTTCTATTTATGCATTTTTAAATTGGTGCTTTATAGATAGACACAAAAGTGGAATTTGCTGTGATATCATAATTTTGATTTCATTCCACAGTTCCACCTTTTCCCCATCCCTTCTCTTTCCCCCTCACTTTTTAAAAATGCATCATTTTGGCCACACCTGAGTCTTACTGGGTCAGAAACTCTAGGGGGTGGGGCTCATAAAACCATGCATCAACAAGCATCGATTTGGGGAACCACTGGTACCAAGGGATAGATAGTAAGAGGCATTACATATTCACCCTGTATAGATGAGAAAAGTTAACAAAAAATTTAAATAAATGTACTATGAGCATATTTTATTGAAACTGTGTTTTGTAAAAGCCAGATCATGAAACGTTATTGAGTCATAAAATACATCTGAGTAACTGTCAGCATTTAGAAAACTTAGATTAGAAGATCTTAATTATATTGTTGTAATTTGGATTTTAAATGTTCCCCAAAGGCCATGTGTTGAAGGCTCGGTCACCAGCTTATGGTACACTGGGAAGTGCTAGCACTTTTAGGAGGCAGAGCATAGTTGGAGGAAGTTAGGTCATTATGTGTGTGTCCTTGAAAAGGATACTGGGATTGCAGCCCTTCCTTTTTTCTTTGCTTCCCAGCTGCTATGAGGTAAGCAGCTTTGCTCCATCATGATATCCTGCCTTGCCACAGGCTAAAAAGCAACAGGACCAAGAAACTTCTGAAACTGTGAGTCAAAATAAATATGTCTCCTTCCAAGTTGATTTTCTCAGATATTTTGCTGCAGCAATGGAAAGATGACTAACACATATACTTAAGGTATTTTCTCCTTAAAATATTTTTTCAGTTGTATCTTTGTGTATATATATGTATGTATGTGATTGGGATATAAAAATTACCTTAGAAGTTTTTAAAAATTGCAAAGCCACTTCTTGAAGGCAGTGCTTCTCAAACTTTGATAGACATAAAAAAGTTCCTGCATGTATAAAGTACTTTTTTCCAGGTCCCAGAGATTTTGGTACACTGGACTTGAGGTGGCATCAATGAACCTGCATTTTAGCAAGCATTCTATGTAATTTTGATTCAGGTATTTTGCAGATCCACATGTTTCCAGAGTAGAGAATGTAACTGATACTAATGACCCAAATTTAACACATCAGACTAAATATTTTTGAGCCCAAATAACATTCAAGGCTAAAGGCTGTGAGGTTTACAAAGTTGTAATGGACATTAATCTTTCCCTCAAGGAACATTAAATTTTAAAAAAAGCAGTCCTTACTGTTGGGCTGCCTGATTTCAAGTTTTCAAAAATGACAAAGGTAAAATATTGCCAGAGGTTTATTTGCTTTCAATCTAGTTAGAGCAAAAGGTGTAATGGGGAAATCAGAATCTCTCCTACCATGTATGGTGCCTTTGTGGATAGTAAAGACACCTGCTCTGGGAAAATAAATTGGGAAAAGAGATACCTCATGTGTGGACCATCTAGAAAAAGTTGTTCAATCCTAATGTAGCCTCAGGCTTCTGCTATGGCTTTGTTTGGAAGATTACAACAAGAGTTACAAATTATTCTCTCCTATAGTGCTCTCCAACACTAACTCCAGATTATCCTTCAGACTTGATTTGTCCAATACAACCTCAGAAAACATAACCAAAGCAAAGATTTGGAAAAAGACTTATACATTGGGGCTTGTCCTCTTGCTGCTCTCAATAAACTTTGTTACCATGCAAATAACACCAGATTAGCCAGATGCATGATGGGAGTCTAAAAGGAGATGTGTCCCATTCATCCCAACATCCTAAATTAGCCATCTCCAGCCCATCTACCAGTGACTGTAGATGCAAAAGCAAGCCAGCTGACATCAGATGAATCACCCAGCTGAACCAAACACATAAAAACCCTATGAAGCTGGGCACGGTGGCACACATCTGTAATCCCAGAGAATCAGGAGGGTGAGGCAGGAGGATCACAAGTTCAATGCCAGCCTCAGCAACTTAGGAAGGCCTTAAGTAACTTAGTAAGAAAAATAAAAAGTGCTGGGGATGTGGCTCAGTGGTTAAGCACCCTGGGTTTAGTCTCCCATACCAAAAACAGAAAGAAACAAACAAAAGAAAAAAAAGAGAAAAAACCTTATGAAGAAATAATGAGCATTATTTTAAGCCACTACATTTTGAGGTGTTTGAGTATTTAGTGAAGGCTAATGAGACATTTAGCCAGTAATCTCTGGCTAGAATTCAGTCCCTACTCAAGCTCCCCAAGCCCAACAGGTCACAAGCTGTACCATTACCCAAGGCAGCCCAAGGTACAAAGTATCTCAAGCCAAACTAAGCTATAGAAGCTATAGTGTAAACAATAACAAATCTCTTTTGGGTGGAATGATCGTATTTTTTAAACCTTTATTTTATTTATATATATTTTGTATGTGGTGCTGAGGATGGAACCCAGTGCCTCACGCATTCGAGGCAAGAGCTCTACCACTGAGCTACAGACCCAGCCCAAATGATCATATTTTGATTGTGTGATCATTCATGAGAAATTGAAATGATTCAAAGAGCCTGGTGAGTTGGGAAATTGGATGGTCTAAAAAGATCAGACTTTGTCAATACATAATGGTTACATACAAGCAATTACATATATGTGATACATAATGATTACATATATGTAATCAAGGTAGTCATTTTACACATGTAGCCCCTTAGTTCTAAAGACTATATTGGGTCACTTTTTTCCAGAAAATTACATATATTGAGACAGGAGACATTTATGTAGTACTTTAATATGTCACTATCAGTCTGGATCCCTATGCAAAACCATTTGCAAAATGTGTTCTTGTGTGATAGAGCATCAGGAAATAGCTGGACAAGCTTAAGTATCAATTTCCCCCCACTTTCCACACCTTGTAATGCCATCAAATGTGAGGGAAAAATGTGGACTCTTTCTTCCATATTTTCTTCAATTTGGAAATATTTATTTTTTCCTTTTAAAATTCATAATAGTTTCCCTTCATAATATGAACAGATATCTGCACTGATCTCAAATAAAGGAAAATAGTACCCCTGTACAATTCCTGTGTACAGAAATGAAGCCTGAGCTGGCTGGTTTGTTATAATAAGTGGGAGCCAACAATTGTTTAATGAAAGATAAACTGGATGAATAGAAGATAACAAGACACACAGATGTCCACAATACAAAGGTAGTATTTTAAAAACTTATTTGGGAATGGAGGAAACCTGGAGCAACACAGAGAGAAATTAGCAATACTGGTGTTCTCTTAACAGACTCCACAGACAGGACATAGCTGGGATACAAAGTCACCAGAATTAAGTTCAGTAATTCATGTGCATGAATGTGTGTACTTTTATTTGTGGAGAGGGCTTAGTAGCTTTCATCATATTCCTAAGGGAATCTTGGTCCTCACCTCCTTCTCTAAAAAGCTAATAACCACTATGGCAATGAGGTCTTAATTTGTGAGTCAATGGATGACTGTTTCCTTCTTGAACAAGATCCTGCCTGTCGTTTACACATAAGTACTTTGCACTCCATATTTAACATGAATCCTTTCTTTCTCCTGACTTTATAAGAAATTAGATTTTTGTTCCCAGAGGGAAGAAAAAGTTTTCAGTTGTTGCTTTGGAGTCCCTTGGTAAGAGAAGGGTCAAGCTAAGAAGGAAATTCTTTCCCTTAGTCTCCTCTCTAATTTCCCTACAGCCTCCTTTTTAATTTTTTAATGTGTTCCTTTCACATCTCAGAACATTTTTTACTATAAGACACACCTGATGCTCTCTACCTCTCTTCATGGTCCAAAAGAATTGCTGTGGGTCATGTGCATCCTTTGGGTGGGATCCCCTGGTTCACTTCAGCTTCCAGAACTCTGCTCTCTGCTTTCTTGTGTTTTTAAGAGCTGAGATACTCAATATATTAGCTTTCTCCTCAACATTGCCTAATACAAACAGTGCACCTGAGGACTTAAAGGTCCTCAAGTTTGAGACACGATGGTACAGAGAGTAAATCAGTCCCATTCTTCATTGTTGTTCAGAACAATGCCTTTGTTTTATTTAACCAAACACATAGGAACCCTTCATAAAAGAGATGTTATATAGGATTTTCATATAATACTGCCATTTAAATGCTCTTGAGAAGGATCTGGAAGCAGGGAATGATGAAAGTCTTAATGAATTTCCTTCAACTACAGACTATCCAACAAGAGATCCTTACCTGAGGGGAGACAGTATTCAGCCATTAGCAAATTTGAGTATAGAGGCCAAAACTGATCTGGGAGCATAGGCAATTTATTTTGTCAGTGAAGTTGGTCTGATCATTTATCCTGGGAAAACTTCAAGTTAGGTGAGGTAGGACCTGACCACTCTTGAGAGAGGTAGATTGAAGAGGGGTTTATTTGTTGTCTTCTGTTGTTTCTCATTTTAAAGCAGCAAAATCATATCACAAAAGAATCAAAACACAGGATAAAAAACTGAAAGAACCCCTATATCCACTCCTGATCTACCACTCTTACATAACCAAAATTAAGATATTGCTGTGTTTTAATCAAAGAGTGAAATCCACTCTTTATATAAAACCCAGTTACCTCAATTTTTGTTGGTTCTCAGGTCATCCCATTCTGGGGATTTTTACAATAGTTCATTCTTCTCCCACATAATTTCAAATTACTTGGAAATACATGACAAAATGTTTTCCAGCAAATCAAAAAAGGCTATGAGATAAAATTAACTGGCCTACTTCACCTACTAGCTATGCAACTTGAACCATCTATATGTATCAGTTTTTCCTCTATAAAATGAAAATAGTAATGATTATTATATGCACTGTTGAAGAGTTAAAGAGGACAAGTTTTCAAAACACATAGCAGATTGTCTGGTACATAGTAAGCATTTAATAAAAACTGCCTATTAGTAGTGATAGATTTGCCTGGCATTTGTTGGTTTATATTTCCCACATCCTGTTTATATCCCCCAAACTGAGAACACAGATCCTTTGAGCCAAAGAGAAGAAAGGGGACTGTCATCGCATGGTGATCTGTAATTGTCTTGGCTAGTGATTAAATGAGAATAGAGTTCCTTTATTATGCTATATATTTGTTCAAGATATCACAATGGTTGAAGGTGCCCTTGTGAGCCTTCTCAGTACTGCTATGGTTTTCTATCACCATCAATCAAGGCAACACATGTTAATTAAGTGCTTTACTGTTTTTGCACATGATTTATTAGATCTCTTCTCATTAATGTGTTTGATCAAAAAGGAAAGTAATTAAGTGGGGGAACAGTGGTGGCAATACACACTCAGCATCAATTATTAAATATAAAGTTTCTTAGGAGGAGAACCTGATCATTTGTCCTTAAGCCTTCTGGGGTCTCAGCTGATGGCACACCATCTCAACTATTACTACCTCTAATTCTTAGATTCACTGTTATTTTTTTTGAAGAGTCCTAAAGGGAAATATAATTTGATATTTACAATCAAAATACCAGCAGCTGGCACAGGAACATTGGAATTACACAATCTTCTCTTTATCCCTTAATCATAGAAAGTCAATAAAACTCCTCTCCAGTCAAAAACCTGTCATTTGTCCCTTAAATATCAGTAATAGGACTTTGTAACATAGCCTTCTCAGCAAATTATGACTACACAATTTTAAAGGAAAAAAAACAAATATTATTTCTTCCCTGAATAACTTGATTTTCTAATGGAAGGATTCCTAACAAGTTAACAGGCAACTCCAAGGTTATATTGTGTATCCCTCATTTTCCCAGACAGGGTTATAAATACAATCTCCTAGAATTTGCTCCAGCCATTTCAATAAAAGCATCCAATGTGAAGACTATTATTGAGGTATTACTATTAATCCTACCATTTTGATGAGTCTGTAAAATGAAGGTCATCATTTCCTACCCTCAGAGATATTAACATGCTATTGGTTTTCAATGTCTCAAAGCCAATGAGTTTTAATTTTTGGAGTCAATTTAAAGACGTTTAGACAGTCATCATAAATCATGTTTTGAACAAGATGGAGTATAAACATGCAAATAAATTAGATGCTGCTGTCAGGTAATATTCAGTTATAACAAGAATTCAGCTTTAGAGTATTGTCATCAGAAAATGTATCTGACCATAATGATGGAGCTAAATTTTTTTACCTTGCAATTTATTACTATCTCATTTTGAGGATATTTTTATCTTCAATATTCTATGTTGTATTAGAATCATTTTGTATGTGAAAGTCCTTTTTTTCTCCACATTTTTTGTGGGTACATTATAGTTGTACATAATGATGAGATTTGTTGTTACATATTCATACGTGCACACAATAGAACAACATAATTTGGCCAATATCATTCCCCAGTACTTTTCCCTTCCCTCCCAACCTCCCACCCATTGGTCCCTTTCCTCTAATGATCTCCCTTTGATTTATAGGAGATCCACCCTTCCTTTTTCCTCTCTAGCTTCCACATATAAGAGAAAATATATGATCCTTTACTGAGATCCTTTTTAAAAACTGGACCAAAATGTAAAAGTGCATATCCAAATATAAACTGGAACATACTAAATGGTAGATTAAAATCTTGAGTTAAATATGAAAATAATGAAGTTAATTTAGAAAGTACTTTGATTTTCAGAAGGATCTCTTTCAAAATATTAATGGTTCTGGCTCTCAATTGTAATTTTTGTGATCTTTATTCAAATCCCACAATAAAAGTGCATTGATTCTGAAAACAGATCAAAGGGTTATTTTTTAAATATTTTTAGTTGTCAATGGACCTTTATTTTATTTATTTGTATGTGGTGCTGAGAATCGAACCCAATGCCTCATGCATGCTAGGCAAGCACTCTACCACTGAGCCACAACCCCAGCCCCCAAAGGGTTATTTTTTTTAAAACAAATTTCTATCAAGTTAATACAGCAACAAATTAAAAATACTAATCCTCTTTTAAAGTTTATATAGGTAGGTTTATGTATATTCCTGACTTAACTTTGGTAGTAGGCTGATATTGTGCCCAAACTGGAAGTAGCCTTAATAAACATTCACATTTCCCAAAAGAAATTCTATGGAACATTAATCTTGTGAGATGGCCCTTAATAAAGGTTTCCACATCAAATAAGTTTGGGGAAAAAAAAGGCTCTCCACATTCAGAGACTCCATCTAAACAATCCAAGAATTCTGTCACTAATGATACATGTTTAAGTCTATTTAACCCAATATCTGCCTGGCTATTTGGCCATAGACAATAAATTTTCCACAAAAATCCAGTTAACATTCTGTCACACTTTAGAAAATGTTTTTCTAGACCAATCCTCTGAAGAAGGAAACATATTCAGAAAGCTGTTGCCCAAGATCCAACATCTAGTTAATAACACTGTTGGCACTGGCACTCAGATATCCTGAATCCTTACCTGATGTTAATTTTTG
>CM053417.1:113049196-113078528 GCA_028644305.1 Xerus rutilus
AAACATAACAGAAAAAAACAAATTATCAGAAGCTGTACACACTATTCACTGAAAACATTTGTTGAGGCAAATAGAAAAAAATTGTTTCAATCATAATTTTTCTAACTTTGCACAAAATTATAAGCAGATTACATTCTTCATATTAAACATCTTTATATGCACTTTCAATGAACAGTATATATATATATATATTTTTATACGACATGGGGGAGGTGGGGGGCAGGAAAGGGGAATGGGTATAGTAAATATGGCTGATGCTCATTTTTATTAGACTCAAATATTCAACACTTTCACTCAAGGATGAAGAGAACAATTTTTCTTCTACATCCATCCAAGAGTCCTTTCCTTACCTCAAGGAAACAGAGCAGGGAAGATTCCTTCTGACACCTCCTTCCAAGATTCAAGTCAACCTAATACTGATGTACTTTCATGCCTTAGAACATTAGGATGGTTATGAATAGACTTGAATAGTTCATCAACTGACCCACTTAAGGAAAATTCTCCCTCACTATTGGCTATTCCAATTCCTACTAATTTGAAATGACCCCAATAACCTTGAGGTAAAGGATTTATTTATTTATTTTGTCTTTAAACACTGATGCCTCTTGAAAGCCATTTATGTCACACTTCAGGAGTTTTTTCTCATTACCTGAGGAACCATGAGAGAGTGAAAAATCTCTATCGTTCTGGGAATTGAAACAGCTTGAATGTTCAGAACATTTACTGCTTATCTCCACTAGTTATATTTTCTTATTGTACACAGTTTAAATGATTAGTCATGCAGGACTATAACATCATCCATCTCCAATTTTGAGTATTTTGCTGAACAATAGTAAATTATTTGTTGTTCATGTATTGACCCAATTAGATATTGTTTGAAAATCCAGACCTTCCTATGTTTCCTTCATTTCCTGGTTACTTTCTCTTTTTCATTTATTTTTCTTTCCTTTCCTAGCATTCAAAGACATTTAATGAATAGTTATCATTTCTTTGTGACAGTATAACTCTCTTCCTCATCTGTGGTTGTGGAAATCACTTTGAGCATTATTTAGAAATGCAGAAACTCAGATCCCACCTAGCCCTACTGAGTCAGACTCTGCATTTTAACTCAACCCCATGGGATTTGTGTGACCTTAAAATCACTGATCTAGGGTATGATATAAAGCAATGGTTAATGAGGCAGGAGACAGAAAGAATTACATTTACTTGCCAACCTCTTCTGAACTCAAACATCCTGTTTTGTTCTGAAACATATGCTGAAGCTAATATATTAGGTATGTGAGCTTTTAATTTTGTGAAATAAAAACAAACCTTGAGACTTATTGAAACATTTCAAAGGGAACACCAAAATATAGCTCACATGACTAATTTAGTCAATTTGACTCTGATATCAAATAAGCTAAAAGGAAGCCTTTTTTTTCCTCTAGGAACTGACAATCTAAGCTGGGCAGCACAGTTCAGCATCAAGCAGAGATACAGGGGGTGTGGATGAAATAAATGCAACCCTTTCATTTCCCCATATGGAACCATCCTGAGCAAGGAATTAGTATGCACAGCACAAATGAAATCAGTCCCTGTCTTTAGTCTATGTGGGCATTTCCACTCTGTGATTTCCCTGTAGCTATCTTCCTGTGACTAATAGGGAAAGAGAATCAAGTTTTTAACACTTCCTTGATTTAAACAAAAAAGTGTGATTTTCTTCAGGATTCTAAGAAGTGGTGTATGTGACTATGTCCTAATCTTGTTTGAGAAGGCCTCAATTGATTTCTTTTTCCATGCATTTTGAAGTGCTGTATCTTAGCAGTAGCTTTCTCTAAAGTGCTTTATACATGAGCAGCTCATTACACCACCAAATATCCCTGTGAGGTAAAGAGATCAATATTTATTATGCTTAATCTTAGAGCTGATGTAGACAATGGATGAAGAGAACTACACATAGTGAGTTGAATTTTAGACTACTAGTTCTTGGCTAAATACTCTGTAATAATGTCCCCTGACTCTATTTTTAGAATTAAGGAAAACTAACTGATTAGTTTCATTGGGTTTACTATTAAGTAGTCCTAAGCATTCTCTCAGTTCACAATAGAGAGGAAGATGGATGCCAAGGCACACGAAGATGTATCTCGATCAAAATAATTTGGAAAGTAATGAACATCTAAGTTTCAAAACTATTGGCTCCAAGCATACTGATGGCCCTGTCTTAATTAATTTTCATCTGCTCATTTGTGGTCAGTGAACATCCATATATCCTTAAGTCTGCATTTATCAGGATTCTGGATTTTCCTGCTGATGGATTAAGCCCTTAGTTAACTAAAGATCACAATCAAAATTAAATACATCCCAAATCAAAAGGCAAGCAAATTTGAGGGAGCAATTAGGTATAGGTTGCCTGGCATAGAATAAAATCTAGAGTACAAAGTCTGGAATGAAAGCCAGACAAATATATAAGCCCTGATATATTTCTCAAGGGAAAATATCTGGGCCTTTTTATATTTAACACCCATGGATATAAATTCCACCAAAAGTGTCCAGGAATCTGTTAGGGCTGAACAAAATTGTGATAAGACAACATGGAGATGGTAGTACTTTGTCCATAGCTGGGCCTCCAAGTCTCAATCTGAAGAAGTGATTAATTGATAGGATTCCTGGTTATTGAGATCAAGAAGTTATAAAGAATGTGAGGCAAAGGAGCTTTTGGTAATCCCAGTGGCTCAGAAGGCTGAGGCAGGAGGATTGCAAGTTCAAAGCTAGCTTCAACAACTTAGTGAGACCCTAGCAATGCAATGAGAACCTGTCTCTAAATAAAATACAAAAAAGGGCTAGGGATGTGGCTCAGTGGTCAAGTACCCCTGGGTTAACTCTCTGGTATCCCTCTCTTTTTGTTTCATTGAATATATGCTGTCCAAAAACTACCGATTCTCACTCTGTATAGAACAAGCCTTTCTGAAAGTAGAGGACTTTTAAGAGTATGAGACTCAATCTTTCCTCACTCCTAGGACACGGTATCAATATTCCTAAATCCAGACTTTTTTTTTTTCATACAATAGCTGATAGAAGATGTGTATTTATTGGGCTCAGGGCATTTTATAAATATGCAGGATAAATACATAGTTATATGCCAATAGCTTTGAAAATCTACAATTAGGACATTTTTCTAAAAAAATAAAAATTGGTAAATCTGACATAGAGTTTAAAAGACTTACTAGACCATAAATAAATTTTTAATTCTCAAAAGTCTCCCTTCCCCCACATAAGCCATTATGATCAGATCTTTGGATTAGAGATATATCTTTAAGGAAAAAAAAATATATATATAAGCTATACCAAAGCTAAGGAAGAGATAAGCTCCAGATTTATTTCGGAAATACTAAACTAACTCTGAAATGCAAATCATATAAGGACCTCACTCCCCAAAAGAAAACTATTGACCAATCTCATTTATAAACATAATGCAAACATTAGAAAATTGAAAATTAAAGTGGATTTTCAAAGAATTTACATGCAAGAAGTACAAAGATAATTCAATATCCAAAATCAACATTTTATTTTACATAATTAAGGAAGAAAAAGCCTTTCATTATCTCAAAAGATTCATGTACTAAAATTAAACGTAATAAAATTAGTAAGTGATGAATAAAAAGTCCTTAACTTTAGCAAACATATTTATCAGAGACCAAAAGCAAAATTTTTATTAAATAGTAAAATAGACACTTCCATTAAGAACAAGATTAAGACAATGATCCCCACCATCAAACTATTTTTCAATATCTTCTTGAAGAGTAATAAGAAATACTCACTTGGTTATCAAAATCATTGCTGAAAAATGACTATCTCTTTTGGTTAAATAAGTGAGTTTTTTAGTTTTAATACAATTTTATCCTCAAAAATATTTTTATCATATAATTTCTTATATTGCTCACAAAAGAAAAATTCTTTCACCTCTTACAGACACACAATACCATCTGCCCTATGTGATTTTCCACATGTTTCCCAGAAATCATGCTGACACTTTGGTTCTATCTTGTCTTGACATGTAGACTATAATTATCTTCTATGTGTCAAATAAATCAAACAGAAGAGAGTTGAAAGACCTAACCTTATCCTATCCTATTGCTTTCTACCTTCTATAGTTTCAGAAATAGCAGTATCATTCATTTTTCAAAGCAAGTTTTATATCTTTGATCCACCATTCTCTGAATTCTCATTAGTACTAGAGATATGATAGTGGCTAGTGTAGAAGCAAAGCTGCTAGAACCATTGCAAAAGGAATGGCAAATCACTATTCATCCTGAACAAAAGAAATAAAAATATAGTTTAAGAGTGACAAATTAACAGAAGAACACACACTCATTAGTCTCAACATTTATATGGGTGATATCTAGGGGATTCTAATTAGAAGCACATTAATTAGGAATGTTGAGTAAATAAAACTTGGAATGAAAGAGCTGTTTTGAGAACTTATATGTTTTGTTAAATGTCACTTTTATAGTCTGATAAGCTTAAGATTTATATCATTTTACTTTGGTTTGATGAATCATAATATACTGGAAACAAGTTACACTCTCTAACAAAGAATGAACTTGTTTCATTGGTGACAATAGATTAGATGTTTTCTTAAACTAGTGAAACATGTAGTTAGGAAGAACAGTGGCATTTTGCAAACAAATGACAAAGCAGGCAGGGATTTCTATAATTTTTATATCTAGTGATATTGAGAAATTATCAGTTGGGTGAATATACTTTTTCAACCTGAAGTCTTATACTTTATTTGAGGAAAAAAGACAAAAATCTCAATAAACTTACTTGAGTATGAATAAGAAAGTTATAATATTATAAAGGGTTGTGTAAACCATTCATGTCCTCAAAGTATGTGTATCTGAGTTAACTTTTTAAAAATTTTTATTTTGAGATAGTTTGATTTCTGTGTGCTTGTAACTTCAAAACATTCTACAAAGCTATACTAAACAAAGCTGCATGGTACTAGCATAAAATCTGACATATAGACCAATAGAACAGAATGGAGAACCCAGCAATTAATCCACGTGCACAAAGCAGATTTTTGACAAAGGTAACAAGAACATATATTGGAAAAAGAATAGTCTTTTCAATAAAAGATACTATTAAAACTGGATGTACATATGCAGAAAAAAATGAAACTTGTTCCCTACTTCTCATCATGCACAAAAACAATTCAAAATGGATCAAAGACCTGCATATAATACCTGAAACAGAAACTACTAGAGGAAAATATAGGGGAAACACTTCAAGATTTTGGTTTAGGGAAAGATTTTTTGGATGGGACTCCAAAAAGCACAGGCCACAAAAGGAAAATAGATAAATGAGATTATACCAAACTATAAAAATTCTCTCACAGCAAAGGAAAACATCAACAACCACTAATCTGCTCTTTGGTATGATTTAGTTATCAACAATATTATGTAAATGAAGTTATACAGCATATGATTTTGGGGATTCAGTTTTTTCATTCAGCATAATTCTCATATTTATGTAAATTGTTGTTTATGCCACTAATCTGTTCATTTTTTTCCATGATATGGATGAACTGTAATTTGTTTAACCATTCACCCATTTTAGGACATCTGTATTGTTTATTTGGGGATTATAATGAATAAATCTGCTTTAAATGTTTATGCACAGAGTTTTTATGCTTATTTTATTTTATTTTTATTTATTTGTTTATTTTTTTTAAATAGAAGAATACATTTCAATTCACAGTACACATATGGAGCACAATTTTTCATTTCTCTGGTTGTAAACAAGGTAGAGTCACACCATTCGTGTCTTCATACATGTATCTAGGGTAGTGAGGTCCATCTCATTCCACCATCTTTTCTACTTCCAGGGCCTCTTCTTTCCTCTCCCTCCCCTTTGCCCTATCCAAGTTTCCTCCATTTCTCCCTTGCTCAATCCCCACCCCCATTATGGATCAGCATCCACTAAACAGAGAAAACATTCAGCCTTTGGTTTGGGGAGATTGGCTTACTTCACTTAGCATGATATTCTCCAACTCCATCCATTTACTTGCAAATGCCATGATTTTATTCTCTTTTAATGCTGAGTAATATTCCATTGTATGTACAGGGATTTAAGGGAACATAAATTTCCTTTCCCTTGGACTAATGACCAAGAGTACAATTTCTGGGTCATATGATGATTGCATGTATGGTATTATAAAAAACTGACAATCAGTTTTCCTGGATGGCTATACCATTATTTTTCTACAAGCAGTGCATGAATGCATGAGTGATTTTACTCTGTTTCTTCATATCCTTGCCAGGATTGCTAGGTCACTATTTTTCTAGTCAATTAAATAGATGTTGAATGTACTTTTAATTCAAGGTTTCTCAACTTCTAACACTATTGATATTTTGAACTAGCTCGTTCTTCCAAGTTGAGGAGAAAGTTGTCCTCTGATTATAGGATATTTGGTCATACTCCTGACCTTGACCTACTAGATACCAATACCATGCTATATCCACTACCCTCTACCTTACCACAACCAAAAATGTCTTCAGACATTGCTAAATGTCCCCAGGAAGCAAAATCTTGCTCACTTGAAAATCACTATAATTCATCATGACATTCTAAATCTAAGTAAAACAAGATGACTAATGCTCATTTATCTCCTCTAGGCTCCTTTTTTAAAATTAAAAACATTTCATAACACCCCATTCTCCTCTTTTCTAACTAAATCCCTCAACTCATCCCCTAGATTCATAAGATGCTAAACCCACTACGATGACTTACTGGACTAAGACCAAAGTGAAATTGCTTTCATATGCTCTTGTGCAGGTTATTGATTCTCAAATTGTCTCCTTAAGTGACAAATGTGCCTGACCCAACTTGTTTGTTAGATGGTAATCCAAGGCAGGAACAAAATCAGGATATTTATGGCATGAAAAAGAAGAAAACCTAAACAATAGGGTTCTTAAACGGGGGCTGAAGCAGATTAGAAAAAATCCAGGTTAAAATAAATAATACTACAAATTGGAAAAACTATAATTCCAGTTGCTATACCTACAGAATCTTACCATTAGGCTCAAACCACTGACATCACTTCAGGTCTATGTCAAAACACTAATCTCCCCACTTTTCAGTCTATTAAAATGCTTTTCATCCTCCAAAGCTCAGATCAAATGCTATTTCTTCTATAAGACCTTCTTCAATCCTTCCAGCTGTAACAAAATAATCCTTCCCCTGGATTCTGCCAACATTTATCTCTACTTAGATCATTACTAGTCGTCATATCATTCTGTCTCTGCTTTGATTATGTGGGTTTCTGTCTACATCCTGAAATGGATATCTTCTCAAATTTTATTTAGTAGTGTCTTAAATACCAGGGAAAGAGACCTGCATACAGGTAGGATACATGTGAGGCAGAAAGGGGAAAGGATGGAAAAACAAGAGGAAAATGGTGATTTTTAAGTCAGAAATTTTAAGGAATTTGGGGGCTAAACCTGGAAAGTTTCTTAAAACAGATTGCTGGATACCACCGTTAGAAATTTGGATTTGTTGTGTCTGGGGTAAAGCCTGAGAATATGCATCTATAACAGGGTTCTAACTGATGCTTATGGTCCAGCACACTTTGTAAGCCATTGGTGTAAATAATAATAAAAGAGATATCAGTAGAGTGAGTGGATCAGGAGTTGGAAGGTATTTAAGTCAAGTTTTTCATCGATGTGAACAAAAGACCTGACAAGAACAATGTAGAGGAGGAAAAGTTTATTTTGGCTCATGGTTTCAGAGTTTCAGTCCATGTTTGGCCAACTGCTTTGCAGAACATTATGGTGTAGGGATGTGGGAAAGGAAAGCAGTTTAGGACGTGACAATCGGGGGGGAGGAGTGCTGCTCACCAAGAACAAAATATAAACCCCAAAGGCACATGTCCAGTGACCTACCTCCTCTAGCTACACCCTACCTGCCTACAGTTAGCACCTAGTTAACACTTATCCGTGTATTAATCTATCAATTGATTAGTTTAAGGCTCTCATAACCCAAATATTTCACCTTTGAACTTTTTGTATTGTCTCTCACATGAGTTTTGGGAGATAATTCATATCTAAACTGTTACAGAAGGAAAGGGGAGGGAGGTACTGGGGAATGGGATTTATCAAATTATGTTATGTGAATGTACAAGTATGGCATAATGAATCCCACTGTTATTTATAATTATAATGTTCCAATAAAAAAAAACTGGTCTTAGTGACAGGTGTTGACAGCATGGGGTTACCTTCAAGGTACCAATAGAACCCATGGAAGTCAGCCCAGATGCATAGCTATAGAAAACTTTTGGGGAAGAACTCTTATATTAGCATAAAACTGGGCAACACTTCCTCTTTACTAAGACAAAACTAGCATCTCTCATGAACATGGGCTCTGGACTTCTTTTAATAACTAAGCAAGCATTTAGTGACATTCACATTTATTATATTTCTGAAATACTTTCCACACAGTAGGTGGGGGATACTTGATACATGTCATTAAATTTTTAAAAAATGGATGAATGAATTTAATATCTTTGTACTCCTTGTATATCCCATGCATAGAACAGTTTTTCAATAAAAATGTTGATCTTGTTTCTACTGCTGCTAATGATGTTATACCATCCTTCTCAATCTGATGTTAAACAAGATGTTACATGCTGAAGTAAATGTTGAAGGGAATTAATAATAATTTTTGAGGAAATAAACATCTAGAATATTAATGTAGGCTGCATACTACCCATGAGATGGTAGAAAGGAAAAGAGGGAGGGAGGACAGGGGAAAGAGATGGATAGATGGCTAGCTATAGAGATGTAGAGCTATATCTAGTCTCCTTCATGGATTGTGTAGAAGATAGACTAGTAAGATGGCCCCAAGGATCTCCACCTCCTAGAGTTCACCCATATATAACCCACTCCCTTTGAGTGTGACCTGGATCACTATAGTAATTTGTCTAAAAATTGAATCTAGCAAAAGCATTGGGATTATATTTCTTTGATTATGTTCCCAAACATCATAACTTCCATCTTATTTGTGCTTGCACTCTCTCTCTCGCTCTCTAGCTCTCTCATCTCTCACCTTTTTTTATGCTTGAACTGAAGTCAGCTTCAATATTGGGTGATGCCCTATGAAGTGGCCTCTGACCAAAGCCAGTGAGTAAGTTTGGAAGTAGATACTTCCATGTTGAGCCTCTGGATAATAGTGGCCTTATTAGACCTCTCAAAAAGAATGCAACTATACCCTGGCCATGTCTAGTTTTTGTTTTTGTTTTTTTTTGGAGGGGGGGATTGGTTTACTTCACTTAGCATGATATTCTCCAACTTCATCCATTTTCCTGCAAATGCCATAATTTTATTTTCTTTTAATGCTGAGTAATATTCTATTGTATATATGTACCACAGTTTCTTTTTCCACTCATCTATTGAAGAGCACCTAGGTCGGTTCCACAGTTTAGCTATTGTTAACTGAGCTGCTATAAACATTGATGTGGCTGCATCACTGTAGTATGCTGTTTTTAAGTCCTTTGGGTATAGACAGAGGAGTGGGATAGTTGGGTCAAATGGTGGTTCCATTCCAAGTTTTCTAAGTAATCTCCATACTGCTTTCCAGATTGGTTGCACCAATTTGCAGTCCCACCAGCAATGTATCCATGTCTAGTTTTTTATATCCTACAACTACATATAAACTCTTCTACATATCAAGAATCACAAACAACATTAATTCACTTACCTAATTTTCAGCAAATGTTTATCAACTTCTTACTATGAACAATACACTGCCCCAGGGCCAGTGATGGAAAGATGACCATGATGACAAATGTACTAATATTCCCTTTCAAATTTTCACTAAGCACTATACCACCAAGCTTTGTGGTGACTTCTTTTAAGCGACGTCTACATAGCAAGTATTGTAATAACATTGCCATTTGTGAAATGCTATCAGTAGAAAAGGTGATTCTCAGGAATAGAGAAGTCTGCCACTGGCAGGTACTTCAACCTGGCTTTTCAAAAAAGAAATGCTGAAGTGGACCCTTTTATTATTGCTGGCATGACATTTGACTTGAGATTTGAAATTTTGACTGGCTGTTTCCCAAGAGTACAAGAAAGACTTAAGGGGTCCCTCTGTAAAGATAACCATAGCAAGGTAGACACCAGTATGTATCTGACATAGATTCAGCTATTTGCACAGTTGAGCATATAGCAGAACCACAACTCATAAAATCCCATATCCCTTAGCATTCTCAAAGATGATAGGAAGTAAATAAAAAACAGAATAAGCTCATGAGACATATTGCTTATAACTACAATATATATCCAAATAAATCTGACAAAAGCCATTTGGCAATGCATTTGAGAAGACATAATTTGTATTTTGCATATCTTTTGATCTAGCCAATCTACTTCTTAGAGTTTATCTTGAGGCGTATGTGTGGGGAAGGAAACATAGGTCTTTGAAAATCTCTGGCTACATGGACATTTGGTAAAATAATGCTATGAGGGAAGAAATTGGAAACAGCCTAAATATGTACCAAAGGAGACTGGATAAATTAATTATTATAGCATTACACAAAGGAAAATAATTCAGTCATTAAATTAATATTGTGTAAGAATAAATAAGAACTAGAGAAATAATTTTGAGTACTATAAAGTAAAAAAGGTTAAGAAAAGTATATGATTTCCATTTTAGTTAAAAATGCATGTGTGTGTAACCTTATGTACACATGTTTATATATAATATGTATATGAGAGAGAATTCAACAGTGGTTTTCTCTAAATATTGAGGTTATGGATAACTTAAATATTGTTTTTATTTAACTAAATGGTCCATATTTTGCATAAGGAATATATATATTTTTGAGATTAAGGATAATTTCAATTTTATTAGTTTTATTTGACTATTGTCTATTTTCTACAACTGAACATGCATTGTATAGAAAATATTAACTTACTATTAGAAAAAGGGATTAATGAATTGAAATGCATATTAAAAGGATTTTTCCACATTTTCATTCCTGTGATTTTTTTTCTTCTTTGTACTGGGTATTGAACCCAGGGGTGCTCTACCACTGAGAAACATCCCCTTGCCCTTTTATTATTTTGAGACAGAGGATACTCTGTCAGTTGCTAGGGCCTTGCTAAATGGCTGAGGTTGGTCTTGAACTTACGATCCTCCTGCCTCAGCATCCTGAGCCCCTGGGATTATAGACCTGTGCCACTGCACTAGCCATAATGGTGATATTTCTTGTTATGTATTCATATGCACACAATGTAACAATGTGATTTGGCCAATAATATTTATTACCCAGTATTTCCTCTTTTCTTTCCCTCCTCCATTTTCCTAGTCCCTTTCCTCTAGAAAATACTGATCTTCTGATCTCCTTTCTATTTTTCTAGAATCCTTCTTTCTTTTCCTTTCTACTCTCTAGTTTCCACATGAGAAAAAACATACAACTCTTGACCTTCTGAGTTTGACTTATTTCACTTAACATAATGTTCTCAAGTTCCATCCATTTTCCTGCATATGACATAATTTTATTCTTTATGGCTGAATAAAATTCCATTGTGTATACATGCCATATTTTCTTTAAAGGAATTTTAAAACCAAATATTGAGGGTTTGGGTACACAAAAAGGGAATATATGTAACTGAGCTTCTTTAGTTCTGCCTCTGCCAAGAAAATATTTCTATTGCTTTTTTTTTATACCAGGAATTGAACCCAGGGGCACTTAACCACTGAAACACATCTCTAGCCCTATTTTGTATTTTATTTAGAGACAGGGTCACATTGAGTTGCTTAGTGCCTCACTGTTGCTGAAGCTGGCTTTGAACTTGTGATCCTCCTGCCTCAGACTCCCAAGTTGCTGGGATTACAGGTATGAGCCACCATGCCTGACTTTCTATTAATTTTGAGTGATAGGTAGTTAGAGTTTAAAATATCACTGTTAGATAACTACTGTAGATCTTGTTATCTTCTGGAATTTAGACATTCCTTAAACCAAAAAGAACTTGTCCTTGGGTTAGGTGAAAAGAAGGGAATGGCTTTACTAGGAAATGGAAAGAAAATAGGCTAAGTAAATGCCAGCTGAGAAAGGCACATATATATGGCTGTTACTAGGAGATGTCCTCAAATACATCTCAAACATTTTCGGTTTAGGGGCAGTGGAACTTTTTCTGTTTTCTTTTTGTTGTTGTTGCTTTATTTTGTGTTGTTATTTGTCTCAATACACAATTTAAAAGTAACTAAAATGATAAAAGATAGAAGTATAATAGGTATAGAAATACTTGATCTCTTCCTGAAATGAAGCAAAAGGATTTGCCAAGCAGCTGATTCTTTTAAATCAAAATAATGGTTCATATTTAAGTAATTTTCCTCTCTGAAAAAAATTTCCATTTCTTTTATCTAAATAAAAAGAGAACTTCTTAACCAGAGTTCCATTGGGGCATATGTAAAATATCTAAATAGACCCAAGCATAAATTTAATACTCTGCCTTAATTACATTGCTTGTTTCTAGGAGGCATATAGCACACCCCAAGAAGACATACTCACTATATGTATATAGAAATCATTCATTCATTAATTTAGCACGAATTATCACCCACTAAATGTTAAATAACCTCAATAAAGAAATAAGGATTAAGCTGGGAGTGGTGGTGCCACACCTGTAATCCAAGCACTGTGGGAGGCTGAGACAGGAGTATCTGGAGTTCAAAGCCAGCCTCAGCAATGGCGAGGTGCTAAGCAACTCAGTGAAACCCTGTCTCTACATAAAACACAAAATAGGGCTGGGGATGTGGCTCAGTGGTCGAGTACCCCTGAGTTCAATCCCTGGTACCAAAAAAAGAGATAAGAATTAATACTGCCCTACAGAACTATAGTATAGAGAACAGGTAGGGCAGTTCAGAAAGAAGACATGTGAAAATCATCTTTGTATGGAAGACAAATGCCATTTTCAACATAATGTATTAAAGGTTATAATGGATTAGCCGGGCGCGGTGGCTCAAGCCTGTAATCCCAGCACTTAGGGAGGCTGAGACAGGAGAATTGCGAGTTCAAAGCCAGCCTCAGCAATGGCGAGGTGCTAAGCAACTCAGTGAGACCCTGTCTCTACATAAAGCACAAAAAATAGGGCTGTGGATGTGGCTCAGTGGTCGAGCACCCTGAGTTCAATCTCCAGTACCAAAAAAAAAAAAAAAAAGGGTATAATGGATTAATGCACAGCATGAATGCTATTGTCAACAAGGAGAAAGACATTTTAAAAATATTGAACAGTGGGTAGCATTAGGGAGGCTTCCAAGAGAAGGAAGACTTTTGCTGAATCTTGAAAGGATAGAAAGTTAACCCAGTAATGAGTAGGGCACACATGTAATAACGCATAAATGTGTCACTGATAAAATGTGAACATGACACATATAAAACAAAGAAATGCTTAGGGTGACATAAAGATACCTGTTAACTTGTTATTTCATTAAAATGGAAATGGATTATATATTGGCAGTTAGAAAGTTCAAAAGTTTCAGAATTTGTAAGATTTCCCAACTATGGTATGTTAAGTTACTAAAAATTATTCACTCGCCTTTCCCCATTTTGTTGGCATATACTTGCCCAACCCTTGATTCTTTTATAGGACAGTAGAATTTCAGAAAACAGAAGGCTCAAAAAGCATTTGAGAGATGGGGCTTTCTCACTTGTACCTCTGTTATCCCCATAACTTGCTCTGGGTAGCTTGCTGTGTTTGGGAGAAAAAATGGGAGAAACACAGAGCAAAACCTCCCCTGTAGCTCAGCCATCCTGTAGCTAGCTGATCTTCAGATGTGTGAGTTTACTATTGTATGCCTCTGGTATTTTATTGGTTCTTTTAATACAGCAGTATTGTGGTCCTAGTTACTGATACATCAATCAAAAATATTTCCTGATACACCATGTACAATTCTTACCATAATTAACATTTCTTAAATGAGTAGCTCATCACAATTCTGTATTGCATTACTGTGTGATGCATGTGTATTGATTAGAGAGAGGTGATGTGACATCTGGTGAAAATTAAGATGCCCAGACATCCAAAAGAAATGAAGTTATTGGGCTTCTGGTGAGAAAAGAAGATGCAAAGAATGGAGAGTATTACTGAAGGCAATATTCACCTTCACATATTTTTTCCAGGACATATGCAGTATAAATACTGGATTTGGGAGGAAGTAGGATTTATTCCAGGTCTTTTTAAACTTTAATCCTACTCTTCCAGATATATTCATGGATTGGAAAACTCTATATTACAAAAGTACCATTTTCTTCAAATTGATCTATAGATGTGATGCAATCTCATTCATTATGGAAATACACAAACTGATTCTAAAATATATATGGAAATGCAAACGTTTGGAATCATTATGGAAATCTTGAAGAAGCACAGAACTGGAAGATATTGCAGGATATTAAGACTCCATTGTGAACTTATAGTGATTAAGTCTATGTGGTATGGTGCAAGGATAAGCAAATATACCAATGGAACAAAATAGAGTCCAGAAAGAGACCCACTTATATATAATCACATGATTTGTGGTAAAATTGACTCTGAAGTGCAATGGAGAAGTTGTGGTCTTTTCAATAAATAGTGTGGATTATTTAAATATCCAAATGGAAATAATGAATCTTGGCTTCTACCCCTATGCCAACCCAAAATCAACTTCAGATGCATACTAAGTATAAATGTAAATGTAGAATGAAGAAAGAAATGTAGGATATAGTTTTCATAACATATAAGTAAGCAAAAACTTCTTTAAAAGGACTATCAAGAAAACAAAAGACAATTGGAATTGGAATTCCAATCCTCCAGTTCCATTTTGGGGTGGTAGTAGTTCAACCTGGACCAGAAGGCATAATTTCATTTATGGAGTAGAGACAAAAATTTATTATTTGTACCTCAAGTCTCATTTTATAAAATCCCTGATCTTTGATTTTAAAAAGATCAAATCTTCCCTCAGTAGTGATATGGTAGTAAGTATGGAATTCATGAGTTTCCTTTCTAATACAGATTTTATCCACTAATATCCTAACTAATATTAGGGAGCAATTCTAAAGAGGTCATTTTTCCAATATAATTTTCTCTAATATTAGTATATTAATGACAGAGGTATCCCAGAGCAAAAAGTTAATACTTACTTAATTCCCCCTCATCCTTTGTAGTACCGCATTAAAGGTCCCTGTAAATAGCAAGCTTCCTTAGTACATTGTGATATTCTACAGATTACTATTTGACTTACACATGGTGCCAAATGTCAAGTGTTAGGAGGCTCACTAAATAGAGGTCACTCTGGAATGAAAATAAAACATCTTGCATGATGATCTGATTCCAGGGGAAAGATTAAGCCCACATAAGCAATTGTTTATAGCATATATCACATAAAATGAAGTAAGCATATTCAATTTCAAGCCTTTCAAGAGCTGAGAAGTTCCATGGGAAGGGTGACTCAAAAGATTAACTCCCAAAGAAGCATGGAAGTAAGCCAAGTAAAGGGCAGTCTTAGCAGTAGCCCCATGTTCTCTCTCTGCTCTGTGATGTTCACAAACACACAAGTGTCTGACCTCACCTGAAGTGGCCCAGAGACAACCAAAAAAGGATGTACTTGAGTAAATGAAAGTATAAGCTATTTTTTCCTTGCAGATGTGTGTCAGGATGGATTTGTCTCTCAAACGGAGGAGTCAGAGCATCAGCACTGAAGTCATTCCATAGACAGATGTCAGCACACCCCACAGAGAACCCTCCCTCCCTCTGAGCATATCAGGCACATTTGCTGACATCATACAGACTACCTTGCAGATGCCAAAGTAGGGAGGCCTGTCAGAAAGTTCTGATTGCAAAGGCTCTATGTATGTATATATCTATGTGTGTACACTCACACAAACTTGTATTCTGCCACTCAGACTTGACAATATTGAGGTACATATTAAAAGCTACCCACAGAGATTACTTGTTTGCCTCTTTGGAAATGAAGGAAGTCTAATGCTTTTTGGGAAAAACAACAACAATGTGTACTGTCAATATCAGAGAAATATTGTCAAGTGGCCATTTTTCCCAATGTAATTTCTCTCAAAATTTAAATGCTACAATGATGGATGCCATAAAACAATAGCTTCTTTGTTGTCCCTCTGGCTCACTCAGATCTTGAATTAAGTTAGTTAACTCCTTCTGGGTTTCTTTGGCTAAAACATTAACATGTAAAGTATATGTTCATTGCCTGCCTCAAGGTCTCCAGAAAGCAAAGAATCTATGAGCATTTTAAACTTGCCTGATTACTTTTTGTTCTTCCAGCTTACTGTATTATGCAATAGCATAGTAATACCCAAATGTACTTAACCTTGGTAAAGACTAATTGATTGACTTTAAAATGACTTCAACTTTTAAAAGTGCACAAGTACAAAATATTTGCAGCATTACTGAGAGAGCTTTGATGATTTATTTCTGTAAAGCAGAACCAAAAGAATTTTCATTAAAAAATGAACCACTTGTTAATCTGAAAATGACTTTTTTCCCTAATGAAAGAAAAATTGGCCATTCATTTGAGATTCATGCATAACTGGCTATGTGTTAAATACACTAAATAGGCTTATAATATTAATAATACATTTAGAAATTTTAGCACAATTAGGAACACATGTCACCTCCCTTTTCCTTTAAGCATCTCCAAAAACTCAACTTTCAAATGGACTCAAAAGAAGAAAGCAAGACAATTTGCCCTTACTGAAGTGTTTCATAATACAGATACTCTTGGGAATCAAAGACTGTTTGAAGCTAACATGTGAATCTGTATGTCTGGAGGACAATTCAGCAACAAATTTAGCAAAACATATTGAGATTCTGGTATTGCTGGTTGTTAAGAAGATGCAAGTAGAAAGTGGCTTTTTGTTTTCGTCTAATCAGTATAACTTGTAGTGCTCATCAGGCTCCTAATCCCTCCTCCCATCACTGTCTCCCTTCCTGCTTCTTCCCTTGATTAAATGAAGTTGGCTACACTCTGATGGGCAATGGAGATTAATTCTGAATATGTGCAGAATCCACCTGGCAAACCTGGTAAAGGCAGCTTCCAAAAGTGGAGATGGAACAAAGGCGTGAATAATAACATAGGGGATTTACAAAGGACAAAAAATATGGGCCGCCATTTGATAGTGACAGTAATTACTTAAGTAAATGTCAAAGTGCTTGAAAGAAACAAGAGGAAGACAAGTCATGAATATTTAAACCTGGAACATGCCATTCTATCGATGAACCATTTGGAAGGAGATCCTTCTCATGTTAGCTCAGGTAGTGCAATTTGGAACTGGTATATAGCTTATCTTTATAACGAGCGAACTGAATTATAAATGATACAAAATCAACATGCATTTTATCCAATCCCAAAGTGTCTTGCTATTCAAAGTACTGTCTGTGGGCTAGCAGAAACACAGGCACAAACCCAGACATAACTTTACTGTAACAGGATACTCAGGTGGTTTCTGTATGTTAAAGTTTGAGATGCCTAGTCTCAGAGTGTTTTTAAATGGCATATTTTCAGCAACATGTTGTTTAAATCTATTCTGCACTTTGAATGCTTTACTGGATGGTAAAAGAGTTGTAGTTGTCACGGAGAACACAACTATAATTTGCTAACCTATCTGGTCAATCATGAATCAGTATGTATGGTCCTGAACTGTCCAATCATGGTAACTTAGAAGAAAAGCCCTGGAGAACATATAATCTCATAGAGGTTTATAGATTAGGTTTCAAGAAGAAAAAGGCCCAAATTATTAGTAATTAGGTATAAAGTCTCTGCTACAAAGAAAAAAATAACATTTTTCAACCTCTTCATTTCCTTAAAATATGCATATAGCATTTCTTAGGAAAAAAATTTATATTCCAGTTACTGATGGGGAAGGTTATCAAAATATTTATGACATCAAAAAGACTGAATCAAGTCAATAGCAGGAAAAGTACATTGTGCTCAGAATTGTTGACTATTAGACTTGGCAATCACTTTAGAAATAAACCAGCACACCACCACCCTATTTATACCATGCAGAAAATAGAGCCCCACACAGTGAAATGACATGTTCAAGACTTCACAAATAATTGATGATAGAGCTGGAATTGTAGGCCTAGTATTATGAATCAAATCAGTGCTATTTCTCTGCTCAACATGCATGTATGTGATCTGTGTGATGATTGAGTCATGAAAATGCAAAAATCCCTCAGCTTTTCCTGTCTCCAATTGCATCATCCAGTGCATTCAACAATGCCTTTACCTGCTCATTTGGAAATCGTTATTTTTAAATGAATTTCAAAAGCAGTGTCCAAAAATAAAAGGGGGTGTAGCCCTTAAAAAATAGAACTGTTTCAAAAGGAGCCAGGTGCCTGTTTGAGTGGTTAATGGATAATTTTAAGCATCTGATTGAAGTTAGCATTTATAACAATTACATGTACCAATGGAAGCTTTTTTGAAGAAAAGAAGAGGTGGTTTGAGTAAATTACTTTCTCAACTTGAGACCTGGAAAGTCACAATGAAGCCTGTTATTTTTCCCCCTGTCTTTGCCAAGTGGAAAAGAGGATGTAAGGAAGTTAGAAGGGCAAGCAAGTTCTCTCCCCTGTGCAGAGGAAGAGTGTTATGTACTGAATACTCGACTAGCAGAGTGAGATATAAAAGCCAACATGCTGCTCCCAAACCTCAGAGGAAACACTAAATGTAAGAAAAGGCTCATAGCAAATTGCTTTATTCAACTTTAGGTGACAAGCTGGAATTGAATTAAGCAAAATTATAGTTAAGTTTGGTGTTAAATTTGGTATTGCTTTTCCCTAATCGCCAATTAATATTTCATTAGTGTGTTTTATCCCCTTGAAATAGTTTATATCTTTTAAATTAAAATAAATTATCTGCTACTCTGTAATATCAGTTGTCCTCAACAAAAGTTACGTCCTAACCACATCAACAAGGAGCTGTTTTGATGCACCTGGTAGTACTTACCTAAAATCCAGCGAAAAGGAATTAGTAGCTTCCTAAGGATTATACAAAGTTCTTTTGGTAAGTGTATATTAAAATGAAACTCTATTTCCATCAGTTTTGATTGAGAGACTGAAGAACAAAACAATCATTGGCAAAAGTTCCCACAGTGCAGACTGAAGAACAAGAACACTTCTGAAGTATTTTAAAAAATAGCAATCTGAAAACCTTACTAAGTTTCTTTCTCCTAGAGACCTTCTCATGGGGAACCATTGTTCTTCTACTGGTTTGGTCTTCTACAAATTAACCATCATTACTGGAAATGGAATATGAACCCAGTCAGTCTTAGTCATGTGTGTACATCAGGATCAACTATGGATTGGTTGTTGTGTGTAGGGATCCAGGTATTTGTCTTATGAGTAACTACCACAGTACCTCTAAGATGAACTCCAGTAGAGAACTAATGCCTTAATCCAATGGAATGAAACTCTGATGTTGATTACCCTGGTAATATCAAAGAGGCAGAGAATGCCTAAATAGCATTCATCAAATCAGTATCATCTACCACCTTTATCAAATAAAAAAGGGGCTGTGGTGAATTGTTAAATGTTGAACCCCCTACAATGAATCACATCTCCCAGAGACTCTGTCATCATCTCCCAAATGAACTGCAGACTTGATTGTATACCTTACTTCGATTAATAAAACATAATCAAATGTGATTCAAGTAATAGTTTGATATATGCTTGTGCATTGAGGTTTGCCTGTGGGAACCCTGAGACCATGATATGGAGAAGCTGTCAAGAATTACCACATGAAGAGAAAGACCCAGCCATTCAGGCAGAGCCATCTGCTGACTGCAGTTAGCTCAGGTGAGAGCAGCAGTACTGCCTAGTCAACCCATGAAATTATGAGGAGTAATCAATCATTGCTATTCTAAGCCACTATATTTTGGGTTATGTTATTTAGCAATAGATAACTGAAACACAATGTAGAAAAATTGTTTACTACATTCTTTCTAAAAAGAAACTAAGCAAATAAATGAATATGTGAATGTTTTAATCTTAAAAGAGTAAGGTATCCACGCTTTGTGTAAATGTATAACTCTGCATAATAGATTCACAAAGAATTAATAAACCACACCTCTCATTTAAGAGTTTTCCTTAGTTTCATTTCTTTAGTGCCTACAAGTCTCTAAAAAGATCCTACAAAATTTCCATCTTGAGTGTTTTTAGTATGAAAGCATCCCAGATATCATTTAATTTGTGTGCATGAGCATGCAAAGAGGTCAAATTATTTTCTAAGGTCACTTAACTAACAGCAGAAGTATTTAAAATCTTATGTCTGAAATTTTAAGTCAAACCTTCTCTCATGCTTCTTAAACTGTTGTGCATATATTCCTGGAGAAGTCAGGCAATCACAGGCTAGGGAAAACCATGGAATGTCCATGTAGGGAAGGAAAGTGAAGACTTGAATGCATTAACTAATCTGTGATCAATGCAATATACAGATTATAACAAATCATAAGTTACAGATTATAATACAGATAATAACAAATCATAATTTACTGCTTATTAAATGCTTGCACCAAGCACCTAATAGAAATCAGTGACTTTCACACTTGTAGATTTTGATGTAAATAGAATTGGGTGGGACATAGGTATTAGTAGCCTTTAAAAGTCCCCCAGCAACATTTTTTATACTAGATACTGAAATTAACAGACTTTCAATTTGTTTATTGTCTTAACTAGGGTTGGCAATATTTTACATATCTATTTTACAATTATTCAAGTCTTGAGAACACAGAGTAATGGGTAATGAGGGAAGACATGATCTATTTTCTATTAAGAATGTCTATAACTAATATCAGGTGAGTTTCAAAGTGAGTAAGTTTAATTTTTCATGACCCATTTAAAAAATGTCAGTGTCTTGAAGCTGCCCACATGTTCTCCATATTAATTTTGTTTTGTATAATGCATTCAATGTTATCTTTCTTAAAACTATTATATTGTATTGTGATTGTCCTCCTCACAGATGAGTCATAGCTGTTCATTTATTAAAATGTTCCAAACTTCTTCATTTAATGTTCTTGAGGGCTGAACTCTTCTTCAAACCAAATGTCAGTGGTCCAACACTCCAGTCTCTACTGTTATTATTCCTAGACTATGTATTGCATATACATTATCTATGGCTTTGCCAAGATTTTCCTTCTTTCTTCCCTCCCTTCTCTTGCTTCAATACCCTACACAAATGTCACTACCTCCATGAAAGCATCCCTGGCCCTAATCAGCAGTAATAGATCTTCTACCTTTCCAGTGCTGATTTATATCACAATTAGCATTTGATACTCTGATTTTATTATACTTATATTGTGTACCTTCCTACTAGAAGATAGCAACAGAAATTTTTTAAAAATTTTAAAAAAGGTTTATGACCATGTGTGTTGTAACAACTACTGAATGCTTTCCATATTTTATACTTTATTACTACCACCCTACAAGGGAAGTTCCATCATTAACTCCATTTTATAGATGTAGAACCTGAGGCCTAGAGAATTTAAATAACTTGCTGAAGGTCATATAAGCAAGGAAGCTGGACATCTAATTCCAATCTTAGAGCACGCTCCAGTCTTTTATCCACTGCACTATGCTACTTGTAGTCAGAGACAGCATGCAATGATTTGTGTCCCTATCACCATCTCCCAAGGTCTAGGATGATTCCTTAGTCATAGTAACTCCTAAAGGTTTATTAAACTGTACATTTTGAAAATAGATAAAATGTATTCCATGGCAGTATAGAACAACTTTTTTCCCAGAGACAAATTTATCATGTGTCTTATGCTTCAAAATATAGTCTGAGTTATTCTAGTGGGTACTAAGTTGTCATTAGATAGGAACAAGAAGTTCTAGTGTGATATTGCACAGTAAGGTGATTATATAAATAATGATATTATACTGTATATTTCAAAAAGCTAGAAGAAAGGAGTTTGGATGTTTTCACCATAAAGTGATGATAAATATTTGAGGAGACAGATATGTTTAACCTGATGTGAACAATGTATACATGTATAAAAAAATCATACGGTACCCAATAAATATGTATAATTTTGTTTTAATGTATGAATTAAAATAAATTTTAAGAGTTTAAGTGATATTAAAATAAAATTTAAGTAGGGAGAATGGTAAAAATTTCATAAATTATTTCATGTTCAAGAATAATCATTAAGCCAGGCACGGTGGCACATGTCTGTCATCCCAGCGGCTCGGGAGGCTGAGACAGGAGAATTGAGAGTTCAAAGCCAGCCTCAGCAACAGTGATGTGTTAAGCAACTCAGTGAGATCCTGTCTCTACATAAAACAGAAGATAGGACTTGGGATGTGGCTCAGTGGTCGAGTGCCCCTGAGTTCAATCTCCAGTACCAAAAAAAAAAAAGAAGAAGAATCATTGAAGCAAAAACAAAGATTAAAACCATAAATGTTCCAAAAAATATTTCTAGTAAAGGTATATAATAGGCACAATTAAGTCAAGTTTGTGTGTGGGGTGGATCTTGGGAGAAACTATTAGATGATTGTATATAAAGAACTTTTTCCTACAGGACATATTAAATTAGAGCTTAGTTAAATAGTTTAAGGAACCATGTGTGTTTGTGAAGGATAAACAGTGAAGTCATCCTTTGTTTGGGAGACTCAATTATCCATGTTTGATGTTACTCCTATGAGTACAAGCTGACCATAATTGGAATTGCTAGAATTTCTGCATTGACATTCAAAATATGTTGGATGCATATAATATTCACCACCACTCTGATGAGAGATCAAACTCAGAAGAGAAATATTTACTAGATACTGGATAGATCATGATCCTTTCTGCATATGGAGTTTGAATAGTCCAACTCCCATTTATAGTTACGCCAATGAACCATAATGCCTATCAGTACCAGATGTGTTAGCTGAGGATTTAAAGAATAATTACTACTGAATACTGTCATGAGGAGAAATGAGGATTTTAAAACAAGTGTTAGGAGGAGAAAATTATCTAAAATTGAATTCTTTAATCTATGTTTGTGGTTACAACCCACCTGAAAGGGGGCAGACATTTACTTTTATGGATACTTAGTACCCCACACTGAATTTCCCTGAAACTACAGAAATAAACCCTCTAAGTTAGTCTAATACTTAGACTAGTATCCATTAGTCAAATGTAAATGTGGAGTGTTTTGAGTGTGGTAAGTCTGAATGGAGATGTGCTACAAATGCAAAATATCATATTTCAAAGACTGTATGAAAAAACAATGTAAATATCTCATTAAAAGAGTTTTGTACCAATTACAAGTTTAAATAATATTTTTGAATATATATAGGTGTATTGCTGAAATGTTTTAGTGTGTTTGATTTTTACTATTTTTATATTGATACCAGAAAATTTAAATTTTCTTATGTGGTTCACATTATATACTTATTTGACAACCATGATTTAGATAAGAGGATCTGACTCCAGCAGAGTGTGGCTACCTCACATACTAGCTATGTGTTCTTGACAAATTTCTGACATCTTTACCTCAATTTCCCTCTTCTTAAATGGCAATGTTAATAATATCTCATAATGTTTCTGGGAGGATGAAATAAGACCGTGCCTATAGCCAGGCATGATGGTGCACACCTGTAATCCT
This sequence comes from Xerus rutilus, assembly GCA_028644305.1. Classification (NCBI taxonomy): domain Eukaryota; kingdom Metazoa; phylum Chordata; class Mammalia; order Rodentia; family Sciuridae; genus Xerus; species Xerus rutilus. Next base: position 113,072,835 of record CM053417.1, read on the forward strand.
AGTGGCTCAGGAGGCTGAGACAGGAGGATAGAGAGTTCAAAGCCTGCCTCAGCAAAAGTGAGACACTAAGCAACTCAGTGACACTCTGTCTAAATAAAAATACAAAACACAGTTGGGGATATGGCTCAGTGGTTGAGTGGACCTGAGTTCAATCCCTGGTACCTCCTCCACCAAAAAAAAGATTATGCCTACTTTCATAAAGTGCTCTACATTATGCTTGATTCATGGTCAAAGTTCAATAAAGTTAGTAATTTTGTTAAGTTTTCAGGAGTAGCTTGAGCAGTGACTATCTCCATGCCAAGAACACTTCAGTAGTTTCCCTTTGCCCGTAAGACTCTAAGCACCTCAGTATGGCTAAAAGAAGGGACCTAAAGAAGTTGGCCCCTGCCCAGATCCCCAGCCTCCCATTCTACTATGCTCCACATTGAAAAAAGTCTCCTGCATTGTATTGTAGCATACTCAACACAGTATGTCCTCGGTTAGTTTTGCAGTTTGGACATTGTTAGCTCTTCATTCCAGACCTTTTCTCCATCTTCTTTTATGCCTACAAAACTCCTTCCAACACATGTGGAAGGATTAATTCTTTTGTAAAGCTCCCCTCACTTGTCTCCCTTGCACAGAAAAGTTGATGACTTATTTGCTGTTCCTGTGTAACTTGTATATACATCTGATATTGTAAAATATCAAACTGCTTCATAGTTTAGGCATTTGATTTTCAATATCCCTCACTCAACTGTAATGTTTTTGAGAATAACAATCACTATTTCCCTTTGTGGGTCCCCAGCACCTAGCACAATTTTTGACTCACAATCAATGTGTAATAATGCTTTACTGAATTCTTGATACAAACTTTGGGCTAATGTATTGGTGAATTGGGTAACTTTCAGCTGGTATGATTTGTATATTCCCAAAGTTCCCTCTGTTCCCTCAACATACCTAATTTTGCTCTCTGCATTTCCCAACTATCATGCTTCTCCAGGACTAATTCTAAACAATGGAACTTGCATGTAAGTGTTGTGTTGCCCTCTATCCCAGGAAATTGAAGTTATCTGTTCTGTTCTTTCTCACTCATAGATTCACACAGCTAGAAGCAGAGGAATCTATGATATCAGAGTTGTAAAACAAGTCAGCAGTCCTTAACTCAGCACTTGGAAGAAAGTCAGGCAAGAGAAGCCCTGGAATCCCGAATAAACTGTTCTAAATGAGGTATCTGTCTCTGCAGGGTCAAGCTGCTGAAATATAGAGATTTGTTACTACAGTAGGTCTTTGCATTACCTTACTAATAAACCCACCATAGTAAATATAATTAGAAAATTTCTTCCCCATGACATTGTCTTTTAAGTGTAAATACTCCTAGGAAGAAGGGTAACACATGAAACTAATTCACCCTGATAATTACAGATTTTTCCCATCCCAGAGAAATCCAAGAAACAAATGATGTCTTTGAATTTTATGGAGCTGAAAAGGGGATCTTTGAGGGAAGAAGATGGGGAGGAGGGCATGAGAAGTGGGATGCAGGACACCAGAGATAGTCCTCACCCAATTCAATGGTTCAAAATTATACCAAAAGAAAATAAATCATAAGCTAAAAAGAATTAATATGTACACACCAGGCCTACTCAGATATATTTGTGTTGCTTCCTTCTATTTTACTTTATGCCAGATAAATCTGAGCAGTTGTATAAATAGAAATGACTGGAGCTTTTACATTTAATAGCAGAACTCATTTTTTATTTCTTTTTCACCTCTTGCTAAAGCTAAAGGATAAAGACTTTTTGGAAAGCTTTTATTTTGGATCTTTTAGTCTGTTCTATTCTAAAATGTCATCAATATTCTTTAAGGTATCAAAACTAATTTTAGCAAAAAGCCCCAGGAGTTGACTGTTGCAAGTCTGATAATGGATATCAATTTTTTTAACTGAAAACAACTAAAAGCTTCTGAAAAACTCATATACCAAGAAGATTTTCCTCCTCAAATAATGGGCCCTATGCTTTTATCACTACCCACAGTTCTATCTTTTGTTAAGATACAAGGTCTATATCTGAACCATGGAAATTATATAATCCCTTTCATCTGAGACTTCTCACATTACCCAATTCATCTGATCTATGGCCAGAGGAGAATATAGTCATGTGCCACCTAATGATGTTTCCATGGTCAATAACAGACTGCCTATATGGTCCCGTAAGATTATAATGGAGCTGAAAAACTCTCACCTAGTGTTGCTGTAGCTATTGTAATGCAACACATCACTTCTGTGTTTGGTGATACTGGTGTAAGCATACCTAACTGCCAGTTATATAAAAATATAACACACTATTATGGGTGTCATATAACTGTTACTGGTTTATGCATTTACTATACTATACATTTATTGTTTTTTCTGTGTATGCCTTTTACTTACAAAAAAGTTTAAAACAATATGCCATGTTATGCCAGCAGCAGCCTCATACATTTTGTTTACTATATCTCTTGATTGAATCATTTTCTCTTGTGCTTGATTTAATCTCTTGTTTTGTCCATCATGACTCAGAGCAATAGGTTATAGTGTGTGTGTTTATGTGTGTGTATGTAACATACAAACCATATAGGCTATACCACCCAAGTTTGTGTGAGTCCATTGATATTTGCACAAAAAACATGGTCTCATGATACAGTCCTCAGCAAGTTATCCCCATCATTAAGTGACACATGACTATATAACAACAAAGCCAAATTGAGACTCAATTTTTGATTCTAACAATCCACCTTAACATATATGCATATATATATATATGTATATATATTTACCAGCTGACTTCATTTTCTTTGTCTTTCTGATCTTTGTAAATTCTTCCTAATGTGGCTATGTAGTAAAGAATTTAGCCTTTCACAAACAAAAGATCTGACATTTGTCCTGGTTCTGGGAATTGATCTCTGAGTCTTTGTAATGTTATGACTGATAGGGCTGTGTTTGCCTTGCACTTTAAATCATACTGGATAGTTTGACAAAGTGATTTAGGGTGGTATCTGGCCACATGTGTTGTCTTAAGGTGGAGACTAGCCATGCCAGAAACACCAACAGTGTGAATTAGGTTATGGGCTTTGAGTCTTGTGGTAGTCATTGACCTGGAGACTGAGATCAACCATGTGGGAAATCAATAAATCACACCTACAAAATGGAGCCCCAATCATGTACAACCAGAAGAATGAGAAGTTATACTCTATTTATGAATGATGTATCAAAATGCATCCTACTGTCATGTAATTAGAACCAATTTTTTAAAATCTTAAAAAAGTGGAGCCCCACTAAAAACCCTAAACACTGAGACTTGAGTAAGCTTCCTTGGTTGGTAATGCTCTATGCACATTGAAAACCTCCCAAATGTGAAGTTGATGTCAGAAGTAACTTCACATTTTGTCCTAATATTGCTATGGTAAAATGTGCTGAAGGATTTGGAAGTACAAAATCTAGGTTGAAGGGCAGGGTTTATGATTTAACAGGTGTGTGAACGTGGGCAATTTATTTACTCCCTGTGTGCCTCAATGTCCTCATCTGTGAATTGGATATTCACAAAGTATCTATATACAAGAAGGCTACTGCAAATATTAAATGAGAAAATGAATACAGAATGTTTAAAAATTGCAAACTTTTCCACAGTTATAATAGTTGGGAAAAATCAAAGAAAGATTAACTTTTGTTATTCATAAAAAGTATGTGAGATTCAAGTTTTGGTTTCCATAAATAAAATTGTATTGAAATACACACAAAAATGTATAAGCTTTTATATAAACATTAACTTTACAAATGTTTTCTTGTTGCCTTTGAAATTATTCCATATGGAAGCATGCTCCCTGGATTCTTTTTTTTTTTTAATACTTTTTTTTTTTGGTTGTAGATGGACACAATATCTTATTTATTTATTTGTATGTGGTGCTGAGGATCGAACCCAGTGCCTCACGCATGTGAGGCAAGCGCTCTACCACTGAGCTACAATCCCAGCCCCCCTGGATTCTTATTTTGCTACTACATCAAAATTAATCTTTTCCTAAACACAAATTGTTTTAAAATTATTGGTACTAATGGCAATATCTACAATCTCATATCTTATTTCAAATTTATGATGCACTTAAAATGAAAGAATACTAATCATATACTGCAATGACAAAAAATAAAGCCCCAGATATAATGAAATAAATAATCCAGCAAAATTGGATATTCAGATTACAGGCATTAGAGGGAAACCATAATATTGTTAATAATGACAACTTAAATTTTTACAGTTCTCTCTAGGTTTAAAATCTTTTCAAATATACACATTTCCTGTCCCAATAAATTGCTGAAATTGCCTGAATATTTAATATCAACTCATTTTGCAGCAACCAGAAACTGAAATGGACTATGAAACCCAATGTTTCATTTATTCATTCAACAAATAGTTATCAGGCAGTAGCTATGTCCTAATGCAATACACTACTCTAGGTGCACTGTTTTACAATGATAAACAAAATTCTTCTTCTCATGAAGTTTACATTTTAGAAATTTTATCTTTGTAAGTGAGCCTTGTAGCCAAATACCATAGAAGTGTCTGAGATAGAACTTGAATGTGACTTTTGGGAAAACTAATTTAGTGCATTTTTTTTCCATGGTTCAGTTTTAATGTATAGTTAAAATAGGGTTGATCTCCCACATGTTGGTGGAACTGTATCTTTCAGTTTTAGTTTAACTTACAAAATATAAGAATATCTTTTAGGTGATGTCTGATAAGAAAACAAGTAAAAAAATAAGAATGGATATCTTTACAGATTCCATCAGACATAAAATGACAAAATATAGATTTTGAAACTAAGGAAATACCTGTTGAATAGTTTATGGTCCCAAATTAGTAGAAATATACAGGACTTTTCAGAGTAAAAGTTGGGGGGGGGGAAGGAAAAATAAATAAATATGGAGTTATTGCTCATTTTGCACTAAGTTAGAAACCTGGAAATTTCAGATTTTCATAAATTTAAATTGGTTGTAAACTATAATTCATCATATGACATTGTGTGAGGCTCTGTGGTAATATAGAGATAATTGAGAAAAATATGAACTCTTGAAATTAAAACAATTAAAAAATATGAACTCTGACATCAATAACATTATGTTCTAGTCAGAGATGTATATTTTCCCAAGTTGTACATAATTTAAAAGGTTTGGTGATTTTTTGAGTCCTACTGGGTAACACTGAGAGATATATTTGTGTGTACACATGTTTGTGTACAGGTGAGAATTTGATGATTTAGTTTTGAATTTAAATTTGAAATATCCATGGAGAGGGGATGACAAGGTGACTAGTGGGGATATGCTAATTTATAGCTAACATGAGAAGCACTGAAATTTCTTCAAGCAAAGTCTTGAATCCATTAAAAGAATTAAAGTCCTCCATATTATTTCGTCACTTGAATTTGTCACCCACCCTGTTCCTAGTCTGATAATTGGATACAAATAATAGCCCAAAGCGATAAGCACTACAAATAGTCCCTTTTTTCAGGATTTCTTTCTTTTTTTTTTTATTTAGGCTTACATGTTAACACTGTAAATGATTCATTGTACATAGATAGAGGATAACATATCAATTCTCTAGTTGTAAGTTGTATAGAATCACAACATATATGCAGTCATACATAAAGTTAGGGCTATGATGTCCATCATATTCCACCACCCTTGCTGTC
>CM053417.1:113079028-113110078 GCA_028644305.1 Xerus rutilus
GTTTGGCTCCTTTATCTAGTATAAGGTAACTGTATGTAAGTGGGTTTGTCTCTGTGTCTTCTATTCTATACCATTGGTCTACATGTCTATTTTGGTGCCAGTACCATTCTGTTTTTGTTACTATAGCTTTGTAGTATGATCTGAAGTCAGGTATTGTGATGCCTCCAGCTTCACTCTTCTTGCTAAGGATTGCTTTGGCTACTCTGGGTCTCTTATTCTTCCAAATGAATTTCATGATTGCCTTTTCTATTTCTATAAGGAGTGACATTGGGATTCTAATTGGTATTGCATTGAATCTATATATCACTTTGGGAAGTATGGCCATTTTGATAATATTGATTCTACCTATCCAGGAGCATGGGAGATTATTCCATCTTCTTAGGTCTTCTTCAATTTCTTTCTTCAGTGTCTTATTTGTTCTTTTTAGATATAATACATGATGGTACAGTATATTTTGACATATCATACATTCATGGAGTATAACTTCCCATTCTTGTGGTTGTACGTGATGTGGAGTTACACTGGTCATGTATTCATATATAAAATAGGAAGGTTATGTCCAATTTACTCTATTGTCTTTACTATTTCTATACCACCTCCCTTCATTCATTCCCCTTTGTCTAATCCAATGAATGTCTATTCTTCCCTCCCCCTGCTTATTGTGTGTTAGCATCTGCGTGTCAGATAGAACATCTGTCCTTTGGCTATTTGGGACTGGCTTATTTCACTTACCATGATAGTCTGCATTTCCATCCATTTAATGACAAATGCCATAATTTCATTCTTCTTTGTGGCTGGGTAATATTCTATTGTGTATATATACCACATTTTCTTTATTCATCTATCTGTTGAATGGCAACTAGGTTGGTTCCATGGTTTAACCATTGCAAATTAAGCTGCTATAAACATTGATGTGGCTGCATCACTGTAGTATGCTGATTTTAAGTCCTTTGGGTATAAACCAAGGAGTGAGATAGCTGGGTCATATGGTGGTTTCATACCGAGTTTTCTAAGGAATCTCCATACTCCTTTCCAAAGTGGTTGCACCAATTTGTAGTCCCACCAGCAAAGTATGAACAAACCTTCCCCCACTCACATCCTCACCTTTATTGTTACTAGTATTTTTCATAAAGACCATTCTTACTAGAGTGAGATGGAATCTCAGCATAGTTTTAATTTGCATTTCTCTAATTGCTAGAGATGTTGAACATTTTTTTCATATAGTTGTTAACCATATTTCTTCTTCTCTGAAGTGCTTATGCAGTTTTTTCACCCATTTATTGACTGGGTTTTTTGGGGTTTCTTTTTGGTGTTAAATTTTTTGAGTTCACTATATATTCTGGAGATAATGCTCTATCTGAGGTACAGGTGGCAAAGATTTTCTCACATTCCGTAGGCTCTCTGTTCATGTTCTTAATTGCTTCCTTTGCTATGAAGAAGCTTCTTAGTTTGAATCCATCCCATTTATTGATTTTTTATTTTACTTCTTGTGTTTTAAGAATCTTGTTAAAGAAGTCAGCTTCTAAGCCTACATGATAGAGAGTTTCTTCTAGTAAGTGAATGGTCTCTAATCTAATGACTTGGTCCTTGATCCACTTTGAGTTTCATATAGCTTAAGAGGGGCTTAATTTCATTTTGTTACATATGGATCTCCATTTTTCCAGCAACATTTGTTGAAGAGGCTATCTTTTTTCCAATGTATGTTTTTGGCACCTTTGTCTAGTATAAGGTAGCTGTATTTATGCAGACTTGTCTCTGTGTCTTCTATTCTGTACCATTGATATTCATTATCTATTTTGGTGCCAATACCATGCTGCTTTGTTATTATAGCTTTGTAGTATAGATTAAGGTCTGGTAGTGTAATGCCTCCTGCTTCACTTTTCTCACTAAGGATTACTTTGATTATTCTGGGCCTCTTATTTTTCCAAATGAATTTCATGACTGCCTTTTCTATTTCTATAAAGAACATCATTGGCATTTTAATGGGAATGGCATTATATCTGTATAACACCTTTGGTAGTATGGCCATTTTGACAATATTAATTCTGCCTGTCCAAGAACATGGGAGATCTTTCCATCTCTAAGGTCTTCTTCGATTACTTTTTTAGCATTCTGTAGTTTTCATTCTTGAGGTCTTTCACCTCTTTTGTTGGATTGATTCTCAAATATTTTATTTTTTTGAGGTTATTGTGAATGGGATAGTTTTCCTAATTTCTCTTTCAGTTGATTCGTCACTGAAGTGTAGGAACATAATCGATCTATAGGTGTTAATTTTATATCCTCCTATTTTTTGCTGAATACATTTATGAGTTCTAGAAGTTTTCTGGTGGAGTTTTTTTGGGTCTTCTAAATATAGAATCATGTTGGCAAATAGGGATAATTTGAGTTCTTCTTTTCCTATTCATATCCTTTTAATTTCTTTCATCTATCTAATTGCTCTGGTGAGGGTTTCAAGGACTATGTTGAATAGCAGTGGTAAAAGAGGACATCCTTGTCTTGTTCCAGTTTTTAGAGGGAATGCTTTCAATTATTCTCCATTTAGAATTATGTTGGCCTTGAGATTATCATAGATAGCTTTAATGATGTTGAGGTATATTCCTACTATCCCTAGTTTTTCTAGTATTTTGAACATGAAGAGGTGCTGTATTTGGTCAAATGCTCTTTCTGCATCTATTGAGATGATCACATGATTCTTGTCTTTAAGTCTATTGCTATGATGAATTATGTTTATTGATTTCCATATGTTGAACCAATTTATCCCTGGGATGAATCCCACTTGATTGTGGTAAACTGTATTTTAAATATGTTATTGGGAGGAGTACCAGGAATTGAAATCAGGGGCACTAGACCAGTGAGCCACATTACCTGCCCTATTTTATATTTTATTTAGAGACAGTGTCTCACTGAGTTGCTTAGCACCTTGCTTTTGCTGAGGCTGGCTTTAAACTCATGATCCTCTTGCCTCAGCCTCCCAAGCCACTGTTATTACAGGCATGTGCCACTGTGCCTGGCTTTAAATATGTTTTTGTATGTTATTTGCCAGAATTTTATTGAGTATTTTTGCTTGTATATTCACCAAGGATATTGGTCTGAAGTTTTCTTTCCTTGATGTGTCTTTGTCTGGTTTTGTTATCAGGGTAATACTAATTTCATAGAATAAGTTTGGAAGTGTTCTCTCATTTTCTATTTCATGGAATGATTTGAGGAGGATTGGTGTTAGTTCTTCTTTGAAGGTCTGATAGAACTTGGCTGAGAATCAGTCTGGTCCTGAGCTTTTCTTTGTTGGTAGGCTTTTGATGGCATCTTCAATTTCATTGCTGGAAATTGATCTCTTTAAGTTGTGTATGTTCTCCTGATTCAATTTTGGTAGGTCATGTCTCTAGAAATATATTGATGTCTTCAAAATTTTCTATTTTATTAGAGTACCCATTTTCAAAATAGTTTCTGATTATCATCTGTATTTCAGTAGTGTCCATCATAATATGTATTTTTTCATCATGAATTTGAGTAATTTCAATTTTCTCTCTTTGTTAGCTTGGCTAAGGGTTTATCAATTTTATTTATATTTTTCAAAGAACCAGCTTTTTGTTTTGTTGATTTTTCAAATTATTTCTTTTGTTTCAATTTCATTGATTTCAGCTCTTATTTTTAAAAATATTTTTAGATGTTGATGGACCTTTATTTTATTCATTTATTTATATGTGGTGCTGAGAATCAAACCTAGTGCCTCACACATGCTAGACAAGTGCTCTACCACTGAGCCATAACGCCAGCCCCTCAGTTCTGATTTTAATTATTTTCTGTCTTCTACTACTTTTGGTGTTTATTTGTTCCTTTTCTAGGGCTTTGAAATGTAATGTTAGGTTATTTATTTGGAAAATTTCTATTATTTTAGTGAATGAGCTTAATGCAATGAACTTTCCCCTTAGAACTGCCTTCATAGTGACCCAGAGATTTTGATATGTTGTGTTGTTATTCTCATTTACCTCTAAGTATTATTTTCAAATTTCTTCTTTGATTTCTTCTGCTATCTATTGATCATTCAAGAGTGTAGTATTTAGTCTTTGGGTGTTAGAGTAGCTTCTATTTTTTATTTCATCATTGATTTCTAATTTCATTCCATCATGATCTGATAGAATGCAAGGTAATATCTCTATTTTTGTATTTACTAAGAGTTGCTTTGTATATACTAGTTGGACTAGGATATGGCCTATTTCAGAGAAGGATCCGTGTGCTACTGAGAATAAACTGTTTTCAGTCATTGATGTATTAAATATTCTATATATGTCTGTCACGTCTAAACTATTAATTGTATTTTTTAGTTCTGTAACTTCTTTATTTAGTTTTTGTTTGGAGGATCTTACCAATGGTGAGAGATGTGTGTTAAAGTCACCCAGTATTATTGTATTGTCGTCTATTTGATTTTTGAAATTGAGAAGAGTTTGTTTTATATATGTAGCTGCACTATTTTGGGGGGCATAAATATTTATGATTGTTATGTCTTATTGATGTATAATTCCTTAAGCAATATAAAATGTCTTTCTTTGTCCATTCTGATTAACTTTGGTTCTAAGTCCACTTTATCTGATAAGAGGGGAGAAATCCCTGCTTGTTTATGACATCCATGTAAATTAAATTTTTTCCCATTCTTTCACCTTCAGTTTGTGTATGTCTTTGCCTATGAAGTGTGTCTCTTGGAGACAGCATATTGTTGGGTCTTGTTTTCAAATCCAATATGCCATTTTATGTGTTTTGGTTGATGATTTTAGGCCATCTACATTCAATGTTATTATTAAGATATGATTTTTATTCCCTGTCATTTTGAGTTATTTTTGGTTTTTGATTTGAATTAGTTTCTCCTTTGATTATTTTTCTAGTGTAGCTCCTCCCTTTGTTGGTTTGCACTTCTATTTTTTGTTTCTTCATGAAATATTTTATTGAGCATTTTTTTAGTACAGACTCTCTAGTTGTGTATTCTTTTATCTTTTGTTAATAATGGAATTTTTATCATCAATTATGAATCTTAGTTTTTCTGGGTATAGTATTCTTGATTGGCATCCATTTTCTTTCAGAGCTTGGAACATATTATTCCAAACCTCCTAGCTTTGAGGAGCTGGGTTGAGAAATCAGATGAGATTTGGATTGATTTCCCAGATCTGGATTGTTACCTGTGGACCCTACATTTTCTGGTCTCAAGTTTAGTCTCCAAACTCAATCTCTCCCACCCCTGCCCTTTTGAATTCCCTGAAAGGTGTGTTTCTCCCACCCAGTCCTGCAAGTAGTTAGATTGGAGGGGGAGGAGGAGAGCTGGGTGGGTTTCCATGACCAATAACTGTGTAAACCCCCATCCATGTTTGATTTTCTCCTGGTCACAGACATACTCTGTGTCATGTGGTGTGGATTGACCAGGCTTCTATTTCAGGTCAAATTTGGGTTTTCCAGGATTTGGCTCCCTCAGCTGCCAGCCCCTGTGCCACAGCTGCAAAATGGTTTCTTCCTCTGTCCTCTGCACACAGCAAGTAGAGATGTGGTTTCTTTCCCACACAAGGATATTGTTCAGAATGCCATTCAGTTTAGTTGGGCAATGTCTCTGATCTCTAAGCTCTCTGAACCCAGGCACACCTCAGGCCTCCTAAAAATGTGGGCCCCTTTAATTCCCTTATCCCTCCATTTTGCTCACAGGGGGACCACTCTGGCTTGTGATTCTGGCCATGACAGTGGCTGTGGCACTAGGGATTTCTTCCTTTTTTTATATATCCAACCTCCTGAGCCCACAATCTGCTTTGAATGTCCAGTATTAAATTTTGGTAAAGCCCCTCCCCTCTTTTTTTCTCTTCACCAACCTTGCTGAGAAGCTGCCTATCTGCTTTCTTGGTTTCATGCCACAGAGCAGCCAGGAAAGTGACTTTCTCTAGTCTACCATCTTGAAAAACTGTCAGAAATAGTCTCTTGAAAGCTTTTTTATAATTTGCCTTTTGTGAGTATTAATAGAGACTTAATGCCTTCCACAGAATCAAATGGTCCCAACTTAGTATTACTTATATTTTGACATTCAATTTATTACAACCTGGCTGGAAGAGAACATTTTAAGGTCCAAACATTTAAAAAGAAACTCTTTCCCATGGCAGAATACTCCAGATTCATTGTAAGTTCTCATGCCCCATAGAGATCACCATCTATGTGCCAGGGAGAGTACATCGTATTTTTTCACAAAAGAACTCAAGGTAGACCAAAGAGCTTCAATCCACTGTATAAGAAAAAAAATACAGTAAAATCCAAGTGTTCAGGTTTTTGTTTTACCTTGCTCTAAAATGAGAATTTATTGATCCAATTTTATGTATTTCTTCAAGAAACTTCAGTTATGTGGTTTCACATTTTGTCACAACAAACCACACTCTTAATTTACATTGTTACTCCATATTTAGAAATCTTTCTTCTTCTCTTTTGCTCATATGTTTTACATTTTGGCATCAAAATATAAGTCTAGACTGGGCATCAGCAAATCACTGCCCACTGGCAAAATCAAGCCAGTTTTCTAGCTTTAAAGTAAAATTTTATTGGAAAATAGTCATCTTCATTTCTTTACATATTGTCTGACTGATTTTGCTTTGTAATGCCAGAGTTGAGTAATTGTGGTAGAGATAGCATGGCCTACCCACACTTAAAATATTTACTAATTGGCCATTTATAGAAAAAAATGCCATCCTTGGTCTGAATGATCTCTTTTGTCTTTTCCTGTAAAACACCAATTGCTTAAAAATTAAAAGTAAATCCCAAAATTCTTTTTAAAAATACCAAAGAATACAAAGACATGGACTACCTAGTACTTCAACTAGATTCCTATAAATCTGCAATATCGAGGAATAAAAGAATACAGATAATTTTAAACTTTTTTGATTTCCCCCCGGAGCTCTTCATTCACTTTTCACTATTACAGTTCTTACTATCATGACTTATTTATCATGGGCACCTTATTGGTGAGCTGAAACTTTTAAAGACCTTTCTATCCATATATATAGTAGATTGATTCAATCAATTGTCCCAGTTCTTCATCCATAGCTTCCATGTCTATGCCCTTTTCCACAATATTCTGTCACCAAATAGAGTGTATTTTCTGATTTCTTTTACCCATGTTGTACTTGTAACAATGTTTAACCAGTAGAATATGGCAAATGTGAAGGTGTAGCAATTCCCTGGCTTTCAAGAGATCTTTTATGTTTTTACTCTCTCCCTTGCATTTATGACCTTTCCATGAGAACATAATCAGGAGGAAGAAACACACATGTTGCAAATCTGAATAGCCCCATTTACCCAATGATGAGAAATATCCACACATGCAAGCCCAGCTAAGAATGCAGAGTTGCCTCAACCAATTACTTATATAAACAATAAATATTTGCTTTTTCATGCTACTCAGGGGTTGATTTATTGTAAAGCATTTTCATGACAATAGGTAACTGACAAAAAATATATTGAGTTATCTCAGTGTTGTACCAGTTCATTTTTTCATGAACAAGTTAAAAATATAAGAAAGTACAACCAAATTGACATGTAGAAATTTGAGATAATTTGAGATACATAAAACTTAACTCCAAGAGTTCAAGTAGGATAATTTCTATGAATTGTCTAAATTCCACAAGGGGCAACTCAGAAAACACTAGCACATTTGGATTATGATGCATTTTATTTCCAATTCTGTAATCATATTACATTCAAATATCCCCAAATCCCTGTGCAAGTAATTCTCCGCCATTTTTGGTCCTATCCCAGCAGTTTTTAATCCCTACATAAGATAAACATGAGAATTCAGCAAGTTTTAGCTATAGAATAGTTTCATGCAATTATCCAACATTTTGCAGATGTTAGCCCCTCTAATTCTGTACAAATGCACACTGTATAAATGTACAACTAGTATAGGGATAATTACTTTTTTCACATAACTTGGTGAATGGGGCATAATAAGATGCCCAAATGTTAGATATAATTTTTCCCAAATCTAAACAAGCATATTGCATGTTGGGACACCCACTTCAGTCTGAAAGTGGCTGAGAATAAATAATTTATTTTTTACAATTTGGTATTAATCCTTGTGGTTTAGATATTATGATCCCAAATAATTTAACTGATTTAGACACTAGTTCCTTGGGACTGGGTGAAGAATTCTCATCTTATGTGTTTAGTTGACATCTACATTCAGGTAGGGGTAACAGCAATACCTAAGAGTCATGTCATTTTACTTATAGATATCTTGTGTTTTTGCTTCTGGTAATGACTGCTACTCTGCTGGAGGCAGGTATGTCCAAGCTTCAGTCTAGCTTGGAGAAGGTCTAGATCTTTCTTCCTTTGGTAAAATCCAATGTTCTCAAAATTTTCTTACTTAAGCTACATTTTTTTAATAATTCTTTTTTTAATATTTTTTTAGTTGTTGATGGACCTTTATTTTATTCATTTATTTATATGTGGTGCTGAGAATCGAACCCAGGGCCTCACACATGCAAGGCAAGTGCTCTGCCACTGAGCCACAATCCCAGCCCACTTAAGCTACATTTTTACCCTGCTTGTTCTCCCGTCTTTCTTGGGATCATTTTCAGTACCTTTCTGTGTGTTTTAAAATAAAATCTCTTTTAGCTAAACTTCTCTTGTGGAATTTCCCAATTTTGAATCACTTTTAATTAAAAGCATAGGAGAGAGGAAGGAAATCCTTACCCATCCTCCCCGATGTGCCTACTTATAGTTTCAAGTCAAAATTCTAAAGGTTCCAGACAGGAAAGAGAAGCTGGCCTTTTTCCAAGATTTGAGATCTGGGCTTCAGGCCAGCATTTCCTTCTTTATCTTAGTTGGCTCTGTCCCAAGAAGGTCGTCTTTTCCTAAATATAATTTTGTCTGCAAATATCAGTTATTTGACACTTTAGTTTTATTGTCTTGAGACAATTTCAAATCAGTGTGCTTCATAACCATGGCTCACCCTGGACATAATTATGAATATAGTTTGCAACTTCTTAGACATTCTTAGTACTGTTTTCACTTGGTTGTAATCCATCTCTTCACCAGAATTTTCCAAAACCAAATTCTTTTTATTAAATTTTACCACAGGTAGCTTCATATCTCAACTAAATTCTTTTGATTTTTCACCTTGAATGCATCTAGTTCACATGGAAAATTATTTCTCATAGGATCTGAGGCCTTTGCATTATACTGATGTCTGAAACTTCTGAAATGCTACTAAAAAGTTTTTTGGACATCTGAATCACAGAGCTCCATATGCATAGCACTTTCCTGAAGAGGAGTTAAACAAAACAATTAGTTTCTGCACATAACAAACTCATCATAGCTTAAAGTAATTGAAAGACTTTCCATTTTATTGTTTTCCTTTGAGATCTGCTTCCTTGAGTTAGTGAAAATACACAAATCTCAGTTCCTTTCTTACTGTCTTACATTTAAACCCAAATTTTGCCTAATAACCTAATAAACATGACTGTGGGGTGGTTGGTTGGGAACATCATTCTCAATGTTGATATTTCTGATGGATCTATCCCAGCATCCTAGTATCAATATCATAATTTGGGTGTCAGTTGTCCTTAATGGCCAGATACTAGGTCAAGTGGCTCACTGTTTCAATTCCTGCCACAAATGCCAAGCATTGCTAGAAACAAATTGGATAGTTGCAATTTGGCCAAATTTGGGATTGTAATTCATTTTCAATTCACAGTGACAAGAAACTCAAAGTTAATAGGGTGATAAACCTCACCTGGAATAATTCCTCCTTCATTACCTACTATAGAGGTAACTTGTCCTGATGCCAAGGATGGTCTACCCATCAACCTGGCCTTCTGGTACCCACATATTTTGCTGCAGTGTCTTTCCTTGTTAGCTTTGGCCATTAGAATCTGGGGCCTTTGCATCACACTGACAACTGACACCAATCAATATGAACATCATAACGAGACAATAATATGAATAAGTGAAAGATACCAACAAATCCAGTTAAATGATATCAAGTTTATTTTAGAGGAAAGAGTATAATGATATATTTCTTCAGAAATAACCATGCAAAGTAAAAGATAATGGAAGAAACGCCCACATGTGGGAAGAATCTTCCCTCCTTCCCAAAGTTCCTCCAAGAAGCCAGTTTCCTGAGAAACTACATATAAATAACAAAGATTCTACTAGGCTTCTGGTAGAAGCCATCTGTGAAATGTGCTTGAACCCAACTGGCATGGAAACCATTGGTTGGGAAAGTCTGGTATCTGGGAACTCCAAGCGGCATTCCTGCTGGTTTGAGACTGCCCAGTACACATGTTATCCTTCTTAGCTCTGCAGGTTCAGTACTACACTGGAGTTGGAGTGACCCACTGGAGCTACATAGCCACACAGCCTCTCAGATATGGGTGTAGCTTGCCAAGATGCTAATCAACCTGTTTGCTACAAGTCTCTTACCAAGAAGCAAGACTCCTCCTACTGAAACCTTATCCCTGCCTTTGATGTACTCTCCCTGAAATAAAGGACCAGCCATCTTCTAGCTGTTGGATTTCAGTCCTATGTGGACTGGAGGACCTATCAGGAGCTCCATTTCCCTTTTAAATCTAATTTCTGGCTCTGTCTCTTATTTCTTTACTAAATATTTCAGACTTTCATTTTCTCAAGTGGCTCATCACTTTCTATTGCTTTAAGGTGGTGCTGCGTGGGTCCACTTGATGAGTTGGGGTCCTGAGAGATGAAGAGAGGTCTTTGGGGAAGATGAAATGGGGTCTCCCAGGACGGTGATGGTCCACACAGTCACTCCACCCAGACCCTGGGGTGTAGGTAAAAAACTGCTCTGAGTGAGATGCAGAAACACTGTTTATTTCAGAAAATACGGAAGCTTATATACACTCCTGGACCAATCAGACCCAAAGTTACAAACAAAGGGATGCTCTCTATCAAGCGCACAATCCATTAGCATAGAATGGGGAAAGATGGAAGGGAGGGGTTGGAGGTATGGAGAGTGCTCCTACAACTTTCTGAGGAGGAAACTGCCTGGCGGTTGCTGGCTGCCCTGCCATAGGCTTTAGAAACTCACAATCTCTTTTTCCCAAGGAGTCTTTTCAATCTCCTCCATCTCCTAGCTCTTCTTGATAGGCGTTTGCATTATATCTATCCAAGAGCAAGCAACTTGTACCAATTTCTATTTGTTCATTCATGTTTACTGTAAACCACCACTTAGGCTAGGAATATTTTTGTAAGAAAGCAATTATTCAGGTATATTATTTAGAATGAAAATAAAATAATACCTAGAATAGAGCAAGAAGGTATATCAATGCATACAGGTAAATGGAGGAAGAAAAGTCTGAAGAAGAGACTGAGAAGAACCCAACACTTAAAAGGAAAAGTAGACATGTACAGGGTTACAGGACTCAAGAGAAAATAATGTTTTGAGAAAGATAAACTATATAGAATATCACTAAAAAGACTAAATGTAGTTCACTATACTAGTGACATGAGATTGAGTGAAAATATAGTGATGCAGTTCATTAGGTTTATGAGAAAAGGGGCCAGATTTAGGAGGATTGGGAGGTCTTAGAGAGATAGGACCCTGGCTACACAATTCCCAAGGTCAAGGACATGATTCTATATCTAGAAGACCCAAAAACCTTCACCAGAAGACTTTTAGAGCATATAAACAAATTCAACCAAGTAGCAGGATACAAGATCCCATAAAAATAATCAATAGTTTTCCTATGTCCAATAATGAAACTGCTAATAAAGAAATTGAAAATATTATCCTGTTTACAAACCTCAGAAAATACTTGGGAATAAATCTAACCAAGCAAGTGAAAACGTCTACAATGAAAATTATAGAACACTCGAAGAAATTGAAGAAGACCATAGAAAATGGAAAGTTTCCCCATGTTCTTAGATATGAATGATTAATATTGTCAAAATGGCCACACTACCACAAGCTGTATACAGATTCAATGCAATACTCATCTTTAATATTTATTAAAGACATTCTTCATAGAACTAGAAGAAACAATCCTAAAATTCTTTTGAATGAATAAAAGACCCAGAATACCCAAAGCAATTCTGGACAAAAAGAGTCACACTAAACTGGGTGCAGTGGTGCATGTCTATAATCCCAGTGGCTCAGAAGGCTGAAGCAGGAGGATTGCAAGTTCAAAGGTAGCCTCAGCAACTTAGTGAGGCTCTAAGCAACTTAGTGAGATGCTGTCTCAAAAAAATAAAAATGGCTAGGGATGTGGATTAGTGGTTAAGCATCCCTGGGTTCAATCCTTGATACCCACCCCCCCAAAAAAAAGAGTCATAATGGAGACACCACAATAACAAACCTCAAATTGTACTACAGAACTGTAGCAACAAAATCAGCATGGTATTGGCATCAAAATGGGGAAGAAGACCAATGGAATACAATAGAAGACACAGAGACAAACCCATATAAATATAGTTATCTTATACTAGACAAAGGTGCCAAGAATATAAATGGAGAAAAGATAGCCTTTTAAACAAATGCAGCTGGGAATGTTGAACATCAATATGTAAAAGAATGAAACTTGACCTCTATCTTTTACTCTGCACAAAAGGAAATATATTTTTTTAAAGAGAAGGGAATTCAGCTGCTTAAATTCTTATAGGAAAGAGATAATGGTAATGAATGTGATAAAGATACAGAAAGGACAGAGAAAAAGTATGAATATAAGCCAGATGAAGATGTTTGAACAGAAATAGAATTAGTCATCAATTGTAGGGGTAATTATTCCATTACATTAGAGTGAATAGTTAGTTTGTAGAACATGTGACGAAGTTAAAGGATTTTTCATCTGAGGTTTTAAATTTTTGTGAGATATAAAATAAATGAACAGTAATTGAAAGTGAGGGAGAAATATTAGGATTTGATGACTTGAGAAGAATGAAGTTCTAAAATAGGTTATTTTTTAAAACATAATAACTGCCTTGGGAATTATATGAGGATGGACAGTCTGACAGGCTGGCCCTATAGGTGTCAGTGATCTAAGAATTAGGACATGTCCTCAATCTGCATCACTGTTTGGTTTTTCTTTCCTTCCTTTCTTTATAACCTCAGCCTCTTGGGTGCTAATAAGGTGGATAGTGGAAACTATTCTAACTAGAGTTTGGTGGGAAACATGGAAAAGAAAAACAGTGGAGAAAGTAGTGAAGAACTAAGAATGGAAATGAAGCTAGAGAAAGTGCAAGGTGATATGAGATGGACTTAAAGGGAAAATATAGGATTAGAAAATCAAGACCAAGAAAAGAAGGAACTTGTCAGCATGCTCACAATGGAAATGAATATGAATTTGATGCTTTATCATTGAATTTGGCTATAAGATTTCTGTTTACATGGGACAAAAATGAAATAGTAAGTCATAGAACTCTTATTTCAAATGGATTATTAATATAAGAGGTTCCTACTCATAACAATAGCTCCCTCATGTTGCCAGGTCTTCCTGCACAGGTGTTGGAGCATATTGCTAATGGGACATGAGTAATATTGTTACCCTATGGCAAAAGGCACGTGCTGAAAGATAGGTGTCATTTGATTCTCTATAATTTCTCCTAAGTAGGAAGTGACAAACCTACCTCACATAACAGTGACTGAGTTGGACGTCCTTCTTTTCTACCACTTCAATTTAGAACCATTAAAATATGCCCTAATAATGGATTCAGTGATATAATTTTTAAAATTTCATGAAGATATTTACATACCATATAATTTAAAGTATACAGTTAAATCATTTTCAGAATATTTAGAGTTGTGCAATTACCATTCCAATCTAATTTTAAAATATTTTCATCACCCCCCAAAATAAAAACTCCATATTCATTATCACTCCCCATCTTCTCCCAGCACCCCTAGCCTTAGGTGACCACTAATCTTCTTTTATGTATTTGCCTATTTGGGACATTTCATATGAATGTAATCATATGGCATGTGGTCTTTTGTGACTATGTTCTTTCACTTAGCATAATTTTTACAAAGTTCATGCAAGTTGTAGCATGTATGAGTATCTTATTTCCTTTTATTGCTGAGTAATATTCCATTATATGGATATATCACATTTTGTTTATCCTATTTATCTGTTGATGGACAATTGAGTTGTTCCACTTTTTAGCTATTATGAAGAATACTGCTAAGAATATTTATGTACAAGATTTCTTGTGGACATATTTTCATTTCTCTTGGGTGTATACCCAGAAGTAGAACTGCTGCCACATGGTAACTATGTTTAACATTTTGAGGAACTGCCAAACTGTTTTCCAAAACAGCTGCACCATTTTACATTCCCACCAGCAATGTATGAAAATTCCAATTTCTCTATATCCTCATCAACACTTGTTTTAAAAATATTGTATCCATCCTAGTGGGTATGAAAGTGGTATCTCATTGTGGTTTGATTCTGCAATACAGTTTTAAAGTTCTTGTCAGGTAAACCCTAGAATGCAGGGCTGGAATGGATGCAGAAATCTACCACATAAACCTCTTTAGCTTTCTGTGATCATTAGTGCAGCTTACTTTGGGCTCTTCTCCCTTCCAAGCCCTAAGTCAGATTGCATTTCTTGACTGGCTTGTGGTTGTATGGGGTCAAATGACTATCCCTGACTGATGAATTATAAATGAAAACATGCTGTCACCTCTATGCCAAAGCATTTAATTGTGGCCATGAGATACCTCCAGAGCCTTTTCCCTCTGCCTTGAACAACCAGCAACTTTCAAGATAGCAGCAGCTTTGATAGCTTGGGCCATGGGATGAGGGGACATTTAGTAAAATGGATCTATGATATACATGCCATGTGAGTGAGAGAGAAGCATTTGCTATTAGAAAATGGTGGATGGTTGTTACTGCAACATAGCTGGACATATGCTGAGTGATAAAATGGTCTTTACTATGAATTGTTTACTACTTGATGGTTAAGATATTAGGATTCAACAAATGTGACAAATAATTTAGCGTCTCTAAGCCTCAGCCACCTCCTCTATAGTATGGGTATCATAAATCTATCTCACACAATAACTTAAAGTTAATCAAGACAATGTATTGTTCAATAATAGCACAATGCATAGAACATAGCAGGTTCTTAGGAAATTATTGCTAATAATAGAAGAACATTGAATTGATATCTATAATATTGGAGTTAGCATATGTAGAAGGTGATAAACTAGACTTTGAAGGACCAACCCATAGAAGCAAGGAGACAGGGAGAAGGGTAATGACTTTTCTTTGGTTATTTGATTTGCACCTTACAGAAAGCCTCCCTAGCAAGCATTCCTGAATTTAGCTGCATACAATTATTGCAGGCTGGGGGGACCTTCTTTTGCATCTTGATTTTTCTTCCCAGAAAAAATGAAATGGCCACAGTATTCTGACTCATTTCACAGAACAAGGAACACACACTATGGAGTGTGATTACATTTAAAATATGCTGCAAAATGATTTCATGAATCCAAAATTCTCAATCACTCTTCAGAATGACAGGCAAAGGAGAAAACACCAAAACAACTTCCCTTGAGAACATTTATAATCAATATATGAAGTATATTCTTCCTTTATGTGCATGCCTCCCTTGAGACTTAATGAGGCAGGAATCTGGTTCAGCCCAGGAAAAGAAAATCAACAGAATTAATTAATACCATACAAGTGTTTTAAAATATGGTGAGAGGAAGGGAAATTTAGTAAACCAGAACAGTCATTGCCATACATTGAGAATTGGCAGCCATGTGTTTCCTTTCTTGGTATAGTCTCTATTTTATTCTGTCCTCCTCTTAGATGGTTGATTGCTCATGCTTGTTCTTTAACTAACTTGCTCTCCTCTTCTATCTGCCTTTCCAATATTGGTATTCTACAAGCCAAGCATCAGTTTTATTCTCTCTTCATTCTACAAAACTCACTCAAATTTCTCATCTCTGCCGTGGTTTTACCTGCACCATGAATGGATAACTTCTCCATCTTAGACCTTGTTTCTGGATACATATTTTCACTTGCTTTTTGAAAACCTCCACCTGAATACCCTAGATTTATTATATCCTGTTCTTTCTAGCAGAACAATTGTTCTTTTATCTTGATTAGTCTAGTTCCTTCAGATCTCCTTGTAAGCTTTACTCCATCAAGGTAATGTTTCTTGAAACTGAGACTACATCAAGTCTACCTGTGTGCACTGTCTCAACACTCTATTATTTTACTTCAAGCAATTCAGAGCCAATTATTCTAAATTATACATTTCTAGGATTATTTCATATTCTCTCTTTGATGCTAGAGTTTTTACTGTCTGAAGACTGTCACAGTATATGTTTTGACTTCCTTCATATTTCCAGTTCCTACCATATGGTAGGCATCCAGTAAAAAATTGTTGCATAAATGAATGAATAATACAAGCTGAACATATAATACTCCTCATCTTCATTTATGAATGTGTCAAACCCCACTATTTATGCACTAAAAATAAAAATAATTTTTAAAGTACTCTTCATCTCTCCTGTTCATATTCTTGCATCACTGTACCTAATGAATGCACTCCCAAATCACCCCATTTCTTTCTCACTCCTAACATTTAAATACTCACCAACATCTAACACTCTTAAATATCCTGAGAATTCACCCCTTCCTCTCTCTATCTTTGCCATTACTGCTTTTTTCAGGTCCTTGTTATTTTTCCTGAATTCATTATCCTCTTCTAATCTTTTGCCATCACTGTAGGACATTTTCTAAAATGCAAATCTGACCATTTTACTCTGATGCTTAAAACCCTTCAGCAGGCTCCCTATTGCTTTGAAGATGCAGTTCAGATTCTTAAGCCTTATCTACTAAGTTCTCCACAACCTTACAATCTACTCTCAAACTTCTTTTCATACTCATTCATCCTCTCTTGTCATCCAGAATACACAATTCCTAAATACACCTTCTTGCCTTTGCACATATTCTCTTTGTCTAGAATGATATTTTAGAGAGGTTCTCCACCTCCAAACTCTTCACCCATCCTTCAAATCAAAGCATTAAAGCTCCTCCTTCTTCCTCTGAGAACTCTTTCCAAACTCTCCCAGACAAAATGCATAATACTCTGTACTCCCATGGCACTCTATAAGAGCCTCAATCATAGCACTTAAAGTTTTCAATGATTAACTTTGTATTGTCCTGACCTATCAGCTCCTATAGGCAAGGTCCTACTAGAAGTGGACATACTGGAATTCAAACTCAATATTTGCAATCATTTCTGTAATAAAGACCTGTGCCCAGAATGTTAAAGAATTCAAAACTCAATAAAAATAAAATAATACCCCAATACAAACTGGCAAAAGATTATGCAGACACTTTTTAAAGGAATATAGACAGATAAGAAGTAAGTAATAAAAAGAAGTCAAATATCTTGGCCTCCAGGGAAATGAAAGTTAAAATCAGCATACTACAGTGACATAGCAACATCAATGTTTATAGCAGCTCAATTCATAGCTAAGCTATGGAACCAACCTAGGTGCCCTTCAACAGATGAATTGAAAAAGAAAATGTGGTATACATAC
Source organism: Xerus rutilus (assembly GCA_028644305.1). Classification (NCBI taxonomy): domain Eukaryota; kingdom Metazoa; phylum Chordata; class Mammalia; order Rodentia; family Sciuridae; genus Xerus; species Xerus rutilus. The sequence goes on from CM053417.1 coordinate 113,096,553, forward strand.
ACAATGGAATATTACTCAGCCACAAAGAAGAATGAAATTATGGCATTTGCTGGTATATGGATGGAACTGGAGAATATCATGCTAAGTGAAATAAACCAACCCCCCCCCAAAAAAAGAGGTCAAATGTTTTTGCTGATATGTGGAAACTAACCCACAATACGTAGGGAGGGGAAGAATAGAAATGCAGTAGATTAGACAAAGGGGAATGAAAGGAAAGGAAGGGGTTAGGAAAAGGAAAGACAGTGGAATGAATCTGACATAATTTTCCTGTGTATATATATATGAATATACTACCATCATGTACATCTAAGAACAGGGCCCTAATTAGAATAAGATATATTCCATGCTTGTATAATTATATAAAAATGAATTCTACTGTATAACTAGATAGAACCAATAAAAAAACAATGTGATACTACATACACTTATTCAAAGGTCTAAAATAACAAAGACTGAACATATCTAGTGTTGGCAAGGAGGTAAGTGGAAAACAATTGGCAATTCCTCAATAAGTTAAACCAACACCTATCACATGATCTGACAATTTTACTCCTACATGTATATCCAATAAAAAAGAAAGCTCGTGTCTATACAAACACTATTATAGTAGCTTTATTTGTAATAGTCCAAAATTTAAATCAACCCAAATTTCTATGAGCAGGTTCATGAAAAAACAAACTCTGATATAGCCATAAAAGAGAACACTACTCAGCAATAAAAGGAATGAACATTCAACAAAATTTCAAAATGATTCTGAGTGAAATGTTGGCTAAAGAACAGTGCATAGAATTTGACTTCATTCATATAAAATTCTATAAAAATACCAACTATCTACAGTAACAGAAATCAGATTAGTTTATTCCTGGAGATGGAAATTGGGATGGATTGGAAGGACAGGAAGAGAAATGACAGAAGGGCACAAGGAAATTTGGGAAGTTATATATTCATTATTTTTACTGTAATGATGGTTTCACTGGTATACTCATAAGTCAAAACTTGAATTGTATTCCTTAAATATATGTGTTATATGTTAATTTTATCTCAATAAATGTGTTTTTTAAACACCCTGTTGTTTAAAGCATGCTGTCAAGGATCAATTTATTAGATTATCAAAGAGTTTTTAAAGTTAGTTACAGACTCACTGAAGTGAGTCTCACTTGCACATGAGACACCTACTTAGCCACTCAAATCAGCAAAGCAATGTTGGGCCAACTTCTCTTACCTCCCTCACATTCCGTCCTCCACCCTGCTACAGGGGTATGTGGCATTCCTTTTTGGTTTCTCTCATTGTCTTCCATACAGTATCTTGTATATAACCATCACCCAACATAATACTTTACAGATGTTTATCAACATATGCATACTCATGGAGGTCATATTGCCCTGGACAGAATGGTTATGCTTTCCCAGCTGATTAAAATAAACCAACTCTAGGTCAAGATGATGGTTTTAATTTCAGTACAGTGCTTTTCAACAAGATAATGAGTTCATAAATAGGAGAATGTTGATGATATGGCTGCAACTGAGACGGGAGTAAGTTCCTTAAAGTAAAATTTTTGTACATGCACATAACACAACTGATCAGTCTCATTCTCCATTTCCTTCCCTTTCCCTCTCTTCCTCCCTCCCCGTGATCTACTTGCTCTATTCTAACAATCATAATGCACCAATAAAATATAAAAATAGGAGAAGTCCAGTATATGTAAAAATGATGGTCTATTTCATATTTATATAGCCTTTAATAATTTAAAATTAGAATATTAGTAATGCAACTTTTGTGCTGAAGTTGTAGACGTTGAGAATCTACTTTGGGATGCATTGTAATTGTAATTGAGAATGTTCACAAATTATTATGGTAAGACTTTGAATGTATAATAAAATTTTATCTACTAGACATATTTCATTTAATAAGGAATTTTGATTATTTAGAGAACTGTCTGTGATCTCTCAATCCAAATAAATGCATTATTGTTTCTGTCTGTGTATAAATCCTTCTGTCTATAAGTCAAATAATAAAACATAAGTGTTTCCAAAAAGAAGTAAAATTTTGCTGTCAGAAAAAAGAAAACAAAGAAACCTATAGAGAAAGGATGAAGTGCAGGGGAGGAACAGTTCTGAGATGAGAAGGCAACATAATCGCTGAAACATGCCTTCAGAAATATAGCTCATTTATATTTATAGAAATAGTATAGCATACTAGAATACTGAAACTAAGAGAGCATGTTCCTTAAAATAAACATCAATCATATTTATACTTAAATGAAAAAGGAACAATGCACAGCAACTAAAGGCAGCACTGGAACTAGGAAACCTGCATTAGGAAACATAGGCAGCCATTGCTTGTTGCCTGGAGGACAACTCAACATGATTAACTTCCCTTCAAGCAGCCTCAAGATTCATGAAAAGCTCCCTTTCAAGAGGAACAAATACAGTTTTTAGGATTTCTACTTAAGTAGTATCTCTCTCCTTAAACTATGTGGACACTGTTTTCATTTCTGCATTTCTCCAAACTTATCTGGAGATTTTTTCATAACTGTCAGCAAGCCTCTTTCCACCAAATTCGGAGGGAAGCCTGTTTTGTCATTAATTACATTATCTAATATTCCCTGACAACCCAAAATGTGGTCCTGAGACCAGAAGCATTGATACCATCTGAGAATTTATTAGCAATGCAGAATCTAGGGCCCCACTCCAGACTTTCTGAATTAGAATCTATTTTAACAAGCTGCCCATGTGGTTTGTGTGTACATTCAATTCAAGAAGTGCTTGTCTTAACCCTCACATGTTCTATGCAAGATAATTATCATACCCATTCCTCATATGAGAAAATGAGAACAAGGATATAAAATTACTAGATATGGGTCAATAACAAAAAGGTGCCATTGTTGACATATTAAGGTATTTCCTATAATTGTAAATGTCAAACACTTCTCCCTTCCATCATGTTTTTCTCTATATAAAATGAGTTTAGTTGTTTTGATTATAACCACCCTAGTCCCAACCTCATATGCTTATTGGTTGCTGACACCCAAATCTTACTCCTAGAATGCTACCATTTGACCTAGTTATTCTGCTCCTTGGTTTATACCCAAAGGACTTAAAATCAGCATACTACAGTGAACACAGCCACATCAATGTTTATAGCAGATCAATTCACAATAGCTAAGCTATGGAACTAACCTAAATGCCCTTCAACAGATGAATGGATAAAGAAAATGTGAGATATATATATATGAATTATTACTCAGTCATAAAAAAAGAATGACTTTGTAACTTTTGCCAGTAAATGCACGGAACTAGAGACTATCATGCTAAGTGAAATAAGCCAATCCCCCCCCAAAAAAAGGTGGAATATTCTCTTTGATATGAAGGTGCTAACACACAATAAGGGCAGGGAGGGGAAGAATAGAAGTTCATTGAATTAGACAAAAGGGAATGAGGGAAAGGGATGATGGGAATAGAAGAGACAATAGAATGGAAATGAAATAACTTTCCTATGCTCATATATGAATACACCATGGTGAATCTCCACATCATGTATAACCACAAGACTGTGATCCTAATTAGAATAAGTTATACTCCATGTATGTATAATATGTCAAAATACACTCTACTCTCATGTATATTTAAAAAGAACAAATATAAAATAATTCATGATCTGTATTGAACATTGACAATCTCTTGATATCTATGGGGAGAATAATGGTAAGTTTCTTAAATCTTTGTGTTTGGGAGTTTTATTAGATTCCTGACTTTACCCATTAATCAGAAGAACAAAACAGCTTGAGATCCACACTACCCCTTGGGGCAAAGGAAGGAGGAAAGGGATTGAAAGAGAAGTAGGAGGGAAACATGAAGACAAAGTACTTTAGATTTATAATTTGGCACTGATCAGTTTTTCTACAGACCCTAGATATCCTTGAAGCTTGCTATAGCTTCTGGTTTAAGGCTATTCAATTGCTTCCATCATGAGACTCTGGATAATTTGAATTAGGCTTATGTCCTTTCTCTACAGTAGTTCCAGGGAGGTGAGCACAGAAAGCCCTGCAGAAATTTACTACTGCTACCCAGAGTGATAGAGAAGAAATGTGAAGTAGTTGTATTTACCATTTCACACAGTGTATCATCATAAAAAATAGTCCAACATGCTATTGTTATAAACAGTGACTGTTTTTGAGCCTGTAGTCTATGCCAGGCATTGCATTAGGTACTTAACAAATATAATAGTCTTGAAAATATTATTCAGGCAATATAACTGGTAATTAATGGAGCCTGGCTTTTGTCCCAGGCCTATCTGAGTCAAGATCAAGTGTCTTTCTATCATAACACATTGCTGTGACATACTTAAAGTAAACTTCTACTCAACCTTCAAGGCCCATCCCAAATTACCTCCTCACTAGGCAACTCTGAGAAATTAATCTTGGTAATAGCTTTACTGATTTGGCACTTTTCAAATCATAGCTTGAACTCTTGCTTTTTTATTCACATCCTCCCACCCCAAGTTGCAATTAACTCCATATATGTCCATGTCATACCTCCCCACCAAAACTTTTGAGCCCTTAAATCTTCTTTGAGTCACATGCTCCAGTCACATAGCAGGAGTTCAGTGGTATCATTAGTTCATCTATAAACTGAGTTATGCACAAAGTCCACTCTCTGGAAGTCACTGAAAATTAAATATTCACTGTTGGTTGAGAAACTCCACATTTTCACATGACACCTCCAATAATTTTCTGTACAAATGGCTTATCCTTGGGAATTTTGTACCTATATATGAATTGCTCTTCCTCTTGTTTAGTGCAGCTTTAAATTCCACCACATTCTCTTCCAAGAGGAAAACACATTTTGGGTTTTCTTTACATTTGGCCACTCTACTCTCTCTGGTCACTTAGGATTCTAAGAAAATAAAACAAGAGAATAGTGACATTTCTTCCCTTATATATTAGTACTTGCTCATTCTCTAACATTTGAGAATTTTCTATATGTCAGACATTGTGCTAATCATTTTACATATCATTTTATTTTCATACAAATAATCCTATGAAGTATGTGCTATCGTTATCCCCAGTTTATTCAAGGGGATCCTCAAGTATAGAGAGGTAACTTGTCTCTGATAACACTAAGAAATGAGAGAGACAGAATATGAATGTAGGTCATACTTTACTCTAAGTTACTCTAAGTCACTTTTCAATTGAGGCCTGTGAGAAATATAAGTGAAATGTGGCAAGTAGTAGCTGTGGGTAGCATGTGAATTACCAAGTAAACTGGACTCTCTAGACTTCCCTCATAACCAGTCCTTGACTGCTTCCATGTTCTTGCCTTCTGTTACAGGCATTCAACAAATACAAATGAATCACTATTAGTTTGAGCTAAATTCTGAAAAGTATACAGCCTCAGTGTTGGTGTTATTGTTTTTATAAATCATTTATTAGGGAAAGAATGCAACTGCCACTAATATCTTCCAAAACTCAATATAAATGAATTCTGAATAATTCAAATGTTGGATTATTCATATCCACTTGACCTTCTCCAATAGCAGAAATCTTTGAGAGTTGATGTTTAGCAAGCATTTGAAGAAGCCATAATGCAAATGAAAATATCATGTCTGCTCAGATATTTGTTGTAGGCATTATGGCAAACACAAAAATAACCATAATGCATTCTTTCAAAGGGTTCACTATCTTTTCTTAGAAAAATAAGCTAGATACATGTTTATCATTAAATAACAATGAAAATTTTAAATGGCTCTTTGAGAAGAGGATGACAATTACAAGCTAATGTATGATTATAGCAATAGCAATTCAGAGAAGGAAAACAATGTCAGACCAGGATAAGTGATTTAGAGAGGTTTGGTGGAACAGATGGATTTAAAGCTACAGTTTGAAAGGTCAATAGAATTAAAGTAAGGAACAATGAAAGGGAAGGCATCTGGGGTTGGGTGAAATAGCATGGTAGATAAAACAATACATAATAGAAAATGACTTTATGCAGAAACAAACTAGCATCATATTGGGCTTAGTTTGGACTTTATCTTTGAGTTAACAGAGAATATCTATAACTCAATTTGAACATTGTGACCTTCAGCCTAAATTGAAGCATTGGAATATAGGATTGAGATTGTCATTAAATTACTCTAACAACAAAGTTCACTGGAGATGAAGTGACCACTATTATTGTCTACTCAGCAGGCTTTCTTGGGTCATTGCAGGACTAGGTTTCAAAGTGCATTAGATAAAGTTATCAGCTTTGGAGGAACACTGCCTGGAATCACCCAGTCTTGCTCCACTAAGCTCACTTTTACTGCTTAAAAGTGAGACATATGGGCAGAAATAGGCCATGTAGTGGGTCAAGCTCAGTGATTCCTCAGGTACACTACTTAGGGCTGCCCTCTCAAGGGACCAAGAGGAGCCATAAGTACCACAAGTTCCAGGACCAACTTAAACATGTGAGCTTCTCGAAAAGGCAAGAAAGCAGGCTGGGGCTGTAGCTCAGTGGTAGAGCACTTGACTAACGTGTGAGGCACTGGGTTCGATCCTCAGCACCACATATAAATAATAAATGAATAAAATAAAGATCCATCAACAACTAAAAAACAATTTTTAAAAAGGCAAAAAGCTCAAGATTATATAATATCTACCAGGTGGGAGATACATGTGTGTATATATATGTATACACACATATATATTTATACAGACACACATACACGTTTGTGTACATAGACGTGTTAAATCTCATAAAAATCTCTGAAAGGTAAGAACTATAATCACAGATGACAAAAGTTAGCCTCCCAGTGTATTGGCAGATTTGAAGTTCAACAACATGACTATTCTTCTGTTAAGCAACTAATGAATTTGACCATCAAGAGAGGGAAGAAGAATATATACATTGTAGAATAACTAAATCTAGGTAACTAACATATGCATCACCTCACATATTTATCATTTTGTGGCAAGATCACATAATACCATGTTGTATATAATAAATGCATATAATTTTATCTGTAAATTGAAAATAATTTTCAAAAGAGACAAAAGACATGAGAGGTCTCAGAAAGGTTGTCATCCTCTCTGGGCACAGCCAATGCACTCTAGTTTCCACACTTTCTTAGAATAAAACAGCAAACCTAGAACCTGGAGGCAATTCTAGTTGAGAAAAAACCTTAAAGGAAGCCAAATCTTGAAGCTACTCAAAGAGCACCCAGAACAGAGAGCTTAATTAAGAACAGCCTTAAAAGTGTGTGTGCACAGCAATATGACTCATAGCTTGCCTCAGAAAGCAAGGAGAAATATCTGCTTTTTGTTGAGATATCACTGGGAAGTCTACCTAAGGAGAGACTACCTAGGAAGGGTGGCTGAACCTTTTAACCAAAGAGAAAAAGACACTCTGACAATAAACTGGCCTCAAATTCCCTGTGCAAGGTGTAGCTTTATTAAAGAGAGTCCCATATATATTGATGCTTCTGTAAACACACTGTATAACATTCAAGACCTAAAATGGTCTGTCTCTGAATGAATAATATATGTGATTAATAAGAGAGGACTGTGTGACAGGAAAAAGAAGATCAATTCTAGATCTGTTTCAGCAAAAGGGCTGGGCTTATATTTTGCACACTAGTCATTGATATTGTGCATATCAAAAGCCTGGGAATATCTCTAACCCATTACCTGCCTTTGAATATCACACCCAATGAGACATAAAATTCACCCATTTATGCTAAATTTTATTCTTTGTAGTTTTTTCTTTTTATAAATGGAAACAAGCTTGGAAATCATAAGCTGGAATTAATTTATACTTTTACATAGATTGAGTATGTTTCCTTGCTTAAATTTTTTCTAATAATAAAAGGATTTAAAGAAATCAGTTATGGAGAACCCTTCTAATAAAGTAATTTATGTCTAATAATGCAATCTTCAGTTTTAAGTTTTCACTGAATATAAGGGCAAGACAAGAAACATTGCACACCTATCTCAAGCAGCAGCTAGATTTTTACTAGAGTGTACAAGCTATCTCATGCTCACCGTATAAGAAGAGTGGCCATTTTTTCTTCTTAATGGAAAAAGAGAAACACTCAAAAGAATACATACTTTTGAAATAAAAAGTGCACCTATTTCACCATAATGTCTGATTCATGCATTTTGTCTCAGAACAGGAGAGAGAAAAGACAGTAATAAAGTACAGAGAGGAAATTCAATGCAATGTCAAGACACTGACAAATGAATAAATTTACCTGAGAAGGGTTAGCAACAATATAAACATGTTCTTCATGAACAAGAAAGACATATTATTGATGGTTTGGTTTCTGGAAGGAAGTCGAGAATATAACATTGCTTGATTAGTTAAGATATAATATTAGGGTAATTGAAATAAATTGATATTTACATAAAAATCACAAAGATAATACATAAAGTGCCTGAAGACCCTTCACCCAATTTCCCCTAATGTTAACATCATACATAACCATGTGAGAAAGTTTTGGATACCACATTGACTTGAAGCCTTTGAAAGAGTTGGCTACACAGTAAAAACTTCAGTAATATATAGCAATAAGAGAATCACAGTCTCTGGAACAGAAGTCCTCAATGTTTCTGGTTTGCTAGCAAAAAAATAAACCTTCTTTTTTCTTTTTCTCAAAATTCATCATTGGATTGGCATCTGTGACAAGGACTGAGATTTCAGCAACAAATTTGGTAACCCAGATGGGACCCAACAGCTGCCCCTACTCCAGCTTTCTTGGGCAGGCCTGGCTCTCCAAGGAGCCCCACTTCCATGCTGAGGATGCAAGGTGGCTGGTGAACTTGTTGAGAGTAAACTGCAAGAGAGTTAGGAGACAGATGAGTTTGCCTTGAGTGGAACCATAGGAGCTATTCCTGTGAGTAAAGGGAGGGACTGGACTGAGGGACCATCACAGCAGCTGCCGAAGCTCCTTTTGCTTTGGGGAACTCCTGCCTTCTCTCCCTGAACATTATGTGTTATTCCATTGTGATCCACTTTGAGAAAAAGGAAACTAAACTCAGTAAAGTTGCAATACCTCTGGCCATCTGGTAAGTTCTCTGGTGTGCATGCTGAGACCATTAATTCCATACATCTGGTTCCTCTTTATGGGATCATCTGGTCCCTCTGTGAGGGGACATCTGTGGCATCACTGGTGTAGGAGTCATGATTAAGCAAGACTCAAGAATCTAGAGATATTTCTGTTCTAGGTTCTCATCTGTTTGTTGGCCTTGCATTTGAGTATTCCCTCTGGTTTCTGTCTGTGTTTTTGTTTTGTGTCTGTTACTGCCCCTTTTCAGACATGGCCAGTACTGCATTGGTCCTATGGGTGGTCTCTTGGGAAATATCTTGGCTGGCCAATTTAAAGGTTTCTTTCTGTCAGCCATGGTTTTGGGGTTCCTCTCTGGTTGTCTCTCTGTTTCTTTTATTGTACAGTCTTGCAATTGGAGTTGGTCTGTCAGAGGTAAAGTAAGTTGAAGGGCCACCTATAGGTAAAAGCCTAAGATAATATTTTACTGTAATGATCTGGCCTTTGAATAGCTTTCTGGATTATTATACAATCTTGCAGTTGGAGTTTATCTGTCAAAGGTAAAGTGAGTGGAAGAAATTTGTACATTCAGGTCTGTCTGTTTTAAAGGTTCCCATCTGTCAGCCCTGGTTTTGTTGATCCTTTCTAGTCTGTTAATTTTTTTTTGTATCTGTTACTGGCCCTTTAAGATATGGGCCATGATGTGTTAATTTACCAGTAGTCTCTCAAGCAAAGAAATCTTGGCTGAATGGGCCACCCATAGGCATAAGCCTGTTTGAGAGAAAGATGTTTTACTGTAACACAATCTAGTCTTTGAATTTTTTTTTCTGGATTATTATACAATCTTGACATTGAAGTTGGTCTGTAAGGGATAAAATATATGAAAGAGATTCTGTATGTGCAGGCATTTATGCAGTTGCATGATTAGGAGTCTGAACCATCAGGAACTAAGTTGAAGGTACCAAGAAAGGCAGTGCCTCTGGTGTGCAAGGATCACAGGACACCAGAAGAAAGGGTTAAAAAGATTTAAATCTTTTAAACCCAGTGCTCGCACCCCCAGCAGTGTTTCTTAGCAAGGCCACATGCAGCCGCAGATCATCTCACTGTGGTCAAGGACACTAGCCCTAAGCTGGAAAAAAAAATCCCAGAAAAGTGGCCTGGGCTGTAGAAAAATGGCCAAAGAGAACCTGGCCTCTGCTCTGCCTTCCAGCCCCTTTTGCCCTTGGGTGATGGACACTGCTGGCTACAGAGAAAGAGGCAGTAGGTTCCATCACTGTTAGTTTATGACCTGAGGACAGGAATAGTCTCCCCTTTTAAGATCTGAGAGGACACACCATTTGGCAGGGGGATATTCATCACTGGGGCTAAGTAATTCTTACTATAATAGTATCCTAACAAACTAAATGCTTGGGGCGAAGGGAAGAATAAACAACTGCCCCCAGAAAAAAAAAAGAAACTAAGGCCAATCTGTGTTTTGTAGGCAGCCTTTGCAAAGGGATCTTCAAGGAAGCTTAGATAAAAGGATGGAAACTGGAAACGGCCTCCTTCATTGCATATCAATATGCATAGTATAAGAGAAATCCCCCAAAGGAGCCTCTGGGTACAATTGACTGACAAAGTTGATGGCATCACTATAATGATAAGGGAGACAGGTCAAGTTTAAAAATATCCTGTGCTCCAACCCTTTAAATGTAACCCAGGAGAGAAAAGATTAAGATACAGTTTTTGTATATGCCAAATTGTCTGATCTCTCTCCTGGGATGAAATTTGTTTTTAATATTACATGCGCAGATAACATTCATAAGGATTGCTTCAGAATATGAATTTAAGAAAGGGTCTGAAACTAAAAAAGATAAAAGATAGTTATATATGGAAATATTTTAGTATGGAAAATTAGAAACTAAAAGAAATGCTTCTGGATGAGAAAGTATTTTATCTGGTAAAGTAATATTCTTGTGCTAAAATCCAAGATGAAAGATGACAAAACTAGGTATGTATACAAGTTGTGAATGTTTAAGTAAGTTGTGGGTTTGCAGAAGGTAAACCTCAAAAAATTTGTGTTTGTGATTAAATGGACTATAATTAGCACAAAGTTATTTGACCTTTAATGTACTGAAATGAAGCAAAGTCTAAAATATTGATCCGTTCTTATCTATCCAGATAATTTTTCTTGTATTTATTGGGCTTTCTTACTTGGGGAAACTAAATCTTAAAGAAATTAAGATTTGTACCTGTTTTAAAGACTTAAATGATTACTTTGTAACTGGTTAAACAGACAACTGTTATTTGTGTTATAACAATATAGTTGACACCCTAAATTTATGTGACTAGGTTTTCATATGCATCTGAGAACTGTATCTGTCTAAGCTTTTTCTAAGTATTCTGTAAAAGTTTACAAAATGAAAGTTTATATAAATTTACAGGCAAGATAACCAAAAGTGCTCTTTTATACATTTGTATCTGACATAAAAGGGCCACACTGTCATTTGAAGACCTGTCTTATATCTGCTTGCTTTGACTAAGTCAATTTCTGATCATTAATACTTTTTCCTAAATGTATAAGAGATTTAAAACTATCCTTTGAATTTTTTTACTAACCCATGTAGACCTGTGATTATTGTTACTATCCAATATGGATTGTAAATTGTACTTTAAAAGTTAAACTTAGTTAAATGTAAATCTTGCTGGGCACGGTGGCGCACACCTGTAATCCCAGCACTTTGGCAGGCTGAGACAGGAGGATCACAAGTTCAAAGCCAGCCTCAGCAAAAGTGAGGTGCTAAGCAACTCAGTGAGACCCTGTTTCTAAATAAAATACAAAACAGAGTTGAGGATGTGGCTCAGTGATAGAGTATCCCTGAGTTCAATCCTCCATATAAAAAAATAAAAATTAAAAATTAAAAAAAATGGATGAGCATAAGCATACTTTACCAAGTCAGTGTTCTCCAAACTAAAATTATGAGTAGTAAATTCTCAGATTTGTATAGAAATAACAAATTTGGTTGGTATTTATTTCATGTTATTTGATGTTTTATAGCTGGATAAAATAACCTGTTGTCAATAAGTTATATATACAATTTTGTGTTACTCTTCACACTGGAAATGGAATTTAAATGCATTTTTGGAAGATAATAATAAGAGTCTGATATGTTTAAAGGTGACATTGTAAAACATGGAAGCATTCTGCCACTTTTTTCACAAAAAGAAAGTTAAAAGCTCTTTTAGCCTTTTTTTGATTCATGTTTCAGATGCAATGCTGTACTTTATTTGTGAAAAGCCCCACCTTACCTGAGATAAGGCTCTGGCTCCACCTTACTCCATGTTAGAATGGCTCCAAAATAGGCTAGACTTCAGCACATTTAAAATTTTGTTCAAAAGATTGATTTTTATTATAAAGATTACTGTATTCTCAAACATGAGATACAATATATAACTAAGTAAAGGTTTAAGATTATAAAAATAATTTTTCTTCATTCATAGCTATTACACAAACTGAACATGTTTTTGCTCTGATAACTTCATTTTTTATTTTCCTTGTAAACTTTATAACTATTGTCTGTTAGTGTTTTGCAGAGATACTGCTTCTTAAAAAAAAAAAACACCTAGGTTAATTTGAGATAATAAGTCACCACATAGAAGACAGATAGAATATAATGCTGATTTCCAATACTAATATTAACTCCAATTAAATGAGAGGGGTAACTGTAAAATTATAGATATTAAAGTTATAACCTGTTATTCCCTCTTGAAGACTGGTAAAACTAACTTGCTGGGCATTTAAAACCAACAACTTGGACACCAAAGTCAAGAAGGCAAAAAAAACAAGGAAAAAGTAGCCAACATTTTGGCCCTTGTCCTCTAAGGTCAGCCAGGACCCAGAGAATGATGGGAGCCCTCCCTGAGCCCTGCAACTCTGATAAGTCACCCCATCTGCAATCAGCGAAATTGAGAGGACCCTACAGAACAGGAAGCCAACCAGTGCACATTGTGCAAAGAGGAGGGTCTTTGGAGAGACTTCACATACATCCCCAAGAGTGATTGCTGAGTAATCTCAGCTGACTTTTAATAGTAGACAGGGGGCTGATGTTGTGGTTTAGTGGTGGACACTTGCCTGGCATGTGTGAGGCACTGGGTTCAATTCTCTGCACCACATAAAAATAAAATAAAGGTTCATTGACAACTAAAAGAAATATTTTTTAAAAAAGTAGATAGGAACAAGGTCAGTTTTGACCAACTTGGTCTTAAACACCTAGCAGGGGAGTATAGCCTAAGAACAGTCCTACATGGAGTTTTAAAGGGAAAATTCTAGTGTAAGACCAACGACCAGATGGAAGTGAAACAGGACCAACGCAGGCTTTTATTCCAAGAAAATACGCTCCCGGACCAATTTCCCACCCAATCGCCAGGCTCGAATAGGTCGGGAAAATGGCGCTGTGCCTCGTGTTACAGAGGGTTATATGGCCTTTTCCCCATCCGGAAGAGGCAGGCCTGGGGCCAGGAAGAGGTG
>CM053417.1:113110578-113125046 GCA_028644305.1 Xerus rutilus
CAGGGTTTCAATACCACTCTTTTAAAGGGGGGATCAATATTGGTTGGTCACAATACAAGTAATATATAGTTTCAAACAAAGTAGTTACTAATAGTTCCCAAATACATTTACAGTTCAGTCACAATATACAACAATTATGGGTTCCTTTACAATCTATTATGTAACCAATAAGTTCACACAAGGGTCTACAGTTACTGTTGGTGGGTTAGGGAAACTTGAGGGTGGGGTGTAGGATAGATTATTGGGTTAGTAGGAAGTGAGGATATGGTTATTAGATCTTAGAAAGCATAAAAAAGGAATCCAAGAGAAGTTGGTTCTTAGTAGAAAGAGCAACCAAGAGTTGTGGAAGACCTGTAAGGAGGAAGAAAAGGGAATACAGTGAGGAGAGAAGATATTAAGAAGAATAAAACATATGCAAGTGTGAGTTATAAAACTATATCATACCACTCTAGTATACAGTTCAGAAATCCCAAACTACCATGACCCACTGTATAACAAATACTTGGTTTCACAACTGTTGGAGATTAGAGGGTAGGAAAAAAGTGAGAGAGAAAAGAGGGAAGGAAAAAGAAGGAAGAGGAAAAAGAAAAGAGCTGTGAGATAAAACAAAAAGATCCAACAATAGAAATATTAGGAGAAGATAAAGGATAAAATAAAAAATAAGAATATAAAAAAGTAAAAAACAAAAAAAAACAAACTAAAACAACAACAACAAAAACAAAGTCTCAATGTAAATAAACAGGTATGGTTCCTTTCACCTCCAGTAGGTGGCGTTGTCCGTTGCTTGCTGGGCTTACCCCGCTGATGTCCTGGGTGTGGGTTTCACAGCCGGGTGTACCTCTGGGTCAGGCCGCTGGTGAAATCCCTGTCTTTTCGCGGTGTTCTGTGTTGAGTTCAGTTTGTTCCCATGAGCTGTCCCACACCCCTTCGTGTAGAAGCAGGCCCTACCCGGGGTTCCGAACCAGCCGCAGTGGAGCTGCCGGCCGGCTGGGGCGCTGCCGGCCGCGGCGCGCCGATTCCTGCTGAAGTCACACTTTTTGTGGCAAATGTTGCTGCCTGGTGGGTCTGCGTACACGCGCAAGTGGAATTCCTGCGGGGACAGATGTCGGGTGGTGTCTAGGAGCTGGCAGAAAGATGGAAATTGCACAACTTCTGTCGCCGGTTCTGGAGTGAGTGACCGCGGCGTCCGTCTAGGTTGCCATCTTGCCTAAGCATATATGGGTTATTTACTTCTATTCATAGTTTTCTCGGGGTTATTTTCATGAAAGAGTGTCAAATTTTGTTAAAGGCTTTTTCTCCTTGTGTTGAGATGATCATGTGATATTTGTCCTTGGTTATATTTATGTGGTATATTACCTTTATTGATTTGTGTATGTTGAACCACTCTTGCATCCCTGAAATGATACTAACTTGATCATGGTGTATAATCTTTTTAATGTGTTATTGAATTTTATTTGCTAATATTTTATTAAGGATTTTTGCATCCATGTTCATCAGGAATATTGATCTTTTGTTTTCTTTCCATGAAATATCTTTATCTGCTATTAGTATAATTAGTTAATGATAATAATGATAATAATTAGTATATTAATATAATAATAATAATTAGTGTAATCAGTTTGAAAATATTCCTTCCCTTTATATTTCATGGAATAATTTGAGGACTATTGGCATTAGTTCTTTTTTAAAGATATGGCAGAATTTAGCTGTGAATCTGTTTAGTCTTGGAAGGCTTATTTTACTGCTTTGATATCATAGCTTGTTTATATTCTCTTTGATATGTTCTCTTTGATCAGTTTTGGCAGGTCCTGTGTGCCTAAAAGTTTATTAATTTCAAGCCAGGTGCGGTGGCCCATGCCTGTAATCCCAGCACTTTGGGAGGCTGAGACAGGAGAATCTCGAGTTCAAAGCCAGCCTCAGCAATGGTGAGGCACTAAGCAACTCAGTGAGACCCTGTTTCTACATAAAACACAAAATAGGGCTGGGGATGTGGCTCAGTGGTCGAGTGCCCCTGAGTTCAATCTGTAGTACCAAAGAAAGAGTTATCAATTTCTTCTAGATTTTTCAATTTATGAGAATGTAAGTCTTCAAAATATTTCATAATGATCCTTTGGGTTTTTTCGGTTGTAATAATTTCTATTTTGTCTCTAATTTTATTAATTTGGGTCTTCTTTCTTTTTCTTTTGGTTGTTTTAGCTAAGGGTTTATCAATCTTGTTTTCAAAAAACCAACTTTTCATTTAATTATTTCTCTATTGTTCTGTAGGAGAGATAAGAACAGGAAAATGTTTAAAAGTAGGGTTGGAGTCATTGGGCTAATCAGACCCTGTGCAACTATCAGAGAAACCAGGAAGTAGATATTCCCTGAGCTAACTTTATCACACAAAGACAAACATAAAAGACAATGACAAAATGAGCTAGTGTTACCTTCACCAGCAAGACAAACAGGGGGAACCGCCATGAATTCTTACCAATTGAAGAGTTGAGAAGCCTATCCCATCTGGGGTCTCCATCTATTGCTAAGAGGGGGGAGGTTTGGGGGGGTGCCATGTGGGTCCTGCTCGACGAGTTGGGGTCCAGAAAAGACGAGGAAAGGGTCTTCAGGGATGAAGAAAATATGAGATCTTTCTGTACAGTGGCGGTCCACAGAGCCAAATTCCCCAGGCCCCAGAGTGTAGGTAAAGAATCTGCTCTGCCCCAGTGAGACACAGAAACACTGCAGTGAGATGCAGAAAACACCATTTATTCCAGAAAGTGTAGAAGCTTAAATACACTCTTGGACCAATCAGATCCAAAGGTCACAAATAAAGGGGTGCTCTTTGGCAAGAGCACAGTCTATTAGCATAGAATGGGGAAGGATGGAAGGGAGGGGTTGGAAGGTATGGAGATGCTCCTACATTGTTCTTTAGTTTATATCTCATATAATTTCAGCTCTGACCTTTATTATTTATTTCCTTCTACTAGTATTGGTATTGGTTTGTTCTTGTTTTCTAAGACTTTGAGGTGCATCATTGAATTATTTATTTGAGATTTCTTTAAATGTAGGTACTCACAGTTAAAATCTTCCCTCTTTGAACAGCCTTCACTGTATCCCTCAGATGCTGGTAAATTATATTTCCATTTTTATTTAATTCTAAGAATTATAAAATTTCCTCTATAATTTACTTTTAAAAACTGGTGTTTCTTAATAATGTATTTATTCACTAGTTTTATTTCTTCTACAGTGCATATAATAGGTAGGTTAAATTAAATCACTGGTGAATAAACATCATAATTTTGTGTAAGCAATAACTTCCTGTTCTGTTTAGATCAGCTATGGTCTATTTGACCATAGGCTCAGGGACAAAGCCCAGTTCCAGTCTCTTTACCAGTTTCCTGTGAACTCCACAGTTCTGTCTCAGCGAATTACTTAACTAATGCTGCACTTTGGTTGGGCCTGGGTTGTGCTCCCTGATTTCTTAAATGATGCATTCATCATTTAAAAGTGTATTGCTCAATCTCCATGTATATGTGTACTTTTTGTAGTTTATCTTGTTGATTTTTAATTTTATTCCTTTATGATCTAAAAAAATTCAAGAGATTATTTCAATTTTTTGTATTTGCTGCAATTTGATTTATGGCTTACTGTATGATCAGTTTTGGAGAAAGTTTCATGAGTGGTTGAAAACAAAGCATATTTGGTTAAAATATTCTGTAGGTATCTGTTAACTCCATTTGATTAATACTATAGTTAAATATGATGTGTCTTCATTGATTTTCTGTCTAGATAACCTGTAGGAGTGGTATATTGAAGTCCCCCACTAGTATTGTATTAGTGTCTACTTATCCCTTAATGTAGACTTAATGGCAAGGAATACTTTTCTTTTATGAAATTGGGTACACTGACATTCAGGGTATAAATGTTTACAATTCTTTTATCTTATTGTTGAGTTGTTCCCTTTACCAATATTTAATTACCTTCTTTGTCTCTTCTGAGTGATTTTGGACTGAAGTCTGCTTTTTCTGATATGAAAGTAGTTACTCCTGCTTGTTTTCAGATTCTACTTGCATGGAATATCATTTTCTATGCTTTCACTTTCAGTCTGTGAATGTCTTTGCCTGTGAGGTATGTTTCTTAGGGCCAAAATACACTTGGGGATTTTTTAATGCAATCTGTCCATCTATGCCTTTTTTAAAAAAATATTTTTTTAGTTGTAGATGACACAACACCCTTATTTATTTATTTATTTATTTATTTATTTATTTATTTATTTATTTTATGTGGTGCTGAGGATTGAACCCAGTGCCTCATGCATGCAAGGCAAGCACTCTGCCACTGAGCTACAGTCCCAGCCCCCCATCTATGCCTTTTAATTGGAGAATTAAGACAATTATATTCAGTGTTATTATAGAGAGGAGTATGTTCCTTTCTGTCTAATGTTTGAATCTCCTGTAATTCTCATTTGCTTATTTATTTTTCTAATGTGATTTCTTCTTTCCCATGGTCTCTTGGTAAATTTTATCTTCCTCTTCTGTGCACAGGATTCCTTTATGTATCTTCTACAGTGCTGAGATAGTGGTTATGAATTCCTCTACTTTATACTTACTTTGGAAGGGTTTTGTTTTTTATTTGATTCTGAAGGATAGCTTTACTGGATATAGTAATCTAGATTGGCAATTATTTTCTTTCAGACCTTGAGATACTTCATTCATGCTCTCTGGCTTTTAGAATTTCTGCTGATATATCTGCTCCTCTTCTTATGGGTTTGCCTTTATAAATGACTTGATAACTTCTTTCTTGCATTTTTAAAAATTATTCATTTGATCTGAATGTTTGATGTTTTAACTATAATATGCCATGGAGAGGTTCTTTGCTGATCTTATCCGTTTGGAGTTCTAAATGACTCCAGTATCTGCATGTCTGTCTCAATCCCAAGATTAGGGAAGTTTTCTGCTATTATTTTATTAAGTTTTATTATGCCATTAGTCTGTGTGTCCTTACTCAAGACTTATAAGTCTTAAATGTGACATTTTAATGTTGACTCAGTGATCTTATATATTCTGTTCATAGTTTCTTTTTTCTTTTTCTTTTTCTTTTTTTACTAAGCATTCCAATTATTCCATCTTGTCTTTGAGCCCTGGTATTCTTTGTTCTGCTTGAACTAGTCTGTTGGTCTGCTGTCTAGTCTGATTTTCTGCTGCATTTTTTATTTGATTTAGTTGTTCATTCCTAAGATTTCTTCTTGGTTATTTTCGAAATCTTTATCTCTTTATTGAAGTATTCTTTTATCCTGTATTTTTTCCATTAATTCATATCTTAAATCTTCTTTTAATTCATTGTTCTTTTAACAATCACCTTTATGAATCCTTTGTCCAGCATTTCCTCCACTTCAGTGTCTATGGGTTCAGTTATTGGAGTGTTAGGAACTTTTTGAGATGTCTTATTACCTTCTTTTCTTATTTTTCCTATACTTCTATGTAGAGATTTGAGCATCTGCTGGAATGGGTATCTCTTCTACTGTTATGTGAGGGTCTTTTTAGTGAACTTTCTCTTTTCTATTTCCTCCAGGCTGGGAGAATATTTCAGTATCAAAGCACCTACTTGACATAATCACAGTGCTATAATCATTCACTAGCACCACCTTGAGAGAAAAGGTGATGCTAATCATCAGTAACTGCTATCACTTCAAAGCAAACCACATACTAATGTCATAAAAATTTATTGGAAATGTTCTCCACAACTCCACTAGTCCAAAATGGAAGAGGAGTAATACTCTAGAATTGGCAAAAAATTAAATATTAAAGTAAAATTACCATTAAAATCTATAGGACATGAAAAGTGAAAGGAAAGAAGGAGAAAGCAGGGGAAGAGAGAAAGAGAAGCAGAAAATATGAAAAGACAAAGAGAGAAGAAAGAGAAAAGAGTATAAAATGAGAAGGAAAAAAAGTAAATCCAATAAACACATTACAACATTAAAATGCATAAAACTGGATTAAAGTATGCAATATCAAATGATGGAGGGAAATAAATCAGCAACAGAGAAAATGCTAGTAAAGTAAAAAGAAAACTAACATTTAGGAATCAAAAATTTTTTTTTGCCAAGGTATTTGACATGGAGACATTTCATACTGAGTCTTCTAGATTTGTATTGTATCATAGTTTTGGAGGTATACTAAATGCCCACACACTTCACTTGTACTTTTAGTTTCTATGGACATGAATGTAGTGACTGAACCAGCCATATCTGTCCTGAGCTGGAGAGTTGTATATTTAATCTGTCACCCTCGATGCAATTCAGCATTCTGCTTTAAAATCTGCAGGACTCAGGCCCTGGCACCTATCTACACATACTTCATTCTTCTTTGGTGTGAACTAGAGGTCTCCTGTAGTTCCTTGTTTGTCAGGGCACCTAATAGCTCTTTGAAGGGTCAAGAGAAATAGTTTCTGATTATATGTAGTCTAATAGCCAGATTTTTACCTGGCTTGGACTTCAGCTTTGTGTGCCCATCTGTAGAAACACTGTACACAACCAGGGCTATCAAACCAAATTCTGACCCACTCTTCTCTGATTCTGAATGCTTCATGATGAATCCAGATGTTCGGCAGCCCCTATTGAAACAGTATTGAGTTGCAGCAGGTATTGCTCAACTGTATGGTTTTCAGTGAAAGGGTTTGGACAACCTATGGTAGAGGCATAGTCTGCAGCAGAAGCAGCATGGCTTGTGGCAGAGGCATAAAATGTTCCCTGGGTGTCCTGTGTTTTGCTCCTGTTGCCAACCTAGCGGGTGGGGGCAGTCCTCAGTAGCTTTCAGCTCACAAAAGACCCAGATACACAAGTTACTCTGGTGGCTCACTTCAAAGGTGTTTCCTATGATAATATTTGCTGTTATCTCTAAGTGGGATGAAGATGTAGATGTAGGAACTTGATCCTTTCCAGACCTGCAATATTAGATGTGATCTTTACAAAATGGCTGTCTGCCACAGTTCTCCACCAAGAAATTGATAGAGCATTTCTCCCACACAAGATTGCTTTGCAGCTCCCACCCCAGCTTGACTCAATCTGACTTTCTCTTCTACTACTCTTTCCAAAGTAAGCTTATCAGATTTGCCTCTTTTTCTTTCTTTCTTTCTGTGACCCCTCCCTCAGATCTGCCCTAATACTGCAGGTACCAATTTAGACTAATGAATTCTTTCCTACTTCACCTTCTTGTTTTTCCTCAGAAATTTGAATTATTATAATGTAGTTTCAATAACTGAATATTTATTATCATAAATCAGGCACAGTAACAAAGTTGAAAATTCAATCAATATTTGGTGAGATATTTGGAGTGAAGAGAGACTATTTAGAGTTATTGTTACTTTGGGAATTGCTATTTATAATCTATTTCCTCATATCAATAAAGACAATAGTAGCTGTATCTACAGAGAGGTTTTTAAATGGGTATATTTTTATATCAAAGACTAGTACATGAAGGTTTCTTTTAGAATATAAAAACAATTGCTTTGAAATGTTTGTGTTTTATTTTTATTTTTTGGAATTAATCTTTTTGGCTTTGATTTTTATCTTCCCAATAGACTTGATGGGGAAAGACAATTAGTAGACTCAGAAAAAAGTGAACCTATACACACTCATTCCCTATGCTATCTTTCATTCTTTTTCTAATAACAAATAAATAAATGAGAAGGGGAGGATGAAAGAAAAGAAGCAAAAATAACATATATTATAGGAAGCAATTATTTATCCTGCATTTTGATGTAGAAGGAAAACTTTAAAAAGATGATTACCTTTGTATCCTTCAGTAGATGTGAATATTAGTATGAAAGGATATTATGTGCAGAAAAGTGAGAGATTAAATTAGAACTTAAAATAAAATAGAATGAAGTTCAATGTCCTCATAAAAACATACTAGACACAATTACAAATTCTGGTCTTCTAGTCAATGAGTACCTGATTCTTAAAATAAATAGGTTTGGAGATAATAATATAAGGAGTATCTTGACATGATGGTTATAAAACCTAGATTGTGTTATTGATTCATAGTTCAGTGATTCTGTGCTTACTTTGTGTATGACGACAAGCTGACCTGGTCTTTGATAATACTGTGAGGCATGTCCCAAGCCTTCTCTATGTCCTGCTGGAGGTCACTGATCTAAAAAAAATAAAAAAACTATTATTGCTCATGTTTAAAGATTCCTTTGCCTTACTCAATAATTTCCATTGATTGAATCCCATTAATATGCCTGCACTGAAGTCCTGTAAACCGTGCCTGTCTTTCTCCCATCTGGCTTGTTTGGCTCAGAGCCTTCTTTGCATGAGGCAGAATTGAAAGAGAAATGTGTGTTTCTAATTCACTTTTGTCTTTACTTCTGTAGGATTAGAATTCACACAATGCATCATTTATTTTGTAAGAGAAGTCTTTCTTTAAGGAGATGTTCTGTTCTTAAAACTTATGACAGTAATCAGATGTTAAGCAAGGCTTCAGTTGACTTCATTCACAAATAGCTTAATTTGTTAATTTACTTGCTCACAAGGATTTATTAAGCCTCTACTACTAGATTAATTGCAAAGGCAAAAGTAGTGAACAAGACAGACAAAGTCTCATTTCTAATGAAGCTTAGCTCCAAGAAAAAGATAGATTTGGCACAATAATTATAAGATTAAGGATGTTATAAAGTGAGAAGAACACATACCATCAGGGTGTGCTGAGGGAACCAGTGAAGTCCTTTTAGAAGAAATGTCATTTAAGCAAATCCAGAAGGTTTAGTTTAGAATTGAAAATGTTGAAAGTGGGGAGGGAGTTTACAGAAAGAAAAGCTTATGAATGATCTGAGGTTAGAAAGAACATGACCCATTTGCAGAAAAATAGTTCCTTATAGCCAACATATAAAGAATGAGGTCACAAATGCTGAGGGTTGAGACTACAGAGATAGGCATGACTCATATCATTGGGAATCTTGTAGTCGTGCCAAAGATTTGGCCTTTTTCCTAAGGGCAATGACATATTTTTAAGTTGGGGAATGATATTTGCAATTTAAAATTATCTCTCTGGCTGTAATTGTAAAAATAGATCTGAGAACTGCAAGATCGAATGCAAGGAATCCAGTTATGAAGTTATTACAAACCTCTGGTTCCAGCAACATAGCAGACTAAAAGAGTAGGAAAAAAATCTTACTAAAAATATCTAGACATTCTGAAAAGAAAAAAAATAGTTAACATATTGTCATAAGAAAGACAGATGACAAAAATGAAGAAGGTGCTAAAATCCCAGGGAATCCAATAAGTGAGCTAGAACTATGGCTACCTGGAGGAGTTTATATGACTTCATTATTTGCAGGTTTGGATTTAATGCAAAGGTGTTTTTCTGAGCCTGAATGAGGTGTAAAGATGGAATTAAGATCTCAAAAAGCTGTGGCCTCAATGAAAAAGTGAAATGGATAAAAATCGACCCATTGGCTGCTGGTCTTGAGAAGATGTTTTTTCATCTGAGTTTTAACTCCTTGGATTCATACAGATTCGAGGGTCTTATTTATACTATCTACTTGGACTAAGAACACCCAGGAAACTAAATGAAAAATTCATCTGTGGAAACATTCCCATAACCCATGCCACAAGGATCATTTATGGAAAAACAAAACAGAAACCTGCCAAAAATGGTCTCAGGAACAACATTTGAAATATTTGGAGGAAAAAGTCTATCGTGGATTAAAAAAAAAAAAAACATTGGAGACAAAAAACTGCATAATTAAGCCAGAAAGAATTTTGAAAAACAAATTGATATTATTGAAAAGAATATGAAATGAATAGATATAAATAACACAAAAGAAGGAACAGTATAAAAAGATACTAATAAAAAAACAATATAGGCATATTAATATGCTATCATGAATCCTATTAGTACATGTGATTATAATGTATCAATAAAAAATAAGTCTGAAAAAACAAAGATACAAGAAATTTGGGGGAAAAGAAACTTCCAGGAATGAAATACATGATCACGTAAGTCAATAGGCATGTTAAAAATTCTGTTAGAGGGGCTAGGATTGTAGCTCAGTGGTAGAGTGCTTGCCTGGCATGCATGAGGCCCTGGGTTTGATCCTCAGCACCACATACAAAGCAATAAAATAAAGTTTAAAAAAAAATTCTGTTAGAAATAGCTAAAGAGAAAAATAATTAGAATTTGGATCTAAGAAAATTACCCATAATGTGGTGCAGGAAGTTAAAGAAATGAATTACACAAAAGGCAAATTAAGAAAAATAGAGGGACTGGGGTTGTGGCTCAGTGGTAGAACGTTTGCCTCGAATGCATGAGGCACTGGGTTCGATCCTCAGCACCACATACAAAACAAATAAATAAAATAACAGTTTAAAAAATCTTTAAAAAAAAGAAAAATAGAGTATACTTGAAATAGATGCACAGTGAATGGAGGACAGATACAAATCAATGAGAAAATGGCACTGAGTCTTTGATGTAAAACATGAATGTTCTGTTCAAGAGCCACACCTCTACAGGTTCTAAGCAGGATACAATGTATGTGATACATTATTATAAAATTTTAGAAAACCAAAGAGATGAAACATTTTGAGATCAACCATTAATGAAGAAAAGTGGTGAAATAAAAAGCAATGATAATCTACTAACAGACTTTCACCAGTACCATTGAAAGCCATACAACAGTTGGGAGACAATCATTACCAACATAAAAGACAGTGGTCCATTCCCAAGCTTTTACTTAGAAAAATAAATTTTAGGTTGTGTTTCTAGAAGAAAGAAATTGAATATAAAAGAAAAATGTAAGATACAAAAATTAATGGTAGTGCCAAAAAACATAAAAATAAACATATTAACTTTAAAGTATCAAAGATATTTAAAGTATCAAAATCAAGTTGCTACCTAAATCCTGGAAATTATAAGCAAAATGGAAATTAAAAATAAGGCTGAATATACTTTAAGCAGTCTTAGCCTCTTGTATTATTTAGAAATAAGATAAAAATATTTACTTTAGACTATTAATCGAATATATTCATCTTAAAGTTATAAATGACAGAATAAATGGCAGTAATTTTTATTTCACAACCATAAGGGAATATTTTAATACACTTTTCTCAGTAATTTGTAGACCAAAGATACCAAAAAATTACAGAACGTGGAAGTTTTGAGCAATACCATTTAAAACTTGATCTATTGGATACACCTACAGAAATCTACTCAGCCTTCCAGGAATGTCTATTTATTTCCAGTATAGAAAGAACATGTACAAAAATCCAACAAAAAGTTCCACAAACCAGAACTCAACAAACGTCAAGGAATCAATTTTATGTAGGTAAGTTCTCAGATAATATTGAAATAAAATTAATAATTGATAATCAAATTTCCTATTTCATATATTCTAAGGAAATCTAAAAATGCTTTTAAATAAATCCTGAGCTAAGGAACTCATGGTCTGAAAAGGAACAAAACAAAAATCTGCCATCATAATACCATGTAGTAATAGTAATTCCATAGATGCTTCGAAAGAGCACATGAAAGTGGTGTGAGGGAAGACTTCCTGAAGGAGTTGATGCATGTATAAAATAGTAAACTGCAAATAGGTGTTGACTAGGTAAGATGCTTCTGCTGTACTTTTTAATTCATTCTCAAAATTTCAATGCAATTCACACAACATAAAAATTACCAACTTCAAGGGTACAATTCAGTGGTTTTTAGGATATTCACAAAGTTATACAACCACCATGGTTATCTAATTTCAGTGAATACCTTTATCACTCCAAAAGTCAATTCCATACCCTCTATCCCCAGCCTTTGGCAATCACTAATCTATTTTCTATCTCTATGGACATTCACATAAATTCAGGACATTTATATAAATGGAAACATGTGAAATGTGGCATTTTGGCCTGACTTTTTTCATTTAGCATAATGCCTCAAGATTTATCTATGTCATAGCATGTATCAGTACCCATTCCATTTTATTCCTGAATAATATTCCATAGAATGGGTATGGCACATTTTGTTTATCCATTTATCAGTTGATGGACATTTGAGTTGGTTCCATTTGTTTGGACATTATGAATAATACTGCTATAAACATTTGTGTACAGTTTTATGTAAACATGTTTTCTATTTTCTAGAGTATATATCTAAGAATAAAATTGCTGGGTCATATGCTAGCTCTATGTTTACATTGCCATGGCCAGGTAAAACTTTGTGTGGCATTATGTGCATGCATGGAGTGTGTGTGTGGGAATACTCATAGCACAAAGCAGCAGTGGTCAAAAATAAAAGCAATTACGTTAGTATCAGAATACCATGAATAAACGCCCAAAGGTGAACAGCTGTATTTATTTTGTATTGAGAGGAACAGAAGTTAGTATTGCTGCATCACAAAATTGCAAAGCAGAGGGTTAAAGGATATAGACACTTGATAAGAAAAAATGTTCCCACTGGTAACTATGTTACCTTAGGCAAGACAGGTAACATCTTTGAGCTCTGGTTCATTCAGCAGAAAAGTGAGATTAATATTTTTTATCCTCTATCTTCCTAGGATTATGAGAAATAAATGGAAAAGAGATAGCAAAAGTGCTCCTGAGATTTATGATGTGCAATAGCAGAAATCTAGTTATAACATAGGTCTAACAAGGATGATGCCTACGCCCAATACCATATAGGTAATATAGCTTTAATATTCAAGAATGCCATAAATTCATTCTTATGAAGTAAAAATATTGATTCACACCACCCATGTGTGTTCTTCTGATAGTTGATAAACCTCAGAAACAATTATTTGTTGATTTATCATCAACTTTACAATCTGGTTAGATATTCTTAGCGTAAAAATTAATATGTACTTTTTTCACAGTGATTTTTGTTTTTCTTTTTTTTGGGGGGGGGAGACTGGGGATAAACTCAGGGGCACTCAACCACTGAGCTACATCCCTAGCCCTCATTTTGAATTATTTACAGACAGGGTCTCACTGAGTTGCTTAGGGCCTCACTGTTGCAGAGGCTAGCTTTGAACTTACAATCCTCCTGTCTTAGCCTCCTGAGCTGCTGAGATTACAGTCATGTGCCACTGAGCCCAGCTCACAGTGATTTTTTTACCTAAATAATTTCATAATACTTCATTTAGTGTTACTCTACTAAACAAACCTCATTCTTAAGGCCTAAATATAATAACACTTTATTATTTGATTACATAATAGTCTAAGACGTTTAACAGGAGCAGGAGAGTAGAGGAGTACATGGGGAAACTCTGATCCATTCAGTCATTGGACCCAGGATATTTCCATCCTGAGACTGTCATCTCCAACAAATGTATTCAAGTTTTCTATGGATAAAAAAAATAATGGAGGACATTTTATGGGTCAGGAGTAGAAGTGATTCACAGTAGTTCTGCTCACATTCTTGTTGCCACAACTTAGTTACACAACCTCACTCAAAATTCAGGGAGGTGGAAAAATAGATTTCAGTCATTTTCCCAGAAGGAAAAAGAGAATGATATATACTGGTGAGCACTAGTGTTATCTGCTCTAAGTATTTGATTGATTGATTGATCTAATTCAATCAGTTTTTTGAAAAATACTTTAGTGAATGAACAAGATGGAGACAAAATGGCAATTTGTAATTCATTCAGGACTTGTAACAAATTCTGATTCCTTTATTCCTATGAGATTTTTAGCAAAAGATTACATCTGCCTTTGCCTGTTTCTTTATCAATAAATCTTCATAATAAAATCCACTTCAGAGATCCGTATTGAAGATGAAATGAAATAACACCCAAGAAATCCTCATAGGTACAGACTAGACAATCAATGTAAGTTATTTCTTCATCTTCCTTCTTCACTGTCATCCCAGCCACCATGCCTAAAGCTGCTTGGGGAATTGAAGAGGAACCAGATAACTTTCATTGTGAAAGATTCATAATCTGACAAGTGTGACAACACAGATGAGGATCAGAGCAGGTTGGGTTAAGTGTACCATCTCACATGTGTGTAAACAACATTGATAGCATTAATAGAATTATAAAATCTTGGTCCTTCAAGAGTATTCAGTCTTCTCAATTCCAGATAGGGAAGTAAGTGGTAAAATGTCTTTGCTAAAGTAAATCTAACATTTCTGTAAGACTGTTATGGCTCAGACAAGGTGCTTTGCAGACATTAAGCCATTTATCTAAATTATAATGCTTATAACACAGCAGTATGAGAAATATACTATTTTAGCCATTTTTAAATAAATAAGTACACTGAGACTTAGGTTAAAACCAAAAGATGGAGAACATCACTAGGAAAGACAGGATGAGGACCCAGGAAAGAGGCTAAGATAGATGCTGAAGGATAGTGACTCCTACTGAACAAGGTATTTGGAGTCACTAAATCAAATCACATTGGGAAATTTAAAATGTAGTAGGTCTAATGGGGGAGGTGGGGGGCAGGAAAGGGGAATGGGTATAGTAAATATGGTTGATAAAAATATATATAAAAAAATATATAC
>CM053417.1:113125146-113154794 GCA_028644305.1 Xerus rutilus
TATGAAGAATGTAATCTGCTTATAATTTTGTGCAAAGTTAGAAAAATTATGATTGAAACAATTTTTTTCTATTTGCCTCAACAAATGTTTTCAGTGAATAGTGTGTACAGCTTCTGATAATTTGTTTTTTTCTGTTATGTTTGCCAACATGTATTAAAATGCAACTTTTGGGAAAAAAAATAAAATAATAAAAAAAAAATAAAAATAAAATGTAGTAGGTCTAGCATGGGAAAGCTGGGTAAAGTATATATAGAAACCCTTGGTTCTATCTTGAAAGTCTTATGTTAATCTAAAAATAAAAGATAGAATTTTTAAAATAATTGTGTACCTGCATGGGTGTGTGTGAGAGAAAAAAAAATATGTATCTGAAGAAGACAACAGTGAAAAAGGAAGTAAGGGAATTATAGTATTCTTATTACCATTTGGAGAGTTGATGCAGAAAAAACAGGTTGTCCAAAGTCACATAGCCAGATAGAAGCAAAAGCTGTGCACACTTCAGTACTCCTTTTATAAAATAAAACAAAAGGTCAGCTTGAAAAGTGAGAGAGATCTAAGTGGATAGTATTTAGGACCAAATACAATGTTAGCAAATTTACATTCATTATAGTTTCAGACTGTACAAGTTAAGTCATGGGAAGCAAATGTTTAAAAATGACTGATGCCAAGTTTAACAAATTAAGAGTTAAAATATGCTCTTCCTCATAAATACCAACAGGATAATTTACTTCACCATATGCAAATAGTGCTCTGGTTTTAATCAGTAACATATTGCATAGTGAATGCTAACCTGTGACTTGGTCCATTAAAATTAATTGGTAAACATGGCTGTATTTTCAGAATGTAATTGCAACATTTATTAATGAAGGCATGAAATGGCCTTCCATGGTTTCATGTCTGCTAATGGGGATTTTATAAAAGCATTGAATAATATTATTTCAGGTTCCAGCGTTGAGCCCTGGCATTGCATTTTAAATTGTTGTTTTCATAATTTCCTGAATTGACATTAGGGATGACATATGTTGAAAAACCCAATGTAAACATGCAACAAAGAAAAAATATGTCTATATGCATAATATATATGTACATGAAAAATGTATATGTATGCATGTATAATCTGTAAGTTTAATCTTCCTTTGCTTGACTAGTCACTGAAAATATTAACAATAACATTATATTTATATTATATAATGGCCATAACATACAGAACTTTCTATGTGTCAGGCACAGT
This sequence comes from Xerus rutilus, assembly GCA_028644305.1. NCBI lineage: Eukaryota > Metazoa > Chordata > Mammalia > Rodentia > Sciuridae > Xerus > Xerus rutilus. Next base: position 113,126,375 of record CM053417.1, read on the forward strand.
TTTAAGACTTTCAGATGTATCAACTCACAAACTACAGGAAGTATGTGATTTATAAGTAATTAGCTTTTGATGACATCCTCATTCCATGTGCACAAAACCAGAAAATCACCACTTGCCATGGAAAGAAAGTGACTAGTTTCTGCAGGTTCAGTCTTAGAATACAAAATGTAGGTAATGGAGTTTAGAAGGCATGTTTAGAAACAGACTCATAGACTATTGTGCCCTCATGACAACCCTACCAATCCCTACAAACCCTGCAGTCACACATGTCCCCTTTGCATATAAATTGGCTTGCCTGACCTCCAAATCTGTCTAAATTTTTCACTTTAGCTCTTTATACTCTGAAGATCTGCCAAAGGAAATCTATTTGTAATAACAAGAATCCTCTTTAACAATGGTACTTTCCCAGTCTAGAATATTCATAAAATGTAAATTAATGGGGTTTAATTCAAAGGGAGGTATTTTTCTTCATACTTGGCAGAATAATTGAGCTAGGATGATGGGAGCTAAGATGCACTCTTTAAAATATACTAATCAAGAAAGACCTCACCATAATGAGACTTTGAAGTTAGTAGACAGCCAACTTTGAATACTGGAGAAATACCATTCCAGGCAGAGAGAATAAGACAGGAGTTGGCCTGATGTACTAAGGGAACAGTAACTATCTACAAGTCCAGTAAGAAGGACTGGGGAAGCAGTGGGGAGAAGAGTAAGAGAACAAGTCATCTCGGGGGAGATGGTCATGGGGTCTTATAAAATACTTATAAAGACTTTTGTTTTTGCTTTGTTTGAGATGGCAAAACCTTGAAGAATTTTGAGCAGTACAATATGGATTTGCTCATGTCTTATAGGATCGCTGTGGCAGTTTTCTTGCAAAGTATATATACAGAGGCAAGGGTGAAAAGAAGGAAGGCCAGTTGGACCACTACAAGTAATCAGAATCTGATGGGAAATACTGATTGTTCTACCAAAGGAGAAGGAGTTCATAGGTGAAGGTAGTTAGGTTTGCTAAAGGATGGGATGTGAGATGTGAGACAAAGAATAGTCAACAATAATTTAGCTATGATGATTGGCATGAGAAACTGAAATAATTGAGTTACTATTATCTGAGATGAGGTAGGAGAAGGTAGTTGAGAAAATATCAGGAATCCAGTGTTGCACATGTAGAGCTGGAGATGTCAGATACCAAGCAGAAATGTTTAGAACAGAGTTGAAAATGGAAGCCACGGTAACTTTAAAATTATATGAAATCTTTGAGACTTACAAGATGGCCAGAAAACCTGGGAAAGTTTTTAATTTTTTCTTACATGCTGTCAATTTGGTGAAACATGGAGCATTTGGGGTAGGGGATAATATTTCTGAATAGGCTACTGCTGATGGTCTGGAAGTTTCATTAAGAAACAGAACCCTAAAGGAGATAGCAAGGAAGGGAAGATAGAAGAGCACAAAAGCAAAGCCTCAAACTATTTTTTTTCTTTTGGCAGTACTAGGGATGGAACCCAGGGCTGCTCTACCACTGAGCTACACTCCAGCTTTTTTTATATTTTATTTTGAGGAAAGGTCTTGCTAAGTTGCTGAGGCTTGCCTTGAGCTTATGATCCTCCTCCCTCAGCCTCCTGAGTCACTGGGATTACAGGTGTGGACCACCATGACCAGCTAAGCTTCATTCTTTTTAAACAGTGCCCTGAAAGAAAAAGAAAAAACTCCCTGTCTTGTATCTCAGCTCTGCACTCATGGACTTCTGCCCCATTCCACTTGCTTTTCAGAATTGATCTAAAGCCATTAATTCAGCTTCTGGAGATCCTCTGTTCCCCAAGAACCAGGTTGTTTGTAAAATTATTTCTATGAACAATTCCAAAAGTGGCCCATCTTATTTGGAGATAAAATACTGTTTGATTTTAAAAGCAAAATCATCTCTAATTAAATAGTTTGGTTTAAATCTCTAATTTTCTACGCTCCTTCACAATATCCCTTGAAGCTCTTTCCTCATATAGCTGTCATTCATCTCAAAGGGTACCTGGTCACTGTAAACGAGACGATCATGGAGCTTCACCATGGTGTGACAGTGGTTCAACTCTCTCATTCCCAGCAACTCCTGACTTTCTGAAAATTCAAAGCTCTGCCACTGCTTGATTTTGTAACAATTCAGAGTTCTAACTTAAGCCCTATTGTCTCCAACACTCCTGCTTTTAATTAATGAATTAATTAGAATTTTGTTTAGGGAGAATGTTGTGACATCTCTGGAGATAATTGGAGACATCCTGTGGCGTGGCAGAGCCAGACTTGGGAATGAATCTCTTCTCTGAGATATTTTCAAGTGAAAACAGGAAATTGACATAAGAAAAATAAATGACATATGGAACCTCAGGTGACTGGGGGAAAAGTCTCTGTTGAAAAGATAAGAATATGAAAGCACACATAATTAATGATATAGAATTATTAACCCAGTTTTGTTTGTCATGTTAATAACTTCATATGGAGGCTCAAGTCTAAGATTTGTGTAGGGGCTGACCTTGTTCCAGAAAGAATGCTTGGGAACTGGATCTAGGAGATATTGTACAGCTACTTTGCCATGAATATATACATGCTTGGGAAGCACAGTAGGGAAGGCCTCTAATTTTCCAGCAGAGATGATACAAGGATGGTTATTATCAACCTAGTGCTGCCTCACCTCTTCTCAAATATAAAATATGGATCTCCATTATTCATAGCAGTCTATTAAGGCTTCTATTTCATTCCTCACATCTCTACTATGGCACCAGGCAGAACTCCATACAGAATGCATAATTGCTAAACTTTTATTTTGATGGCTTCTGGAAAATATAAATTTTTAATAATTTGGACAATTTCAAGAGCTTCCTTTTGTTATGACTTCAACCTTGTAGTTGGATCACCAAATTTTTAATCTAGGTCATAAATCAAGAAAAGGAAGTCAGAAAATGAAGCTAACTATGAGGTTATGGGAAAAAACCAAGGGCATCATAACCAAAACCAATGATTTGCTCTTATAATTATTTATTAGATATAAAATTCAGAAGAATACATAATCAGATGCTAAATTCACACCTGATGCTGGCCAATCTCCCACTTCCTGCCTTATCTATCTCTTCATACAAGACTTGCTATTCCCGCCTTTAGCCTGGGAGCAGATTGTATGACAGAATAGAGTAAGTTATGTTTTATAATCATAACATATTGTGATTTATAATCATAAAAATCTTTATAACATATGAGAAACCATAAAATTAAAAACTTACAATAGAAATAAAATTTTAGTGTCATCCAATTCAACTCCCTCATTTTACAGATGAGAAAGTAAAGTCAAAGGGTAAAGAGTAACTTGCCTAGGATTTTTAAAAAGCTGGTTAGATAGAACGCTACTGAGCTATAAAAAGGAACAATTTATAGCCATAACAATTGTGCATGAATTTCCAGGGAATTAAGCTGAGTAAACAGTCAATCTCAAATGGTTATATATTGTATGATTTAATTATACATCTTTCTTGAAATGACAAAATTATAGAAATGGATAATGGATTAGTAGTTTTACATGGTTTAAAGTAGGTAGATGTCTCTATATAAGGCTAACAAGGGAGATTTTTTGACAGCAGAATGCATCTTGATTTCTTGATGCAGCACAACCTTTCATTTCTCTGGTTGTACACAATGTAGCATGCACCATGTATGCAGTGTTACATGTACCTAGGGTAATGATATCCATCTCATTCCACCATCTCTCCTGCCACCATGCTCCCTTCCCTTCCCTCCCTCTCCTTTGCCCAATCAAAGATCCTTCATTCCCCCCACCCCATTATGGATCAGTATCCACTTATCAGAGAGAACATTAGGCCTTTGGTTTGGGGGGATTGGCTTACTTCACTTAACATGATATTCTCCAACTCCATCCATTTTCCTGTAAATGCCATGATTTTATTCTACTTAATGCTGAGTAATGTTCCATTGTGTATATATACCAGAGATTTTTTGATCTATTTATCTATTGAAGGGCAGCTAGGTTGGTTCCACAGTTTAGCAATTGTGAATTGTGCTGCTATAAACATTGAAGTGGTTGCGTCACTGTAGTATGCTGTTTTTAAGTCCTTTGGGTATAGACTGAGGAGTGGGATAGCTGGGTCAAATGGGGGTTCCATTGCAAGTTTTCTAAGGCATCTCCTTACTGCTTTCCAGATTGGCTGCACCAATTTGCAGTCCCACCAGCAGTGTATGAATGTGCCTTTTCTCCCACATCCTCGCCAGCACATATTGTTGTTTGTGTACTTGATAACCACCATTATGACTGGTGTGAGATAAAATCTTGAGTAGTTTTGATTTACATTTCTCTAATTACAAGAGAAGTTGAACATTTTCTCATATATTTATTGATCAATTGTATATCTTCTTCTGAGAAGTGTCTGTTCAGCTCCTTAGTCCATTTATTGATTGGGTTGGTTATTTGCTTGGTGATAAATTTTTTGAGTTCTATATATGTCCTGGAGATTAGTGCTTTATCTGATATGCATGTGGCAAAAATTTGCTCCCAAAATGTATGCTCTCTATTTAGATCACTGATTGTTTCTTTTGCTGAGAAGAAGCTTCTTAGTTTGAATCCATCCCATTTATTGATTCTTGATTTTATTTCTTGTGCTTTAGGAGTCTTGTTAAGGAAGTCAGACCCTAATCCAACATGATGAAGATTTGGGCCTACTTTTTCCTCTATTAGGCACAGGGTCTCCGGTCTAATTCCTAGGTCTTTGATCCACTTTGAGTTGAGTTTTGTGCATGGTAAGATAGGGGTTTAGTTTCATTTTGATGCATATGGATTTCCAGTTTTACCAGTACCATTTGTTGAAGAGGCTATCTTTTCTCCAGTGTATGTTTTTGGCATCTTTGTTTAATACGAGATAACTGTATTTATGTGGATTTGTCTCTGTGACAAAAGGGATATGAATAGAAAAAGAAGATCTCAAACTATCATTATTTGCTGATGATATGATTCTATACTTAGAGGATCCAAAAAATTCCACCAGAAAACTTCTGGAATTAATAAACGAATCCCACAAAGTAGCAGAATATAAAAACAATACTCATAAATCAAATGCATTTGATGAATCCTCTGATAAATTCAGAAAACTACCACATTCACCATAGACTCAAAAAAATAAAATACTTGGGAATCAATTTAACAAAAGAGTTGAAAGACCTCTACAATGAAAACTACAGAACACTAAAGAAAGAAATTGAAGAATATCTTAGAAGATGGAACAATCTCCCATGTTCCTGGATGGGCAGAATCAATATTGTCAAAATGGCCATACTACCCAAGGCACTATACAAATTCAATGTGATTCCAATTAAAATATCAACATTGTTCCTTATAGAAATAGAAAAGGCAGTCATGAAATTCACTTGGAAAAATAAGAGACCCAGAATAGCAAAAGAAATTCTTAGCAAGAAGAGTGAAGCAGGAGGCATCACAATGCCAGACCTTAAACTGTACTACAAAGCTATAGTAACAAAGACAACATGATACTGGCACCAAAATAGACATGGAGTCCAATGGTACAGAATAGAAGTCACAGAGACAAATCCACATAAATACAGTTATCTCAGACACAAAACATAAAACCTGTTTGTGAAAAGATATTTTCCTCTGACTTGCTTTTTTAGGACCAACAAGCACCCTATTTGTATATCACCTCTGCAACCCAAACAAATGCATTGGAGAGAGAACAGGGTTTACCACATAACTATTGTGTTTGTTAGTAGAGTGTCTATCTGAGGGCTTGGATAAGGTATTGCAAAATGGGCCCCAATCCATGAGTTATGTTCTATATAGAGTTGTAGACTCTGAGTAAAAGTCTCAAATAGAACAAAAGGCTGAAACTATGTAAGTATACAACTAGATATGAATAAACTTTGAAAGAGGCTATAGAAAGATTTTCAGTGGGCCTAATGTGTGGGACAACTAAGAGGGCCTTGGCTCATGAAACCAACCTTTAATTCATCTGGGCTAGCCTTGGCCTCAGTATTTTGGTAGTGTTACCAATTATTTGCATCAATATCTAGGCAGACATGTAGTTGGAAGCTCCAGAATATTTGGGAGAATGAACAAGGGAAACTATTGAATAATTTAAAGATATTGAACTGAAAATGGGTGATCTTGCTGGAGATTTGTGGGCCATGGAAACTTGTCCCTTTGCCTAGGTGGCTCCTGGGTCTTCTATTAACATGGGTTCATCTGTTATAATAAGTGTTTCCTTTTCCCTCCTCCCCCTCACATCACTACATTTTCAAGATTCCTGTGCCAGAATCATTGATGCCATTCAAAGGTAAATGTGCTGGTAGAACGATAAACTCATGATGGTTTGCCTGGGTCTGTCTCTGTTTTAATCACAAGCATCCTGTGGTCCCAGGAACCATCTCAGTCCCAGATATACCAAAAAATAGTAAAGCTAGGTGATAGCCAAGGTCAGAGATCAATAGAGAAGGTCATATATCACTAAAAGATTTCCCACAGTGTCATTTATAATGATGAATTCACTCCAATCCAGGCTTAGAAATAGGATTTTTATTGCCTACATGGAAAGTAGATCCATTTTGTTGGGAGACCCACATCATCCCTGTTCATTGAAACCCACACATAAAGCCAAATGCCCCTGGAGGACTGGTTGTAGCAGATCAGGGCATTTTCTTTTCACAGGCAAGCTTCTTGCAAAGAAAGTTGGTAGAAATGTGCTACGTGAGCAGGGAATCAGAACAAGGAGCTTGAATTTGGTGATCCATGACAGAGTCAGCTGAAGTGGATATAAAAGTGCTAGAGTTTAGAAGTATGTATACACACACACACACACACACACACACACACACACACACACACACTACTCTTTTTCTTATACAACCCCAAATGAACAAAAAGTTTCACTACATAATTCTCACCCTGTGGCATATGAAAACCTCAGATATTTTCCACTTCATTCTATTTGATTTTTAATGGTTCTTTAAAAATGCTCGGGAATTACTATGATCAAATCTGACAATCATATGTTCATAGCCTTTCTCCAAACAAGTTAAATGCCACTAGACTAGGTTTCTGCTAACTAAACTTCTCTCACTTTCCCATTCAGTCTCTCTGTACACCCAGGTCACTGTTGTAATTAAAGTTGTATGTTAGAACTCTGAAATCTGACATTTCAGAAGCAGCTTTCCACCTAGCTTTAATAGCATATCCTCTGTGTAGGATTTTGAGTAGGTATTTTACTATATTAATGTCCATAGAGATAAATTCATTTCAAAATTTTTGGGAACACATCTGTCTTATCCCCAAAGAACATCCTACAATTGTTAACAAATATCTCATTTTCCAGAACTTGACAAGTAACCAAGTATACTCCCATATTTTACTTATTTGAGTACCCATGTGCCTAAGTCTGTTTGTGCTTCTGTAACAAAATATCACAGACTGGGTAGTTTATAAATAATAGAAATTTATTTCTCACAGTTCTCAAGGCTAAAAAGTCCAAGATCAATGTCAGCAGATTTAATGTCCCATAAGTTGCTCTCTGCTTTCTAGATGGTGTTTTGTTGCTGCATCCTCCAGAGAGGGTAAATACTGTCTTTACATGGCAGAAAAGACAGAAGGACCAGGCAGCTCTCTGAAGCCTCATTTATAAGGGCATTAATCCCATTCACAAGGGGAGAGTCCTCATGACTAAATCATATCCAAAAAGGTCCCACCTTTTAACACCATCACAATGGGGATTAAGGTTCAACATGAATTTTGGAGATATACAAACTATTCAAACCAAAGCCCTATAAAATATAGCAACAAGTATTACTGCTTTCGAATTTTATAAATGTAAAACTAAGGCATATGGAAATTAAGTCATTTCCTCAAATAGAACAGTCAGTAAATGAAAGAGATTCCACTACTGGTAGGATCAGCACCAAGATGGCAGGAGATGATACATAAAACTTTGTCTTACTTTACTTCTAAATAGGGTGTCTAACTCAGTACGGTCTGCCCTCTTCCTTTCCTCCTGTTTCTCTAGAGAATTCCCCTCGGACATTAAACTTTTTCTTATCTATAAAAAATGGACAACTTGAGAGAAGAATATAATAGGAAAATACATAAAAGTGATTTCTTTACCAACAAATGGCTTTATAATTATTAGCATATAATAATTAATTTAATAGAGTTTGCAACTCTAGAAATATATTCATGAAGATAATGTTGTTTGCAAGACTTACTTGGCTTTTGAGCTTCGTTCTTAAAAATATATGATAATCTTAGAAATAACCTTATAGTATTTTTTAAATTACTTAGGCATTTTTGCCTGATAAGAGGTAAAGAAATAGTTTTAATGGGAAATGTGCACATATGGTTTGTTTAAGATCATTATACTGTTAAATGATTTAATATAAAATTTAATTAAAATAGAGTAATAATCATAATTTACAAAGACAAATTTTACTGTTTACCACTTTTAAAATGATGTAGGCATTTGATTAATTTTAAATTAATTATTTAAGGAAAATGTATAATTTCTCAACAGATGAAATTCAAAAATTACATAAATATTTGATTTAGTGATTGAATAGACAAACCACAGATTAAAATTGAATCATGTATTATGGTACTTTAAATTGATAAGCATTATTTTGATGGCCTATCAGAATTCTTGTATTTTGAATTTAAAAATCTCAATTTGCCTATTTGTAGAATTTTTTTTGTTGCTAAGTGACAACAAGTGGGAGAGGAGTTAGTCACTGCTTTTTTGCAGTGTGCAAACAACACCTGGAAGGTGTGGATGGTCCTCATTGTCAATGAATGAAAATTCACATTTATATAATTTTTACCACTTATTTTTTTCACATCACTTTGGAAATCCTAGAGTAATCTCAATGTGCAAATTGAAATTTTGGACCAAATTGATGCAATTTGTGGCTCTGGCAGAGGTTGTCTAGTCTTACAGAGATATTGTCCTTTCTGTGCTCCTCATCAATCAATATTTTCACATCAGTGTGTTCCATATGTCCTGCCCTACCCATTAGTTCATTACTAAATTTAAAAATATTTGACTGAGAATATAAAAGGTTTGAAACTTTATAATACAGAAGATCTCCTTGGTAGTTTATAGATAAGTGATTATTTGTATGCATACTGAGTGGGCTCATATAATTTCCATTAATTTTTTTATATATATATAAAGCATACATATAAATATTGTGAAAAGAGATCATAAGCACTTCTCTTTAATGAACTATCATAATGATTTCATCTTTTAATCATTTCAAGAAAAGGATCAACACCAATACTCTATTAGTAAGGCTAGACTGAGTTATGCTTCAGTAACAAACATCCTAAAACTCCCAGTAACTTAATCCACCTAAAAATTATTTTTCAAGCTGAGTGCAGTGGTACATACCTATAGTCCCAGTGGTTCAGGAGGCCGAAGCAAGAAGATTGCAAGTTCAAAGCCAGCCTCAGCAACTTCGCGAGGCTCTGAGCAACTTAGCGAGACCCTATCTCAAAATAAAAAATAAAAAGGGCTGGGGATATGGCTCAGTAGTAAAGCACCCCTGGGTTCAATCTCCTGTACCAAAAAAATATTCATTCAGATGGAGAGCATACATCCTTAGGGGTGTCTGCTCATGGTTTCTCATTGGCACTTGCTTTATAATAACTATAGCAGAGTGGTAGAAGTGTGGCTTGCACTGGCTTTTAAAGGTGACAAGTGAAAATAATACAAGTGACTTTAGGTCACATTTTATGGCCAAAGCAAGTTACATGGCTATGCCAAGGAGGCAAGAAAACATAACCTCATCATATTTCTAAATAGTACTGGTAACTACCACAGATACAACAGATGCAAAATTTCATAAATTGAGAATGGAAAATGCTGTTCTAAAGGCCACTCTCCCCAGTGTGACAGGTATGGATATTCATGTGCTGGCATTTTGTAGTTACCTACTTCTTTTTATGCCTTTCCACTAAGCCTCCAGTTTCTCCAACACTATAACAGATGAATATTAGCAAGTGCATCATAACTTTTCCAAGTTTTTCAAGCCACTTTTTAAAGGGTGCACACTCTCTAATGAGAGAATCAAACATTAAGATTGAAAACAGAGCTGTCAACACTGATATGATCCACTTTTCTGGTAATCACTGAATATCTTTTTTAGAATACTTTTTTAAAATTGTAGATGGATGCAATATCTTTATTTTATTTATTTACTTTTATGTGGTGCTGAGGATCGAACCCAGTGACTCACACATGTGAGGCAAGCGCTCTACCACTGAGCCACAGCCCCAGCCCCACTGAATATCTTTGACTAGTTGTCTAATACAACTTGATCCAAGAGACATTGTTAATAAGGATTTGTTATTTCAAGCTTATTTTATGAATTATTATATTTATTTTCCTAGAATATTAAAACTAATTATATATCCATACTACATAGAGTTCAAAAGCAAGCAGAACTATGTTAGAGAAGTCAGGATAATTGTATTTAAAGAGAAGTGACTGGAACAGTGCATAGGGCTCAGAGATTCTGCTTTTGGTGGAATGAAATTATATATTTATATATGTACATGTTTATGCATACATAAATATGGGGAGAATGTGTTATATTTTTGTGGATGCTGGATAACAAGTGTGTTCATTTTATTAAAATTCATGAAGTTGTACTTTTATTTTTGCACTGTTCTGTATGACATATTTCAATACAAAGTTCACTTTAAAATCACTAACTGAATATCTATAATTTCTTCTATTATAGGATTTTATTCCATAGGGAAGATAGAGGGAAAATGTTTGTGCCCTTTCTTTTGCTGCTCTTCTTTAATTCCCCCCTCCCTTTCTGTTCCATAGAAGACACTTTCTTAGTACTTTCTCTAATCTATGTTGTGTACATGTGAGGTTGATATGGGGAGAAAAATCTTGAAGAGTTCGGATTCACCCAGTGTTTGTTTCTCACCCATCCCTGAAAGTATCTGCCTCTCCTTAGATATTAGGTCCATTGGTTGCTCTGCAAACTCAGTTCTCCAATGGATCAAGGAATTCACAAATTTGCAACTGCTTGTCATTGTATAAAACGGTGGTGGCAACACTCTTTTCCAGCTTTCAATATCCCTCAGCTCTGTCTTTGTGTGTGTGTGTGTGTGTGTGGTACTAGGGATCGAATCCAAGGGCACTCTATTTCTGAGGTACATCCTCAGCCCTTTTTATTTTTTATTTTGAGACAGGGTCTCACTGAGTTGCTTAGGGCCTCACTAAATTGCTGAGGCTGGCCTTAAACTTGTAATCCTCCTGCCTCAGCCTCCGGAATTACTGGGATTACAGAGGTGTACCACCATGCCTAGCATCTTTGTCCTTTGCTTTTCTATTTGTCCTTTTTGTTCTTGATATTTTTGAAGAGAAAGGACAATGATCTTCAAGACTATCCCATAAGGTTTCCTCATGACTAAATTCAGGTGATTTTTTATGCAGGAATACCACCAAAATGGTTGTATGTGCTTCCTAGTGCATGCTATCAGGAGGCCCCTGAGGCTAGTCAACCCCAGCACAGAAAGTGTTAACTTTGGCAATCTGATTAAGTGGGATCTTCCAGGCCCTTCACTAAGTCATTCATTTCCACTTGGTAATTGATGAAAAATTGGGGTAGATATTCTTCCTCACCAAATGTTTACCAATTAAGTATCCATTAATGATTTTTTAACTCCATCATTCCATATTTATTGATTGGCAATTTTCTGTGAAGAATTTTCTTCCTCACCATTTATTTACACATATATTTTCCCTATCTTTATCCAGTAAGTTATTCATTAGCTCTATTTATTTTGATGTGCAAATTATTCCATATTTGACTACTAGTAACTTCTTAACCAGGCACCTCTATCCTTTTGGAATGTCCCTAGGATTTTTTAAGGACTAATTACTTTCTACTGAATAAGATATTCCAGGCTCATCTCATGTTTTCCAGTACTGACCTTGAATCCACCTTTCTCCAAGGAATCCTAGTTCATTTTATAAGAGAATTTTATTTAAAAAGCCAAGATCTAGCTACTAGGTGTCCTTATTTCTATTGATTACATATGTGAATTCATGCTGATACTTGAAATTTTAATCCAATATAATAATATACATATTAGATTACCCCCTATATATCAATGCCTCCTTTATCCACCAGTGGAAAACCTGGCTTCAATTATCTTCAATAAATTTACTTAAAAGATAAATTCTCTGTTATATAACCAGTCTTACCATTACAACCCCTGCCCTCACCCAGACACCTTAACTTACACAAGGTCTGACATCCCACTCAGCTGCCACTCTTCTTCCATATGATTGGCTTTCTCACCACAAAGGATTCCAATGCCAACCTTGCAAGCAGCTTTTGGAGTAAATTGAAGAAAGGAAGGGAGGCAGGAAGGGGCAAACTTAATTTTTCATGAATTTAGAATAAAATTCTGCATTGATTTATTTCTTCTTTCAGCACTTTAAATTTTCAATTCTGTATCTTCTATGTTTCTGATGAAAGACCAGTCATATTATTGTGTTAAATGTATCATTTCTCTCTGGTTGCCTTGAAGATTTTCTTTTTGGTTTTCAGCATGTTGACTCTGATGTGCCTGGGTGCAGTTTCCTTTGTATTTATCCTATCTAGGCTTCATTGACTTTCTCAGATACTTGGTTTTAAATATTTCACAAAAAATACATTGTAGATATTATTCTATATTGTATCACCTTCGTTTGAAAATGAATGATTTTATTCTAGTACGCAATTTTGATGGATTCAAATTTAAGACACTTTTTGGCGGTGGACAGCTGAATCTATTCACTTCCCAGCTTTCCAGATATTGTGTTTTCCTAGGAATCTTGGAATCTTATTCACACAGAGAATTTGGCTGGAGTTGATATGCAGATTTCACATCTGCCTCTTGTATGGCTCTCTCCTTCAGGACGAGCCCTCTCACTTTCTCACTGCTCTATGAGCTAAAAGCCTCATCCTCAGATTCCTCAAGCAGATGAGATTGTGGCTTTCTCCTTGAGTCTTGACAGGTAAGACTATAGATTTCTGCTTGAGTTTAGCAACCTTGTGATGCACAGACTGAGGATTCCCCTCAGGCAAAAAAGTCCTATGAATACAAATTGAAGCCACTGCAATATTCTTCTTTCAAAGTCAACTTCTATTTTCTTCCTGCTTTAGCTCCATTCTCCATACCTTCAAAATAGTTTGTAAAATAGACATTTCAAATTTTTTTTTCCTTTTGGGTACTGGGGATTGAACTCAGGGGCACTCAACCACTGAGCCAAATCCCCAGCCCTATTTTGTATTTTATTTAGAGACAGGATCTGAATGAGTTGCTTAGTGCCTTGCTTTTGCTGAGGCTAGCTTTGAACTCACAATCTTCCTGCCTCAGCCTCCCGGGCCACTGGGATTACAGGCATGTACCACTATGCCTGGCTCAAGTTTTTAAATTATCTATAGGATTGCTAGTTGGACACAAATTATTCTGCCATTGCCTGAACAGATCTGTCCTCTTCATTTTAATTTTATTTTTCAAATCCTTTCAATTTGTGACATTTGCCTGACATATTTTATTCTATTCATGGGTTTATCTGAATTATGGTTTATACTAATATTGTTTTCTATAATAACTATTTAGATTTATTATCTACTGTAACATCTTAGTTTTTGCTTTCTTTGTACTCTAACTCCTCTCTCTCTTTTTTTCTTTCTGGCTTTTTGATGGTTTGAATTTTATTTGCCCTCACTGAACTAAAGTAAATCAGTATGCACATCTTTCCCCAAATAAAGCAAAATGCTCAGGCTTACCTTCTCTCTGTGTCATCCTCTTGATGCAAGAATGATATTATGGAATAATTATACTTAATACTTATTTTGACCAACAAAGTCTTCCTAGTTTCTCTGCTCACCATTGTTTCAGAATGGATTCATTGCTGGTAGCATTTCTGAGTCATATTTTTGCTGTCATATGTGATTGATATTTTAAATTGAATATTTCTATTGTCAAAGTGACTTTTTTCTTTGCATAGTGAAGGTACTGCTCAACTATCTTGAATCCATGGTTTCCAATGTTTATTCTGATATTAGTATAGTTTTTATACTTTCATGTATTTTTTATCCACTCAATCTTCTAGGATTTTCTCTTCAATAGCGATGTCCTTAAAATTAATTATTAAGTGTCTAAATATGAACATGTGTGCATGTGTGTATTTTCAGGGGAAAGAAAGTATTGCTCAGTAGTGGTTTTGTTCAGCAATGAGGTGGGCCTCTCAATTTGTACACAGACTATTGTTTATTTTCCATAGGAAAATCCATCCTCACATATTGAATCATATTTCCATTATGTCATTGTCTCTTTCTAGAAGCATTCACTGATATCAGAATTTTTATCTGCTATGCAGTTCTGTTGAGCATTTTATCATCATTATTTTTAATAGCTAAGATTGCAATTTGGTTATCTTCAATGGCATTCTTTCCCTTCATAGGTACAAATTATTTTTGACTCTCTAAGGATACAAATTAAGTTTGTTGTTAATTTGTCCCATTTGTTCTTTTGATTCTGTTCATTTACTGGGTTTATCTCCCCTTCATTATTGTTTTTGTTAAGTATATAGAAATTTGTGTACTCACCTTTGTAATAAAGATCTCTTGATAGACATTAGATGATATTTTCAATGCATTTTAATAAGACTAGAGGATGAACCAGTGAACTGCCAGGCACTATACCTCAAGAACTTGTCTTCTATGATTGGTTTACCTATTCTTCTCAGGAGGCACTATTTAATTCTTTTATTCAAGTTTCCATTCTCATTGCTCCTGTCAAGAGATTGGCAGATACCTCACCTTGTTAATATGTAGCCCAGTTTATGGTGGCATGAAATATGCAGAAATATCCCTGAATCATCTTGCTGCTGCACCTTGCTAACTAGCTTATAGGTATTGTTACCAGAGTCCTAAACCCAGGCATGACTCTGGAGGTCCCAGTGTATCAGGGTTGGCCATTCTCCCTAATTGACCAAACAGGAGACAAATGGTGGTGAAGGCAGAAAAGAAATTTGTTATTAGTGTGGCCACACCAGGAAGAAAAACATCAGACTAGTGACTTACAGTCTGTCTCTCCAAGGTACTAACAGTAGTCTTGGGGTTATATAGGGAAGAAACAAAAGAGGGCGAAAAACATGAGTAGTCGAGCAGTCTTGGTCAAAACCATGTTCTGGTCAATCACTCCTCACGTGTGGTTCTTCAGGGTCTTGATGGCACCCAGAAAGATGATTATCTATAAGTCTTGCTATTTTTGGAACTTTAGATAAGCTAGAGAAGAGGAATGAGTCAGAGAACAAGATAGAAGGACAAAAAGGAGTTACTTAGCACAATGATTGGGTCCTTCTTCAGGTTTAGAGCAATACCTGGAGACTTCTATGCACTGCCCCAGTGGTCTGGAATAGAACATTGTAAAAGCTGGCAGTTGACAATTTGTTGATTCTGATGTCCCTGTAATTTTTTTTATTAGGGATTGAATTCAGGGGCATTTAACCACTGAGCCACATTCCCAGCCCTTTTTTTGTATTTTACTTAGAGACAGGGTATCTCTGAGTTGCTTAGGGCCTCGCTAAGTTGCCAAGGCTGGCTTAGAACTCGTGATCCTCTGCCTCATTCTCCAGGCCACTGGGATTATAGGCATGTATCACCACACCCAGCCATTCCTGTAAATCTTGAAAATATCTTAGTTACTCTTATATGGATGGCTTTACCCTTGAAGAGAGAAGAGAGAGATTAGGTAAATTTAGGACTAATCAGACTTGCATTACCAGTTTCTACATGAGCACTCCTTAAATAATTAACTAGTTTTTATGGTTTGGATATGAGTTATCCCCCAAAAGCTCACATGAGAGACAATGCAAGAAGGTTCAGAGGAGAAATGATTGGGTTGTGAGAGTGAATAATACCCCTGGGGATTAACTGAGTGGTAACTGGAGGAGGTGGGCATTGGGGGAGTGGCTATGGAGTATATATTTGTATCTGGAGAGTGGAGACTCTCTTTCTGTTCTCTGATCATCATGTGAGCTGCCTCCCTCTGCCACACTCTTCTGCCATGATGTTCAGCCTTACTTGGAGCCATGGGGAATGGAGCCTGCTGTATACAGAGTGAGACTTCTGAAACCATGAGCCCCCGAATAAACTTCTCCTCCTCTACAATTGTTCTGGTCAGGTCTTTTAGTCACAACAGCAAAAAAGCTGACTAAAACACTAGTCTACATGTAGAGATGAGCAAGAATCTGATCCAAAGTTTAAGGTAACAAAGGGAGACAGAAGCAATTTGAAGACAGACATGTCACACTTCCATCCTGTTTTGAGTTACTCAAGTGAAAAGTCAGTGAATTTAGCAAAAGCAGCCTCTAAGTCCCTGTTACAGTATCAGATTCTTTCTAGCTGGTATCAAGGGCATTCAGGAATGAAGAACTCTTAGTGTTGTTCTTCTCTATTGATATAGATCTCAATTCCAAGCATTTGAGTGCATTATTTCCTTTTCAAAAAAATCCCCTTGGATTTCTATTTTTTACAATTTTCTGAGTTCCTTGTTTGTCAAGGATTCCCTTTTTATTTTGTGATTGATTACACATTTATTAATTTATCTTATTTTAAATCATTTTAGAGATTTTGTTAATGAAATGAAGTCTATATGTTCAGTACCAAATTTTGAAAAAGAACTCAACACTTTTTTCCTCCTGTGTTAATGCATTTTATGCTTTATAATATTTAACACTACATAATATTTGCTGATGTAGAAATACGAATTGCCTAATACAAAATGTTTTTAAAAGGAATCTTTGTTCCTTCAAAAGAGGAATATTAATCACTTTTTCAAATGCTAATGTATGACAAGAAAGCCATTTCCCCTTTGAGTCACAAGTTAATTTTTTCTAGCAATTTAATGTAATAAGTTAATGCTACCAGTACAGTAAGAGCTACTTAATCGTCATAATTAATTGAAGCTAAACATAATCATTGCATAATCAGACAAGGTACACTTTGGGATGTTGTCTCATTGATTTTTTTATGGTGGTTTCTCATTCCCTGAACTTAATGATAAAATTGAACAATTCACAGGCTGCTTCTCAGCAATTAGTTCCAATTAACCAGATTTGAATTCTGTCATGAGTCATGCACCTTGTTTCTTTAGTTATATTCCTCCAGTATGATCTAGAAGAGCTTAAGAACACGTGCTATTTAATTAGGAAAATCATATTTAATTGCCAAAATACACCTCCAAATAATTTTAATCCTGTCATTTATTCTAAAATATTTGGTGAATACAAATCAGTCAGTGTATCATATAAAATATTAATATAATAAGCTCCTGTATACTAACTACCAAGCTAAGAAATTCAATATTGCTAAATAATTTGAAATCTGCTCTTTTCTTGACCCCATCTCCCTTATTTCCCTAGAGTAATCATTATCTAGATTTAGTGTTTGTATTATGTTGTTCCTCTTTAAAATGTTGTACTACGTGTGTATATCCATATACATTCTTAAAACAAATTGTTTGGTTTATCTGATTTTTAAAATTCTTATAACTAGCATCACATTAGAACTATTTTATTTGCTTTTTATTCAGTATTATGTTTGTAAGTTTAACCCATTTTGAATAATTTCATAGTAGGTTGTTAATTTTCCATTCTACTATTATACAAGAAAGTTCTTAACCACTCTTCCACAATAGGCATTTCTACTTTTTAGCTGTTATTTTTCCTATTCTTGGTTTTGGAGTTTTAAAATTTCTTTCTGTTACAAAAATGGGGCTAAATACATTTTCTGGTGTGCACATGTTGGTCATATAAGTTGCAAGTATTTTTTTTCCTAGTTTGTGTCTTACTTTTTCAATTCATAGCAAATTTTGAAATTCAAAAGTTTTTAAACATTCTTAATGTCATCACATTTATCCATTGTTTCTTTCATTGAGTTTACACTCATATAGCTTATAAAAATTTTTCACAAAAAAATTCCTACCCAAAATTCACAATGAAAATCCTCTTTTATTCTTCCAAAACTGTTTAAGTTTTGCTTTTCTCTCTTGGTTTTAAGTTAATTAAATCCGATTGTTGGATGACTTGTGATTAAGATTCAATTTCATTTTTTAAAATATTTTTTAGTTGTAGATGGACACAATATTTTTACTTATTTTTATGTGGTGCTGAGGATCAAACCCAGTGCCTCACGCATGTGAGACAAGTGCTCAACCACTGAGCTATAGCCCCAGCCCCAAACATTTATTTCTTGTTCACATTATAAATCATTAGCTGTGCATTGGCTATGACTGCTTTAACTCTGATCAGCTTTGCATCTTTTGGAACTGGATCCTGGAGCTCACTCTGTAAAATGTTTAAAAACACTACTTCCTAACTGAATAGTTTTTGACATGAATTGTCCATTTTAAAAAATCAAAATATGTTAGCTACAATGTATTTGTTCTGCTTACAAAGGCAATATGTGCTTATTAAAAAAGACTTAAAAACCATGAAAATATAAGAACACATTGCAAATAGCACATAAATCCAATACTAGAGATAATCAATATTAATTTTTAAAATATTTTTTAGGTTTTCACATTTGTGTCAATAAATATATTTATACGTTTTATTAAAATCAGAATTATATCATACAAGTCATTATGTAACCTTATAGCAAAATCTAACATATTGTAATCATATATTTTTGTCACTTAATGAATTTCAAAGACAAGAATTTAAGGACTGTGTAATATCCCATAACATGCATGTTCTATAATATAGCTAACCCTCCCTCCATTTTTAAAAAAGTGTTTCTTTTTTCTTATAGCATTAGGCTGCAATTAATGTTGTAAATAAATCAGACTAATATTCATTTATTATATACTTATGAAATATTTTTGGAAGAGTGATGTAAATTCTGGCCTTGGAGTGAATTTTGTGTGTGTGTGGTGCTGAGGATTGAACCCAGGGCCTTGTGCATGCAAGGCAAGCACTCTACCAACTGAGCTATATCCCCAGCCCCATTGGAGTGAACTTTTGTCAAACTCACCACATAAATGGCATAATAAAATGACGTCACATAAATGACGTCTCAGTGTGATGGAGAATAAATATAAGGTCGTATGTCATATAATGATGGGGACATTCTCTGAGAAATGCTTTGTTAGGCAATTTCAGTGTTGTGTGAACATCATAGAGTACACATACGCAAACGTAGATAATATTGCTTACTACATACCTAGACTAATAATATATACCATCATACATGAGGTCTATCCCTCACTGAAAATCATTTTGTGGCACATAAGTATAGAGTTCAAGTTATATGAACATGAGTTATCTGCTTGTTAGTAAACCCAACAACGGGTTATGTTCTATTGATTAGGGGTAAAGAGTTTAGTTGGGAGAGAGTGGTAGTTGAATAATATAGGAAAGAGGTCTCACATTATGGAGTGCCCATGTTATGCCTAGTGCCCTTGTGCAACACTGTTTCTATTTCTGAGTCCTCTTCCCTGCCTTTTCCTTAGTACTTACTCCTCCCTATGCCTTGGCCTTTGCATCAATATTTGTGCCATCTCAACAACTAGTCACATGACTTCAATGGGCACAATTTCTATCTTCCATATACATACATGCAACAAATTTTATTTCTTACATATCTAAACACCTGAAGAATTTCTTATGACAATTAGTATGGATCATATCAGCTTATCTGTGCAGAACTGTGTTTTTTACCATATTTATTCTTATCAAGTTAGACTTAATTAAGAGGATATTTAATTTATATACCATTTGCCTTTTAGAAAGCTTGACAACATGGACACAGCAACTTTTCTTGACATCATATGTAAAGCTAAACATACATGAAAAAAGTAGTGACTATAGTTTGAAACAATGCTGACTTCAACTGGCCAGGTAAAATGCATTTGTAACAAATATTTATTTTATTAGGTATATATGCAGTGCTTACTAAACTCCAGGTACTATTTTTAAAACTTTAAAAATATCTCACTTGTTATTGACAATAATGCTATTAGGTAATTACTATTTTTACTATTTCCATTTCGGAGTGTAGGATATTGAGGCACAAAAAATATGGAAAGTTATTATAAGAATGGTCAGCAATTCAACCGAGAGTTAGCTCCAAAGTCCAGGCTTTGTTGAAGGCATGTTAGGACTAAGGAAGATCAAATTATTTTAACAAAATCACCAACATTGACCTCATAAAAGTGTACAGACTAGTAAGGATCTAGAACTTAAAAGCTGAACAAAATATGAAATACTGTGACCATGTATAAAATAAACAGATATAAAGGTCTTTAGGACTAAAGATGAAGAAGCTAATACTGCAGTGAATGATCAAAACTATAAATTCTACCTGGAGCATGTAAAAAGGTTACAGAAAGGAGTTAATATTTAAACTAGATCTTAAAGAGTAAGACATAAAGGACTTGAATGATAACATTCAAGTCACTCCTCAAACTAGAAGGGAAAATAATCTGCCAAACTATATATAGAAAATGTCTGACTTACCATGGATTTTCTTTTTACTTTACAGTTGTGTGAAAGAAATAGGCATTCAACAAAAACTACTTCAAATTTTGAATTTGAGCCTCTTCCCAGGCAAGCTTTATGTAGTATGATCTTCTCTTGAAATTCAGGGCAGCCCTAGTGAGCCTCAGCTTCCAATCAGTCCCACAATCACAAAGAGAAACAATCAATACCCTAGGGTGTACTGTGTTGCTCACATAGAATGTTTGGTAAGTTGGGTGTATTAAATGCAATTCCAACTTACAATACTTTCAACTTACAATGGGTTTATTGGGGACCTAAAACCGTTGTAAGTCAAACAGCATCTATTTATTAAGGAAATATATTCTGGATACACTTCTCAGCATTTCTTTTAGTTACATGTAGCCATATTACCAATTGAATGTAGACAAAGGTACATTTCCTTTGTAGGCCTTGTCCATAGAAAGCTCTCATATGATCCTCTACATTTTCTTCTCCCTTGCCTATCAGTGAGCTTCAGAAGATTCAGCAGAGGCTAGAAGCATAAAGATGCAAGAAAGGACAGAGCCACACAGTTGAAAGAAACTCAAGTCTCCGGCTTAGCTCATAGAAGGCTGCCCATTAGTCATAAATACATGCATCATGCTTTGTGTGAATTAGAATTAATCATTTATTTGGTGAAACTGCTAAGGTGAGGAAGTTTGTTACAGTGACTAGAATTTTTATCCTAAGTAATAAAAAGTCATTAATTTATAACTTAAGTTCTTATCTTTCTACTGTCGTGCAGATCAAGAGCTTATGAATTGTAGAAAGCAAATATAAAGCTATTTTATGAAGAAAAATATGGAAGCACATGCAGGCTATAAACATGGGTTTGTGCACAGGGTGGAATTAAAGGTAGGTGGCAAGTGTGTGAGGAGGAGAGGGAGAAAGGAGGTAAACAGTATAAGAAAAGGGAAAAATCTAAAACAAAGTTTAACAAACTACTGCCTGTGGGCCAAATCCAGCCACCGTTTTTTTAAGTAAAGTTTTATTGAAACACAGTCATGCTCACTCATTTATATAGTGTGCATGGCTACTTTCACACTACAATGGCAGATTTAAGTAGTTCCAACAGTGACCATATGGTCCACAAAACTGGAAATATTTACTCTTGTTCCTTTATAGAAAAACTTTTCTGACCTATGGCTTGAAAAAGCATGTATATGTTTATAGTCATACATCTATATAAAATTATATATGTATACATACACATAGAGCATATGCATAAACACTCTTGAATAAAAATGAGAAAAATAAAGCTATATTTTCTTTGTACTTCTGAGGAGTTATGTATTTACTTTAGCCCATATCATGGAAGTTGTATATTTGTAAACAATTTGCACTATTCTCCAAGGCAAAGTTAAATTATTTTTCCAGTAGTTCTTCAAATCTCACTAGGTCTTCATTTTGCCTTTCGTGTGACATTTTCCCTGAGGTTAGTAGCCTCTGCCAGCCCTTTGTTCACTTTCTATGTCTCATTCTTGCAACACTTGTGTTCTGCCAACTAGCTCTACACATGAATGAGACAATCAAGTTTTTCTATTTAAGATGCTCTTCCCAGTAAATATAGTCTGGGGACAATAGACACGGTAATTTTCCTCAGTAATCTTTCTCCTGACATTTTTTCTCTAAGTAGCTTCAAAAGCAACTATGTCCTGAGAGAGAGAAAATCTAAGGAAAGGCTACCCTTTCTCTGAGCTCCAAATCTTTCTGAGTTGAAGCACTATATAGCTCAATTTTAAGAATCTCTTATTACAGATATACAAGGGGTGGATAAAAGGTGTTAAAAGGGTGGATAGACATTTTCATCCATCTCTCTGTGAGCCCAAAGATAGGATCCTGCATGTAAGCTATATGTTTGAGCACTGATTTGAAAAAAAAATGCCTGAAAGATAAGCTGTATGAGCATCTACTGTGGGGAGAAAACAATGCAGAAGGAAGGTATGTTAAGAGGATATAGATGGACATTCTTTGGCTTTGACTAAGGTAGCCCCCCCTTTTTCTGTTTCATCCATCAGTCACTTTTAGTATTGTATATGTATGCTCTTTTTATGATGGGTGGTAGGAGAAAGAGAAACTTGAGATGATCTCTCTCTCTCTCTGTATCTCTGTCTCTCTCAAACACACATATATACACACACAGGCACCCATTTTTCTAATATTCTGCATTATTCTCTGTCTCTCATGACTCCCTACATTATCTTCTTTCACCTTCAGCCACACACTAAACTCAGCCACTGACGACAAAATTAAGAGATTTATTTTTATCTAGAAAGATGTCCAGCCCTTAGGGAAACTATTCATGTACACTTGCAGTTTTAACACACATTATTTTATCATAATTCCACATAGTAAGTACAAACACAAAATATAAATGAGTCTTGAGTTCTGAGTGCTTTCTAAGAGCTAGGAATTCTTGTAAAGACTTTAGTAAATAAGCTTGTTCAGCCCTCACAAAATCCTTACAATGCAAGAATTATTATTATCCCTATTTTATGGGTGTCAGTTTCAAACATGGGCATGATCATTATAGACAGATGACCTTAACCAGTATTCTCAAATATGTTTATCTCTCCAAAACAAAGATTAAGCTGGGTACAGCAATGCACATGTATAATCTCAGTGTCTTGGGAGGCTAACACAGGAGAATTTCAAGTTCATAGCCAGACTCAGCAAGTTAGCGAGGCCCTAAGCAACTTAGCAAGACCTTGTCTGAAAATGAAAAATAAAAAAGGGCTGGGGATGTGGCTCAGTGATTAAATGCCCTGGGTATAATCCCTAGTACCGAAACAAACAAAAAAAAGCCAACAGTAAACATGTAAAAATTGCATAAGAACAAAGCAATGAAGCAAAAGACTTAAACACACATATACCATACATACACTTATGTACTGTGTATATGCATGTGTATGTATGCGTGTGCCTATACATATATATAGAGAGAGATTGGGTATGTCACCACGTCATGTTTATATACTAGTTTCTGCATTAATCAGTTTGGCTTATAGTGACAGTCATAAAAACCTTTTCTTAAAAGATGGACAGAATGCCTTTATTTATTTGTTTATTTTTATGTGGTGCTGAGGATTGAACCCAGTGCCTCACGCATGCGAGGCAAGCGCTCTACCACTGAGCCACAGCCCCAGCCCATCATAAAAATCTTAACAACTTACAACCATAAACATTTATTTCTCACTCATGTGACACATTGGAAGTTACAAACTAGCTGTTGGTTAGCTGCATCTTATATGACCTTGGTTGGTTGATTTTCCCTGCTTTATTCACATGTCTTATTCTAGCACTCACCCTCAAGAAGCACTTAGGGTAGGATCTGCCCATATTTTGTTGTTGTTGTTCTTTTTAGACTTATGTGACAGTAAATATGCCCCCACCCCACTTATTTGGCAGAGAAGAAAAGAAAGTGGCTAAGATCAACCAAACAACCATATTCAGGGTTTTTGCTTGAATTCATTCTACATCACATTACCTTTTATTCCACTAGCCAAAGAAAGTTACGAGGCCAAGTCCAGAATCAATGGAGAAGTATATAGTCCTCTTACAAGGAAGCAAGGGAATGAATAGTTGTGGACAGTAATACAATAGACCACATCTTCTTTATGTGTTTGAAGATTTCAAGGCCAAATTTTGTTATCAGCTACCCCACAGCTAACTATCTTAATAGCGTTATCACATTCCATGCTTATTGACTAAAGGAGCTAATGCACACAGGAAAACCTGCTCTGAAATAACTCTGTATGCATGGCTTTTATCCTTCTATTTAATTGCAAAGATTTGTGCATTATCAGCATGCTATTTTGAAAGAACATTAGAGGAACTGAAATGTTTTTAAAAATAATGGCCTTCTTGCTTCTATATTAACACAACTTATCCTGCACAGGCTCTGGCAAGGGAGGTGGAGGGTCCTCAAACTAAAGAATTTTTAGGATGCATTCAGAGAATCATATACTTTTACATCTTTTTGTTACCTTAATTACTTTCCTATTTGCATTCCAAATACTACTATATTGAAATCTGATTCAAATTCAGATTATGGTCTCTGAATAAGAGGGAAATGCTAACCTGTGCTTTTTGTTCAAAATGGACCTTGGAGAAAGTTAAAGCTTCTGTTATGCTACCTAAAAAATATAAATGTTCTTTTGATCCAGACAGAGGACAAGTTGGACGAAAATGCCTGTGGCAGTAGGAAGCCAACATTCTAAAGAAGAATATGATTTATGTAAAGCTCATTTATTTGAATATTGTATCACCAGCACTGGATCAATTTGATGTTAATGTTTAATTCAGAATGTCCATTTTGCTAGGCAAACTAGAAATCCTGCTGCTAACTTTTGGGTAATTCAGCTTTCTGCAATGGATTTTCCTTTCAGTGGAGTCTATAAGTTACTTGAACTCAATCTACCCCACCCCAAACGCATTTATTTTTATTGCATGCAGAAAGCGGGCATATAGTGACCTACTAAAAATGTTTTTTGTGTTGTTGGCTATTCTTTCTCAACTTCAGGGCTTCAGTCTCATATATGAACATTCAGGAACTCTACATTACTGAAGTAGAAAAGCTGAGTTGACAGTGGAATATGGTTTACAGGGTACAAATGAAACTCCAAAATTTCATGATGAGTGGACACATTTGGCCAGATAATGGAATATACAGAAACGTGGCATCTAGTCATATTCAATTTTTAATAAACAGTGTCACAGAAGGGGTATGAGAAGTCTCTAGAGAGGGAATCTCAACTAAGAATGAGTGAGGTTCTTGACAAATGTCATAGAATGAATTTAAGGACATATCAGGTATAGACATAGATTTATTTATGAAAACAATGACACATTCAAAGAAAAATATGGGCCATCTGGAGAGTGAGAAGCACTAATTTGTTGGTCTGAAGTATTAATATTTATAGATGGATAGTAACTAGGGGCTGGAATGGAGGTGGGGTCAGGAGAGAATTACACAATTTTGTACCAATTTTCTAGTGCATATTGCCCTCACATCATGTTACCTCTTTTTGGTCCAAGGACTCAGATCAAGGATACCAGTGGGGAGGAATGGCCAAGGATATGAGCTGTCTTGCTCACTAGTTGCTTATTTTGTATTCCAACAGTTCACAGGACATTTTCTTTGAGACCCAGTATATCTTTACACTCTCTATGTCCAAATTCCTGTCTCAATGAGACATTTATTGAATTTTAATATCTGACTTATAGATTAAAGAGGGAAAATGAGCTAGTGCTGTATGGCAGAAAAAAACAGGATATTTGTTTTAGGGCAAGAGTGCTTTAGAAATCCTTTCAAATATTCTCCTATCAGGTTTTGACCTGTACAAACAATAAATACTCTTGGAAGTACTGAACTTTTTTTACAAAAGCAAGAGTCCAAATATTTAGGACCTGTAAAGTTATGCATACTCCAAACTATGACTCAAAACTAATAAGCCTTTTTATGTGTGAAACGAAGTTTTTAGGAGGCCCCTATTTTTGGACTAGCCTCATGTACTAGATCTCTGCAGACCAGACCAAACCACAATGGAGCCACTTAGGCTAAGTACTATGTGATCAAACTTTGAAATGGGCTAGTTTAAAAAAAAAACAGAATACAGTCAGTGTAATAAGGACACCCCCTCTATTTTAACCCTATAAGGACAATAAGAACAATAACATTGAAACAATTCACTTTTTGTTCTCTGTTCTGCTTTCTTTGCCAATAAAGCCAAACTCTTCTGCTCAGCTCATCAGAACATTTATTCTAGAGACCTGCCAATCTGTGCAGAGACCAGACAGACCCAGGACAGCCTCAGCAATCCCTGCTGAGGCCAGACCCAGGACCACCCCACCAACCTGTGATAAACTCAGGCCCAGGACTGCTCACCACAGTGAGGACCACACCTGCACACCACAGTACTGCGTCTCCAAACAGGCATCCCAAAGCCATCGCTGGGCTTGCCCTTTCAGCC
Source organism: Xerus rutilus (assembly GCA_028644305.1). Taxonomy (NCBI): domain Eukaryota; kingdom Metazoa; phylum Chordata; class Mammalia; order Rodentia; family Sciuridae; genus Xerus; species Xerus rutilus. Next base: position 113,152,944 of record CM053417.1, read on the forward strand.
CCATCTCTAAAAGTGGTCACCACCATCTTGGTACACTTCCAACACCATCTCAGGTTATCCCTTCTGCTGCCACCATCATCTTTATTTGAGGCAGCTTCTATCTTGGGACACCATCTGGTGGCTGGAAGCCCAACACCAGGGTACTTACAGGTTTGATACTACCCAGCCACCAACCATGGACATGGCCACTTCTGTCTAGGGACAACAGCCAGGACACAGAAGACTATCACCAAGGCTGCCCTGGAGAGGCCCAACCTATACCCTGCATGCCCCAGTGGCAGAGAGGAGCCCTGTGCTGCGGTTCTCTATTTACCAATGTGTGGCTCCACCCAAATTGCCTCCATTTTGCAACATTGCAGCCATTGCCAAGCAATCCCCATGAGGTAATCTTCACCATGGGACATCAGACAGGGAAAGAAGGTAGCTGCCAGTTGCAACACCGCAAGCCACACTGCAGCATCACCAAATAGGACACCCAATGTCATCATACATCCCATCCTTCCAGCCCCATCTCCGAAAGCAGTTGCCTCCATCTTGGGAAACCTCCACCTCCACTGCCATCTTGGGTTACCTCTGCTGCCCACTTCTCCATCTTTAGCTGGGGCAGCTTCCACCTTAGGACATGACTGGGGCCTAGAAGCCCAACATCAAGGTACCTATAGGCTTGACACTACTGCTGTCACCAGCTAGGGGCATGGCTGCTTCTATCTAGGGACAACAACTAGGACACGGGAAACCATCATCAAGGTCCCTGTGGGCTCGGTTGCACCTGAGGTATCTCACCTCAGTGTACTAACAGACACCATCCTGTTGTAGATACAACAATTAAAATCCCAACCTCATTCCTTATGTAAATAGAAAAAAGCAATCATAAAATTCATTTGGAAAAATAAGAGACCCAGAATAGCAAAAGCAATTATTAGCAAGAAGAGTGAAGCAGGAGGCATCACAATGCCAGACCTTAAACTGTTCTACAAAGCTATAGTAACAAAGACAGCATGATACTGGCATCAAAATATTCTGTACCATTGGCACCAATGGAGTCCAATGGTACAGAATAGAAAACACAGACACAAACCCACATAAATACAGTTATCTCATATTAGACAAAGGCACCAAAAACATACATTGGAGAAAAGATAGCCTCTTCAACAAATAGTGCTGGGAAAACTGGAAATCCATATGTAGCAAAATAAAACTAAACCCCTATCTCTCACCCTGCACAAAACTCAACTCAAAGTGTATCAAGGACCTAGAAATTAGACCAGAGATCCTACACCTAATAGAAGAAAAAGTAGGCCCAAATCTTCATCATGTTGGATTAGGCCCCAATTTCCTTAACAAGACTCCTAAAGCACAAGAAATAAAATAAAGAATCAATAAATGGGATGGACTCAAACTAAAAAGCTGCTTCTCAGCATAAAAATCTATCAATGAGGTGAAGAGATCCTACATTTTGGGAGCAAATTTTTGCCACATGCATGTTAGGACACTGATCTCCAGGATATATAAAGAGCTCCAAAAACATTACACTCAAAAAACAAACAACCCAACCAATAAATGGGCTAAGGAGCTAAACAGACAATTCTCAGAAGAAGAAATATAATTGATCAATAAATATATGAAAAAATGTTCAGCATCTCTAGTAATTAGAGAAATGCAAATCAAAAGTACTCTAAGATTTCATCTCACTCAAGTCAGAATAGCAGTGATCAAGAATACAAGCAACACTTAAACATTGCTGGTGGGATTGCAAACTGGTGCAACCAATCTGGAAAGCAGTATGGAGACTGCTTAAAAAACTTGGAATGGAACCACCATTTGACCCAGCTATCCCACTCCTTGGCCTAT
>CM053417.1:113154894-113198927 GCA_028644305.1 Xerus rutilus
GAGGTGGGGGGTGGGAAAGAGGAATGGATATAGTAAAGATGGTTGATTGAGATTGTCATCACTACCCTTGGTGCATGTATGAAGACACAATTGGTGTGACTTTATCTGGTTTGCAACCAGAGAAATGGAAAAACTGAGCTCTATATATGTACTATGACTTGAAATGAAATTAAATAAACTAATAAAAAAAAGAAAAAGAAAAAAAACAAAAAACAAAATTCAAAACACTTAGACATTAACCTTTAGTGATTTAATTGCTTAATGATATTTCTTTTGCATTATGTCTTTCATCATGTTTTTGGTACATTTCTTGCTTAATTTGAAAAAGATTTTGGAGTAAATTTTTATAAAAATATATGAATGAACTACTTCAAAGTAAGTAGACTTGCATGTATGAAAATTTTTTGTAAAGCTTTTGAGTTTACAAATCATTGCCCTAAAAAATCTGTAGCTCTTTTTCCAGTTGTTTAAACTTTAATACTGTGGAGAAAAAAAATTATCTTTTAAAATGTATATCCATTGCTAATAAATGTGTGTGTGTGTGAACTAAAAAAAAAAAAAAAGAATACAAGCAACAATACATGTTGGCGAGGATGTAAGGGGAAAAGGCACACTCATACATTGCTGGGGGGACTTCAAATTGGTGCAACCAATCTGGAAAACAGTATGGAGATTTCTTAGAAAACTTGGAATGGAACCAACATTTGACCCAGCCATCGCACTCCTTGGTCTATACCCAGAACACTTAAAAATGGCATACTACAGTGATGTAGCCACTTCAATGTTTATAGCAGCTCAATTCACAATAGCTAAACTGTAGAAGCCACATAGATACCCTTTAGTAGATGAATGGATTAAAAGAACTGTGGTATATATACACAATGGAATATTACTCAGCATTACAAGAGAATAGAATTATGGCATTTGCAGGAAAATGGATGGAGTTGGAGAATATCGTGCTAAGCAAATAAGCCAATCCCCCAAAAACCAAAGGCTAAATGTTCTCTCTTATAAGTGGATGCTGATACATAATGAGGGAGGCACCAGAAGAATGGAGGAAGTTTGACTGGGCAAAGGGGAAGTGTGGAGGGGAGGAGGCATGGGGGCAGGAAAGATGGTGGAATGAGATGGACATCATTACCCTAGGTACATGTATGACTGCACATATGGTGCAATGCTACATGGTGTACAACTAGAGAAATGAAAAGTTGTGCTGATTTGTGCACAATGAATCAAAATGCATTCTGCTGTTATATATACCTAATTAGAATCCATCAATCAATCAATTTTTAAAAACATTCTATTTTATAGGATAAGATATTGGCTTATTTGAGAATAACATATAAAAGCTAATCAGATCATTATACTAAATTTGTTGTAATTTTGTCTTTTGATATATAAGTCAAAAATAAGAAGCCTTTTTAAATCACTTAACAATGGATGCAAGAAGCATCCTCAAGGAGGTGGCCAAAGATACAGTCTTCATGATCTAATGTCACTCTGAAAGATAGCCAAAAACAAAGCAAAAGCCCTCATTGCCACAAGTGGGTCAAGGCAATTTTTACAAGGTCCCCAGAAATTTGTAAAACATTAAACAAAAGAGTTTTGGACAAGAGAGTTTGACAATTCATTTCATCAAATAGACTATAAATAGAACAGGGCTGAGTTGTGAAGGTAGACATTTTTATTCTATTGATACAAATTGTCTCTGGCACAGTATCAAACTTCTCTTTCACCTCTGTCCCTCATTTTTGTCCAATTTATACAAATCACAGTCCATACTACCCCACCTACCCTACCCTCCAGCTTTTGAAGCCTTGCAGCTGCTTCACTCAGCCCAGCCAACATCTCCCAAAAGCCCTCATCAAGTCCACATCTCTAACTAAACTGTGTGTTGGAGTCACCACTATACCTAAACACATTGATGCCAGTCTCTCCCTCAAATATTTTGACTTAGTGGATCTGGTAGGCATTCTGATGTATAAAGTTGAAAACTAGTCCACTAGTGCTCCTTAGGAGGATCCTGGATTAATTTTCTCTGATTCACCAGTTTACACTGAATGGTTTACAGATATTAATGGTTTGCTTGATAAATTCAAATAGTGTTTGCATTTTGACTAGGAATTGCCTCAGCCAAGACATTTTGAATTTCATACCCCTCAGGGAGCTACTCTAATCAAAGACAGCAGCTGCTATCACTGAGACTGAGGGATTACTGAGTGCATTCAGAGGGCAATATTATATCTTCCTGATGGGCTAAAGAGTAGCCACCACTTTTAAATATAGGAAGAAGAGTCTCATCCCTTAGACTCACAAATGAGGAATTGCTGACTCCTTGGAATATTCTGGATGATTAGGTGGAAGGCAACTGTGTTGTTCTGTTCTTTCTAGAATGGTGTAAAACACAGAAGAAATCCAAAACTTTAGCAATGAATGATTAGACGTTGGTGGTGCTTATCATCTATCTGCATATCTCATGACTCGGCAAAAAAATGTGAAAAGACATCCTCTTCTTAGTAGGAATTCTATTCTATGCTGCTACCAAAAAGGAACCAAAAAATAACTTAAAGCATCTCTGCTTTGTCTCCATGCATCAATTTGTTGATTGCCTAACCAGCAGCTTTCTCTTTTCCTATCAAGACCCACTCCTACTCTATTATGAAGCAGCCTTGCTTTCTGGGTGGAATCATCCTCCCTCCCAACCCTAGAGGTGAGTTCTAATTGACCTAAAACAAATGATTGTCTCAGTAATTGGCTCAGAGATCAATTGTAATCTAGATCTAAGCCAATCAGTACAAAAGTATCTCTTGGCCAGTTAGCTAATGATTGGTTGATATGTGAATGAGGGCAGGCAGACAACCTAAGCTGATGCAATATAACTAAAGGCAGGACATTGGTAGTAAAGAAAAAGAAAAGGCTTCTCTTTTAAGCTAATCTGGAAGGGGAAATATAGGTCTCCTACATCCACCAGTGCTACACCATGGGTGACAACAAGCAGACACAAAATGAATATTGCCATTGAACTTTTCACTTACATGAGACTATAGCTGTTCTTACTGCTTTGAACTTGTTTGAATTGGGTTTTCTGTTACTTCAAAACTAAAAATAACTTAGACATGTGTCAATCTGGACTAAATAGCCCCACCTCTTACAATGGGTGGTTATTTGCCTCTTGGTGCCCACGTGATCTGCACAGTGCTAATTTACCAAGAGCAAGGTTTACAACAATGCTCCTCAAACTTGTCTGCATGTTGAAATCATCTAGGAACATCAAAAGATATTGATCCCTGTATCTTACCCCTCAGAGATTGTGAAAGACTTCAATATAACAAATATTCAAAAATTAAATGTTTAAAATTTAATGTCACCATGCTCAGGATTTTTCTATTCCTATTTATGAACTCTAGGACCCTGAGATGAGTGGAAGAACAAATCATCACAAAGGCCTTATAGGTCCTTATATGACAATATTTTCCCTAATATCTTTTCTGATCTTTATCCCTTCCCCAGTTACCATGACAACTCACAGGCATTAATTAAGAAATCTGGAAGGGACTCTTTTGGTGTTTTACATCTCCTTTCATAGATATTTCATAAAATGATTCATATTCTAGAATTTCCTAGAATGGAAGAATTAGATTCCCAAGTCCCAAATTGTATAGATCAGATTATGACAAGCTATCTATTTCTATTATACAGCCAATGAAATCATAAAAATTGAAGAATTTTTATGATTCATAAAAAATCACCTCTAAATCATAGTAGAGGTGTTCAAGACAAAGATCATGTTCAACAAACAGAATGAAAACAAATTTTATGCAAACCTCGGACAATTTAACTTTGGGGAAGGAAGTCAGAAGCTTTATTCAGATCTCATGAAAAGGAGAAAGAATGAGTTTTCTGCCTGAGTTCACTCTTCCTTTGATTATATATTAGTCTTCTATATGATCAATATAAAATGATTTTACCATTAGGGCTCAGCCCCCTTAACTGGCTAATATATATTTTTTATTCTAATTAGATTTACATGACAGCAGAATGCATTTTGATTCATTGTACACAAATGGAGCACAACTTTTCATTTCTCTGGTTGTACACAATATTACACCATATGTGCAGTCATACATGAACCTAGGGCATTGTTGTCCATCTCATTCTACTATGTTTCCTGTCCCCATGTTCCATCCCTTCCCTCCTCTCCCTTTTGACCAAAGTTTCTCCATTCTTCCCATGCCCCCTCCCACATTATGGATCAGCATCCACTTATCAGAGAGAACATTCAGCCTTTGGTTTTTTGGGATTGACTTACTTCACTTAACTGACTAACATTCTTCAACATTTAATTATATTGAAATATATAGGCTTATACCTGGTACTTATCTCTCCTTAGTAGCTACATAATGTATCAGTCAGCTATTTCTGCCTAACAAATAATTCCAAAGCTCAACTGCAACCAACAATAAGCATTTATTAACAATATGATAAGTCTAAAAATTGGCTAGGGTGGCTCTGCTTTAGACTGGATATGGGGTTCAGTTGAGGTAGCTCTGCTTTACATTCTTTTCATTCTTCTGCTATGAAGGACAGTCCTCTCATGACATTGATAAAAAGACAAATTGGAAGAGAATTCGTCTATTTCTATTATTGATAAGGCTTGTTCCCACAGGTTTACTAGTACTTTCTCCCATATTACATTGGCAAAGCAAGTGACACAGCAAAATCCAACATCCATAAAGCAGAGAAGTACATTCTACCCAGTGGTATGAAATTCAAAGACACATGGCAGAGTATGGATACAAGGAGAAGTGAATAATAGGAACAATAATTCAATATATATCACACAGGTAAAGTTCAGGCTCTAAAACGGGGGCTGGCAAATTTTTTCTGTAAGATATTTAAAATATTATAGGCTTTTTGTGGGCCATCTAGTCTCTGCTCAGTTATTCATCTCTGCCATTGTAGTGCAAAGGCAGAAATAGACAATATGTAAATGAACAAGCATGGCTGTATTCCAGTAAAAATTTCTCAGCACTGAAATCTGAATTTCATATAATGTTCATGTGCCATAAAATATTATTCTTCTTTTGACTTTTTCAACCATTTAAATATGTAAAACCCATTATTAGCTCATAGGCTATGTGAAAATGAGCAGTAGGCTAGATTTCATCCACAAACCATAGTTTGCCTTCCTGTTCTAAAAATGGTACATTAACCCCTTGATTGTCTGCTACCTCTTATTTCACCTGCTATTTACCATTCCAATCATATTGAAGCATGGTTTCCCTAATAACCCATTCTGTTTAGTGACATCTTATCCTTGAGTATGCACTTACCTCATCCCAGAATTCCTTCCCCTTCTCCCTTGCCTGATTGGCAAACTTCTGGCCCTCTGTCTACTCCACTGAATGTTTTCACATCTGCAAAGCCACCGCACATTCCCTGGGACTGAGGCAGACTATGGTAGTCCATTCTACATCTTCCTAGTGCATTATAGATATGTGTTGACCTGAGTAGACTAGCTATTATAGCATGCAGCACTAAAATTTAAATGACTTAGAACACTAAATCTTTAACACATATAATAGGACCATTGGGTCAGGTGAGAATTTGACCTGTACTCAGTTCAATCATTGAAGGACTTGGTGTCATATCTTGTAGCTCATCCTTCTGGAGGATCCTATTAATAGTCTCTGTTTTGCAGTCAAATGAAGAGAGTAGGACTGGGTGAAGTGAGATTTTATGGGTTAGACCTGGAGTACATCCCTTCTGTTCAAGTTCCATTGGCCAGAAGACTATCTTCTTGCCACATGTAACAGCAAAGGAAGCTGAAAATGAGGTTGAATGAATGATTCATGTGTATAGAAAAACTTCATTCATCTAGGATAGCACATACATTGTTCTTCATAGTTGACTAAAACATTAATCTCAATTAAATTTGTTAAAAAGAAAACAGGACAAACTCATAACCCACTGCACTAAATTTCATGTTCCCTTTTCCCTTTGTGTTCTGAGAGGTATTGTAGGTTATTTTCTAAAATGTGTCCTTCTCTTATGCCAAGTTCCTTTCACCACTTAAAAGCAGACTTATTTTACTCAGGCCTGCCTTAGCTTTGCCTGTCCTTTGACAGGGTGTTAGCTCTTACTGAGGACCACAAAAGGCTCACAGGTGAAGTATTTTTGTTAGGTGACTTCCTCCCCTATCCTCCACCACATTCTTCTGCCCTGAGTGTGGCCTTGCCTCCCCAGACCATCTATATTCACTCTTAACTGAAATAGAATTAATGCCATTCGCTGTTTGCCTGTTTGTCTCACATAGCTTCAAGATGTGTCCCTTTGTCCCTTTGTCAGCATGCTGGCTTATACAACAGCGGCTGCTTTCAGTCATCCCTACTGAGAGAAAACAACAGTGTTTCCTGTTGAGATGGTTCCTTTGCTTGGAATCAAAAGAAACATGTTAAGGCCATGGAGTCCTTTTTAATGCTATCTCAGGGGACTATGGGCGTTTTTTGATCATACACCTGCTAGGATTAAATCCAACATGAATCTTAAGGGTGCATTCTGGGAGGGGTTACAAAGTACAAATGACACAGAAAATAGAAATAAGGGCTCAGGAAAAAAGGATGGGTTTCCTTCTGCTTCTGTGGTAATTTCCTTCCCCAGGAGGGAATTCACCCCATGGACCACAGAATAGCTAGCAGTTGACTTCTGTACTTTTCTTTACTTGCAAAAGGACAGGGAAAATTCCACAAAGCCATGCCACTCCCCTTTCTAGCTATTGTTCTTCTGTTTGACAGAGCCCCCCTTCATCTCTGTGCCTAAACTATCAGTTCTGTCCTGATTTCCTCTATGTATCTCTGTACTTATAGTTCAGGGATAATGTTACTGGCAATGCCCCTTGGACTCAAGTGACTGACCCATAATAAACCCCCTCCATGTTCCCACATACAATGTTGATTCTCAGTTATACAAACCTGATGGGTTTTGTGTGTTCTGTGCCAGACACTGTGTTAAGTGTTCTGCTTTTGTTATATCATTCAGTCCTCACAAAGGTACCTCACAGTTGATACCATTTCCCTTCATTTTGTAAATGAGGAAAATGAGGCCCAGACAGAATGCCTCGGCCAAGGTCATACACTTAGGATGCCTAGAGCTGAGAGTTGAAGCCTATTCTATGTGACTTTAGAGTCTTTGATCCAAAATTCTATGCTGCTGCCTGTCAAACTAGTGTAGCTGCAAGGAATCTAAGAGAATTTCTAGAAAGTAGTCCACACACTAGTAACAACAGCATCACCTGGGATCTAATATTCAAAACGCAGAATCTCAGAAAATTCAAATATGCATTTTAGCAAGATCAATATGATTCATGGCATATTAAATTTTTAGAACCTCTCCTTCTATAGAAACCTCTCCTTTTATAGAAAAGTAAATGTGTCAAGTAATGAGCCTCCATTGATTGGTGCAGACACAAGACTGAAATCCAGGTTGCCACAGAGATGGGCAGAGGATATCTTCCATGGAGAAAGAAAATACAAGAAAAAGGTGTGGTGTCTTCTGCTGGGTTCATGGGAAAGAGCCGCTGAGAGAGAAATTAGATTTGAGTACAGGAGGTTTGTTAGGGCTTGAACTAGGATGAAACTAAAGGAGGGAGAAGCAGAAGGAGAATTTTAACTTACAGGGGTGCAATTTATCATTCAAGATACAATTTGGGGAGCTAGATGACCCTTTGGTGTTGTTCCAAATTGAGGCAAGGGTGCAGGCCTTAAGATTCCACCATCGGCCAGTCCTTAGATGTCAGTGGCGCATGGCTGAGGGTGAAGTCTGAGGAGACACAACCGTGAGCCTTCAGCAGCTAAGGTGAAGTCCCTGGGTCCTAAAGAGAGCAGGTCTGTACTGTACCTGGGTGTTGACAACAGGGAAGTAGAGACTGCATAACTGTTTTGACCTTGATGTCAAGGACAACAGAAAATCATTCAGAATGACATTATCAACTTTGCATTTGAGGATTTCTTTGGCCTTTGTGTAGCAATGAATTAGAAGATACAAGAGTCAAAGACAGGAAATCCATTAGAGAAGAGTGGTAGCTTAGACAAAAGAAGTAACCACCTTTAGAAGTGGGAAAATTCAAGAGATACTTTGGGCTTGGAATATGTAAGATCTTGTGATTAATTTTCTGTTGGAACGTGGAGAAGGAAATGTCCAGATGGACTCTGAACTTCTGAAACCAGTTAACAGGAAAGATGGAGTAGATTTGAGAAATAATATTACTAAAGATTTGCAAGAAAAAAATAAAGTCTATTTTGATATCTCAGCTCTCAGTTTGGCCGTAATATTTTAAACTCTTCTTTGACTCATTGTTTAGAATCATCATCCCCCAAAACTACAATTTCTGTAGCATGCATGGCAGATATTTGGTGACTGTTCTTCAGTCTTGAAGAAACTTTGAAGCTTCTGGATTTTTTGTTCTGCCCATTGTTATATTATTTAAATATGTCCTGGTTTTAGTAAAATGCTTATAAACTATCATTTTGTCAGTCAAAATAAATTACTGACAAAAGGAATAATAATAGAATAAATTTGATATTAGGAGGTTTCATCAAAAAGAACAGTCCTGTAAGTGTAGGACAAAACCACTTATTGAAGGAGCCCTAAGAAAATAGTGGACTAGGGGCTGGGATTGTAGCTCAGTGGTAGAGCGTTCACCTTGCATGTGTGAGGTACTGGGCTGGATCCTCAGCACCACATAAAAATAAATAAATAAATATATTGTGTCCATCTACAACTAAAAAATATTAAACAAAAAAAATAGTGGACTAAAATAGTTTCTGCTTATTGTATGTGAGTTTGTGTATGTATTCCCTTTACTACTCTCTTTCCATTCTTGTAATTACTGTGGTTGGCAGAGCTGGACACTCAATCAATCAATGAATTAATTTCATTATGCATTTAACCACACATACTTCAAACCCAGTGGAACACCTGTGTTTCTGAGTGCTGAAGAGACAGAGATGAATAAGGCTCATTCTTACTCTTGAGGAGGTCAAAGAATTGGAGCTGATGAAATGTATTTTTCTGTTATACTGTACAATGCAACTTAATAACTGATAAAATAAAGCAAATATCCTTAATTCTAAGTAGATGTTTTCATATTTTAATATTTCTGAATATGCCTCTTTAAGTGTCAGAAAAGAGATAAAATATTGACTGAGTTATTGTCTGAATATTTGAATTTATACATGTATTAAAGGAATCTTAATCTGGTTCTATCTCCATTGAGATAGTTGCTTTGGAAATTTAATTTTAATTTATATTTGCTTTCTTGTCTCTCAATCAACGTTTTATTTTAAAACTTGCATTTACAAAAAAAATTGTGAATATACTGCAGAGAATTATCATATATTCCAGACCCAGTTTTCACTTTTATAACATCTGGAATTGGTATGGTACATTTGTCACAATAAAGGAACCAATATTGACTCATTATTATTGACTGAAGTCCACATTTTATTCAGATTTTCTAAGTTTTTCCCTAATGTCTTTCTTTTTTACCAGAATATCATCCAGGGTTCCACATTATATTTAGTTGTCATATTGAGACAGGAAATTGGAGATATAGAGAAAAAGAGACATAATGAGTCTGAAAAGAGAAACATCTATGAAATTCAAGAAACATCCATGAACCACTGGAATGCAAAACAAGCAAAATTTGAGCAGCCCATCCCCATCTCTGTGCCCACATCTTTGTCTACAGAAAAGAGCATGATACAAGGACAATGTGCAAATGCAAGAATAACTGGTGTGAAATTGTGTCTCTCTGCCCTGACTTCACCTTAAGTTCAGCCCCCTAGCCACTGTCCCATTATAAATATCACATACCTAAAATGTAGGCTCCCTCTTCATCTCATTGATTGTTTATTTTGCTGAGAAGAAGCTTCTTAGTTTGAATCCATCCATTTATTGATTCTTGATTTTACTTCTTGTGCTATAGGAGTCTTGTTAAGGAAGTCAGGGCCTAATTGGATGTGATGAAGGTTTGGGCCTATTTTTCCTCTATTAGGCATAGTGTCTCTGGTCTAATTCCTAGGTCCTCCATCCACTTTGAGTTGAGTTTTGTGCATGGTAAAAGATAGTTTAGTTTCATTTTGCTACATATAGATTTCTAGTTTTCCCAGCACTATTTGTTGAAGAGGCTATCTTTTCTCCAATGTATGTTTTTGGCACCTTTGTCTAGTATGAGATTACTGTATTTATGTGGGTTTGTCTCTGTGTCTTCTATTTGTACCATTGGTCTAAATGTCTATTTTGGTGCCGATACCATGTAATTTTTGGTACCATAGCTCTGTAGTATAGTTTAAGGTCTGGTATTGTGATGCCTCCTGCTTCATTCTTCTTGCTAAGGATTGCTTTGGCTATTCTGGGTTTCTTATTTTTCCAAATGAATTTAATGATTGCTTTTTCTATTTGTATAAGGAATGACGTTGGGATTTTAATTGGAATCTCATTGAATCTGTATAGCACTTTGGGTAGTATGGCCATTTTGACAATATTGATTCTGCCTATCCAAGTGCATAGGAGGTCTTTCCATCTTCTAAGATGTTCTTCAATTTCTTTCTTTAGTGTCCTGTAGTTTTCATTGTAGAGGTCTTTCACCTCTTTTGTTAAATTGATTCCCAAGTATTTTTTGAGGCTATTGTAAATGGAGTAGTTTTCCTAATTTCTCTTTCAGATGATTCATCACTGATGTATAGAAATGCATTTGATTTATGAGTATTGTTTTTATATTCTGCTACTTTATGGAATTCATTTTTTTAATGTTTTTTTAGTTGTAGATGGACACAATATCTTTATTTATTTATTTTTATGTGGTGCTGAGTATCGAACCCAGTGCCTCACACATACGAGGCAAGCGCTCTACCACTGAGCTACAATCCTAGCCCCTGGAATTCATTTATTAATTCTGGAAGTTTTCTGGTGGAATTTTTTGGATCCTCTAAGTATAGAATCATGTCATTGGCAAATAATGATACTTTGAGTTCTTTTCTTATTCGTATCCCTTTAATTTCTTTTGTCTGTCTTATTGCTCTGGCTAGAGTTTCAAGGACTGTGTTGAATAGAGGTGGTAAAAGAGAGCATCCTTGCCTTGTTCCCATTTTTAGAGGGAATGATTTCAATTTTACTCCATTTAGGATGCTGCTATAAACATTGAAGTGGCTGCATCACTGTCATATGCTGTTTTTAAGTCCTTTAGGTATAGATCAAGGAATGGGATAGCTGGGTCAAATGGTGGTTCCATTCCAAGTTTTCTAAGGAATCTCCATACTGCTTTCTAGATTGGTTGCACCAATTTGAAGTCCCACCAGCAATTTATGAGTGTGCCTTTTCTCCCACATCCTCATCAACACTGTGTTTGTATTCTTGATAACTGCCATTCTGACTGGCATGAGATGAAATCTTAAGAGTAGTTTTGATTTGCATTTCTGTAATTGCTAGAGATGCTGAACATTTTTTCATATATTTGTTGATTGATTGTATATCTTCTTCTGAGAAGTGTCTGTTCAGCTCCTTAGCCCATTTATTGATTGAGTTGTTTGGTTTTTGGGTGTAAAGTTTTTTGAGTTTTTTATATATCCTGGACATCAGTGCTCTATCAGATGCCTTTCAATAGATAAATGGATAAAGAAACTGTGGTATATATACATAATGGAATATTACTCAGCATTAAAAAAGAATAAAATTATGGCATTTGCAGGTAAATGGATGGAATTGGAGAACATCATGCTAAGCAAAGTAAGTCAATCCCAAAAAACCAAAGGTCAAATGTTCTCTCTGATAAGTGGATGCTGATCCATAATAAGGGAGGGAGCATGGGAAGAATGGAGGAAATTTGATTGGGCAAAGGAGAGTGGGGAGGTAAAGAGGCATGGAGGCAGGAAAGAGAGTGGAATGAGATGCCCTAGGTACATTGCCCTAGGTACATGTATGACTGCACGTATGGTGTGATGCTACATTGTGTACTTCCAGAGAAATGAAAAGTTGTGCTCCATCTGTCTACAATGCATCCAAGTGCATTTTTCTGTCATGTATACCTAATTAGAATAAATAAATTACAAAAAATAATATCACAATCCTAGACCAACACGTTGCTTGTCACTCTCAAGATAGCCTGCATTCCCCTTTGAAAGTCTACTTCTTTAGGAAAGCAAGGAGTAGACATTGAAAGGGGAATCTCTAGACCTTGTTATCTAATGTGTATTGAAATTCTTTTCTGTCATATTTGTAGGGGGGTAGGCATCATCCTGAGTTGAAGTCTCTCTCTCCAGGATCTGCTTGTATACTCCTCTGCTGACATCTTATATTCTCCTTGACAGTGACAGTTTGTCAGAGTTTTCATTGTTACAATATCAACAATTTTGAGGAGGACTGATGAGCTATTTTGCAGAATGTTCTATTATTGGATTTAGTCTGATGTCTGTCTCATGATTATGTGAAGGAGAACTACCACAGAGGTGAATTTTTATCACATCATATCAAGAGTATGGACTATCAACATGACTTATTATGGTTGAGGCTAACCTCAATTAGGGAGCCCTAACCAAATCAGTGTTTGTCAGTTATTTCCACTGTAAAGTTACCCACTTTTCCCCCTTTGCACACTGTACGCTTTGGAAGGGAGTCACTGTGTACACCTCACACATAGTGAGGAGTTATGCTTCACCTCCATGAAGGCAGAATATCTACATGAATTATGTAGATTTCTTCAGCATGGGAGATTTATCTCTTTCTTCTTTTATTTCTTCCTTTGTGGAGTTGGTTAATTATTCAGTCATTTATATCAATATGAACACATGAATATTTATTTTATATACTGAATCATAATCCTATACTACTCTATTTCATTGCTCAAAAATTTATAACTTTGTTTATTGGGAGAGGGTCTTTCAATTGACTCATGTTCTTTGACATACCCCCATCATTGTGAGTGTTTTTTATTTATTTTGTTGTTGAATACTTTCTTTCTGATGCTATAAACAACTCCAGTCTTGCCTTGTGTGCTTCCTCCTCAAGCCCTAGAATCAACCATTTCTACTATTTGAGAATAGTATTGCAAAGAATTGTGCACAAGTTTCCATTATTGTCTTTTAAAATGTTTTTTTAAATATTCCACTTTTATACTATATTGAAACAGAAGTTATTGTACAAATTTAACAGGTTTGT
The DNA here is from genome assembly GCA_028644305.1 of Xerus rutilus. NCBI lineage: Eukaryota > Metazoa > Chordata > Mammalia > Rodentia > Sciuridae > Xerus > Xerus rutilus. The sequence goes on from CM053417.1 coordinate 113,168,107, forward strand.
GAAATGCCAGGATGTGCAATCAAAGGTAGTAAAATTAGATATCTTGGAAGAGACCACAAGATTCTAAAGGGTAGAAGTGGTTGATGTGGCTTATACACAATTGACAAAGGACTATCACATAGGCACCAGTAGGCTATTGGTCCAAAGCTTCTCACTGACTTTCAAAGCCAGCAATATTGTGATTTGATTAAAGAAAAGGATAAAACTACAGATCAGCCAAGTTAAAAATGCAGGCAGAGCCATTAATCTTCATGGATACTCCTCCAAACATGATATCTATTATTGTTTTTGTTGTTGTTGTTATTATTATTATTATTACTATTATTTTGATACTGGGGATTGAAGCCAGGAATACTTTACCACTGAGCTACATCTCTACATCCCAAGTTTCTTTTTTGAAGGGAAGAGGACAGAGTCTCACTAGGTTTTTGAGGCTGGCCTCAAACTTGAAATCCTCCTGCCTCAGCTCCCTGAGTGACTAGGATTATAGATGTGCACCAATGTGCCCTGCTAAACAGACTGCTATTTTTGAAAAATATTTTTTAGTTATACATGGACACAGTGTCTTTATTTTGGTTTTACTTATTTTTATGTGGTGCTGAGGATCGAACCCAGTGCCTCACACGTGTGAGGCAAGTGCTCTGCCACTGAGCCACAACCTCAGCCCCAACAGATTGCCATTTTAAAGCTGGTGCAAAGCACAAGTCCATTGGTTCCAATTTTGAAAAATAGCCCATCACTGGGGACTGTGCATCACTGCAACTTCTCAAAGTGAGTCCTAGAAATTTTTAAACCCTTCAGTGTTAAGACTCAGATGAAATTTTATGATAGTGAAAAGAAAGTGATATGTGAGTATATGAATGCATGTTTTCTTGTCTCAGGTACACTACATAGAGTTTGTATTTCCCCAGTTAAATTGATGGTTGTATTGTCAATGGAGATTTATAGTCAGGGAAACACTTCACTCCCTTAGGACTTCAATCTGTGGACGATGGGGAGCTCCAGAGGCTCAAGCGTTTTTCCTGGACTCAAACTTGAGCCCCAAAAGTTTATTTTTAACAGTGAAATCCTTGTGAAATCACCAGTTTCTCTCCTTGTCTTCTTTCCCCCTGTCCTTCTCTCATTCTCTTTCTCTCTTCCTCTTCTTTATCTCTCTAGTCTGTAAAAGTCTTTTTGAATGTCAGGTATGATTTGTCAGCATTATTCTAGCTTCTGACTTTGTGAAAGGATGAAATGTTCCTCTCTCTCTCTCTCTCTCTCTTTTTCTCTGCCCCCACCCCATCCCACCCCATTTTGTATTCCTTGGAATAATCTCAATGGTTTAGGAATACCTAAAAGTTAAAAATTTGAAAAAATGCATCTGTAAAAATGTCTGTTTTCCAATTTTTTCTATATTGATATATTTAAATATTTTACTTGATCTATTTTTAAATATATGTATTCCTGGAAAATATTCCATTTTCCAAGTTTTAAAAACTATTAGCATAGAAGTAAATAGAATATTTTTGTAATTATTTTCTATTTCCTCTACATATATGACACTCTTATTTTATCTTTATTTTTTTGCTTTATCTTTTCTTCTTTTAACTAGTTAGTAGTTCATCTATTTTTTCCAATGTTTAAGGAAAATATGCCAATTTTTATCTCCATTTTAATTTAATATCTTTTCTATTTTATTAATGAATTTATTTTGCTTTGCCTTACATTTCTCATTACTTCTTGAGTTGATTGCTAAATTCAATATTTCAATTTTGTTTGTTTAATAAGTGGCTTATAATCTGGAAATGATATCTGTATCCTCTATGTCAAATCAGCATTATAATTATTTTAGATGTTTTGTAGTTGCTAATTTTATTTGTTCTTTAACTAAAGTTATTTTAATATAGTTCTCAATGTTTTTCTCTCTGATTTTGTTCTTTATTTTTAGTTTTAGTTCATACTCATTATCTTTGAAAGTCTATTACTAGATCTGTTATGGTTTGAATATAAGGTTATCCCCCAAAAGCTCATGTGTAAGGCAAAGTAAGAAGGTTCAGAAGAAAAATGATTGGGCTATACCCTTAACCTAATCAGTGAATCCTGATGGGATTTACTAAGTGGAAGCAGGTGGGGTGTAGTTAAAGGAAGTGGTTTGTTGAGGGTGTGGCTATGGGGTATATATTTTGTATCTGGAGAGTGGAGTCTGTCTGTTCTCTGGTCATCCTGTGAGCTGCTTCTCTCTGCCATACTCTTCCACCATGATGTTCTGCCTCACCTCAAGCCCTGAGGAATCCAGCCAGCCTTCTATGGACTAAGATCTCTGAAACCGTGAGCCCTCAAACTTTTCCTCCTCTAAAATTATCTGGTCAGGTCATTTAGTCACAGCAGTGAAAAAGCTGACTAAAACAAGATGATTTTCTCATTCGTAGAAAATCATCCACTAATGCAAAGGACATGGTGTATTATGGCACTGTGAACTTTCAGCACAACAGATAAACGTTTGTGTGTGTGTAGCACAAAGACACTACACAATGTACTTAAAACAAGAATACATGTATGCAACAATTATATACCATCTTACAGGTGATATAACAATGATCACCTGTAAGATGATACAAGATTTTCCCCAAGGTAAATACAGGAAACACGCCATTTTTCAACCAAAATACAGCTTAATCTAATCTGGGAGAGAACTAAAAAGCAGACAGTCAACCTCATACCATCAAATGTAGTTATTTCTACCATGTTCGAGCTGGAGTATGCCTCCCTCTACTCCAGTGTCTACTACACACACCTGCAGATTAGAACCACTTGAGAAACTTTTAAACATTCCGTAAGCCCAAGCTACATCTCAGATCAATTAAATCATTTCTGTGTCGGGACATAGGTACCAATATTTATGAAGCACCCTGGGTAATTACATTGGGCAGACATGGTAGCACCTGCAGCCCCACGCACATGGTTTAGGACACACAGCTGAACTTCACTTACAGCTAATTCCCAGTGCTGTTTAAATCAGTGGATCTCAGACTTAAGCTGCATCATAAGAACTGGAAGGTCTTGTTAAAACAGATTTCTGAACCCAACCCTGGAGTGTCTGATTCAGTAAGTTTGTAGTAAAGCCTGGGAATTGACATCTCAAACATTCCCTGTCAATACTTATGCTGCTAGTCTTTGGATCATACTTTGAGAACTATTATTGTAGAATTGAGCTTTAGTTTCAGAGAGGCAACTTATATTTGAAATTTTGCTATTGTATGAAATCTTTTAAGGAGCCACCATGACTAAAACTTCCAAACAGAAAGCATATTGAGTACATTTTTCAATACCATATAAATTTGCATTTTATAAACCTGCTGTGCTCTCATTTAACGGAAGTCGTCATGAAGTATTTATTAACAAGTACTTTGTAGGCGGCCAAGCTAATTGCCATATTAACAATTCAAGTGTGATGTAGTTGCTTCAATCTAAGAATTTCATTTAGCATTTTAGCATTAATTTCTAATTAACTGCTAATGTTTTCTTATGTTTTTATGAGCTCATCTATGTGTAGATTAATTCTTAATCTGCATTGATTTCTGCAGTAAAATGACTCAACTTTTTTCCCCTGAGGTTAGATGACACTAGAACAATGCAATAAGGTCCAGTAACTAAAGACTAAATATATCAGCTATAGATGGAAAGTTTTGAATTCTTATACTGCCTCAGTAGACAAAACTTGCATGATAGTCAAATCTTCTGGTGGGTTAGGCCCTAAAATGGGGATCAACAAATTATGGTCCATAGAAAAAATCCAACCCACTGCCTGTTTTTATAAATAAAATTTTATTAGAACAAAGTCACATGCATTCCTTTAATATCATCTGTGGCTGCTCTTGTACTATATTGGCAGACTTGAGTAGTTCAATTCACAAAACCTAAAATATTTACTACTTAGACCTTTACAGAAAATGTTAGCCCATTAATTGGCTTTCCTTGCATAGGAATAATTAGCCATTCATACATACACACAGTCATAAGTTTATCCCATCCATATTCTTCCTTATATGTGATTCACAAGGATACCATAAAAGCTGTGTCAAAATGTTTTACTGAAGTCCTGCTCTTGTAAACTTGTCGAAAATGTAAATGGGGCTACTTTGGCATGAATTATGCATACTGAGACTGCTAGTGACTGGCAGTAGTGGCTCTTTCAGAGCTTGTCCTGTCACTTTGAGAACCCGAGGGTTATTTTGCTGAATCAGAGCCCTAGCTGACTAATGTTCTTTGTGAGGAGTTTCTGAGGCATGCTTTTTGCATAAGTTGTTCCCATTGCCAGTTGCCTCTTTAGGGATAAGTGATAAACTCAAGGCCAGTTTGCAAAAGGTCAAGGAAATGTGTTACAATGGGAACAACAGAAGTGGGTGCATATTGGTAGAGGGTGATATTAACCTTGATTAGCTTAAAGATATGAAAGAGGTAAGTGACCAGGTGATCACAGCCTGCTATTAAAATGAGTTATATAGAGATGAGGGATCAATATCCCCTGTTGAATCAGATCTCTAAAATAATAATAATATATATTTTTGGTACCAGGGATTGAACCCAGAGGTGCTTAACCACGGATCCACATCCCCAGTCCTTTTTTTTGTATTTTCTTTAGAGACAGAGTCTCAATGAGTTGCTTAGGGCCTCACTAAGTAGCTGAGGCTGGGTTTGAACTCATGATCCTCCTGCCTCAGCTTCCAGAGTAGCTGGGATTACAGGCATGTGCCAACATGCTCAGCTCTAAAATAGTAATAATTTGAAAGAACAGTAAATATATGAATGGGAAAACAAAAGAAATGTGAGTAGAACATTAATAGAATTAATAGTAGAATTCAGCAAAGGATGAGAATCTGTATATGGTGTTAGGTGTGTTATGGTTGAGGAAGTGGCTACAGCAAGAGGAAAGTAAATTAAAAAGTGAGAGACGATTAAGAAAAGTCAGTAATAACTTGGAAATGAATGTGATATGATGGCAAAATGGAAGCCAGTCAAGTGAGAGAAGCTGAAGTCATCTTGTGCCTCACTGCTTCAGACACATACCATGAATACCAGATTTAGCTTTGTCATGAGACATCAAGGATTTGGAGAAGACACGAGACTAGGGATGAAAATTACTGAGCCCTGAGAAAAAGTAATTTATAGATAAAGCTGTGCAATACTTCTTATCAGATGAATGATGAGAACAGTGCAGTAAAAAAAAAGCTTGAAATAAGTACTTCTGCCCCATAAGAAAATCAAGTGGATTTACACCTATTATTCTTCTGTTTATATTACATATTTATTACAAATCTGTAAGAGGAGGATTCCATAGTAAAGTTCAAATCCTACTCCTTTGATTCTACTGAAGAAGTAAAAAGAAAGAAAAAGATAAAAATGTGTTGGTAGAGATATTTGCTGGGGAAGCATATATTGATCTTGATCGATTTTATTGTGTGTTTTAGGCATGCTCTTACTTATTGAGTTCCTGTTTGATTGATTTTTTAATTGTGGGTTATTGTGTGTTTTACATTTAAATTCACTTGCCATGGCCTCTGCTATTTTCAGGTACTGTGCTATGAGGTTAGCCAACTAAAACATAGTCTCTGTCTCCAAGGACTTGTGTTTTAATTGGAGAATCAGATAAGTAGCCAGACATTTAATATATGTGCCATAATGATGATGGCCAGAGGGATAATTACCAGTCATTAATGAGAAGCATTTTGGTACAAATATTCTATGCAAAAAGAATATGAGAGATGATGTGGTAGACTAATTGAAAAAAGGGTCTCAATTCTCCACCTCTTTTTTAATGCACCCCTTTACAATGTGCATTTGCATCTTCTATCAAGCACTGGCATCTTTTTCCAACTGCTTAATTCTGGGCTGATCTTGTGATTTGCATTGGTTAATAGAATGCTACAGAAGAGATCCTATGTCTATTCTATACTTAGACATTGGGAGATATCACATGCTTTTGTCCCCTTTCTCTGAAGTTGCTACAATCATGATAATAAGCCAGAGTTCACCTATTGCAGGATAAGAGATAAGAGAAGAGCTACAACATGCCAGGTGAAGCCATACTAGATCATGCCAGAACAGCCATCTCGTAAAAACAAATAAGCTAGTTCAATGCAGCACATACGAGTTTGGCCCATATCAGCATAATTGCTCAGCTGAGCCATAGACTCATGGGAAGGAACAAATGAATAGTGTTAGAAGACACTAAGTTTTGTAATGATTTCTTATAAGTAACACAGAAGACCTAGAAGTATAAGAATAGGGCACATTTGATAAACTGAAAGTGACTTAGGATGTATGAAAAAGTATGAAATGCAAAGGGATGAAAAGTTAGGTTATTCAGTCAAGTAAGAATGAGATCCTTCAGAGTTATAAGCCATTAAATGGTGGGGAACTATCTAGATCTGAAGAAGACACATGATTCAACTTCATTTTAGACAGATTATTGTATGTGAAGGTTAATGGCTAGAAAGAGGGAGACCTGTAAATTTGCCTTTGTAGTGATCCAGGTAAGAGGTGATAATATTCTGAACTAGAACAGAACCATGAGATTGGGTATAAATTAGCAGTTTGGAAACATTATTTTGGAGATAGAATGAGTAAGATGTGGTGCTTTGTCAGAAGGGATAAAAAAGTCTAGAGCTGATGCCTGGTATCAAATCGGGGCAAAGAAAAGGAAGGGAATGATGTTTGGATGGGTTGGAGGAGATGATAAGCATAGTTTAGGATTTCTTAAGTTTGAGAAGCCCAGTAAAGAGTTGGTTAATATAGATCTGAAGCTCAGAAGAGCAACTTGGGTTGTGATTGTTTTTGCAATTGGCAGCCTATGGTTGATACTTGAAGCCACTTAAACATTTTATGAGCACCTGATATGTGTTGTGTGCTATTACATGCCAAGCTAATGTGAAAGTTAGCAACAAAGACCAAGCAATGTAAATATAGGAGAAGATATAACATCAGTCAAATGATCACACAAATATAAATATAAGTACTGTGAACAAATATAGTAAACCATCAAAAGTATATAGCAAAGACACTTGTTCCAATCTGAGGAATCAAAGAACCCTGAGAAAAGGATTCTTGTACTGAGATCAAAATTACAAGAAGCATTTCCAAAGCCACAGGTAAAGGATGGAATAAGAAAATATTCCAAGAGTAGGAATAAAAGTATGCCCACTTTAAAGGCCTCTAAAGTCAATATATGAGGCTCACAAAGATGAAAAGTGGTATGAGGTATGTATAGAGGAGTGGTATAGATATGGAAATTTAGAAGATATTGAGAAGCAAGACTGACAAGACAACGGGAATGGATTAAATGGAGAGGAAGACTGAAGGGGCATTAGTGAGAATAATAATAAGGGGAATGGGATTACAAATGAATGATGGTACCTTTCATTGAAGTCATAAATACTGGGAAACTAGATCTATGTTGAAAGAGAAAAGTACCTTAGACATGTTGGTGCACCCTGTAATTCCAGCAGCTCAAAAGACTGAGGCAGGAGGATCACAAGTTCAAAGCCAGTCTCAGTAAGTGAGACCCTAAGTGAGACCTATCTCAAAATAAAAAATATAAAGAGCTGTGGATAAGGTTCAGTGGTTAAGTGCCCCTAGGTTCAATCCCTAGTAGTTAGGGAATGAAAGGGAGAGAGGAGAGGAGAGGAGAGGGCAGAGAGAGAAATTCAAGACATCAGTATTTGAAATAGAGAATATTATAAAATATCCAAGTGGCCGAGTTGAGGGGGAAATTGGACATATAGGTTTGGAGCTCAGAAATGATCAGACTGGACATTAAGTAAACTTGTGGATCATCAAGATATAAATGTTAACCAAAGTCCAGTTCAGAGAGAGCTTGACTGATGAAAAAAAGGAAGAATTCCTATAACCAACCCTTAAATAATCCATTATTTAAAGAATGGATAATTTGAGATGAGCCCACAAAAGTAGCATTGATGGAACAATCAGAGAAATGGGAAGAAAAGTATGGTATTAGAGAATCCACCTCTACTTTAAAAGGAGCAAGCACTTACTCCAAAGGCTTTAGGTCCTAAAGAAATCAGGAGAAAAATGGCTAAAAATGTCCACTGGCCTTAGAACTAGAAGGTAAACAATGACCTTGTCAAGGGCCATCATGATGGAATGATGAGGGTAGAAGGCAGTATGGTAGAATTAACTGAAGAATAAGTGAGAGGTAAGGAAGTAGAGAAGCATGTAAAGACAGTGTTAAAGTATTTTGGTTAAAGAGAGGGAATAGCAATGTAGGCATAGCAAAGGTTAAGACAAAATTTTGTCATTGATGGGGTTGCTCTTTTTTGTTTATTTCAGTAGAAGAGATGTAAACATGGAGATGACAAAAGTCTGATAAAAAATGACAGGTGGAAGAAAAACAGGAACTCAAGAAAGTGGATGCAATCACTGAAGAAAGATATAAAAGCAAGAGTATATAATCCACCAACATTTTGGAAATATTATTTAAGTGATCATATAGGACAGTGGCACTGAAAAATATCTGGACAGTAATAGGAGAAAGTAGACATAGTTTGATAGAAGGCATAGAAAGTGTTCCATGAAAGAAGCAGAGGCCCATAGGGTCAAATATGATCAGAGGTCAAAGAGGATAAGGACAGTGAAATATTGATTGGCTTGAGACAATAGTCATAATGGCCTGGAATAGAATTGGTCCCCTGGAGTGGTGGGATGGAATGCAGATGAATGTGGGTAAAATATGAATTTCATCTGGTGAGGTGGCACATGCCTGTAATACCAGAGGCTCAGGAGGCTGAGACAGAAAAATTGTGAGTTCAAATCCAGCCTCAGCAATTTAGTGAGTCCCTAGAAACTCAGTGAGATCCTATCTCTAAATAACAAATATTAAAAAGATCTGGGGATGTGGCTCAGTTGTTAAGCACCCCTGGGTTCAATACCTGATACCAAATATGTATATATGAATGGCAGGTGACAACATGGAGTCAGTTAGAGTGGAAAGCCTTTGAGAAAGTATTTTTGTAAAGGGAGGAATGAACCTGAAGAGAGATCGAAGGTCAAATAGGGACATGGGTTTTGCCTTTATATTTATATGTAAGGTGGAAAAGACTTGAATTAAAAGTCATCGAGAAGGAAGAGACTGGATATAGAGAAAGAGGGAATAATAACTCTCTAACCATGAGAGAGAGAGAAAATAAGGAGGGGAAAGACACTGTTCTGTGGCAAGAGAAAAATGGTAATGACAGCAGAAGCATTTGTAATTTTTATGGCATATTATTGAGGGAGTTGCAATATGGTTGTCTTTTGTTTTCTTTGTTAAATAAGTGACAAGATCACTTCATAAGAAAGGTGAATCATGATGTATGAATCCACTTTACATTGTTGTGACCAAAATACCTGATGAGAACAACTTAGAGGAAGAAAAGTTTATTTGGGACTCATGGTTTCAGAGTTTCAGTCCATGGTAATCCATCTCCATTCCTCGTGGCTTGAGGCAAAGCAGAACATCATGTAGAAGGGCATGATAGAGGAAAGCTGCTAAGCAAATGGCAGCCAGGAAGTTGAAAAGGGTGAGAAGAGAGAAGAAGAGGGAGAAAGAGAAAAAGAGGCCAGGGACAAAATATGGTCCTGAAGGCCATGCCCCTAGTGACCTACTTCCTCCAGCCATGCTTCACTTGTGTACATTTGTGACTCATTAGTCCATTCAGCTATCAGTGGCTTAATCCATTTGCTAGATTAATCAGCAAATAGATTAAGCCACTGATGAGGTCAGAGTCATAATCATTACCTAAAAGCCCCACCTCTGAACCTTGCTGCATTGGGATCATGCTTCAAAGCATGAGCTTTTCAGGGACTATTCCAAGTCCAAACTATATATACATGTGTGTGTGCACATGTGCATACATGCATGTATCTTTGTAATATTTTATTTCCTAAAAGGATGCTGGAATACAAGTGAATTTGATTCATTATACTTATTTACAGTCTAAAATATTTTATTTTATAAAATATTAATTGGCTGGGCATGGTAGTACATACCTGTAATTCCAGCAACTCAGGAGGCTGGGGCAGAAGGATTGTGAGTTCAAAGCCAGCCTCAGCAACTTAATGGGACCCTATCTCTAAATAAAATATAAAAAGTGCTGAGATGTGGCTCAGTGGTTAAATGCCCCTGGGTTCCATCCTCATTACCAAAAAAAAGAGGGGGGGGGATATGGTAGAATTAGAAATTTGGAGAATTCTAAGACTTGAAATAACTGGAATAAGGTAATAAGCTACATAACCGTAAAATCTCCCTGCAGAGAATCCAAAAGGGAAAGGCCTTTCCTGACACTGCCCTATTGTCACTTTGTGTGTGAAGATCACACAGAATCCTGTTACTGTGCAGGTGGCATCTTGTTTGACTTTAGAGTCCATAAATTAAAAATGGATGAAGAGTTGTTCACCAAATCACTTCCCTCACCCTAGGGTAGGCACCTAGGCTACATTTTCCAGCCCATGGTACAATCAATGATTGAATATGGACCAAAAGAATGAACAGGTGGATACAAGCCTCCTTCATGGGCCTGCCTCCACAGACTTGACATGTGTAACCTTTCCTTTTCTTTCTTTATTAGATGGCTAAACAGGACTTCAAGGACTTGGAGGAAGAGGAGCCACAATATGGCAGGAGCCTGGGTTTCTGAATCAGTTCCTGGAAAAGATACTCTCAGGAGAAAAATGAGGAGAATATACATTTTGCTATCTTATACAGGTGAAACATTAACTTTTATTATGTTATGTTGCTAAAATTTGGGAATGGTTTATTATTTGCTAAAATTTGGGAATGGTTTGTTATAGCAGTTAACTTATCTGTACATTCAACTTTACAAATGATTGTTTCCCCAATACTGCTGAACAAACCTGTGCAGATGCTGAGAACTGAAAACTACATTCTCTGTACTGGATACTTGAATGGGATGGCCCAAAGGGCATAAGAATGAAAAGAGTAATGAATAAACAATTGTTTTCATGAGCATTCATTGAATAATGAGTACATAACTAATTAGGAGTCCCATTTGGAGGCAGAAAACCTGAGAGACTTTAAGAGCATGTTTGGTTTTTCACAAACATTAAATGAATTCTTGTCATCCAGTAGGCATTAGGGAAAGTGCTCCCAATCCATCTAACATTTATAGAAGAGAATGCTGGATTTGATCCAACCACAATCCCTGAGAGGTCTGGACCTGCATAACCATAAAATCTCCCTGCAGAGAATCCAGAAGGGAAAGACCTTTCCTGAAGCTGCCCTATTGTCACTTTGTGTGTGAAGATCACCCATCTGCTTGAAGGGGAGAGCTACTATTCTATGCTCAGGGCACTGAATTCTCTGATCCTGGTGGACTTCAGCAGATGGGACACTCCTATTGACCAACATAAACACTAAGTGAAGATGATGGAAAAAATGACAGAGAGAACCTAAACTGTGTATCTGGGAACCCTGGAGGGTCTATAACTTCATGGGTCCTTATGTTATAACTTGCCTACTCCAAGGAAATGTTTGTCAGCCATGAGATGCCCAGTCTCTCTCCTGTCCTTCAAACTCCAGGTTGCCAACAGACCAATGAGGAAGTTGAGCTTCCTTTGCTTCTTCCTGCAAGGTGTAGGTGATTTTTCTCATAGTAAACCATGATTGAAACTTCCATTCAACAACAACAACAACAAAAAAAAAACCTCAGCTTTTTCTGTAACAGAGATCCCTTGTTGGGTCAGATTTCAAAGCTTGATACTCCAGAGTATGGAACTAGAACATGACCCCTGCATGTATGTGCACATGCATGCACACACCACATTATATTTTTTGTATCAAACAAAATACTTGGAGACTGAAAGGGGCTGTATTTAACCCTAACTGCAACTTGAGTTAGATATATATAGCTGAGTTCAACACATTAGAGAGGCCCCAAAGAAGAATGGATTACATGGAGGGCTGACCAGTCCCAAGAAAATGAAATCATGATGATGAAGATGAACTCCAGAACAACTAACCACACTCAGGAACATGGCCTGAGGGTAATAGGGAAAGAGTAATTAGAGTTTTTGTGGGAATTCACCCAGGAAGGCAGAAGGATCATGAGTGTAAGTGGGGCTGTACTGACATTAAATGTTCCACAGGAATGAGGTTTTGGAACAGCAGCTGCAAATCTGTCTCATGGGAGCAGCAGTGACACACCTCTGCAGGGCTTTCACAACCAGCAGGGTCATGAAAAGTTTCAGAGGAATAGCAAATCTCCAGCTCAGCAACATAGAGGTGACAGAGGCAGCTACAGTTGGTGTAATAACACTACCACAGAGCTCTCCTAAGAGATTTAGGGCCCACACATTCTGAGGCTACTTTTATCTAGCAGCCACAGCAAACTGAGACCAAAGCTGACAAATGGGCACCTGAAAGACAGCCCTGAGAACCCCCAAAGTGCCTGGGAAGGGAAAATTTGCAAGGCACTAACATTTCTGTATAAGTTGATGGAAGCTAAGAGCTAAGGGAAATCAGGTAGTAATATTAATAGAACTATAGTAGTACTCAATAATAATAGAACCATATTTGTGCTTACAAGTTGGTAGAGATGGGAACATTCAGGTGGATTTATAGCCACAAACAAGGCTAAACTCCTTTGATTGCTGCATCCTCAGACTGGAGCTCATGATTAACAGTTTCTCTTGTACCCACAGCACTGGTCCAAAAGGTTTAAATTTATTTGGAAGAAGTCTTATAGCTTATGTACTTCTTGGTGCTTTCAGAAAAAATTCTAGCATATTCTAATGAGAGAGAGAAAAATAGGCAGCTTCAATTTTTAAGGCAAATGCAGACATTTAATTCTCTGTTAGGTACAGCTCAGTTTTATTAAATTGAAAACAATTTGAAGGAAAACTCAATAAAATTGGAATCTTACTTAAATTAGTGAACAATGCTTATTACTCATCACTAGATATGCAGCTCTTAGATAATGAGCTGGTTTCAGGAGGAGACATTTAACAAAACTGTATAGCAGCAAAATTAGAAAATGTGTAAGATACATCATAATATAATAAATATATTGTTATAATATTTATTTTATTAAGACAAAGTGTCTGTAGGAAAGAAACCCTGTTGTATCTCTACTACCAACACATAGCAAAATAACTGAAGTTCTATATCAGGAGGAGGCAAACTCCCTCTGTAAAGGGCAGTTAATAGGTATTTTAGACTTTGTGGTCTAGATAGTCTATCATAAATACTCCACTCTATTAAAGTAGTACACAAAATGGTCATAGACAAAATGTAAATGAATAAATGTGGTTGTAGTCCAGTAAAACTGTATGGACACTGACATTTGAATATTATATAATTTTCATGTCTAAAAATTTGTTTTGCCATGCTGGAAAAAAAATCCAGGACCAGATCACACATGCTAGGCAAGCACTCTACCACTGAGCTGTACTCCCAACCCAAATAGTTTTTTTCACCAGTGAAATATATAAAAATCATCCTCAGCTTGTGGACCATACAAAAACAGATGACAACTCAGATTTGACCTGTAGGCTAACAGTTTGTTGAGCTCAGTCCTAAGTAGCTGAATTTGTGTGTGTGTTTGTGGTGCTGGGGATAAAAATCCAGGCCTCTCACATGTTAGCAAAGTAGGTGCTGTGCCACTGAGTTACTCCCTACTACCCCCTAGCCCTACGTGGCTGACTTTTGAAGACCTCTTGCTGGTAATCTCCAATTAAAAAGCTTCAGATGCTCTCACAGTCAATCAATGTAGGTGGCACTCTATTTTCACCAGTCTGTTTTCTCTTAATGCTAATCTCAAAATGTTGTTTGAAAACCAGATGATGAACCCTATTTTTCTTCTAAACTTCCTCTCATCTGTCTTTCACCTTCCGCCCCCAGAGCTCTTGAGTTTACTTTACTTACAAACTCTACCACCTTCCTATAACCCAGTTACCTCCCAGATGTCTTTATCAGATGCTCTACATTATGCATTAAATTGCAATCAATAGTATTGGCTGAGAGAGCCATTCTGAGCTATAGAGTGAAAGAAATTATACTTTGCTTTGGAAGTTAATCAATTCACAGTAATCAGGCTTTCCTGATAAGAACAACAGCTCTTTCTAGCTCTTTGTTGGTCAGCCCTTCCCACTTTGGTCATTTGGTGTGCAGGCCAACATGGGTTATGAGAGCAACAATTAATTTATGGATCAGAAATATAACTTTCACTTTCATTTTCCCAGAGAAACCTGGACATGACTTCTCCAAAACGAATCACTTCCTTTAAAATACTTCAGTGGCCTTTCCTTGCAAGAGAAGAGGTATGTGTATGTGTATTTGTGTATCTCTCTCTCTCTCTCTCTCTCTCTCTCTCTCTGTGTGTGTGTGTGTGTGTGTGTAGCACATACAAAGAATCCAACAAAACACTCTGCTATGACATTCATGAAAAGTGCTTCTCCTTAGGTCAAGGTCTATGCTTGACCTCTTCTATTTCCCAGTTGCCTGTTTATAATTCCTGGGAATGTATCTTCCTGATTTATTTATAATTCTAAATGTATTCAGTGTCTACTGTGTATTTGGATAACTTAGGGGTCCATCAACAAACAAAATAGACAAAGATCCCTTTCTTTGGATTGTTTACATTCTAGTGGGGAAAGACACTAAAAGATATAATAGTTACATCAATTAGGTAGTGTGTTAGTCAGTTTTTGCATTGTGAAAAATACCTGGCATAAACAACTTAGAGGAGGAAAGATTTATTTTGGTTCACAGTTATAGAGTCTTTAATCCATAGTCAGATGGCTCCATTGCTTTGGGCCCAAAGTGAAGTAGAAAGGTATGACAGAAGAAAACTGCTGAATTCATGGCACCCAGAAAGGAGAGAGAGAGAGAGAGAGGCGGGGATGGGTGGGGGGGAGGGAGGAAGGAAGAGAAGAAAGGAGGGAGGAAGGGGACAAGATATATTCCCCAAGAGTACATACTCAGTGACCCACTTCCTCCAACCATGCCCCACCTGCCCAGAGTTTCTACCATCTCCCAGAAGTACATTCAGCTATCAATAGGTTAATCTATTGGTGAGGTCAGAGTACTCATGATCTAATCACTTTCCAAAAGCTTCACCTCTGAACATTGCTGCATTGGGAAACAAACCTTCAACACATGAGCCTTTGAGAGACATTCCAGATCCAATCCATAATAGTAGTATGTTTAAAAGTCATAGGTGCTATAGAATAAAGAATTAAGGGGATCAGAAATTCTGGGATTGGAGAGTTTCCAATTTAAATAGGGTAACCAGAATAGGCTTATTGATAAGTTGACATTTGAGCAAAGGCTTCAAGGAGGTAAAGGAGTTTGCCATGTCAATAACTACTGAAGAACATTCAGGCAGAGGAAACAGCTAATGCAAACACCCTGTGGTGGCAATATGCATGTTTATCCTTTGTGAAACATTCCTGAATTAGAAAAGTTTAACCTAAAAAGTTTACCTTCTGTGAAATCACTAATATCTCTTGACCCATCCCCAAATAAAATAATCAAAACTGACTCTTTGGTTACCGCCGTTTACCTCATTTTCTAATAGGGTATCATCTTAGAAAAGTACTCTGGTTCCAATTTTAATTGACTCTGTAGAATTCCCTCTCTTATTCTGAGATGATAGTTACATAATGAAGATTTGTTAGAGGTTTAAATTCTAATTCACCCTATTAAAAGGCATGTGACTTTGAGCAAGATTGTGCCAGTTACCTCAACTGTGTAAAGCAGAAAATAATAATACCTGAATTGTATGGAGTTTATTAAAATAAATAGAAAATTTAAGTAGAATACTGCATGGAAAACACTTGACACAAAGTCAGCCACATTTACCATTATTATCAGTTATTATTTTTGTACTTTCTATCTTGAAAAAATAACTTTGCCTTTATATACAGAATTTCAAGCAAGGAATTTCATTGCCCAAGATCTTGCTTTTGCATTTGCCCAAATAAATTTATCTCAAGTGGAGTAAAATATTTATAGAAGGCAAGCAAGGCTTCCCCAGCCCACACGTGGACTTAGATGAATATGCCCATGGTGGTGATACTGTTATCCTTAGTTTCTCTGATGAACCTTATATGTAAAATTTATTTTTGAATGCAATAGCTCACTATTTACATCAACATACACTCGAGGGGGGAAGATTATAATGAAACCAACTGCTTGGTTTAAAAAGAAAAGCTTTATAAAGGTAATTTGCTCCCTTCTCATTTTACAGAATTTTAAAATTATATGATCAGAATCTCTTCCAGAGAAAATTACCCAAGATAAGAATCTTGCTATCTATAGAGAAAAGATGAGTCCTACAAATGCTGTGCAAGTAATTGCTGTAAGTTTAATGAGAATCTGTTCTAATATAGTGAAAACCAAAGAACAAGAAATATCTACCATGGTAGCAACAGCAGTAAGAGGGAGTAAAATCTACTATGTTTTATATATAAATGTGATGATTTGAACTAATGGGCATAAGAAAGGGAAGAAATCATTACAACCCCATGCCTCAGAGAATGTTATTTAATTAAACAAATGATAACAAACCTCCAGTCAGGACACAGTCTCACATTGTTAGCAATTTATACTAAGAGAGAGGGAAGGAGACAAAGTAATGGCTAGACTGAAATAAATTAGTGTTTTCATTTCTAGTGAGCTTCCCCACGCACATTAGTAGACTTGGTTCTTTGTGTACTTTCAAAAATAGATAGACTGAGCAGAGAAAAACATTTTATTCTCATTTCACATTCAACAAGCTAATTGTATTACATGATCAGAAACAAATAACCTTTCTCCAAAGACTTTTCAAACCCTCCCAAACAAAAGCTCCATCAGTTCCATAATGCATCCAGTCGACAAATTCAGAGTGACTTCTCCCCATAGCTGGTCTTTTCCACCATGCTGAGAAGGAGGAGTGAGGAACAAAGTCATTGCAGAGAGACAGGCCAGGCTTCCAGGCTTTCCACTTGGCCATTTCCTTAAATTCCCTTAAATTTTGGGGTCTCTTTTTCCTCATCTGTGAAATGGGGGACAACAATGCTGCCTTATAATGACAAACTTCCAAAGTTCAATTGCAAAGTCTATCCTTAGGATCTCCATAATTTCCATCAATCACTCTTATTTAAAGCTACCACAGGTAAAAACTCAAAAATAGTACAATTACCTGAAAATAAAGCTTCAGTGTAAGTCCTCAAACTCTTCCTCCTCATTTCCTTCATTCAGCCAGCAGGGAGCTAAATCACTCTTTCTAAGATTCTCTCATGAAATAAGTCTTAAACATTTTGGTTGTAAGTTATAAAAGTCCATTCAAGCCATCTAAGCAAAAGTTTATTAGAAGCTATTATCATTTGGATGTGAGGTGTCCCCCAAAAGCTCGTGTGTGAGACATTGCAAGAAGGTTCAGAGGAGAAATGATTGTGTTGTGAGAGCCTTAACCCAATCAGTGAACTAATCCCCAAACAAAGATTAACTGAGTGGTAGCTGAAGGCAGTTATGGTGTAACTGGAGGAGGTGAGCATTAGGGGTGTGGCTTTGGGGTATATATCTCAATATGGCAAATAGAGTCTTTCTGCTCTCTGATCATCATGTGAGCTGCTTCCCTCCACCACACTCTTCTGCCATGATGTTCTACCTCACCTAAAGCCCCAAGGAATGGAGCCAGCTGTCTATGGACTGAGACCTCTGAAACTGTAAGCCTCCCCCCAAATAAACTTTTCCTCCTTTAAAATTGTTCTTGCCAGGCCTTTTAGTTACAGCAGTGAAAAGAGTTTTAAAATAATATGACTAAACAGAAGCATACTATTATATTTTTTGGAGTTTGGGGAAGATTTTATTTGGGAACTGGAAAACTATCAGCAATGGAGGTATGCCTCTTGGTTCTTCCCTCTGCTCCTCTATAAATATATTTCCCAATTTGATGTTTTAAAATCAAAAGAAGACTCTAGGACACAAACTTTAGAATATAAACATGAAAACTTAATCTCCTTACATTTTAATTGTAAGGAGATTTAATCCTGTTCAATTCTAGAAACAGTAGCCACTAACTTTAGAATATTTGAATGTGTTCCTTATAGAGCAAAAAGCTATTTAGCAAGTCTAGTGGATGCTGTCACAAAGCAAGTACTTTGTCTCCCATTGTCCCCTTCATGTTCTCCCAAGTGGGTCTAACATCTCCCCTGTCCCTGAGTTAAAACTGGGGAATGTAATGACTTCGGCAGTTTTTCTTAGGTAACACAAAGTAGGTGGTCACTTTAAATCTCAGAGCACAGTCTCTAATCAGATCGTTCAATCCCATATTATAATGAGCCATTCAATCTTCATTAGAAAGTTCTTGTTCCCCTCCCCTGCCTGCTGTGCAACAACATAGAAGACAGTGTCTCCCTGGCTTTCTCCTGCAGGTGAAGATTTGTCCCAATACTTCACCTTTCACTGAGGCTGAATGCTTAAGTGTTGTTTACTCTGAGCAAGTGCTGTGTGATTGTCTGCTTCACAACTTCATTGGGAATCTAATCCCATAGTTGATGTTATTGATCTAGTAAGTCCCTTGTTCAGCTTCTCTGAATGCCATTGCTTGCTCACCTGTGACAGTCTCCAATTGGTGGATCACCCTTGGCAATTGCAGTGGCTTTGTAGGAGGTGGCTGGGAATTTGACTCCCCTACTAAGGGTGCCTCAGGACTGTGTCATGTTAGGGAACAAAAGTTCTGCTTCCATGCCTCAATACAAGGGAAGTTCTGTGGTGCTGTTGGTATTTGTACCCCAAATTCCCCAAACCTTCAAGCCAAGCTGAGGCTAAACTGCACCTGAAACCATTCTTGCTTAGGCGTTCTCCTTCCTGCCCTTACTTTCTCCACCCCTTTACAGGCTTTCCCTAAAAGCACTCTCTTAATAGATTACTTGTACAAAAATCCTGTCTTAGGCTATATTTCTGGGGAGCTCAATTTCAGACAGGTACATGCTGTATCTTGGTTCCTGAGTCAAAACTTTGTTAACACTGTTTCATCCAAAACTGATTATCATGTATTTCCTTAGTCCTCTTCCACCACGACAATGAGAAATCCTCATGACCACTTTTTAATGATCAATAAAGTATTACTTCAGCTCAAAAAAGAAACTTCTAATTCTAAATTCTTTTTTTCTCTCTTTTGTCCCTGGTTGCTTTCTGCCAAGAAAGAGAGAGACAAATGTGGTTTTTTTTCTTCTCCCCTTTTGAATCATATACTTAGCTTTCTAACACCTAACTCTGAATACCAGTATTTTCCAGTAAATCAGAAAGGATGATTATTTGTCAACTCCAAAAGTAAAATCAAACCAAGAGGCACAAGCAGGAAAAAAAATCAATTTTCTCCAGGTCATTCACCT
This sequence comes from Xerus rutilus, assembly GCA_028644305.1. Classification (NCBI taxonomy): domain Eukaryota; kingdom Metazoa; phylum Chordata; class Mammalia; order Rodentia; family Sciuridae; genus Xerus; species Xerus rutilus. The sequence continues at coordinate 113,187,481 of CM053417.1, forward strand.
ACATCATTCCTTCAGAATAGAAACAAAGCAAAAGAATTGCTTTGTTCTTTCAGACAACTTGGCCCAAAAGGAAGCAGAAGGAAAAAGATGAACTCAGAGTTGTCTGTACTTAAATAAAGCTTTCTTGTGAGTAAATAATGTGCATTAAAAGGTCACTCTTGATTCTTTTCTCTCAGTCCTGACATGGAAAAATGTTTGATTGCCAAGAAGAGCATAGTGGCTTGTATGACTCCTCACTTACAGAAAGGCACTATTAATCTAGACAACCTGGAGCAGTGACAGAAGGCTTAAATGCCTCCCACCATCAACCCAGAAAAACAGAGAAAGGAGGTAAGAGAACATTCTTAATAATGCTGTGGGTCAAAGTTCAGCAAACTTTTTCTATAAAATATCAGAGTAAATATTTGGGGGTTTGCAAACCACATAATCTCTGTCACAACTACACAATTCTGCCACTGTAGCTGGAAAGCAACCATTACCAATACTTAGAAGAACATTCCTATAAAACTTTACTTGTGGCCATGTGCAGTGGCATACACCTGTAATCCCAGCAACTTGGGATGCTGAGGCAGGAGGATCGCAAGTTGAAGACCAGCCTCAGCAACTCAGGCTCTAAGCAACTTAGACCCTATCTCAAAATAAAAAGTGAAAAGGGGTGGGTATGTGGCTCAGTGGTAAAGCACCTCTGAGTTAATCTCCAATATGAAAAAAAAATATTATGTGAACATACAAATTTGAATTTTGTGTAATTGTCCTATGTCTCAAAATAGCCTTCTTTGATGTTTTCAACCATTTAGAAATGTAAAAACATCCATAACTCATGAGCCATATAAAACAGAGGGTGGACTATTTGGCCCAAGACTATGGCTTGCTAACTCTGCTCTAAGTCACAGCATACAATGTTTCTATTTCATTTAGGACTGGAGGTTAGTTACTAAATTGAAAAAGTCAGCTAAAGTAAGGGACACAAAAATGATAATACTTAGTTTTAAAACTTCTTTAAATAACTCATCAATGTGTATGTGCTTACCAATTCTTTCTATATGGGACCATGACTTTTTAGTTTAGCCAAAATCTGCCAGTTACAGTTTGAATGATCTTTAGTATTTTGAAGTCTCCAGTTCAGTTTAGACTTAAATGAAATGAAAATATGCAACTGCTTGCAAATTCATTCAAGGTGCAGAATGTTTCTAGTTTTCACAAATCCCCCTAATCTTATAGTTATTCCCCTACACTTTTTAATAGTAATGTTTGGACAACTTGGCTTTGTAAGAGTTTTCCCAAAATAGTCAATTCAGTTTCTTAAAATAGCAATTTTATTCCTTATTAAATTGTTTAATTGCTAGGACAAATAAAAGTGGCATAAACCAGTGCAAAAGCAAATGCAAAGAATATTTGATAAGCACAGAACTCAATGGTTGGAATAGATGTCTATGTGCATGTGTGTGCACATGTTGAGAGATTATAATAGAGCCAGCCTACCAGGCACTGGCATCCAGTTGGCAGTGGACATCAGCTAACACCTCATATAGAAGAAAGGTGGAGTCAGTTCACTTAGCAGGCAGTTGAGTAATCAGCTTTCTGACCATGCTTCTTCAAGTTGCATGTAGGGAAAGAAAATAGAATATTGATTTAATATCTTTTAATTTAAAGAAATTGGTTAGTAGAATTGTATTTCCCAGTGTTTAAAGTGAAACCATACCTAGCTCCCCTCAAAAGAAATATCATTGTCATTTTCTTCCTCAACAAAGATGGAAGACCAATTTAAATGAGTTGGTCCATGATCTAGGAGGCACATATTGAATCTTCCTGGGAGGGATCAGTGCTCCACTAGTCATGGGCATGCTCTGCTTGGAATAGCAATAGGAGTGAGTTTTATGGATGGAAATTAGTACAGCTGTTGAAGGAATGTTGCTTTGATTAAAGCATAAGCATCATGAAATCATAGTCAAAATATAGTGGAATGAGCCAATGGGGAATTAGGAGAAAAGACAAACAAGGTTGGTCCTAATAAAGGAATTGCCATGCTTTCTAAAATAAATGCATCATCCCTATAGCAATTAAATTCTAATGCTTTTATCTTCTCTAATGAGCACAGTCTTGGTGAAAAACTAATTCATATATTTGAGTTAGTTGTACATGTCTTCCTAGATCACTCCTGGAGAAGAAGAATTTCCTCTGTAATTAATATTTACTCTGTTCTCACGACATTGAAGTGTAAGTCTTTTAGCCTCCATTTCATTACATGTCATACATTCCTGCTGAAACTTAACTGCTCTCTTATGGATGCTATGTCCATTCTTACCTGAAAAGATCATTCTATTTCATTTCATGCTTAGTACCAACATAACATGAAATAACTGACAAAAAATGACCAACATTTGAATGCTTGAGTTTCTAATTGGAGCCTCAATTCTGATTTGATCTTTTGGGAGATTCTTTTTATTTTCAATTATGGCCTTGGCCTGTTGTCATTCTTTACATAAATGCATATTATAATGCATATTGGCTATACTAAAACCACTGTGGAGAGAGAGAGGGAAGGGGAAATGCTCATACTTGATCTCATAACACCTTAACCATTTTTGTGCTCTGTGAGCTTTGAAGATTTAAAACCAACTCCTGGAATATGCAAAGTTTTCCTTAGTGTTTCCCTAGTGGTATACTGTCCTGAGTTTCTTTGAGTAGAGGACATACCTTATTTCTGCCTTAGACTCTGGGCATTTTGTGATATATCTCCAAATTCTTTTCTCAGATTCTCTGAGCCACTATATTGGAGAGATCCCCGTGACACCTCAAAGTGGCTTGATTTCTCCCTCTTCTGACATAAGCACTTCTACTTGCATGTGTTACATCACCAACTGGAAATTCAGGCTACCCAAATATCCTCTGTTGACTCAAAACAGTGCAGTTTCTTAGTCCTCTTTTCACCTTCTTTTCCATTTCTTGGGCAAAAGCTGCAATCCTCTGTAGTTTTTTCAGGCAAGACTCAGACACCAGACTCCATATCTCCCAACATCAAGAGACACTCAATCCAAACTCTATCACTGCTTTCCTTCACTGCCTCCTAACTAGGACGGGATTAGAATGTAGCTCTTTCCCACTCCATTTCTAAAGAAGGTAAAGGCCCTAAGCACTGCAGCAGCTCTCCAAAGAAATTCTTCATAAATCTCCTTTACAAAGTCCTCTCTTGGACACATTTTTATAGTCTTGATATGGCAAAGGGGTCCTAGAGTCCTGGAACAAGATGTTGAATAAAAAAGATCTTGGACTCATTTCCTTTAAAATCACTTGGTGATTTGGCTGACTTATTTCTAATTCTCATGTCTATCATAATTTCTTGTCTGGCCTGAAACTTCATTATTAATATAGTTATATCTACCAAATTCCATAATCCAGAGACAATCACTGAAAATATTAGAAGGTATATCATTTTATGTTATTTAAAGTGTATTTTTCTTAACAAAAATGAATTTATTTTGTAGTTCATTTTTTTTCAGTTGGCAAAACATTGTGAGCATCTTTCCATGTCAATAAATCTCCAAATAACCATTTTTAACAATTAAAATCTCTTCCATTGTATAGACTCTACCATTATTTATTCAATTCTTTCTTGACACTGATTTAGGCTGTTTCTTTGGAGAGCTGCTGCAGTGCTCAGGGCCCTTACCCTCTTTATGTGCCTCCCTCACTTTTCATAATGCTTACATCTTACCTAACTACACACAATTATCAAGACTAGGAAACTGACTTTGGCACATTATTAACTAAACAGTACAACTTATTCAAGTTTCACCAGTTTTTTCATTAATATTCTTTCTATTCCAGTATCTTATCCAAGATCCTACTTTAGGTGTAGTTGTTTTTTTCTTGGTTTCATCCATCTGTAACAATTCTTCAGCTTTTCCATTATTCATGACCTTGACTCTTTTGAAAAGTAGAGATTGGTTATTTTCTAGAATGTCCTTCATTTGGAGTTTACCTGATATTTCTAACAATTGGAGTGTAATTATACATTTTTGAAAGTATGTATCACCAAGGGGATCATGATATTGATATCTTATGGAGAGTATGAATAACATTTGTAGGGAATCAACTATATACTAGGAAAAATATCTTTGTTCTTTCTATAACCTTCCAAAAGACTCTGTAAAGTAAGTCCTGTTTTCCTCATTGAATTGAATCTTTTCCAAAGTATGTAGCTCACTCAAAGCCAGAAAGAATCTGTTTAACTTCAAAGCCATGGCTTTTTTCAGCACAAACTAAGCATTTCTTTAACATGGGAAACCATTATGCAAACTCAAGTGTGTATGAGAGTGAGTTTCTACTCTTCTAGAGTTTAATTTTTTAACTTTGCTTTCCTCAAGGTAGAGGTCTATAGAGTAACATTTTCAGATATAGCCTTTTGTTATGAATTAACAAAGTAAAAGATTTTGTGATTACAATTTATGGACCATTTATCCATCTTACACAAAATTGCAATGTCTTTGACCTTTCCTCTGCAAGATTTTTGGTATTCTTTGGGGGTTGTTGTAGCATAGAAGCTAAAAGACAAGTACAAAATAATCTTAAGTGGAAACTGTGAGATATTAATGTTTTTTACTCAGTAATACATGTATAATATTTTCATAAAACTGAATGTCTAAAAGTCAATGATATCTTTCTCTTTTCAGATAGTTTTCCCCTCAGGAAGAATACAAAACATAATACCTGCATAGCACTTACTCTTTTCAATAATTAACTCCCATGCCCTGTGAATGCCCTTGAAGTAACATTTAAAGGATTAACACTTCAATCCAATCTGATATAATGACTGAATATGAGACAAGAAAGCATAAAGTTGAACCTCTAAAGAAAAGCAAATGAGATAATGCATGGACAGTGTTTAGCATAGTGCCTGGTACACAGTGAACACTCCATAAATTTTAGCTCTTCTTGCTGCTACTGAAGCTGTCCAACATGTCACTGTTGTTTAACCTGGGGAAGAGAATATGTGGCTGGCTCATCCTCTGCTCTGTGAGACAGAAAATCAGACTGCTATAAATTTAGAAAGGAAGATGGCTGATCTCTGGCCAGTTTGGCAGCTGTTTATCTTCTGTAAGTGCTCTTGTGCTATTCTACTGCTATATAATCTAAAAGCACCATTATGAACCCATTTGGGAGCAAGGCTGGGAGCTAAATCAAGGCAATGTAGCAAGGAGTCAGTTAACACAGTTCAACCACTTTTGCAGTTACTTACCTTTGGACTTCTCATCTAAGAAAGTAACTTTAGCACATAAGTAGTCATAGTAGCCCTGGCTAAAGAAAGACAGCTAGGATCACCACTATACCACCAACTCTGCCCTCGTCCTGGTGACAGGGAGGGATTTCTCAACCTCAGTTTATGTGGACTAGGGGTCTGTGCATTGTAGGGTATTTAGAAGCATCCCCAACCACTGTCCCTTAGAGGCCATTAGCACCCCCACCTCAGATATGACAATTAAAAATGTTTTCAGACATTTCCAGGTATCTTCTAGGGGGCAAAATTATTTCCATTGAGAACCCCTGCTAGAAGGTAATGAGTAATTCCATACTCAAAGTAAGTGATCATTGATTGAAATTGGAAACATTTGGGAGATAGAAATAATATTCAATGAGTCACAAGTGCTTTGACAAATGTTACTGCATGTATTTCATGAAATTTTTATAATGGATCTATGAGATGGTATTTATTCTCCATTCAAAGATGGGAAAACAGAGGTAACTTGTCCAATCCTAGGAATCAGGTGACTTGTCCAATCTTCCACATAACTGCTCAGCAGTGGGAAGGAGTCTTGACAACAAAGACCATGCTTGTCCTCTTATGTTCTCAGAACTTTCAGTTCAAATGCAGTTTCTTCTGCCCAGGAAGAGGAAGATTACTTTTACCAAGTACAGATGGTTAGTAAGCTATTGTCTGTTGGAACTGAAGTCACCAGTCTTTTTTTTTTTTTTTTTTTTTTTTTTTTTTGGTACCGGGGATTGAACTCACGGGGACTCGATCCCTGAGCCACATCCCCAGCCCTATTTTTTTGTGTTTTATGTAGAGACAGGGTCTCACTGAGTTGCTTAGTGCCTCGCCATTGCTGAGGCTGGCTTTGAACTCGCGATTCTCCTGTCTCAGCCTCCCTAAGTGCTGGGATTACAAGCGTGAGCCACCGCGCCCGGCTGAAGTCACCAGTCTTTATTCCACTTCCTGAAGCTATAGCTGGGTCTTAATTTGCATTTCTCCCTTATCAGTTAGCTTCCTGTTTAGTTCTGCCAATAGGGGCAACTATAGGGCTATTGGCACACAAAAGGGGAAAGGACTCCCTTCTTCCTTACTGGTAGCTGTTCCTGTCACAAACTGATCCAGCAGCAACTGCTACTTCTGAGTGCCTAAACTATTAGTGGAAGAAACCAATACTAAATCCTCAATATGGCTGTATTCTCCCAGGGGATCAGTCAGCCACCTGGTGGCAGGTTAATTACACTGGATCCTTTCTGTCACTGACAGAGTAGTGTTCTCTCTTCACTTGAGTAGACATGTTTTCTAGATATTGATTTGCTTTCCCTGCTGATAATGTTTCTGTCATTACTACCATCTGTGCACACACAGAATGCTTTATTCACCATCATGATGTCCTACAAATCATTGCTTCTAACCCAAAAGTAAGTGCACAGAAAAAAAATCCACATGGCAATGAGTGCATGCTCATGGAATTCATTGACCTTAACCACATACCCCATCACCCAGAAGCATTGCCTATTAAAAGAAAGGAAAACCCAAGGGTTTAATTATGATCAGTTGGAAGATAAGACAAAAATATTTAGGCTATATCTCACAAAAGATAGAAAATGTTCTAAATCAGCAACAGTATCTATGGCTAACTTCCACAGGTAGAAATCATGGACCTAGGAATCAAGGGATGGGAGTGAGAGTGGATCCTCTTGCCATTACACCTAATATCCTACTCACAGAATTCTTGCTTTTGAGCCTATTACTTGGGTTTCTGCTTGGGAGGACTTAGTTCTAAGCAGGGGCCACAACCATGACTTCATTGAATTGGAAGTTGGGACTAGCACTGACCATTTTGGATTCCTGATGCTCCAGAATCCAAAGGCAAGGAAGGATAATATACTGTCCTGGTTTAAATGATTGACTAGATTACCAAGAAGAAACTGAGTTACTACTGCTCAGTGAGGTCATGGCAGATTACATCAGAAATCCAAGGGATTCACTGGGGATCCTGTTGCTTTCTATGTCTGAAAGTAAAAGCTAATGTTCACTCCCAAAAAACAAAACAGGCAGAACCATACAACCAGGTACAATAATAGCAACCAATTGGCTCAGAGGAAAGGTATATAGGATAGCTATTAGAAAAAAAGTTATAAATATCGATGGTGGCATTTTGAACAGTTACAAAAATTCAGTTGTAGAAATGAAGCCTTCAGTTATATCTTGTTTCTTACCTCCTGCTGTGTGTGTGTAATATTAAGTCCTTCTTCTATTTTTATAGGTATTGTTAGTAGTAATTAACATCAAAATTTAGTCTTTGTTTTTACTCTGAAATAATTTTAGACTATTAAATTGCAAAATAGTCTTTAGCTTCCAGAATATTTAGGCATTGTGATTGTGACTAAACTCAATGAGGAGTAAATTCCTCCAGAAAGGGAATGCACAGCTGCCAACTAGAGATGACTACCATGGTAGTTGGTAGTCTCTTTTTGAAGAGAAGATGAGGGCATATTGGTTTATACAAATGATAGTTGTATATTGTTAGGAAGAATAATTGATTTGTTACTTTGATTGAATATAATGTAAAATATGTTTAATAGTGTATGCCTGGTCTTGAGGTGCCACCTATATAGATTCTGTCAGTTTTTAGAGTATTACTGCCTCAAATCCACCCTTCCACACTCTGAGACCAGAACTCAATAAGGTACATTTCTCCTTTTTCATCTGTCTTACTGTGATGTTCTCATGGTAGGAGGAGCTAGACATAGATTTAAAAGGCGGAGAGAGAGAATTCCTTCCTCCTGCTAGGTTGCTGTCACTGTCATCCCAACATGAAAGACCTTTGTACCAGCAATTCAGTTGGTTCCAGCCTCCAGCCCTTTTTCCCCAGCTCCAAATTGGTTTTATCATATTTCCTCAGAAGTCTAAGAAGCATCCCAGTTAAATCAGTGGCCTGTACCCTATATCCGCAGAATCCCTTTTCCAAGTTTCATTTTTAAAACAGTTTTTTGGAGATATAATTCACATCCCATTAAATTTACCCACCTACAGTGAACAATTTGGTGGTTTTTAGTATACTCACAGAATTGTGCAACCATCATCAATACAATATAATTTTAGAACATTTTCAGCACCCCAAAAAGAAACAAATACCCATTAATAGTCACTTCCCATTCCAGCCCTAAGCAACCACTCACCTGCTTTATGTCTCTATTGATTTTCCTATCCTGCATCATTCATATAAATGAAATCATATAAGCCGGGTGCAGTGGCTCAAGCCCGTAATCCCAGCACTTAGGGAGGCTGAGACAGGAGAATCACAAGTTCAAAGCCAGCCTCAGCAACGGCGAGGTGCTAAGCAACTCAGTGAGACCCTGTCTCTACATAAAACACAAAATAGGGCTGAGGATGTGGCTCAGTGGTCGAGTGCCCCTGAGTTCAATCCCCAGTACCAAAAAAAATGAAATCATATAATTTATGATCTTTTGTACTGGCTTCTTTCACTTGGCATAATGTTTTCAAGTTTCATCCATGTTGTAGCATGTATCAACACTTCTTTTCTTTTTATGTCTGAATAATATTCCATCATGGATGTACCATATCTTATTTAGCTATTTATCAGTCGATAGACATTTAGGTTGTTTCTACTTTTTTTCTATTGACTGTGAACATTGATGCACAAGTTTCGTGTAGACATATGTTTGCACTTGTCTTGAGTATATAACTAAAAGTGGAATTACTGGGTCATAGGTTTTTTCCCAGCTTCTCAATTCTGAGCATCCCTATCACTGTATATTATTCCCCAAGCTCCAGGAGTAGCAGCAACTTCCCATAGTTATACTCCATGGGTTACATCACTGTTCCCATTTTAATCTTCAATTAATATGTGATCAGTTTCCTGCATTAAGTTGCTTCAGTTAAAGTACCAAGTACCAAGTATAGTTTCTATTTTTCTGACTAGTATAATCATATGAAGCACTAATGCTAGTTTTATCCATCTTCACTTAGCAAGGAACAGATATCTCTTTAAACTTCACCAGGTCAGATATAAATGACTCTCACACAATGAAGGCCTAAGCATATATCCTGTTAGTAACTAGATTCCACTGGATGAGTGGCCACCTCATAATAAAATTTTAAGTATATGCCTGAAATGGCTCAAGGTCAATATCACTCAAATTCTTGAGAAACATTTATCCCTTTAGTATCTTCCTTTCTTCATTCATTCATTTATTTAACAACCATTTATTTATCACTTACCTTGTATCAGACACTTTTCTAGGTTTTAGGGATATAGCAGCAGATAAGATCTTAACAATCATAGAATCCATATTTTAGTAAAAGGGAGGCTGTAATATAAGTATCAGACAGTGAATAGTAATATGAAGAAATTTAAAGAATGAAAGGCAGGAAGGTCTGCTGGGTTTGGGGTATATTCTTTGAAATGGGCTGATCAGCCAAGGTTTTGCTGTCAAGGCAACATTTAAGCAAACTCCTGAAAGAGATGAAGGAGAAGGAATGTGAATATCTGAGAGAGAGAATGTTCCAGGCAGAGGGAGCAGCAAGGTTTCCCTCTCAAGACCCTGAGTTGAGAGGATGCTTGGTTTGTCAAAGAAAAGGAAGGAAGCCAGTATGGCTGGACTTGAATCCAGGAGAGAGCTGGAAAAGAGAAGGTCAGAAAGGCAATAAAAGATCAATCTTGTGGGGCTTTGTACAACATTATACAGACTTAGGCTTTATTATGGTGTGATAGGAGGCCAGCTGAAGATTTTAAATGGGAGAATGACATGACCTGACTTACATTTTAACAAGATTACTCTAGCTTCTGTGTTGAAAATAGATTGTGGTAGTGCAGTTAGAAGGCAATAATCCAAACCGAGAATATTGTCAAAGCAGTGGGGAAATAAGTAGTTGGCTTCTGAATTTGCTGACAGATTGAATGTGTGAGATGAGAAAGAGGAGCCAAAGATGACTCCAAGAATTTTAGCCTGAGCAACTGGAAAATGGAATTGTCTATTGCTGAGACAAGAATGACTGTAGGAGGAAGATGTTTCCAGGAGAAATATCATGAATTTAGTTTTTCTAATACTAAGGTTGACATGTTTGTTACATATCCAAATGGAGATGTCAAAAAGTCAACTGGATATATAGATCTGGAGTTCAGAATTTTTAAAAAAGCATTTCGGTACTAGCATCTCTGACTTAGCTGTGAAAATGTACATGCATGCAAAATACACAATATCCACAAAAACTGTTAATGGGAAAAAAGCAGAAAGTTACAAGGATTTCTTTCTCTTTCTGATTTCAATTTTAAGATATTAAAAGTACTTTGAAATATTTAAAAATCTAGTTATTCAAAAGTAGTCCTGAATAGCTGAGTGTTTCTAAAAAGAGGTCAGCCTTTTAAAATCAAGACATTCAATATAAAGTAATAGGGAAACCTTGGCTTATAAAGCTTTGCAGTAGTGGTTTCTGAATAATAAAATCCAGGTGTAATCCCCATTGCAGTCACAGCTGCTATTCTCCATTATCCCCAAGCCATCAGTCTCAGTGCCTGGAGCCATCCAGTAAAATAAAGGGAAACAACATTATTGTCTTTAGTATTTATATCTCCACTGGTTCCCCTACTAATAACACCAATGATACCATAAACATAGTTGCCATGGAAACTATAGCACCATACAAAGCACTGTTGGGTTTTGAGGACTCTACATGTGTGACTATAATTAAAAAGAGATAATTTTACAAGTCTGGCAAAAGAAAATGAAATAGACATTGGGTCTTTTCCTGCCTTAAGGGTGTCAAATAACTTGCTTTTACTAGTATTCCAAAAGAAGTTAATCCATGTACAAAACAAAGGCTAATTAGATCAAATTATCAATGGTAGCCTTATAATAGTAGTAACTTAAGCTTTGGAATAACCTCAATTGAATGATGGTTGAAATTTCTAATTAATTTTCTTTTCTTTCCTTTATTTATTTGTTCATTTATTATTTCCATATATTTGTTGTCCATCAATACATGATAGATGTATGCTAGATGCTGAACACACAAAGATGAATAAGACACTAATGTCTTATTATAGACCACATTACACCAAACCAGGCCTTATTTGTACATGGGTATTAGCTTCCTCCTTTTTAAAAATTGATACGTGAAAATCTGAACTTATGAAAGATAAATGAAGAAATGACATTTCTGGTTTCCAAAA